>CM062817.1:619414080-620614080 GCA_031772625.1 Pinus tabuliformis
AAAAGGGAATCTCTGTGGCAAAATTTGTGCCAAGCATTAATTGCACATGTGTGATTTTAACCATGATCCCTCAGATCCACTACTCAAAACAAAACAAACATAGTTCCAGCAAGTCTGTCTCATCATCCTACAACTTTCGGCTGTAAAGATGACCAACTTATGAAAAGTGCATGTTTCTCTTGAAATTCATGCCAAACAGTGATGACACATGTGGGATTCTATCCATGAGCGCTCAGATCCATTCATTAGATCCAAATTCTAGTACACAAGTGGAATCATCTCAAAAAATTGTGAAGAATGAATATAAATACCCTATAATCTATCACCATCACCTCAGGACCCCACTGTGATCCTTCGCCTCATAGACTATGTCACGTAGACAAAATATTCTCTAGAATATTTCATACGTCATAAAATGTGTCTGTACTGAGCGTGAATTCCACCTCCACCCAGCTTGTACATGGACTCTCTCTCACTACCACATTTCTCTGTTGTCTTCCCCCTCAACGTGTCAAATGAACAATGTTAACTAATGCTCGTGGAAGGAAATGACAAAATGGTATTTTTTTTTAACCTTTGTTAAAACCATATTATATATGGCATATGGTTGAACCAGGTGTGCTTTTTATATTAAATATAACCATACCAAACATAACCATCATATGTTTTCAGCCCCACGGTTCAACCGAAACTCAACACGGTGCATAGGTGTGTTGGATTCCAAATGATTGGCATAACAATATGTGGACGTTTCGGTCGGTTAATGGTTAATGTGGGTAGGTCATGTGCAGGTCTTGAGGTCGAGCCTGTGGGCCTCCACTTTTTGCACTTTGGTTGTAACAAAGAGTCAAATATTACATTGTGTCATTCATTTAGAAAATTGAGCTCGTGGCCCATTTCAAGGTACCATGTCACTGTATGGCCATCACATCAGAATATATCATGTGCGAACTTGCCACGGGTGCTAGTTCTGCATTTCAACTGTCGATTTCACAACCTTTTGACAAACGTAATTAAAGCAAAATTATGGACTATAAAAATGCTGATGGACTGGTTGAAAAAGCTTATTAAAAAGCTTCTTGAGCTGTAATAATCTCATTGCGAAATAGCGTAACGTCTTGGATTTCACAATTTCCACCGATTGTGTACGACAATTTGGTGAGGATGGGTGACTTAATGTTTAGGCAGCCCATCATACATTAATATGTCAGAAAAGCTTATTGTCTTGTAGTAATCTTTTTCCGGAGTGGGAAGTAGAGTAACACATAAGAGATTATTCTTTTTTATATGCATTTACTTGAATCTGGAGAGCACATCGTTGAAAACCGAGCAGTATAACATGCTTTTTCACGTGCTTAATTACAATTGGGTGATATAAGTTAGCATGAATTTGTGGATTTTTTTAAATATATAACTCTGTTCAATGTTAACCCCAAAAAAATTGAAATCTCAAGTTTAAAATTATAATTCATTAAAATATTTTTCTTTTAAACAAAATTAATATTAATTATTCATAAATGGGAATTAAGAATAGTTTTTATTTATTTACTTGAATCAGAGTAATTTCTCTGCTTCAAAGAAGTGTTGTTGGATTCTTTCAAGTTTTCGTTGTTTTATTTGAATAGATTTAATGACTTGAACATTTTGAGAATTTGTGGTTTTTTTAAATATATAAATCTGTTCAATGTTAACACCAAAAAAATTGAACTCTCAAGTTTAAAATTATAATTTCAATAAAATATTTTTTCTTTTAAACAAAATTAACATTAATTATTCATAAATGAGAATTAAGAAAGGTTTTTATTTATTTACTTGAATCAAGTTTTCGTTGTTTTATTTAAATAGATTTAATGACTTGAACATTTTGAGATTTGTGGTTTTTTTAAATATATAAATCTGTTGAATGTTAACCCCAAAAAATTGAACTCTCAAGTTTAAAAATTATAATTTCAATAAAATATTTTTTCTTTTAAACAAAATTAACATTAATTATTTATAAATGATAACTAAAAACGTAACATTAATAATTCATAAAAGAGAATTAAGAATGGTTTTTATTTATTTACTTGAATCAGACTAATTTCTTTGCTTCAAAGACGTGTTGTTTGACTTTTTCAAGTTTTCTCTGTTTTATTTGAATAGATTTAATGACTTGAACATTTTTAGCAGTTGAATTATAAATTTACTAACTTAAACTCAAATTTGTAATTTCAACAAATCTTGTTTAGTTGTAAACAAAATTACCATCTCAAACTCATATTTGTAACTCCAACGCATCTTGTTGTTTAAAACAGTAATCTTGTTTTGAAGTGAAAAGTAGAGTAACACTTAACAAACTGTTTTTTTAAACCATTTATTTGAATCTAGAAAGCAAATCCTTGAAAACAAAGCATACTATCTCTTTCATACTTTGCTTGTTTTATCAGAATCTTAGTGATATAATTTATAATAAAATTGTGGTTAGTTATATATATTATATATTATAAATTTGCAAGTTAACATTTAAATTTGTGATTTTAATAATTTTAATTAAAATTTTGAAAATATCTTACAATATATATATATATATATATATTCAAGTTAAATTTTAAATTTGTGATTTTAATAATTTTGAAAATATTTTACTTAATAAATAAATATATATTTTAAAAGTAGGAATTTGGAGCGTAAGGTTTTTGAAAATTCTTATTATTGAAATTCTAAATTTATGATTTTTCCAATTTCAATCAAATCTCCAATAAAATCGATTAAAATAATTTTATAAAATTTATAAAATATTCAATTCAATGTGGTAAACTCATCAATCCCCAACTAAATATCAGATTGTGTTTAACATACATGGTTATGCTTCTCTTAAAAGGAAAATTCTTTGAAAACATTCGAAACTGAAAGTTTTTTTTTCCTTAGTATTGTTTTTTAAAATTAAATATGCAAATGGATATAAATATGTTTTATAAGAAATTGTTAGATTTAAGGAAAAATATGGACGTTCTAATTTTGGATGCATTGGATGGATGTTAAAATAAAAAACATTATTTGGAAAAAAATATATGATGCATTAGAAGTTATTAAGACTTATAATTAAAAAAAGGAAAATATATTATTTGATAATGCTAAATTCTTTTAGGTTGTATTAATGGTAGTCTTTGTAATTTCAACGATGAAATGACACACACACACACACACACATATATATATGAAAATCATTTTTTTTTCAAAGGGAAAAGACTTGTAATTTTGTTCATATTGAAACAAGGAACAAAATTACATTTTTCATATGTTGTAAGTGTTCACTAAGATAAGTTTGGCTTATGAGATAAAGAGAAAAAACATATGAAACTTAGAAACTAAACATGATAATGATCATTTAACTTTTCTTTCTTGCCTTTTTTTCCTGCACTTTCTGCCATTTCCCTGTGTTTGGATCAACCAGAACCATTGCTAGTTCGCATCTTGTTGACTTTGGTGGGGATTATCTTTCTGAGTTAGAGCTCTTAGAAACATGAACTCCCTTTGAACCCCATGTCCCATTTTTTGTATGTGCATCATTTTTTTTTGTTTTGTTGTTTGAATCTCTTATGCTTCAATGCCATTCTACATATGGGATATGCTACCATGTTAGACCCATGCTTCCACTTCTGCTTGGTTTGGATGGTTCTCCATGATTTCTTCTTCATCTTCTTCTGAGAGGTGAGGATCATAAGCCTACCATCATTTGATTTATGGTCCCGCCTCTTTTTCCTTTTAGGGATCTCTTTTTCCTAAGGGCGTGTGTTCTGCAAGTATCTTGTTTGGAACCATATTCAACATCTGAAAGTCATGTTCTCATATTCTAATACTTGGGTCCAATGAAAGTTTTTGTTTTAGTATTATGTAGTCAAGTAGACCTTTTTGAGGTCTATCTCTATGAATATTTTTTCGCAAAAAAGGCCTTTCTCTATTCTTTTGAGGTCCATCTTTTTGAATTTTCTCAGTGTTTCCAATTTACTCTAGAACCGTGTGATGCCAAAAAGGGAGGGGGAGATTTGGTAGCCTCATCCATACTGGCATAGTGGAGACCACCATTTTTGTGGCATCAAAATTTGGGAACCATGGGGTAATGGAGAGCCCACCTCTACATCAGAACCATGGCCCATCATTCAATACTTTTTTCCAGATTTGCTTGAGTATCAAATTGGATGGTAAAAAAACCTTTGGAATGTAAATAGATCTCACAGTTGGGAGTTCGGGATGAAAATACCCATTGGTGTAAAATGTTAGATCTAGGAAAAAAACCATTAAACCTGCATATCATAGTTTTGGATTATAGAGAAGAAAAAGGGAGTTTAACTCTGGAAGATTAACCTCCATGGCAGACACATGCTTCATTTTTTCTACAATGTAGGGACCTGGGTTGATTTAAGGATGATTTGCATGTATGGAAGCATTTCCCTACGTCACATCCTTGTAGGAGGCAGATCTATTGGAGGTCCTCAACCCTAGAGCTCCACCATGAAGCCTGAGGTTCAAGATTATGGTAGAGTTCCTTGAGATGCAATATTCCTTCATCATGGAAAGATCTTGAAGCATCCTCCTTTTAGAAAGAAGACACTAAGCTTTTACAGGGACACCCAACTTGTACATGATTTGCTACTTTAGATTTCCCATAGAGTCTGAAACCACGACCAAAAAAGGAAGGATTTACCATTTATATTTTTAATGAGGATCTAAAATATTTCCTTGTATAACTCTTCCTATATTTCATCCAACATAGAACTGCGAATGGGAGGGAGTTTTCCTTGTGAAATCATATCACTCATGTGTGTAGGGAGGAACATCTCTGCAGGTTGTATATCCATCAAGGCTTTATCAACCAGGCTTTCTTGGCTACCCACAGAAAGGATACTAGTTAATGATATGTGGATATGCTTCTAGTCAACCAGTTATATTCCACGAAACATTGTAGCGGCATCGTTGCCATGGCCATGCATCACATAACCACCAATTATTGCATTCAATGAAGCTAAATTTATCTAATTCATTTTGTTAAACACTTTTTGTGCCTTGTCAATGCACCCACATTTAGCATACATGTCTAACAAGGCACTTTCCACATAGAAATCTCACACAATTTGACTTCTAATCATATAACCATGGATTTCCTTACCACAACTTAGAGCTACAAAGTCAACACATGTTTGGATAGCACTAGCGATTGTAACTGAGTTTAGTTTCATGGTGAAAGCACTCATTTCTTTCAAGGGTTGTAAAGACCCTTCTCCATGTGCATTCTTTGCATAAGCCGCAATCATTGAAGTTCATCAAATCACATTATGCTTAACAACTACTCACTACATTTCTCGAAATAGTATCGTGACATCCTCAAGCATGCCATTCTATCAATACCTTACAACTTTTGAATTCCATGCAATAATTTTGCTCTCAAACATTTTCGTCAAATGTATTGCATGCATCCTTCATACTTCTGCACTTCAAAATGTGTCTACAAGGGAACTTCCCACATAAACATCTGATTCAAGACCACCCTTAATAGTATAATTATGAATCCCCTTGCCATGTTGTAGAGCTATTAAGCTCCCACAGTCAAGATGAATGCTCACGATCATAACATACTTGGGTTTTCCACGTTCTTCATGCATTCGAAAAAGTATTTTAAGGGCCTCTAATTCTCCATCCCTGCTCAACACACACCCTTCTAGTCCAACGATGTATGACCTTGCACTAGCCGACCAGACTGCTTGAGAAGAAAGTAAAGAAAATCCCTTGTATGTTGTCATTGTCATTCTTCTCCTACACTCCCTCGAAAGTCAACTCTCGAGAATTTGTTATATACACTCAATGTATAACAATGTTATGTCAATCTTGGAAAAATAATTGTACGCAAAAATGCTTTGTTCTCTACAAATCGACAAGTTTTTGTAGCAAGATTCATCATTTAAATACTCAAAATGTTGTACTATCAAAAAGGTATGCATTATATATTTTCATGAAAATTAACATACTAGTGTTAGGAAAATTCAAAATTCACATAGTTACGCACAATTTTTATAAATAAAATTATATTTGGAAAGCCAACTCATTTTCCTACATTTCATTTTTTACACCAACTTCAAATTCATTGAGTAGGTACCTCTAATCATTTCTCTAATTTAACATATTGTTGTTGGGATGATCTAGAAGTTTGTTAACTAGCTTTCATGCAATGAGATTTTCCATAGCATCAATATTTGCATTCTTGACTTGCTTTTTTATATGGAAAATTTTGGTCATCTCCTTCTCTTAGTGTTAAAGGCTACTTGGGTTCACCTCCTTCAACATTAATGTGCAAACAATTTTCTCACCCATTTCAAAGCTACCTTCCACCTAGAATCTATAGCTATATGATTTTTTTTCTTTATATCCTTATGATTCTATGAAATTTTTCTTCTTTGTATTTCTTTTTATGATTTTTCAGATTCACAACAATATTTTAAACAATAAATTGAACATAATTTAAATTATAGAGTTTTTCTCTTGAAAAAATTATGTAATAGTTTATTTTTTTCTTCATTATTTACAACTATTTATTTAAAGTTTTCTCTTAGAAAAATTATGTAATAATTTATTTTGTGTCCTCATTATTTACAACTATTTATTTGAAACATTAATTTCTAATTAAAATATATTTTTCACTTTTAATATCACCAACTTTCCACTAAATACAATATTACCCAAAATACTTTCAACATCACATCATAATCCATCTCACCATTGAAAAAATACACCATTTCGAAAACCCATTTAGCATCTCACGCTATTGCCCTCAAACAATACCAAAACACTTTCTTACGTCTCCTAATTATTGCTCTCTAATATTACCAAAACAATTCCTAATATCGCATCATTATTCCTTCTGTTACCTTGGGCATGTGATTGGGTAAACTAGGTGATTATAAAGGTCCGTTTTGTTTTGATTCGACTCTAACTCGTATTTTGTATGGATTGTAACCGGGGAACAACAAAAAATATACGAGCAAATAAACTTCATGAACGGACATATCACTGAAGTTGACTTCAAATTATCAAATTTATTAAATTTTATGATGATTGATATGAGCGGGGGTGTATGTCTGTGAAGTCGGGTGTATGCCTGTAAAGTTTTATTTTGCTTCAGATTGGACACATGAGTGAGTCAAGTTCAGTATTCATCATTCACAACGTCCTACAGAATGAATGTTCAACGACAAAATGTATGCGGTGGTGTTTCAGACTAAGTAATACGGATACTATAGCTTCAGCTACAACAATGGTATGGCGGTGAAATGGCTAAACATGTGAAATGTCTGTAGTAAAAAATGACAAATCGATTTGGACTTCAATTTTTTTGAGTTTAAGTAGATTGTAGATTTCAGGAATATTTGGAAATTACAGATTCCACCTTTATAGGATAGATATTCAAAATTAGCCTTTTTCTTATATTATTAAATTCATATCATTACAATTAAAGTTTATTTTCGTCTTAAGTATTCAGCATGTTGGTTCCTCTAGGTTAAACATATCACTGTAAGTACTTATGTCAAATCTATTTATTCATTAAAAAAAATAAAAAATACATTCTATGTTATCTCATTTAAATTTGACAAAATGTGTTCTCGCAGTTTTTTAATCATTTTTTTTTTTTTTTTTAAGTTTATATATACTTAGAAAAATATTTTCTGAACTAGCTATGAGAACAATTATTTCTGCTTGTTATTTGAGAATACAACCTGACCCATTACTTTTATCTAAGAAAAACCATGCCACCAACAAAAATAGGCTCGTAGTAGCAAACTTTCACTCCTAAAATACTAAATGCCTCTCAATCTTGAATAGTTAACCTATTTGAGAAAACATGCTCACACACGCACATAATTTTAACTAATACAAAAAATGATATTAATCCATTTAACAAATCAGTTGTTATATATTATATAATATTAAATATACATAATAAATAGTATATAAATAATTAAATTTATAATATATTCCAATCTAACCATCTATAAAATATACCTGTAATTAGTCGAGTTCTATTGATTCTATTTCTATCAATTCAAACTCTAACACAACCTTTAACTAGCTCAATTACACAAATTCCACCTTTATAGGATAGATATTCAAAATTAGCCTTTTCTTATATTATTAAATTCAACCTTTAGATATTAAATGTGTAAAAAATTAATGTATTAATTAATCATTTTGTTAACCTAATAATTATTTCTTAAAATTTAATAAATAAAAATTTGGCTTTTAATCAATTTTTATTAAATATTAATTTTAATGTTTTAATTTAATTTAATTTTTTTATTAAATTTTAAATTTTAATATTTTATTTTATAAATTTTAATAGTATTAATATTAATTTTAATTAAATTTTAAAAAAATTAATATTTTATCTCATAAATATTAATATAATTTCCATTGGTTTAAATTTAAAACCAGAAAATTAAAATATAAATTTGATATTAATTTTTATATAGTTAATAGAATTTTATGATTTTTTTGTTTTTAATAAAGTCATCGTAGCATTTTTCTTTAAACTAAATGTTTATAAGGAAATGCAAAGTTCTTTTTTAGTGATTGCTTATCCTGTATTTAGTATCTTACTTAATACCCTTTGTAACTCTCACTGACTATGGTCTGATCTCGATGCAAATAGTTATTTATTTCAGTGGACATCTAATAAAAATGAGTAAAATCTGATAGTTTTTGTTATGTTCATGATCATGTTAAACATAGGAGCAACACTACTAAAATATTATAATTATTTTTTCTTATATTTATTGGTTTTCCAAAATATCTGGATTGGATCATATCTTTCTATCAAAATAATACACATTATACTAATATATAATCATCATGTATATGTTGGGAATTTTTCTGGTAAAATTCCAAAAATAAAATCACAGGACAGAGAACAATGCTCTGTTTTTCCACAGGAGCTTAACACAGCGGAAAGCTAAAAAATTATTTGCAGCAGACAGAGTTTTACACACACCAAATGGAGCTTGTATTCATTAACTAAAAACTGTTGGTACAACAAAACATCTTCCTCTTAACAGATGGATTACACCAGGAACACTTCAGTTCCAGTTTCCAGTAAAACACTCACTGTCTCTCCTGAGAAATACTCTGTCTCAGTTTTTTATATTAACACACTGCTGTGAAGAATTACATACATTCACTGCTTACTCATACGCTGCTGCATATTTCGTTTCAACAACAACAAAAACTCTCTGCACTGCTGTGCATTAACAAGAGAACTCAGTCTCTACTTACAAACTGACACACTGCTGGGTAAAATAAAATTTCTTACATTCATTCCTGTGTGAAAAACATTTTGGCTTCGCACTGTTGTGCGTTTGATTTCACTGCATTCTCAAACACTAGGCATTTACGCTCTGCTATGTTTTGCCCTCTTTTCATCACCATAAAAACATTTGCGGTTCTTGCACACTGCTGCGTGCTTCCTTTGCAAGTTCACAACTTCGACACTGCTGCGTGTCTCATTACATTTTTATCTTTCAACAGAGAGACATTATCTCTACACTCGCACTGCTGTGCATCTTCTTGGCGCTACACATCTTTTTACATTACTTGCAAGTTTTTTATCAAAAAACATAACAATGCATTCTCCTATGCCATACTCCCGTAATTAAAACTTCACCAACATTTACCAACCCCGTAGTAAATTTTATTAAATTACTTTGCTGACAAAACCGACGGTCAACAGGAATTCACTTCACGTCAAGTTCATGAATTACTCCATGGTGCAGGTCTGTACGCAACCGTTGATTTCATCGGACGGTTGTCAAACCATATCGTGCAACTGCTGCCATAACCATTGAATTATGCGATTTGTTTGACAGAAGATGTGATCTGCGATGGCTCAGGTGGCATCACATCGCGAAGAGTTTAACGCACAGTGTTTTGAATTTGCGATCTGCGATCGCATGATTGCATTGCATCGTCATCGTCGCAGCGCAGGGGACAAGGAGCGGAGGGGGGTAGCGATCTGCGATCTGTGTGATCTACGATGGATCACATCGCAAGTGGAAAACTGATTGTTTTGCAGACGCTGTTGCTGTTCAACTATTTATGCAGTTGAAATTACATTCCAACACTCCCCTTTAATTTCAACTACTGGGTTATCAGTCATACCCAAACATTTCCTCAAAAAGTTCAAACTGTTGTAGGCTCCCCCTAACTGTATGCATCGTCACCTTTTGGCAGAGTCTTCTAAAAGAAACTTAGATCGGCTGGGGAGCTCGAAGGACTTTCAGACTGTATTTCCTTCCTTCTCCATACTTGTGTAACTTTCTTCTTTCGCATGGGTCTAGCTTGTGTAAGAGCCCATGTTAAGTTACAGTCACGTGCCATATGCCCAATGTTATGACACTTGAAACATTCTACATTGTTCATGAATAAGGTTTCATGATTTCTTCCTGTAAAATTGTTTCTTGGAGGTTGTCGGAGACCATAACATCTATCTCTATGAAATGCTCTACAGTCTTTTGCCATATGACCAAAGTTTAAACAAGAATAACAATAACCAAAAAATGAACTTTGGTACCTGGGAGATGGAGGTTTTCTTGATGTACTTCTGAAGCCTTTCTGCCTTGAGATCCTTTGATGATAACCATTGCCTCTTGCCTCTTTGACATCATCTACATTTCTTCTTGGAGCTGGTTTTCTACTTGGAGTAGGATTTCTTCTATTGTAGCCTTGATCTTTCTCCTTGCCTTTGCTGGAACTAGGAGCATCACATTTTCTTTCTGGCTTCTTCACATCCCTTTTTCTTAAAGCATTTTCATTCTTGTTTGAGGGTTCACCTACATACCCGAGTCCTGATTTATCAGATGGAGATTTGTGATAGCTGAGCATGTCATCCAAGGCTTGAGAGCTTTTCATGATTTTGTTCATCCCTTCAACCTTTTTCCTGAGGAGGACAATCTCTTCTTCCAATCTTTCACACTCATTATTCTTCTTTACAAGTTGTTCCTCAGTTTCTTCCTTGCTACGAGTAGCTTCAGCTGCTACTATTTTAAGGGAGATGATATCTGACTTCATTTTGGAGATTTCTTCATTCTTTGCTAGACTGCTCTCCATTTTCTTTTCAGCTCCTTGTGCCTGCTTCCTGGCTTCTTGTAATTCAGACTTGAGGGAGGAGACCTCTACCTTGCACTGTCCAATCTCTTCTACAAGTTTGTTCACTCTCTTGTGCCTTTGTTCAAGTTGACTTGACAAGGTATCTTCCTTCTTCTTTACTTTATTCAATTGATTCGTCATGGATATGACTTCTTCATGATGCTTCCTTTTGCTTTGATCAAGTTCCTTCTTAAACTTGGCGAGCTCTTCATCCCTTTCTTGTACTTGAAGCTTGATGAGGTCAACCTTCTCATTTTCAGCTTCTATGATGGGTTCAGAATTTCCTTCTTGACTGATGGTCATGGTCAGTGCTCCCTTTGCGTGAAGGTCATGAAGTTTGTCCCATATATCCTTTGTTGATGAATATTTTCCTAGATTCTTCTTTACAGAATCAGGCAGTCCATCTAAGATTGTCTTTGCTGCTTTTGCATTGTACTCCTTGGATTCTCTATCCATCTTGCTATCATCAATCACTGATTCCCAAATTTCAATCCCTTGAGACTTTAAGAAAGTCCTCATTTTTATTTCTCATATATAAAAGTTCCCATTGAACCTTGGAGCCTCAAATAGAATGCTCTCAAATTGATTATTTTCTATTTTAGTAGTAGAGGGAGACACATCCTTAGGGGGATTGGAGACTTTCTTCTTTGACCTTGCCATTCTTAAATATGCTTCAAATACTTGACTATGTATTTAAAATAACTGACTGTTTCTTTAACAGTAACACAAAAAAAACTTTGAGAAATACCTTGGATTCTTTTGCCTGAGACTTCACTCTGCTGGAGAAGCTGTTGTAGTAAGAATCATTCCTTCAGCTTCTTTGACACCTTCAAAAAGCCTGGACTAGCTCTGATACCACTGTTGGGAATTTTTCTGGTAAAATTCCAAAAACAAAATACAGAACATGAACAATGCTCTGTTTTTCCACAGGAGCTTAACACAGTGGAAAGCTAAAAATTTATTTGCAGCGGACAGAGTTTTACACACACCAAATGGAGCTTGTATTCATTAACTAAAAAATGTTGGTACAACAAAACATCTTCCTCTTAACAGAGGGATTACACCAGGAACACTTTAGTTCCAGTTTCCAGTAAAACACTCACTGTCTCTCATGAGAAATACTCTGTCTCAGCTTTTTATATTAATACACTGCTGTAAAGAATTACATACATTCACTACTTACTCATACGCTGCTGCATATTTCATTTCAACAACAACAAAAACTCTCTGCACTGTTGTGCATTAACAAGAGAACTCAGTCTCTACTTACAAACTGACACACTGCTGTGTAAAATAAAATTTCTTACATTCACTGCTGTGTGAAAAACATTTTGGCTTCGCACTGCTGTGCGTTTCATTTCACTACATTCTCAAACACCGGGCATTTACGCTCTGCTGCGTTTTGCCCTCTTTTCATCACCACAAAAACATTTGCGGTTCTGCACACTGCTGCGTGCTTCCTTTGCAAGTTCACAACTTCTACACTACTGCGTGTCTCATTACATTTTTATCTCTCAACAGAGAGACATTATCTCTGCACTCGCACTGCTGTGCATCTTCTTGGCGCTACACATCTTTTTACATTACTTGCAAGTTTTTTATCAAAAAACATAGCAATGCATTCTCCTATGCCATACTCCCATAATTAAAACTTCACCAACATTTACCAACCCCGTAGTAAATTTCATTAAATTACTTTGCTGACAAAACCGGTGGTCAACAGGAATTCACTTCACGTCAAGTTCATGACTTACTCCATGGTGCAGGTATGTACGCAACTGTTGATTTCATTGGACAGTTGTCAAACCATATCGCACGACTGCTGCCATAACCATTGAATTATGCGATTTGTTTGACAGAAGGTGCGATCTGTGATGGCTTAGGTCGCATCACATCGTGAAGAGCTTAACGCACAAAGGTTTGAATTTGCAATCTGCGATCTACGATCGCATGATCGCATCGCATCGTCGTCGTCGCAGCGCAAGGGACAAGGAGCGGAGGGGGGCAGCGATCTGCAATCTGTGCGATATGCGATGGATCGCATCGCAAGTGGAAAATTGATTGTTTTGCAGATGCTATTGCTGTTCAACTGTTTCTGCAGTTGAAATTACATTCCAACAGTATATATATTTCTCCATAGATCTGGAAAGAGCTGCAGATTAAGATGGATTAACTACTTACGACCTAGGCTTAAACAAGCTGCAATTTCACTCCAAGATCGATTATAGCTGGTAACAGGTTTTCTCTTGATCCATTCCTACACCTCTGCTATCTTCTATATTATAAAGCTGCAATTTCACTCCAAGAAGAACAATCGATTATAGCTGGTGACGGGTTTTCTCTTGATCCATTCCTACACCTCTGCTCTCTTCTATATTATCTAATTTCTCTATTACTAATTGTCCAGGTCCCTAACTTCCTATGCCTCAAAATTCAAAGGTAGGCAATATGTTTACGTCATCAACGTATGTCATCTGCTTACGTCTACATTTGCACTGTCGATTTCATAACCTTTTGACAAAGGAAGGTTTCTAACCGTGATAGACACAATTTACACCGACAGAGTACGATAATTTCTATCGATTACCTGTTGAGTACGACAATTTCTGGAGGCTAGACATCTCCGTAGGGAATAACTCCAAAGATGGGTGATTTAGATGTTATGTTATACTGGAAAAAAATTTAAATATATATTTTTAGATGAATTTGTTTGAAATTTAATAAAATGTTATTGGAATCACAAATTTGTTGGAGTGTGAATAATGTATAATTGTAATTTTTTTATGAATTGGATTTATTTATGCATTTAAAAATATATATTAAATAACAAAAAAAATAATATTAAACCAAAAATTATTTCAGCAACTTCCATCTAACCACTTACTGTTTCTGTTTATTGTCTCATAATCAATGTTCATGTTAGTATGTTCACCCATTAAGGTACACTTCTCCAAATTAATCGATGTTATAAATCCCTTTAATACTTCGAAAAACCTGCAAAGAAACAATCATTCCCACAGGAATCTCAAACACAAGTGCCTTGCGTAAAGAGTCAGGGAAAATGGGGAGGCTAACTACATAGGAGGCAAAGAAAAGTGAAATCACTGAGAGGCCTAAGTGAGTGTAGTGAAAATTCACATTGGAGGTGAAGAGTGCATGAATTCTACAGCTTGAGCACATCTTGTCCTCCACATAGAGTTTCCACGAGGAGCCGTTAACCACCTATAAGGCCAAAGACATAGTTGTATGTTAAACTTTATCCATTTATGGAAAAGGATTCTTTATGATAATCAAAATTTAGGACATTAAATTTGTAGCCTTCCACTTCATTCTCCAAGTTCGACCTATTCCTACATCCCATGGTTCAAGTTCTCATTCTACGTCCTTCTCCAAGTTCGACCTATGCCTACATCCCATGGTTCAAGTTCTATTCCTACATCCCATGGTTCAAGTTCTCTTTCTACGTCCTTCTCCAAGTTCGACCTATGCCTACATCCCATGGTTCAAGTTCTCATTCTAAAGAAATAGACTTTATGGCATTTTTATCTCTTTTTAGCATATATAGTATTTTTGCTGGATTTACTTTTATATATTTACCAAAATATTTGACCATAAATTTTCTCAGTATAGAGTATAGAATGTTGAATATATAGCATGTTTTTTTTGAATAATTATGGTCATATTATTTTTGTTTTTCGTTATTTTTTCTTATTTTTAATGTCCACGATAGCATGAAAATAGTTTTGTGTTGTTGCAGCTTTTGCTACTATTTGTAAGTCCAATAGAAACATCTATAATTCTGAATGGTTTGCAGTTCTTTTTAATGTCCACGATAGCATGAAAAGTATTGTACGATTGCAATGAAAAACTATTGTATGTTGTTGTTTGTTAGTTACTATTGTAATCATAGATCAATCATCATTTTTTTTTATTCTAATCCTTTTATATCACCATAATTGTATGTACACTTAGAACAGGCAAAATGGTCCGATCAAAACATTAAGAAACTTTGTGTTGGCCTTCATTTGCCATTGGTATTATTCATAAATATATGATCTTTTATTATAAATTGGATTTTTCAATTTTGTTTTAATACCATTCACCTAGTTAAGCATTTTTCTTACACAAATGTGGCATAATTATGTTTTGTATAGGTTGGTATGTCTATGAAAGTTCCCATCATGGTTGTAGCTCAGCTCGTAGTTAAGCATAGTCTTCTATTTTACCCTTAACTACACCTTTTATTAAATGTAATCTGTGCTTTTGTTTCTTTAGCCTTGGCCTTATTATGACATGTTTGGAACATATATTGTTCAGGACAGTGTTACATTGGGATGTTAATCTAGGGGGATATTGGTGGCCATTTGACTATTCCACTTGGACCTCTACCATTGTTTCTTTCATTTTTTCAATTTCCTTAGTTGTTGCATAGTTTACTATTTTTGGCAATTTTTTTGTCGTGAACTTTCGGAGCTGTTTTGAGGCCCCAGACGTCGTTATTTTGAAAAACCAGAAATTAAGTTTTCTCGGTCAAACATGTGTAGTTGAAAGTTATATTCTTCGGATAGATATTTATAACGAGGTATCGTGTATGTCAAACAAAGATCGTATGCCAAAGTTACGACCCTGGGAAGTTGATCTACCAATTTACCCCAACGAGGCCCATAGTTTTTGATGATCTACCAGGCCTATGATTCCACAATCGATAGCCTTAAAACATTAAGACTACACTACAAGTCTTAAGAAAGAGACTTCAACCCTTCCTATCCCTCGCTCTCTCATTAAAACTACACTCATACCAATTATACATAAACATGGAAGGATTAGTTTTCAGAGTTTTACACTATATGGAATACCCGACTATGATAGAGGTAACACATGAGAATAAGAACCCAAATATAGAACTGGAGCTGAACATCCTCTTTTAACCATTCATGTATTATTCCATTCGTGCCATGATCGTACCATTACGTTCTGTCTATAACTCAATTCGAATTCCCAACCCAACTCGAACTCCTCTCTTTATAATAGAATTTCCTCTTTGTTTGTCTCATCTTCTGTCAAATACATATATAGAATCCTTAATATACTGTCGGATCTTCTTACCGTCCTCATATCAGGATATGGCACAATGATTTTCTGATTTTATTGTTTTAAAAGTCCACTGGAACTACGCAGCTATACCACCATCAATACTTAACTTGTCCTTCATCCTCTGACTGCTCCACAAACATCTCACACAACTCTTACTGGCTAGATCACATAACAAATTTAGCTATTTCACAAATATGAGTAGCTTGATCCTTTCATTGAATCCACCCAGATCTTTTCTTAGTGGAACAATTTTCTCTTATTGATTTCCAAACACAGCAAGTCGTTTTTCTTTTTCCAGTCACGTAGTCTACAAAACCATAGTTTAAATATCACTTCAGAATGCCTCAACCAAGGATATTTTTGGAAAATCGCTCGCGTGTTACAAAATAAAGCCTACTCTACACAAAACCCAGATGCCAAAATTTTTAATTTCGTCTTCCTTTGATCAGAAATGAACCTGCAAGTTTGATGACGATTTCCCCTTACGAATTTCCCTTTTGTTAAGAAATTCTCTTTCTTCTTGCTTGGCTCTCACAGCTTGACGTGTTTGCACAGAGTATGCTCCTAGCTTCAACAAGCCAGTTCCACTCTTATACAGCTTGGCTTCTCTCTACTTTCGCATCATTGTCGTGATGACAGTAATCTAATTTGTGAAACTTTGAATTTTGTCACAAGAAATGGAAAGCCTTTACCTTCAAATCGTTCAACAATCAGATCACACAAAAATCTCTAAATAATGTATGAAGTATGTGACCAACAGGAGCAACACAATATGGATTAATTCATGATCCAAGGGATGCGTAACCAATATCAACATAATCATATACAACCCATAAACCTATGGATATATCACACAGAAACAATTTGAGATTTCACAAAAAGAGATAATTTCCAGAGATGTACATAGATGCTATCTATAAATAATATTCAAATCTAAATGGCCTAATATACAATATGTGGGTAGACCAAGTCCTAGTCTTTTTCACCCTCCACTTCCTTTGGTCTGTTTTTCTTTATTTCCAATGGCGATATTTTCTCTTCCTTCCTAATGCCTTTGAGGCTTACAAATATATACAAAAGGATTATGTAACCGTTTCTGGTTCAGATCAACAATCTATTCAACCATATCCTAAAAATCCTCTAAATCCACTTTTAAATCAACTAATTCCCTATTCTAGGATCTCCTAATCCCTGAGATCTTTATGAGATCTTCACAAGTCTAACATCTCTCATATTCTCACATAATTGAGAATATTTACATTTAAAACCTCACACGCATATTTCTCACTCAAATTATTAAAATATACAAAAGTTCCAATTAAGAAATCAAATTCATTATCAAACATTAGATCCCTTAAGTCAACCAAATATACAAGATTTTCTTGAGCAGGATGCTCCTGCATCAGTTTTGGTGCTTCATCTCCTAGGGTTAGGTTTTGGAAGTTTAGGGTTTTCCATTGTTTCTCAACAATAAATAGGCCTTTGAGCCTCATTCTAACACAGTTCAGAGGGATGTAGCTCCCACATCTCTTCTAAGAGATAAGCTACCATCGCTCGAGCTAGTTTATTTCCATTTTGTATGTAAGCATATTTTTGTTTTTTGATATTAATGAAATGAAGTTTTATTTCTAATGCATCTCTGTGTTTGTGTTTATATATGTATTTTGTTGTGTTCTTGCATAAGTCTAGATTAGAAACATACATGTGTCTTGGGTACATGTCTTTGATGGCTATGGAGTGGTGGAAATGCAAGATGCATGTTAAATATTGCTAGGTCAAGTCTTTTTTGGCAGGATATGTTGGGGATGCAAAAGGTACATCCCTAACCCTATTCTTTATGTCCTAGATGTTGATGTACCCTCTTGGATGAGGTGATGTCCATGCCTCCCCTACCTATGATTTTGCATCATGCTAGAAAGGTAAAAACCAGAGACCTTTAATGGGTCCTAGCCATTTGTAGTGGGTTCTTACATGCCCTCTTCCTTGTATTAAAACCTATGCAAACCCTAAGTCAACCCATTTTCACAAATATTCAGTGTTTGCTAGTGTTCGGCATTAATTTGGTGTTAGGAACTACTTCAGAGCTAAAAACTCACATTTGTAGTTGATTTTCTAAGTTTTCCTTGGATTTGACTTTTGCCTTATTGGAGAGTCATTCTTGTCACATTGGAGAGGCATTCCTTTATTGTTCAAGATGATTGCTTTGCTCATTTTATGAGCTTCATTTTTATTGAATATCAAATGTTATCATTATTTTATTTATGACACATGAAATATGAGAAATGCATAATTCAAAAATGTGCAAATGGTATGACACATGAACATTGAGAAATACATGATGTTATTGTTTTCATGGTGTCTTTGTTCAATGGAGATTTTTTAGTTTAGTCACCAGTATATGATAATGTATTTTGGTCAGGGTCCTCTCTGCTTTGTTTCTTAGTTATACTTTGGAAGATTTTCCTTTCCTGGTTTCCAAAACCCTCTATACACTTAGTGGAAAACTTGAATGACAGGACCTTCCAAAATACCTTATCTTATTAAGGTTTCTAGGATTTCGACCATCTCTGTGTTGTTCAACTAAGGTGGCCTAAATGGTTGAGTTTGGGTGAGGGATCCATCTTATGTCATAGTTAATCTTGCTTCAAGTGAGATCATTCATACAAAATACTTGAGTGGGGTTTTGCAAAGGTAATAGCGTAGAGATTTTATTTTTCTTTTTTAATAGAGTCTCATAGTGAGTATCTCAAAACACGAGGTCCAACTTCATCTACCATATTCCACTATTTCTGGGTACTCCCTGGTTTCTGAGAAATACAAGTTAATTCCTTAATGCTTGAAATAACCCACTGCGCTCTAATAATACTTTAACCACAAATGGATTGTGTAGGTGAATGGGGAGCCTCAAACTTGGGATCATCTGTGATTCCTAAAGCTATGAATTGATCAAAATGGTAGTATTAGGTTAGGTTGGCATTGATTTTAATTTATTTCATGCATCATTTTCTAGAAATAAAATTGATTGAGGATCCACCATTGAGCATCTGAACAAAACAATTGCTCACATGACTTCCTCAAAGAGGCTCACTTCAGTTTTATCCCATCCTTCATGACACTGTATTCAAAGGTTATATGAAAGTACATTGAGAACATTACTATTGAGGCCACAAAGGATATTTTTGAGGCTTACAATGTTTTCAAGATTCTAATGACGACTTATGAGAAACACGATCTCACTCTATGTTTACGTACTATAAGGGCACCTATTTTGTTTCTTTCATTGGTGTGTTTATTAGTTTCGATTTAGCCCATTAGAAAATAGAAGGAAAGCAAAAAGTAAAACCAATAATTATTTATGTTGTATTGGATGGATTCATGTTTGCAATTTTCTGTGTGAAACTTAGTGTGCCTTGATCCTTTTTATTTTGTTTATTTCTCAATCCTTCTATGTAGAAAATATTTTTGTTGACAAACATGTGCATTATATTCTACTTGTATATTTATCATTGTTTGGTGCAAGCATTGAGTTGACATTTTTCCATGCTTGAACCTGTGATGGCACTCATAACTATGTTGTGGAGCATGTAGCCAATAAAGAGAGATTGGAAACTATGATTACTGGCATATGTTGTGGTTGATTTTCTCACCTATATTTGATTGGGAATGGCCGGGTTCTATTATTGTACTTGGATCCCACACTGTGTTTTCATGTGATCAACCCACATGCAACAAACTGATCACACCGTCATGGGTGATTGGTGTTCAACATTTGGGCCTATATTGCGTATATATATATATATATATATATATATATATATATATATATATATATATATATATATATATAGAGATATAGCGTAAAGAATGAGCTTGTGATTGTGGTTATATTATGTCATCAATTGCTTGTTTTAAGGTATATACTTTGTTAGGAAAAAAACAAGTAGTCATGAAAATTAACCAATTTATGCTATCTCTAATAATAGGGACCCTTGTTAGGTCGATTTTGTTTTGTTCATCCTATATAATACCTATTCAGTGAGGGATTTCAACTTACCATTCGCTCGCTATAGAGTTGGCTAATTCTCCTTCATATTTTTGTGCCATTGCATCAATATTTGTGCTAGTAAAGGTCGCAGATTACCATAAGCTCAAGCTTGCCTAAAGCTATTTTTCTTAGGTAAGCAATGTACTACAAGCACATGACCCCCTGACTTCAACATATATGATTATAGCTAAAGCATTGATGTTTTCCATCAATGTTCCCATCTAAGTTGTTTGGGATGCAATCACATAGCTATGTACTCACCTCCCTTGATGAGAGGAAGACTTGACAGTAGTAGCTACTAAAAGATACATATCCATCAATTCCCTGATTGATATGCAATGGTTTGCCTTATTGATATGAGATTTTTAGTGTATACATGTAATAACTCCATAGAGTTTGGGTGCATCATCATTTCTTGGAAAATGCCACCTTCCAACCTTCCCTGCTTTTCCCCATTGTAATGCAATATATAATCAAGGAGAGTTCAAATTTTTGAGTAGAAATGTGAGTGCATAATGTTCTAATTAAAAAAAGAAGAAAAATAAATATGGTTGGCCTTCAGAAATATGGTCATGTTAAACAAAAATAAAATGAATATTGTTGGAGCAATGCTCGATGTATTGAAATCAAAGCAAGTCAAAACCATCAATGTTAAACTTGGAAAGATAGGTGGTTTTTTTCAAAATGGATGACACATAATGTGTTGGAAAGTTGAAGAAATAAGGACAATACCCTGTAAAGGAAGGAGACTTAGGAATCATGTCAAGATTGGGTCTTGTCAAATGAGGAGATCAAGAAGAAGGTATAGCTCCGAAAAATCTAGCTAGGAGTGTTATCATTATGTTTGTTGGTAGTGAATAATAAAATTCAATCTCAAGTAGTAATAACGAAGGGATGATTCCAAGAGACAAACAAATGGAGCAAATGCCACGAGGAAAGAAGAAGATTCAATCATTTGCTAATAAACAAATGAAGGAAACCTAGATAGCAATCACAAACATGAGACAAATATGGACAATATTATGTCAAGAGAAACACAACATGCGAGAGTTCCATATGTACTTTGGCCTAAGAAATTGTTGTTGTTGTTGTTTTTTTCGTGGGGGGTTGGGGGGCGCTGATCATTGTGTTTTTTATTAACAACTTTGGCCTAAGAAATTGTTGTTGTTGTTGTTTTTTCCGCGGGGAGTTGGGGGGAGGGGCTGTGTTTGGTCCCACTGCAAGCATTTTCCATGGACATATATTACAGTGCATATAATTGCATTTTATACTACATATCACCTATGCAACATCTACACGATAAAAAGGTTTGATCATAATACTTTAATTTGTATAAGAGGATAAGAAAAAGAGGAAAGCGGAGAAAAATAAACACAATAAGGAGAAGTGGAAGAAAGAGAAAGCTAGTAGTCTCTCGGATTCTGATATTGACACTGGTAACAAAGGAGAAAAGAAGCATCTCAAAGAAAAAAAGAAATGAAGAAAGTCAAATAGCCGTGACTTTGAAAATATACCTGAGAGAGAGCACTTAAAATATAGTGAGAAACAACCAACAAAGAGGTATGGTGGCATTCCTACACATTGTAGAATGCATAAATCATCTTTTCATGATATGCAAAGGCAAATATCATGATCACTATCAAAGTATCAGGAAAGGTAGAGAGGCCATTTACATAATGAGCGAAGATATAGATATATATATATATGATATCTACCTCTCAAAATACCATACAGGGTTCAATATCACAGGTTGGAAACAGTGTCCATTAGGGCTTGCTTCACGCTTGTTGTAATTTCCAAGATAAATCCTATTACCATGGCTTTAATTCCTTTAATTGTCTGACATAATACTATAAATTAAGATTTCAATCTATCTTCTGTGCAATTTGTGATCATTTTGATCAAAATTTTAAGTGAGAGTTAAGTTTGCACCTGAAACAGATGTGAGTACCAAATAATTTTCTTCCAGAGTCATAAATTTATAGAACGATTCAAATTTCGCTGAAGGTTTTGGAGACGTTGTTGGTTTTTTAGTACCAAGGAATCAATTCAAAACTTTTGAAATGAAAACTTCTTAATTTGAGTTATAATCTTATGCATTTAGTCCCAATGGTATGATATTTTTTGTTAAATTCTGTTTTGATTTAACAGATTATCAACATTAGAGAATCAACATCATTTGCATCTCACCCTTCTTTCTTCTAAAATTCCCATATATTATGTAGGCTCCCTTACTAATATATAGTTTCTTGTTGATGTTTCTCACGCAGATAAGGAAACTGTATGAAGTAGACATAGTTATAGAAGCTATGGATTCAAAATCATAGAAGGGGAGTTGTCCGTGCAAGGAAAGGATTAGAGTTATTAAAACTGGTCCTCTGTGCATGCAATTATCTGCAATGTTGCGACCTTGAATAATTTTTAAGATGGTGGCAATGATAAAAGGTGATGTAGTAGAAGTCCTTCCTTTTCCAACCAAACCTAAACCTGCTTTCTTATATCTCATGGAATTAGACATTGTTGTGGTTGTAGTTGATCCTCCAGCTCACCAACATCCTCATGTAAGTAGTTCATCAAGCAGATCATGGGATAGGTTCTCTAAAGAAATGACAATAAATTATTCCTATTCTACTTATACAATGTCTGTCACGGCGACATCCAACGATAACCAATCTTTTGGTATTGGGTAGTTAACAATATTAGCTTCTTCAAGCATCTGCCTGGTGAAGCTAACATGATATCTTGAAGAACATGGAAACTCCCATCATCTACCATTCACCAACAACTGAAATGTTCCATTACATGCCAGAGGTTACCTATAATGTCTTCACCAACAACTGAAATGTTCCATTACATGCCAGAGGCTACCTACAGTGTCTAGGTCCGTATACATTCCGTTACGTGCCAGAGGATGCTTATAATGTCTAGATTTGTATCTATTTACAACATGTTACATTAAATTTTGAACCAACCACAGTTTAACAATTAAGGAAATTTTGGTATTATCCCACCCATCATGGAAGTGTAAAAGTATTTTTTAATATTATTAGCGTCATTCACTTCTCAATTACTTTAGATGGATGGAAGATTCATAACAATGTTGTGTCCATAACAGATTTCTGGAAAGAAGGAAACTTCATGATTCTGTTTAGGTTATGACACATAAAATGATGAAAAAATCAGTACTTACTTTACTCCCTTAGAAATGCAACTTTCAGGCTTATATCTTATTTTGTGACATCCGTATTTTCTTACAGTTGTGCAAGGCATATATAGCCTTCACCAAAAAAATTCTGAGGGACAAAAAATTAGAATCAGTGTGATGTTGTCATACTACAAATAGATAAAATCATTGTTTGTGAAGCTAAGGGCTGATTTTGCTTTGGTGATCGAAAGTAAGATATTTTCA
This sequence comes from Pinus tabuliformis, assembly GCA_031772625.1. Classification (NCBI taxonomy): domain Eukaryota; kingdom Viridiplantae; phylum Streptophyta; class Pinopsida; order Pinales; family Pinaceae; genus Pinus; species Pinus tabuliformis. Next base: position 619,437,795 of record CM062817.1, read on the forward strand.
ATTTGAGGTGAATGCAATGATCGTTTGTCTGCTTCTTTTAAGTATCGCATCATGTAAATGAATGTGTTTTTTAATTAGCTTAATGGTTATGATGGTAAAATGTTCCCCGTCGAGGTTTTTTTTGTTAAATCAATGCATATATATGTAGTTTCAAGGACCACCATAACTCCTCACATAATTATTTAAAAGGTGATAGTTCAATGGAAGAGCACCTTCCTTTTAACCAGCATGTTGGTGGTTCGATTCTACTATTCCCTAACATGAATTAATCAATGATATTGTAGTTTAGTTTTAATTAAATATTTTTTATATTGATTTATTTCAATGATGGGATATTTTTCTAGATTCATTGTTTTATATTGTCTCTAAAGTGACAAACAAGATATTATTGTACTATCTTTAAATATAGGTTTTCTCTCTAAAGAGAAAATAGCCAGGATTAAAGACATATTGTCTCTATAAAAACAACATATATTTAATCCCAACTATTGTCTCTAGTGAGACAAATGAAATTGTGTTCTAAGAGACAATAATACTGTTGTTATATATTGTCTTTATAGAGACAATTTTTAAGACAATAATTTGAGACACTTGCTTAAAGACAATATTTAAGACAATAAACAAGTTTTTTTTGTCTCAAGTTAAAACAATTTATCCAAAAATTATGTCAAATATTGTCTTAAAACTCCTCTTATAATTGTAATGATATAACTAAAAGACATTATGATAAAAATCATACTCTACATTGCAATGGAATGGATAGATATACATTGCAATGGATTGATATATACTCGTAGTTCACTTTCATTCCCTAAGTAAATCATGTGACTTTATAATAATATGATCCTTGAAATTCCTCCTTCAAAGACAATCTCACCAATCCCATAGTTTTCCATGAAAGAGTTTGAATCTCCACCTTTAAGACCGTTTTAAAAATTAAGGTTTTTTTATTATGATTTTTGTGAGTTCATAGTTTGCCATTAAAGAGTTTGAATCTCGACCTTTAAGATCATTTTAAAAATTAAGGATTTTTTTATTATGATTTCTTATGTGGTGAGTTCACCTAGGAAGTAAGGAAAATGAATCTTAATGTTGTTGAGTTAAGGTAAGGAAAATGAATGTTGTTGCTTTTAACCTTTCTTAATATGGAATAAATTCCATTGCCACCTTCTCAAAATTATTTCATTTTTAAATAAGTATTGGATTGCTGATGATGGAAGAGCTTTCTACAGTTGTGAAAGGTGGCCCTACTCTGTGAATGAATGATGCATTCATAGGATTTGATGGATACGGCCCAGGTACTGCATTTTGTTGTGTATTTCATGTGGACTGACAAAAAGATTACTCTAAAGCTTCTTGTTCACTGTATTCATAAAAACCAGGAAAACCAAAACAATATTTCTTAGAAATAAGATGCGCACAGATAAACTCTCCGCCACTGACTTGCGGTGATTTGAAATTGTTAAATCCTAAATCTAACTTTATATGTCAATGGAAAAGGGAATAAACAAAAGCATGAAAGACGACTCCCACAAGGACGAACTCTAAATTTAAGCCATTAATGACTACATAAGGATGGATGGCTCTTTCTTCTTTATTCTTCTTGCAATACAAACTAAAACTACTCTTTAACAGAAAACAGGGGTTCACAGTCAGATATTAGCTTTGAAGAAGTAGGGTTTTTATTTTTTCAAACAATAGCCAACAATGTTTTGCCTAATATTTAATAAGCAACAAAGTATATGTATGTTGTATGCAGCATAGTTACCAAATTCCAATTTGAAATACAAATTAGATAGTATACATGTTACAAATATTTAAATTTATTTAAAATGAAAATTTGTCATTTTATAATTTTATCTAATATAGAAATTATAGTTTTTTATTATTTTAATATAGAAATTACTAATTTACATTTCATTTGCTATTTTATCATTTTTATTAAAGCTAAAGTTCTCATTTTTTTTACGTTTATGTACATTCCAATTTCTCATTTTATAATTTTTTTTAATATAAAAATTACTATTTTTTTTATTATTTTTTTCTTATAAAATTTTGCAAACACCAAATTTTTCAAATATAAAATTTGTTTTTTCTAATTAATTTTTGCATATCACAGACTCTCTAGAAACGCCATAAAATTATACATGTGCATTTCAAATTAAAGCTTCGAGCTCACTAGCCCCGACCTCGGTAGCAGAACATTGTGAATATTGAACAACACGCCACCATTGGCTCAGCGCTTCGTCGTTTCTCACTGCCAACAGAATGTGGTGTGGAACAATCCTCGTCTTCTTATTATCTCTTACGGCATTTCCAGACAGCTCTTCGTCGTTTCTCACTGCCAACAGAATGTGGTGTGGAACAATCCTCATCTTCTTATTATCTCTTACGGCATTTCCAGACAACTCGAACACCTCGGCGGCGAGATATTCAGGAACATTGGCTAGGTAAACCGGAGCTCCTCTCCAACACACTCAACATACTTTTCTGCTTTGAGAAACCTGGCAATATGCCCAACGAGGAAATGAAGACTGGTCTTCGAGCTCCCGGAATAGATTTCTTACCATCAACTGATTTCCCTCTCGCTAGAAAAAGAATACTTCATGCACCATACCGAATTCGATTTGGCCGAATTCTTAATCGTACTGAACCGAATCAGTGAATTTTCGATTTTTTAATTTTTTTTTTACCAATACATCCGAATCTGGTAACTATGGTATGCAGTTACCTCGTTGTTTAGGCTTTCCCTGTGGTTCCATGGGTTGAAAGTCTCACTTTTCTCAAGAGCTTCTGTCAAATATTGAGCAGTGAAGCTCTTATCTTCATCCAAATTGTTTTCTCTGGGAAATACCAGCTCAGAAGCTCTATAAAAGCTCAACATGCTTGCTATATCTTTGTTGAATTGCTCTGTCAACCAAAAGAATTTTCCATCAACATCTCTGAAGTCGAAAATGATCGTTAATAAAATGATGTCCAAATGTCAGAGCATATCTCACAATTCATTATTGGATAATTTAATTCCAACCACTTATTAGATGTCATCTTCGTTATTGCAAATGTCTTAATTCAGTTTTAGTTATTTTAGTTGAGTTAAATTTAACTGCACTCATTTATTAGTGATATCTACAATGTCTTAATTCAGTTTCAGTTTTAGTTATTTTAATTGAGTTAAATTTAACTGCACTCATTTATTAGTGATATCTACAATGTAATCTTATTTAACTGATTCCTAATATCCGAAAAACAATTGCTACTCTGCTACTTTTTCATTCCTAGCACAATATAGTATCATTATATGTATGTGTAAGAATCGTTGAGAACATCACATTTCAAGAAACAATTAAAAGCCAAGAAGCTCGAACAAGACGAGTCGTCTCCCTCAACTCAAGAGTATTCCGTATTATTATTTTTTTAAAATTTGCAGCGGCCCAACGCACCCCATTGAAGGACCACATGGGCTGACTTTCATTAACTTATAGAATTCACGATTTTTGCATCAAAAGTACCATAAGGTATCGAGAAGTGCGCCGATGGAAGAGGAAAATGATAAGGCAACCAAGTTTTAACAACAAATACGGCAGAGCGTTCACACTAAATCTGCAGTGTAAGCATACAACGACGAAGCTTAATGACCAATCGATACGGGAGCACTAGCTTATTTTTAAACCAATACGACAAAGAGTTGGCGTTAGCTTCATAGTGAATTATTCCATCGATATTCGTGTGGCAAGTTAAGGAAAGTTCTTTTAAAAAGAACAAAGTTCTTTAAAAAAAAACGCTGATTCATATATTTCTTAAAAATGAATTTAAAAAAAAATTAAAAAGGCTTTTTATTTTATTCATGAAATATTGGGTTTCAAACGAAAGCATAAGTTTTTCGAAAGGGGTTTGTGATTTTTAAAAGGGGCTTGCTGTTAAAAAAACGCATTGAATTTTTTTTAAAGCCTTGAAAATGAAATTGTTATTAAAAAAATCCACTCTGCATGTTATAATTTTTTTTTAAAATTTAGGTTTTTTTTATTGAAATGAAACAAAGGTTTTATTAAAGTTTCTTTCAAAGTAGATGTTGGACACCTAATCCTAAAGGGTTAGTGTGGAAGCCGAAAAGACTAAGCAGTCCAAGAGACCTTGGGATCTGAAACCCAAGAGTCACAACACTGTATTATAAATGTACATCTCCTGTTAATAAAAAAATGAACTCACATGATTTATCTTTCACATTGTTTTACTGTCCATGTGTGTTTAACATGGTATCAGAGCAGGCGTATTCCTGCCCTGCATAATTATTTTGAGCAATTTGTTTTATGGCCTTTATGTGCAGATCATTTCTGCCATCAATTATGCATTTCATGAATATCTTGTCATGAATATTTTCTCAGCTAAAATTTAGTTGTAATCTGTTATTTCCCAGCGCTATTTTTATTCACCTGCCTTCTAAAAACGCTCCTTGCTCAGACCTGCCATCTCTGCGCCCTCTGTCCTGACACTGTCCCTCTCTGCGCATGAATATTTGAATGTATCGCTGCCCCTCTCCGCGCAGGAATATCTGACACTACCGGTGCCTGTCTGCCATATTTTCTGTCCTGCTTTGAGGAGACAATACGAGAAGCGTTGCAACGAGAGATTTGCACTCAAACGCTCAGTGGAGAACCCGACTTTACAGCGCTCAAGAAAGAAGGCGGATTCCTCTGGTGTGGTCGATGTAACGCCAAATAATTATTGGAAAAAGTATCAGAGGATGCCAGGTCTGGAAATTTTCCATAGCCTGTGAGCTCTGCAGTCCGCGTTATTTATTTGTTAGGTTTCTTTATTTTCCCCCATTTCAACTGTTACACATCAGTTTGAGAAACTGCTCATTCTGCGTGACTGTTGTGCAAGAATCTCATCTAATTTTCTTCTTGTTGCAAAATCCACTAAAAATATACAAGCTCTCTCTGGTCTCGGGCAATCAAAGATTGCGAAGAGCGAAGTGGCCCAGCGGCCAATGACTTTGTAGAAATTGGTCAATCATTTATATCGGGGTTAAATTTGAATCTGTACATACCTACTGGAGAATGCGAATCGATATAAGTTGTCTAAAATTTATTTCATCGTCTACAATTTCGCAATGCAATGTGTTTCCTGAATGTTCGGAAATTAAACTATTAAGTGTGACTGCCTTCGAAAGGAATCCATGCTAAATAGGAAAAGATGCTGATTGAGGCCCCAGTTTTGACATAAATCTTTCCGTCAAGAGGTCCCTTCTACGAAGTCTTCCTTTGTCGTAAGCTTCTACATGTTGGAAAAATTCCAGGAAAAGCCACCGGAAGTAGAAAAACGCTTGGCATTGCAGGCCAGGGAAGATGTGTGCCAACCTGTGTGTTGTGAGGAGTTGGTATAAAGAGCAGATTTGAACCCATGGAAGACCTCTGAGCGCCAGGAAGAGGCGTGCCAACACACACCTGTCTGTTGTGAGGAGTTGGTATAAGAGCAGATCTCAACCTATGGAAGACGTGGGAGCGCCCAGTACCAACATGTCTGTTGTGAGAAGATGCATCGACAGCATCTAATTAGATTGGGTTTGCATGTTGCCACGCACTCACTCCAAAGAAATCGGAACCCACTAACTCTAAGCATGGGTTTTCATTTTTGAGATTTCTTCTAACAAATACTTGCATTCACCAGTCCAATCCACGGGGTTGCATGAACGAACTGTAATGCGTTGCCTCATCTCGGACTGTGCTACGCTGATACGAAGGACGTGAGGAACCCACATAGCCTTCTTAAGCTCTATCTGGTATGCCTTCTGATCCGCTTCCTCAGATCTAATAGCTAGCTCATCTGCTGTATGCCGAAGGATTTGCTCTGCTTGGTCATTGAAAACAGAAAGCCAGGCTTCACCACTTGAATCGGATGCCTTGACCACCATAATATACCTTAGGCTGCACTCAGTTTCATGCTTCTGACAACAAAAGTGCCCAGTCGTAATGCAGGTCCGTGGAAGCGTAAAACAAAGAAGTAAGGAACGCGTATAAAAGGGTTGTCTACACATGTTATGTTTGGGGCAAACCAGCACACATTAAATTTCACTATTCCATCCATTTACAGATCATAAGAGCCAATCAACAGGTCCAATCGTGCCAATCTCCAACATTTGGTGTGAAGGGGATTTTAGTGGGATCGGTTGCTTCGACCATCGAATTGCTGTGGTGTTCACTTTTGTATTATGATTGCTAATATATTTGGTTCTCTTGCTCTTTCTCATCTTTCCACAAGTCGTTTGTATGCACTTTTTCTAGGAGATGTTTTTTGGCAGAGGCTTTTGTGTGGCTGAAGTGAAGCCGAAAGCACTCTTGCACAAGGAGCAGAGTATGCTATATTTTACAGGCTACTGAATTCATTTCTTGCAGCCAGAATAAAAATGCAGTAAGGTCCATCGTCAACATTGTCAAGCAACACTTGTCCTTCTTTCTTTGCAAGATCATTCCAGAGACTCACTACCACTGTCTTCTTGCTTTCATCTGCAATTGTAATATCACGCTTGGGGATTTCTTCATTGTTGCTTAGAACTGGTGATACACTCCCAAAGTTGTGCTTATATTCTGGAATATGGGTTCCTTCCTCAACTGCTTCTTCAACTTCTGAATTTGCATGCAAAGTCATCTCATAATCATTTGCTACTGTCTTGAATTGTATGTAGAAACTTGAAATATATGTTATAGATTTGCAATCAAGGATTGCAATTATGCATACAATGATGATGAAGATTGAAGGTGTAATATCAAGTCTATGGTGACTGAAATGGAATGAAATTCTTTATGTTCTTGACTTCAAGCTTTGAGCAGACCCAAAGCAATTCACACTGGTCTTCCTATTTGAAGGGGTTTTGAAATTCAAGTTTGGCGACTGAAATACATAGATATTCAAGTTACAAAACAAGTGTTATGACTTCTGCAAATGTTTGGGTTGTCGTATGTTGATCTAGATTTTTGAAGAACCAGGTTCTCTACTTCCCAGCTACTTCTTTATTACAATTTGTTGGCTAAGATGTTTTTTCTGTGTAATTTTGCACAGAATATGTGCATGGTATGAAATTGCATTGTATATGGAAGTATATTGAGAAGCTACATACTTGAAGATTTTTTTGAAGACAAAGTGGTACACCAATCAATTTTTTGCAGTGATATTATTGTGAAATGGATAGAATGGGTGTTGTATTAGAATTACTGAACACTCTAATACATTCTACCACGGACAATACAATTATGATTGATAAAGCCATTGTCGCAAACATTCAAATCTGTTTGAAAAATGCACAAGAAAATATTGAGTTTTTGCAGCTGGAAACAAAGCTACAGCAGGAAGAATTACAGCAGTGGAGTCATCATTCTGAACCTGTTTCTGTTCAGAATAATGAAGGAGACTCCCATAAACAACAAGTCAATATTGTTCAAGTTCATTTAGATTCAGTACCCAATAAAGCAACAACTGTACATGCAGATGCAGAAACTCAATCTGCACTTCCCAAGCCCATCATCAGACCTTGGGAATAGCTTGTCCACAACAAGCACAGAACTGGTCTTGGATATGACAAGGACTTGTCCTTTCATATTCCAGACTATGCCAAGCCCATTCAGTTTCAGAGTGCTGGATTCATTCATGACAGTTCACCTGCTCTTCATGACAGTTCACCTCCAGCTATTCCAGATTCTGCTCCTCTTCCACAGCAACAACAACAACAAAAACAACAGATTGTGAAATGCCAACACTGTGACCGAGTTGGCCATTTGAAAGATCACTGTTTTGATCTTCATCCATGTAAGCACTGTCATAAAACCACTCATTCTTCAAACAGATGCTTCAAAAACAAACGTCCTGCAAGAACAAAGATTCATCTTGGATGGATCGCTTCTTGGCAATGGGCATCAATAGCCAAGAAGATATTCCAAACACATGTCAGAACTTGTTCCAGAGTATTGAACAGTCTTGCAGTTGAGTTTTCTCCATCTTCTCACCTTGTACCTGACAGGGGGGGAAATGATGGTCATCTACAAGCTTCAAAGCCACATCAAGCGAGCTTGAGCCACAACCTGCCACACCAGTTTCAGAGTTGTAGCCAGAGATAAGATGCCTGAACATGCCTTCAGTTGGCAATCTGGGACACTTCCTCTAGCAGAAGACTCCAGCTTCTTGCCAGTTTTGGAAGAATTCCAGGAATTGTAGAGTTGTTGGTCATCCTTAAACCATCACAGATTGAGAACACTTCCTCTAGCAGAAGACACCAGCTTCTTGCCAGTTTTGGAAGAGTTCCAGGAATTGCATTAAGCATTCCAGAGTTGTTGGTTATCCTTAAACCATCACAGGTTGAGACTTCCCTTTTCAGGTTGAAGTTTTACCTTTTATGCGGGGTGAGACCTCCCTTTTATGGTTGAAGGTTTCCCTCTTTAAAACAATAGGATCACTTCCTCTAGCAGAAAACTTCAGTTTCTTGCCAGTTTTGGAAGAGTTCCGGGAACTGCACTAAGCGTTCCAGTGTTGGTGGTCATCCTTAAACCACCGCCCTTTATACCAACATTTCATAGAGCACATTCAGCCTAGTGCTGCCATGCATTTTTGCACATTTTGTATTACAGCTCTCTTCTTGGACTCATACATAACCCTTCGGATTAAGGGGGGGAATGTTGGACACCTAATCCTAAAGGGTTAGTGTGGAAGCCGAAAAGACTAAGCAGTCCAAGAGACCTTGGGATCTGAAACCCAAGAGTCACAACATTGTATTATAAATGTACATCTCCTGTTAATAAAAAAATGAACTCACATGATTTATCTTTCACATTGTTTTACTGTCCATGTGTGTTTAACAGTAGAGGATACTACATTATTTTAATCGATTTTGGACATTGTGAAAGTGTTGCTTGGAAAATTTGTAACTTAGTCTATTTTGTGGAAATTAAGCGATAAAGAAGTCACTCTAGAGGCGTTGTCGCTATGTTTGAAGTTTGATTTTCTTGTTGAACCATAGCGAGACAACGCTCAATAAATGTGAAAAGCCAAGAGGCTAAGAAAGTCAAAGTAACAAATATAGATGTATGAATTTTTTTGAAAGAATTGGAAGTGAAGAGGTAAAAGAATGCCTTTGCATTGAAATACATCAACTAATTTGTAGATGAAAACATTTTTCCCTTGATTTTAGATGCCAAGACAAACAAGGAGGCTTGGGATAGCCTTGAGAAGAGTTTTGGTGTAAGGGGGAGTAATTCAGGTGATGATGAAGAGTTTGGTGAATTCCACTATGCTCAACCACAAGTGTATGATGATTGTAAAAAAATTGCAGAAGCAACATAGAAGAAGCACGTAAATGCTCGTGAACTCCATTGTGTAAAGCCAAAAGTGGATGAATATCTGGAGAATCCAGTACAAAACTTGTTGATGGAAATGAAGTTGTCATTGTAACAACTAGTGTTATAGTGAATCCAACAATTTAATTTGTTGATGTTAAATTTGATAAAGACCAGACAGCAAATGATGAATAGTTACAGATGATGCAACAAAAACATAATATCCACATGATACTATTTGGTGAGATAATCCCACTTGAGTTTGCGAACCAGGTGGACGATACCCTATCTGCAACAACACAAGTTAGTAAACAAGTGAAAGCGAGAGAGACAGAGACATAGACACCGACAGAGAAGGAAGATCACAAAGAGAAAGAAATAGAGACATAGGCATTGGCAGAGAAGGAAGCCCACAAAATGGAAGCCCTCATTGTAGAGCAAAAAGAAAAAAAGAAATGTGGTTCTAAAGATGTTTTTACACTTACCATTTATTTCCAATGTGCAGGTAAACAAAACAAGTATGGAGAAGAATTAATTTCCTTGGAACATGGCTTGCAACACCATATCTAGGTGAGGTCTCCCAAGATGTTGCAACAATTCACCTTTAAGACAACATGAATGATGAAAGCCTTAATGAAATTTTCATGCATTGTAGTCCTAAAGAGATGAATTTGTATTATGGACTTATGTTGCATCAAAATATGGATGATGAAAATAACACTATAGAAGATGACATATGGCAATAGTCCACATACAAGCCGATTTTTGAGGAAGTCCAAGACATGCTTAGACAACCTGGAACAGTAGAAAATATGTGCCAATAAATAAATAAACTGAGGTTTAAAGGATACAACAAAAAGAAAAAGTTGAAACAATTTAGACGCTATAGGATTTGGAAGAAAATAAAGAGAAAATAAAATCCATATGATCTCAAATTTATAAATTGTAAGCCTAGCTGAGAACTAGACCAACAGACATCTTAGTTTTTTTTTTTTTTGTTGAAATTAATGGGAAGTGTTGGAGAATATAATTCCAACCACCTTCTATGTGTCATCGTTGTTGCTCCAAGTGTCCTAGTTCAGTTTCAGTTAGTTCAATTGAGTTGGGTTTAACTGCAATCATTTATTACTGATGTCTCCAATGTAATATTATTTAATTGATTTATAATATTGAGAATGGAAACCTCTGATCTACCATGCTTTTCATTCATTAACATCAATGGAATATTTTTATCTATTATCCTGAAGCATCTCTTTAGATAGAAAATTAAGTAAAACTGATAACCAACTAGAGATGCATTATATCGATGCAAACAAAGCAGCCAAAATCCCAAAGTAGTGGTCTCAAGATCTTCTATGGGACAAAAGCTTCCCACCCAATTCCTTGATCATTCCAATGTTTGTATGCCACTGACTTCTTTAATTTTACACTCTAGTATTCTTAAGTGGGAACATTCGATTCGAAGTCTAGTAAAATTTAAATTTCTATTGATACCTATAAACATAATCTAGAGCTTCCTTGATTTCCTTTTCAAAGTGTCTATCGATTCCAAGGTGTTCAACATTATCCATGATCAACAATCGTTCTAGCAAGATCCATGAGATACAACCACGACACTGGAGAGTTATAAATTAATATAAAATGTGAAAGAGAAAATAGAAAATGGCGAGGTCAAGCTCCAAACAAACATAAATCCCAATACATACCCCAACTGCCAAACTGGGTGAGTGTGTTTTTCAACAATTCAAGGCATTTTGCATCTCTGGTGTGCATATAGACTGCTCTTCACTTAATACGCTTTGCGGCCATGCTAGGTGAAGTCGATTATGTCCTCAATGTTGACACACTATGAAATCTAAACCTAGTAGTTTCCGCTTCTTCTAGCTAGTGGGGATAAAATGGACATTGACAAAGATTATAGAGGTTGAAATACACTGAGAATAAATTCAAGCAAAACAATGGAGCGAACATCTCTTTTAATTATTGAGTAACAACTAAATAGATTACAAAGGAAACAAGGAAACAACAATAATAAATAATTGGAGAAAGTCCTAACAAAAAATCAACTAACTAAACTGATTCAGATTGACTATAACACCTAGCAGACAGTGAAATTAATGCTCTCAATAGACTTTGACCATCCAAAAACGTGAATGCAAATAAAATTGGAGTTTAGTTTGGGATTTGACTCTAAAGCTATTAATTTTAGGCTTGTCTCAATTTATAATGCAGATTTGGAAGTATATATTATTCAGTTACTCGACCGTATTATGTGACTAGAGAGTCATTAATCATATGATTCGAATATGAGCTCTTCCCATTTTTTGTAACACCTCTATAAGAGCCAGAATTTTCTCTAACTCGTCAAAAGAGCCAGAGACAATATCTATCCAAAGAGCATAGCAAGGATGAAGAGATCAACACAACCCAAGGATGCAAAACATTTGGAAATTTTATTAAAAAAATAATCAACGTTATGATCTCCAAACATTATTTACCCCAAGTTCACTACAGTTATTTTATGCAACGAGGAGTACAAAAAATGATTACATTCATGGAATAAAATTAGACTAATCAAATAATCTCCATTATCAGTTACAATATTACAACTGCTTGGCTTCGATTGTCATAACGTTAATTTCCTCCACCAACATATTCTCCATTTTCAGATCTAGTGTGCTCATAACCTCCATTTCCTCCTATGTTTGAACTGTAGGCATTAGAACCATACTCAAGAGAGCCAGGGTTGTAAAAGTTACGAGCGAAGGTTATAGTATAACCAGAATCTGTATTGGAGCTTGAATCATAGTTGTTGTTGCATACCCTGATGATCATTCATCGTTTGGGTTGTAAGGAGAAGAAGATATGGTACCCCATCATTGACGCCATGTAATGGATTTTGGAGCCTTGGTGGTGGCTATCCCGTTAGCATAGAAAAGAGCATAAACCAAACTTCAACTATGTAAAAAGGAAAAAAATGAAATATTTATTTATAAGGTTAACATTACTACAATCTCATACTATGATGTGACATAAAAAAATCAAAGAGTTCAAGTTCCATAGTTATCAATTTCGAATTCAAATTCCAATTCTGATTCGATTCAGTATGGACAAAAATAGACTCTCTAAAATGCAATATGGAAAAAGTTGAGTATACATTTTACAAATATTGCAAAATATTATTTAAAAAAATTAAAATGAAGAAGAGGAAAAATTCTTGAATTCTCTAACATCAAGTTTTAATATGCTATAGGCATTTTCCTTTTAAATTGATCCAAAAATAATGAAAAACAAAATGTATCAAATTTGCTAATATTACTTAATAAAAAAAATAATAATAACAAAATCTCAAAACATCAAGGTATAAAAATAAGTTTGAAGTGATCTCCACATACCCAAATTTATGAGTCAAAGTATTAAATACATTCATATAAGTTTAGATAATATTAAAACTATTTACAGTCATTAAAACAATTTTTGATATAAATTTATTAACAATAACAGCAAAAATTTGACCAAACCCTGCACCTATGCTAGATCACTGTTTCACACTAGTCAGGGACCTGGTAGTAGTGATCTATTTTGCTTATGGTTTTACAGAGTGTAGACACCTAGTAATTGTCCAAAAAAATGATTTGGGGAAAAGCAAAATAAGTTTTAGGGATTTATTTGGCAATCAAGTTATTCCTTTATGCAATTTTATTAAAACAAAATATTTGGTCATGCAATATTCATGAACCGTATTGAAACCCATGTACTAATCCTCGAATTGAACCATATCACCAAATTTTCATGTTTTTTAGGCCAATTTAGCCTAATTTGGTAACTATGAGATCAACAACTCTAAAAACTAATAGTTCGATGGATAAAAAATGAAAATGAGAAAGTGGAGGGTTTTCCTTCTCAATATTACAAATCAATTAAATAAGATTACATTGGAGACATCAACATTAAATGACTATAGTGAGGTTGAACTAAACTGGACTAACTGAAATGTAACTAGGACACTTGGATGAATGGTTTTGAAACCTAGAAGGTGGTTGGAATTATATTCTCCAACACTCCCCCTTAATTACAACCACATAGCAATTTAATTAAGATGCATTTTTTTGTATCTCTCAGCTAGGCTTACAATTTTTAAAAACAACTTCTACTAAATTTATTTTCTTTTCTATCTTCATCCAAACCCTATAGTCTCTAGATTATTTCAACTTTTTCTTCTTGTTGTATGCTTCAAACCTTAATTTCTTCATTTGTTAGTGCAAGTATTCCATTGTTCTAGGTTGTCTAAGCATGTCCTTGACTTCTTCAAAAATTGGATTTTATGTGGGTTGCTGCCACATATTATCTTCTATAGTGTGCTTTACATTATCAATCTGCTACACCATAAGATCATAATAAATTCTTATCTCTTTAAAACTCTGATACTTGAAAATTTCATTGATGTGTTCATCATGCATGTTGCCTTCAACATTCAATTCTATAGCTTCTATGTAGACATCATCTAGACATGGCGTTGCAAGCCACGCCTCAAGGAAATTTAACTCTTCTTCATAATTGTCCTATTTACCTGCACATTGCAAATCGGTGGTAACTATAAAAACGTCTGTAGAACCACATTGGTTCTCTTCCTTTTGCTCTGCAATGAGAGCCTTCTCCTGTCGTGCTTCCTTCTCTGCCTCTGCTTCTATCTCTGTCTCTTCGACTTCTTTACTAAACGATGTTGTTGGAAACATGTTGTTTTCCACTTGGTTTGCAAACTCAAGTGGGATTATTTCACGAAATAGCATCATGACAATAGGATGTTTTTGTTGCATCATCCACAACCATTCATCATTAGGAAACAATTCTTCACCAAAGATTATATCAACAATATTAATTTTTGGATTCACCATAGCAGTGACTACTCCAAAGGCATATTTACTGTCATCAACAAGCTTTGTTGTTGGATTCACCAAATTGTCATCAACAAGCTTTATTGTTGGATTCACCAAATTGTCATCAAAAAACACTAGTGTTGGATTGACCAAATATTCATCCACTTGCAACTATGCATAGTGTGATTCCCGATCATCTATGTGATCCTTCTTTGCTTCTTCTGGAATTTTTTGACATTCATCATCCACTTGTGGTTGAGCATAGTGGGATTCAACAAACTTTTTCTCTCATTGTAGATCTGTTGCTATAGATCCACCTTCATCTTTAACTTCAATACACTCCCTTACACCAAAACTATTTCAAGGGTATCTTGAGATTTCTTGGTTGTCTTGGCATCTGAAATGAGGGGTAGAATGACATTCTTCTACCTTTTAACCTCCAAATCTAAAAGTATCTCACACATCTCTTATTGTTGCTTTGACCTTTTCAGCCCCTTGCCTTTTCTATTTGTTGAGTGTTGGCTCACTACGACTCAACAAACCAATCACATTGTAGACATAGTTGCTGCCTACAATAAAACATCTCTATGGTTGATTCTTTTCACCATTTCATAAGATTTTCATGATCAACACAGTTGAGCAGAGAGATCAAGTGCATTGTTCATCTTAATTTTTTTTATTTTTTTTTTAATTTCCAAGCTTCTCTACAATTTGGATTTTTAGTTCTCTAGCTCCATTTGTCCTCTGCTTTCACAACCTCAAACAACACGCTTCTCTGGAGTCTTATGTGACTTGGGGTTCTTCTCTCTGCTGCTCTCAAAGAGTCTTACACAACCTAGCTCTGATACCATGACAAAAATTGAAAACTGAGCAAAGGATTGCTCTTCTCAATATTACGAGCTAGTTAAATAGGATTACATTAGAAAAGACTAACTCAAACTGAACTAAAACACTTGGATGTACTGTTTTGACACCTAGCAAGTGGTTAAAATTAGATTCTCCAACATCAATTACTCTAAGAACTAATAATTCAACCATTCTAACTGTAAAAAAAACATTAAAACTCTTATTGGCAGTTTGAAAGACCATTCTAGCTGTTAAAAAAACATTAAAAATCTTATTGACAATTTGAAATGGATTTTTAGCTCTAAAAAACCTTATTAAAATCTTATTGACTGTTTGAAAAGGATTATTAAAAAACTTTTGAGCTGTAATAATCTCACAGCGAAGTGCAAAGTAGCGTAACGCCCTGGATTTCACAATACCGACCGAGTACGACAATTTGGAGAGGATGGGCGACTTATATGTTTAGGCCTCCCATCATAAAATAATAGGTCAAAAAAGCTTATTGACTTATACTAATCTTGTTTCGAAGGGGGAAGCAAGGTAATTCCACCGACTGAGTACGACAATTTGGAGAGGATGGGTGACTTATATGTTTAGGCTGCCCATCATAAAATAATAGGTCAAAAAAAACTAATTGGGAAGTAGGGTAACGCATATGAGATTCTTCCTTTTTATATGCATTTACACGAATCTGGAGAGCAAATCCCTGAAAACCGAGTAGTCTAACATACTTTTTGACATATTGATTTTGATTGTTTTATTAGATTGGGATGATATGCTTTATTTTTAATATATAAATAGATTTAATGTTTTGGAAAAAGAGTGACGGTTTTTGTCTCAAATTTAAGTGTAATTTTGATTAAAAAAATTATTTTAAATCAAATTAATATATAAATGGGAAGAGTAAAGCATTATATATTGTTTTTTATATGTACTTATTTGAATATGGAAAATAAATCTGTGAAAGAAAAGCAATCTATTTTTTCAAGTTTTGGTTGTTTTATTTGAATTTGATGATAATTTATAATGGCTGTTATAAATATATTTAATGGTTTTTTTTTTCAAATTGGAGTTGTTTTATTTTTATTTGATAATAGTATATAATGAAATTATTGTTATAAATAGATTTAATGGATTGAAAAAAATGGATGTTTGAATTATATGAATTTATAAATTTAGATTTAAATTTGTGATTCCAACCAATTTTGTTCAATTTTAAACAAAATTAACAATAACTTTGTTTTGAAGGGGGAAGTAAAGTAACACATAACAATTTTTTTATTTTTTTTTATATCTATTTATTGCCAGAGAAAAGAGGAAAGAGAAAATCCTTGAAAGCGGAAGAGTCTAACTCTTTTACATTTTGGTTGTTTTATCGTAATTGAGTGATTTAATTTATAATGAAATTGTGACTTTTATTAGTTAATTAATTATTAATATTAATATTATTTTAATATATAAATAGATTTAATGCTTTGAAATTTTTTAAAGCATTTAAATTATATAAACATAAGTTCAAACTTAAACTTGTGATTCCAATAAATATTTTTCAATTTTACATAAAATTCAATAAATTTTTTGAAATCATCTTACAAAATAAATTAAAATATTAAAAAATAAACAGGCTTTTAAAATAAGTGTTATATCAAATTTATGTATTCATATCATAGGTGTTTATATTTTTTCTTTAAAGTAGCAATTAGTAGCTTAAGGTTTTGGACCATTTTTATTATTAGGATTCTAAAATTTTGATTTTTCTAATTTATGATTAAATTTCAAATTAAATTTATTAAAATAATTTTAGCCCACAAGGTTGCATTGGGTGTATGGTTAAGGCATTTTTTGATGTAAAGGTCACACTTCAAAACTCTTTGGGTAAAAATCCAACTATGTTAAAGGTTGATGTGGCTTAGACCGGTGTGATTGTTGAGTAATTTTGAAAACTTAAATGGTTTTGGGTCAAGATTTCTTAAGCCAAATATTAAGTGTGCACCATCTCATAACTCATACAACTTGGATTTTTTTTTTTAATATTTTTATAATAAAACATGTACTCGATTCAATGTTGTAAATTCATAAATCCCCAACTAAATATCAAATCATTTTCATACATGGTTATTTATATTTTTTTAAATTAAATATGCCAATAAGTATAAATATGTTTTATAATAAATTGCTAAATTTGAGGAAAAATATGGACACTGTAAACTTGGATGTATTGGATGGTTGTCAAATTTTGGATTAAGAAAGTGTTGACATGTCAAAATGTACTGCTAACGACTAAGTGGTCTCCGTGATGTGAATTCCCAAACCTCACACCGTTTCCAATAGGAGCCCCATCCGGTATCTGGGCCCCACTGCCACCATGACTATTTTCTGCTCTTGGTTATCAAATGATAAGGTGTCAGAGTGGGGCAAGAATGAAATGCTCAGGTAGCGAAACAAAATCAAAACAGGATTGACAAATTTCATAAAGAGGTGCAAACAAGTCTTAACATCAACAAGAAGAGATATACAATGAGAGGGATTAGTGAGCTAAAACCCCATCAGACATAATAAATAAGAACATGCTAAAGGTCAATTGCAAAGTAGTTCACAATAGGTCACTGACATGCCAAGGAACAAGTAAAAACATATTAGAAAGTGAAACATACATGCAACCACTATGTATCAATACATAACATCTTGCGTATATGAAAACGCACATACAAATATGGTGAGGTACCAGACATCTAATACAACCACCATGAGTAAGCATGGGAATCAGTGCCAAAGATAAAAGAAAACATCTTATTAATATTGTTGCAACTTTAAATACATATCATTCAATTGGTCAATACTCAATAGTGGAACATGGGTTGTTAATACCGTTGCCTGATGCCAAAACCATACCCCCACTGCAAATCCACTCTACTAGCTAGCAAGAGATGAGTGGCCCTAGCTCTGAAGCATAAACTAGCTATCTATATTGGCCTCAACTCAAGTGCTAAAGTACTTTTTTCAATGAGTCCCGGAGAACATTTATAGAGGTGAGGTGATTGTTCACCTATAGTGACCCTTGACCTCCCCTCATGACCTTTCAGCTACCCTTGCGACTCTTGAGCTTCCTCACTGCTCTCTCATGCCTATTGTTTAGTACATGCTGAATTGAACCCAATACAATCATTGATAACATAATGAGAAGATTCACACATTGATAGAAGAGAGAAAAGAGAAGTCTTGAGAAACCCTAGGGTTGGTCCTTGTCATCGACACTATCGTGAAACTATGAAAACCTGCATGAATGGTTGAAATTATTTCCGTCGTGCCTCGCTTGCATCTAGTCATCTTATGTCATTGTGTTCCCAACATTGCCACTAGGTTTTAGGAGCTTAAATGGTTCAAGTTTCGATCTTCGTGAAAACCTAGATCATCACCACTAGGTTTTAAGATCTTAAATGGTTCAAGTTTCGATCTTCGTGAAAACCTAGATCATTGCCACTAGGTTTTAAGATCTTAAATGGTTCAAGTTTCGATCTTGTTGAAAACCTAGATCATGTAGCTTTTGTGAAACCCCTAGCTCCCTTTTCTAGGTCGATGCTCTTGCTTTCCTCTGCAACCTGCCTTTGATATTGACCTAATGCCTAGGAAGTCATGCAGGTCCAGTGAGAAGTCTTGGCATCTTCGCATAGACCAACGTTCTCGTCCCTTCCCCCTACTTGGATTTCCCTTTTCATCACTTTTGGTCAAGCATCAGAATGCATAACAATCATCTCCTTCCATATTTCAATCCTGCAAACACACACATGTACTAGTCAGGAATCGAGATGAATACCTCTTAATAAAACACAAAGCAATAACCATAAATAAATATTAAAAGGGTGAGAATTTATAGCCCTGAGGTGCTGATATGCTACGATCCATTCTTCTCTAGTTCTGTTAGTCTCTAAAGATTGTTCATTGGCACAAGCATTGTTTTGGAACTCACCAAACTACTTCATCCTACTAGGGGGAAACAACGCTTGATAAAATTCTTTCAATGCAAGGGTTTCACGCAATGTATGCCAACATGACCTCATACTCTCTTCAAGCGATACAACTCCACAAATCAATTGTGTATGTTGCGTTAGGGTGTTTGGAAATCATCATATAACCTTTCTATAGAATTTGTGACATGTATAAATGCGTTATGAGTGATATAGATTTTCTTTGGGAGCCCAAAATCCCCTAGTGAATTCGGTAATGATATGGGCATTTTCCTTACAGTTTGTTGAACACAAATTTTCCTCTTTGTCCAGGCACCTTTTGAAACATTCCTACCACAAAAGATGTCGCATAGTCGCACCTAAGTAGAGGTCACATCTTTTATCTGCTTCTTGAGGCAGCGAATCAACGACTTTTTTTAGGTGGCCCAGTCGTATTTGAGTGTAGGTTTCATTTTAGATGGTTTTCCTAAGGTGCTACTCAACAACCTAGGTGGAAGTGTGATTTTAACAGAGGTCGCACTGTCGCAAATCAGGTAAGTCGACCTTTCTGGCTGTTCTTGGAGTGCGATTATTCGACTTAAAGAGTGATGGAGAGGCAGAGTCAAAAATTGGAGGAATTCGAGAGCCAATACGAGGTGTAACACCTTGCAGGTTCGTGCGAAGGCGCACGCCCCTCCCGCTTGAAAATCGACTAAGTGTTGAAGAGCGAGCGCTCCAAACGACAAAGGCATGAGTTAAAATGCGCGCGGTTGTGGAGGGCGCTTGCCCATTTATAAGGCGGATAGGCAGCTCGCCTTATGGACGAGCCGACGAAGGTATGCACGAAGCGTTGGGGCAAGCCGACGGTGATTGGCATAATCGTTGGGCGTTATTATTATAGAAATGAAGGTCGGCCGCATGGAGGATGACACACCAAGTGAGCATATATAAACTTGAAGGCGCAGGTTCATTTGGCATCGAAGTCTTCGCAAGTCTCTTCGCACAAGAGTTGTGCGCACAAGAGGTGAGCGCAGTTCTACCGCAGCTCGCACAAGGGGAATGAGCCCGCCGAGTCGGGCGAAGGTTTCGTGTGCACGGTGGTAGGGTTGAGTGGTGCGCACGGGCGCCCACCGCACGGTGAATACTTGGTTTGGGTTGAGGCTTGGGCACGGGTCGTGCACGGGTGCGCCCGCCCGCCCAACGCTAGACTTGTATTGTTATCTTTGTATTCGGTGGATGGTTGAGGCAGACCGCCGTGCGCTCTTGCATGGGCGGGCGCCCACTTGTATTATTAACGCCGGTGGAGCGCGGCTCCTGGTCATTGTAATTCCTCTTATATAATAAAAGATCGCTTCTTTTATATTATTGTTGAGTTATTATCATTCTTATATTGTTGATGGATTTCGCACATTAATAATATGTAATTCATGTTTATTATGAATTGTTAAGGCGTAGTTCGTAAAGTTAACTAACGATGGAACAAGTTATTAACTTAGGCGGTGCCGCACCCGGCCAATTTAAGGAAAAAAGAATTGGGGGCGTGACAGGTGGTATCAGAGTAGGTTCACGACGAGTGAAGCCGGTGTATGATGAAGATGATACACACCTGCACTTCGTGACAGGTGGTATCAGAGCAGGTTCACAAGTGGTGAAGCCGTTGCTTATGACAAGTGAAGATGATTCAGGGTTAAAGAAGCTTGATGAACAAGGAAGAGTTATGGAGAAATCGTGCATGAACAGTCTGGGTTTCGTGGACTTGATGGTTCATGGCAAGACCATTCAATCTCTAGTGGACACGGGGGCCACCCATAACTTCATGATGACACGGTTGGCAAAAGAGGTTGGACTGATGATCTTCCCATCGAATGTGGAAGTCAAGGCAGTGAACTCTAGAGCTAAAGTGGCGGGTTTGGTACACGAAGTACCTGTGCAGATAAAAGACTGGAAGGGTCAGTTGGACTTCACGGTGATGGAGATGAACGACTTTGATATGATACTCGGACAGGATTTCTTGAAGGGCAACAAGGCTATTGTTATCCCCTTTTGTGATGAGGTGGTGCTAGTTGGACAAACACAAACTTGGACCTTGCCCACTCATAGGCAAAGGAGGGAAGTCAAGGTGCAACATGTTTCGGCACTAAGTTTGGAGAAGGCTATGAAGGAGTCAGATATGGAGACATATGCGGTTATGTTCAAGGATGTCGAAGGTGATGGAGTGGGGACGCCTGTTCCAGCTGATATATCTGATGTGCTGATCAAATATGTGGATTTGATGCCTGATGAGCTTCCAAAGAAGCTTCCACCAAGGCGTGCAGTGGACCATAGCATTGAGCTTGAGCCAGGAAAGCAACCCCCGGCTAAAGCACCTTATCGGTTTTCAAGGCCTGAGTTGGAGGAGTTGAAACGACAGTTAAAGGAGTTAACTGATGCAGGTTTCATTAGACCTTCAAGGTCCCCTTATGGAGCTCTGGTATTGTTCCAGCGGAAGAAGGATTCGAATGAGCTACGGATGTGCTGTGATTACCGTGCATTAAACAAGCAGACGGTAAGGAACAGGTATCCTTTGCCATTGGCTGCTGATTGCTTTGACAAGCTTGCGAAAGCCCGAGTGTTTTCCAAGCTGGACTTGAGGCATGGGTATTATCAGGTGCGGATAGCTGAAGGAGATGAGAAGAAGACCGTGATAGTAACAAGGTATGGTAGTTTTGAGTTCCTTGTTATGCCATTCGGGTTGTGCAATGCTCCTGCTACGTTTTGCACTTTGATGAACGATGTTCTACGACCATACTTGGATTCGTTCATAGTGGTGTACTTGGACGATATAGTGGTGTTCAGTGACAACATGGAGAATCATAAGAAGCACTTGGCGATGGTGTTCAAGGCACTGAGGGCAAATAAGTTGTTCTTGAAGAAGTCTAAGTGTGTGTTCGCTCAGACCGAGATTCCGTTCCTTGGGCATATTGTTGGTCAAGGGTACATACTGATGGAGCCGAGCAGAGTGAAGGCGATTGAGGACTGGGTTGAACCAAAGAATGTCCATGAGCTGAGGGTGTTCTTGGGCATGACCAACTACCAACGGAAGTCTGTAGAGGGGTACTCCAAGGTGACATCGGCACTGACAGACTTATTGAAGAAAGACAAGAGGTGGAGTTGGACGAACAAATGTCAAGAGGCATTTGATGACTTGAAGAAGAGGATGGTTACAGCACCGATACTGAAGTTGCCTGACTTTGAGAGACCGTTTGAGGTGCACACTGATGCTTCGGATTTTGCCATAGGAGGAGTTCTTATGCAGGATGGGCATCCGGTGGCATATGAGAGTCGCAAGTTGCAGGATAGAGAACAAAGGTATCCGGTTCATGAGAAGGAGATGACTGTGATCATTCATTGTCTTCATGTGTGGAGGCACTACCTGATTGGGAAGTCGTTTGTTGTCAAGACTGACAACGTTGCAGCAAGTTATTTTGCATCACAACCGAAGCTTTCTGCAAACCAAGCTCGTTGGCAGGACTTCTTGGCAGAGTTCGACATGACTATGGAGTATAGACCGGGAAGACACAATGCGGTAGCAGATGCCCTTAGCAGGAAGGGACAACTTGCAGCATTGGAGGGAGAAGACTGGGCAGCAAGGAGTAGGAGTCAAGTTTAGATGTCAGAAGAGATGCAGAATAAGATCAAGGAAAGTGTTGAAACCGATACTTTGGCGCAGAATATAGTGAAGCAGATAAAGGAGGGGAAGACACGAAAGTTCTTTCTACGAGACGGGTTCTTGTTCTTTGGAAACTGACTCTATGTTCCAAAGTCATCTTGGCTTAGGAGGCACCTTTTGAAGGAGTGCCACGACTCGCCATGGGCTGGCCACTCAGGGATGCGTCGTTATTTGGCATTGTTGGAGAGAGGATTCTTTTGGGAGAAGATGCGGGAGGATGTAGAGGAGTATGTTCATACGTGCATCATTTGTCAGCAGGACAAATTGGATACTCAGAGGCAAGGAGGACTGTTGCAGCCTTTACCGATTCTAGAGAGGCCATGGATGAGTGTCTCGATGGACTTCATCACTCAGTTACCACAGGTTCAGAGGTATAATGGGATAATGGTTGTGGTTGATCGTTTTTCCAAGTATGCTGTCTTTGTTCCAATAAAGATACCTTGTGGAGTCGAGCGGACTGCGGAGTTGTTCTTTAAGAACATAGTGAAGTATTGGGGGATGCCATAGAGCATTGTGTCGGATAGAGATCTGCGTTTTACAGGTAGATTTTGGACCACATTGTTCAAACTATTCGGGACAGAGTTGTTGATGAGTTCGAGTTACCATCCGTAGACAGATGGGCAGACTGAGAGGATCAACGCATTGTTGGAGGACTACTTGCGACATTATGTGACAGCTAATCAGAAGAATTGGCTTGAACTCTTGGATATTGCTCAGTTTAGCTACAATATTCAAAAGAGTTCTGCGACGGGGTGTAGTCCATTTGAGTTGGTGAATGGAAAGATGCCGGTTGCACCGCATACCGTAGTGACAGGAGGCTTCTTGAGAAGTCCTCATGCGAAGAAGTTCATGAAGGCTTGGGAGGAGACCTTGGAGTTGGCACGGTTACGCTTGCACGATGCTGCAAGGAGGATGAAAAAGTATGCTGATCGTGGAAGACGGGAGGCACACTTCAGTGTGGGAGATATGGTGTTTCTCAGGATTACCGTAGAGCAGTTTCAGCCAGCCAAGGGGACGACGAGCAAACTAACACGGAAGTATGAGGGACCATTCTGAGTGAAGAAGAGAGTGGGGGAAGTTGCTTACGAGCTGGAGCTTCCACGCCATATGCACATGAAGCACCCAGTTTTTCATGTGAGTCAGTTGAAGAGATGTAGACTTGATTCAGACCATCCAGAGAGAGTTGAACCGACGAGAGGACCAGCCGGGATTGTGGACAGACCAGGACTAGAGTTGGAGAAGATTTTGAGTCTCAGAACTACAGGAGTTGGTTGCCACATGAGAAGGGAATTTCTTTGCAGATGGAAGGATGCACTGGAGGAAGACAGCTGGGAATCGGAGGACTCACTTTGGAGATGGAAGAACAAGATCGAGAAGTACGACAGGAAGTTGAGGAGAAGAGCAGGATTTTCGAGGGCGACAATGATTTCCAGTGGGGGAGGATGTAATGCCTCGCAGGTTCGTGCGAAGGCGCTCGCCCCTCCCGCTTGAAAATCGACTAAGTGTTGAAGAGCGAGCGCTCCAAACGACAAAGGCATGAGTTAAAATGCGCGCGGTTGTGGAGGGCGCTCGCCCATTTATAAGGCGGACAGGCAGCTTGCCTTATGAACGAGCCGATGAAGGTATGCACGAAGCGTTGGGGCAAGCCGACGGTGATTGGCATAATCGTTGGGCGTTATGATTATAGAAGTGAAGGTCGGCCGCATGGAGGACGACACACCAAGTGAGCGTATATAAGCTTGGAGGCGCACGTTCATTTGGGCATCGAAGTCTTCGCAAGTCTCTTCGCATAAGAGTTGTGCGCACAAGAGATGAGCGCAAGTCTACCGCAGCTCGCACAAGGGGAATGAGCCCGCCGAGCCGGGCGAAGGTTTCGGGTGCACGGTGGTAGGGTTGAGTGGTGCGCAGGGCGCCCACTGCACGGTGAATACTTGGTTTGGGTTGAGGCTTGGGCACGGGTCGTGCACGGGTGCGCCCGCCCGCCCAACGCTAGACTTGTATTGTTATCTTTGTATTCGGTGGATGGTTGAGGCAGACCGCCGTGCGCTCTTGCACGGGTGGGCGCCCACTTGTATTATTAACGCCGGTGGAGCGCGGCTCCCGGTCATTGTAATTCCTCTTATATAATAAAAGATCGCTTCTTTTATATTATTGTTGAGTTATTATCATTCTTATATTGTTGATGGATTCCACACATTAATAATATGTAATTCATGTTTATTATGAATTGTTAAGGCATAGTTCGTAAAGTTAACTAACGATGGAACAAGTTATTAACTTAGGCGGTGCCGCACCCAGCCAATTTAAGGAAAAAAGAATTGGGGGCGTGACACGAGGGGTCGCATAGTCGCACCAAAGTATCGGTCGCACTTCCTGGATGCTTTCCCAAGACTTTGAGACGCAGTCCAATAACCTGATTATAAATGCAACACATTAAAGTTGCATAATCGCACTTGCAATCATGGCTTGCATAAATAATGATATTTGTTGGTTCGGGAACTGTTGACATGACAATCGGCTATATTCTATAGCTCCCAGGACTTACAGATGCCCATGACCAAACTGGAGATGGAAACCACATGAACGAAGAACATTCCCATGAAAAATTCAAGGTAACCTGTGGGTGCACCTGTTATTCACCGGGTTGGTCGCAGAGTCATGTCCTGGAGTAGGTCACAATATGTGGAGAATTGTATGTCACTCCCACGGGTCGCATAATCGCTGTTAAATGAAAGTCACATTCTGGGGGCCTTTAGCTTTATATTGCGATTGTGTCGTGTGTAAATGGGTGACCCTTTTATGGCCTTTGGAATTGACACAACATCGACATAATGCCCTGCATTTGCAGTGTCTCTTCTTTTCGTGTTGCGTCAACATTCAACCTAACATATGATGCCTTTGCTGATTTCCACGCTGATTTGTTTTACGTTAAGATGAAACCCTCATATGATTACAGGTTACCAGGACTTCACTGTTTGTCGTGGCCGCTGCCATTTCACTTCAAATCCTGTATGTGTCCTCTTATTCGAATTTATTCGCATCAACGAACCCGAACCATATTTAACATCACACCTCCATGCAGCCATAGCATTCTGTTATCATCTTCCGTGACTTTGGTATGGCATTGATAATACGCATAGAGATATCACATTCCCATAATGGTTGATTTAAGTACAATTGTCAATAGTGTTTTCTTGGGAACTGGTTGAATATATAGAAGAGAAATGAAAGCATTTTCTTGCGGTCCCATTACACCTCTAGATTCCCCTTTTTCAGATGTATTTTTCCTCATGTTACATCGCTCTATCGCATGTGTGAGGAGTCGAGTAATCAAGTATGCCCTTGACTTATTCGAAATCATCTAGTTGTTATTTGGTTCAGAAAAATGTTATGTTGGTAATTTGTCGTGGGTGCTTTTGACGCGACCTATCCTGTCACGCCCCCAATTCCTTTTTCCTTAAATTGGCCGGGTGCGGCACCGCCTAAGTAACCAACTCTTTCCATTGTCAGATTTAATTTACGAACTATGCCTTCAACAATTCATAATAAACATGAATTTACATTATTGATGTGCGGAATCTATTAATAATACATAGAACAACAATATAACATCAACAATATGCAAGAGAATGTCTTCTTTTATTATATATGAGAAAATGTTACAATGGTTGGAAGCAAAGCTCCACCGGCGTTCATAAACGAGGTTGGGCGCCCGCTCGTGCAAGAGCGCACGGCGGTCACACCACAACACTCTCCCAAATAATATACAACACACACAAATCTTATGCCAAACGGGCGGGCGCACCTGTGCACACCTGCACCCTTCACAACCGAGACCGTGTACAATAACTCGGCGGGCGAGTGCCCCACTACGCCCTCCACCCACGCCTCAACCGTGCCTACACGACGTGCCCGTGTCGCCTTGCCCAACTTGGCGGGCGCATCTCTAACACACCTACACATTAAGTGTGACTTCGCACTTCCTCATAGAGCGATGAGTGAATGCGATGAGTCGATGCTTCAAATGAGCGCTCAAACGATATGTTTATACGTTCCAACGATGAGGCGACCTCACCCACGGCCGACCCACCAAAGTGCCCAACCGACGTGCTCAAACGATGTGTAAACGCCCTCTCTACAAGTCGGCCTACCCGTCGCTTGCCACGCCCAACTCGCCATATAAATGATGGCTCGCCAATACGTCCTCATAAACATGTCACGCCTTTGGTTGCCATCGCACTTTTTAGACTTAGTCGATTTTCATGGAGGTAGGCACGCGCGCCCGATTGCCCGATGACTGCAGGTCGTCACATCCTCCCCCACTGGAAATCATTGTCACCCTCGACAATCCCGACTACCTCAATATCTTCCGTTCATACTTTGCAATCTTCTTCTTCCATCTCCAAAGTGAGTCCTCCGATTCCCAGCTTTCCTCCTCCGGTGCATTCTTCCATCGGACAAGATACTCTCGTTTCATGTGGCAACCAATCCCTGTAGTTCTGTAGCTCAAAATCTTCTCCAAATCCAGTCCTGTCTTGTCCACAAACCCAGCTAGTCCTCTCGGCGGTTCAGCTCTCTCTGGATGGTCTGAATCAAGTTTGCATCTCTTCAGCTGACTCATGTGAAAAATTGGATGCTTCATGTGCATATGGTGCGGAAGCTCCAGCTCATAAGCAACTTCCCCCACTCTCTTCTTCACTCGGAATGGTCCCTCATACTTTCGTGTTAGTTTGCTCGCAGTCCCCTTGGCTGGCTGAAACTGCTCCCCCGTAATCCTGAGAAACACCATATCTCCCACACTGAAGTGCGCATCCCGTTTTCCTCGATCAACGTATTTCTTCATTCTCCTTGCAGCTTCGTGCAAGAACAACCGTGCCAACTCCAATGTCTCATCCCAAGCCTTCATGAACTTCTTCGCATGAGGACTCCTCAAAAAACCTCCTGTCACTACGGTATGCAGTGCAACCGGCATCTGTTTATTCACCAACTCAAATGGACTATACCTCATCGCAGAACTCTTTTGAATATTGTAGCTAAACTAAGCAATATCCAAGAGTTCGGGCCAATTCTTCTAATCAGTTGTCACATAATGTCACAAGTAGTACTCCAGCAATGTGTTGATCCTCTCGGTCTGCCCATCTGTCTGCGGATGGTAACTCGAACTCATCAACAACTCTGTCCCGACTAGCTTGAGCAATGTGGTCCAAAATCTGCCTGTAAAACGCGGATCTCTATCCGACACAATGCTCAATGGCATCCCCCAATACTTCACTATGTTCTTAAAGAACAATTCCGCAGTCTGCTCGGCTCCACAAGGCATCTTTGTAGGAACAAAGACAACATACTTGGAAAAATGATCAAACATGACCATAATCCCATTATACCCCTAAACTTGTGGCAACTGAGTGATGAAGTCCATCGAGACACTCATCCATGGCCTCTCTGGAATCAGTAAGGGCTGCAACAGTCCTCCTTGTCTCTGAGTATCCGATTTGTCCTGCTGACAAATGATGCACGTATGCACATACTCCTCCACATCCTCTCGCATCTTCTCCCAAAAGAATCCTCTCTCCAACAATGCCAAAGAACGACGCATCCCTAGGTGGCCAGCCCATGGCGAGTCATGGCACTCCTTTAAAAGGTGCCTCCTGAGTCCAGATTACTTTGGAACATAGAGTCGGTTTCTAAAGAACAAGAACCTGTCTCGTAGAAAAACTTTCGTGTCTTCCCCTCCTTTATCTGCTTCACTATATTCTGTGCCAAAGTATTGGTTTCAACACTTTCCTTGATCTTATTCTGCATCTCTTCTGACATCTGAACTCGACTCCTACTCCTAGCTGCCCGGTCTTCTCCTTCCAATGCTGCAAGTTGTCCCTTCCTGCTAAGGGCATCTGCTACCGCATTGTGCCTTCCCAGTCTATACTCGATAGTCATGTCAAATTCTGTCAAGAAGTCCTACCAACGAGCTTGCTTTGCAGAAAGCTTTGGTTGTGATGCAAAATAACTTGCTTCAACGTTGTCAGCCTTGACAACAAACGACTTCCCAATCAGGTAATGCCTCCACACATGAAGACAGTGGATGATGGCAGTCATCTCCTTCTCATGAATCGGATACCTTCGTTCTCTATCCTGCAACTTCCAATTCTCATATGCCACCAGATGCCCATCCTGCATAAGAACCCCTCCTATGGAAAAATCCGAAGCATCAGTGTGTACCTCAAATGGTCTCTCGAAGTCAGGCAACTTCAATATCGGTGCTGTAACCATCCTCTTCTTCAAGTTATCAAATTCCTTTTGACATTTATCCATCCAACTCCACCTCTTGTCTTTCTTCAATAAGTCTGTCAGTGCCGATGTCACCTTGGAGTACCCCTCTACAAACTTTCGTTGGTAGTTGGTCATGCCCAAGAACACCCTCATCTCATGGACATTCTTCGGTTCAACCCAGTCCTTAATCGCCTTCACTCTGCTCGGCTCCATCTGTATGTACCCTTGACCAACAATATGCCCAAGGAACGGAATCTCGATCTGAGCGAACACATACTTAGACTTCTTCAAGAACAACTGATTTGCCCTCAGTGCTTCGAACACCATCGCCAAGTGCTTCTTATGATCCTCCATGTTGTCACTGAACACCACTATATCGTCCAAGTACACTACTACGAACGAATCCAAGTATGGTCGTAGGACATCATTCATCAAAGTGCAAAATGTAGCAGGAGCATTACACAACCCGAATGGCATAACAAGGAACTCAAAGCTACCATACCTTGTTACTATCGCGGTCTTCTTCTCGTCTCCTTCAGCTATCCGCACCTGATAATACCCATGCCTCAAGTCCAGCTTGGAAAACACTCGGGCTTTCGCAAGCTTTTCAAAGCAATCAGCAGCCAATGGCAAAGGATACATGTTCCTTACCGTCTACTTGTTCAATGCACAGTAATCACAGCACATCCGTACCTCATTCAAATCCTTCTTTTGCTGGAATAATACTAGAGCTCCATAAGGGGACCTTGAAGGTCTGATGAAACCTGCATCAGTTAACTCCTTTAACTGTCGTTTCAATTCCTCCAACTCAGGTCCTGTCAACTGTTAAGGTGCTTTAGCCGGGGGTTGCTTTCCTGGCTCAAGCTCAATACTATGGTCCACTGCACACCTTGGTGGAAGCTTCTTTGGTAGCTCATCGGGCATCAAATCTGCATATTTGGTCAGCACCTCGGAAATCTAGGCTGGAATAGGCGTCCCCACTCCATCACCTTCGACATCCTTGAACATCACCGCATATGTCTCCATATTTGATTCCTTCATAGCCTTCTCCAAACTCAGTGCCGAAACATGTTGCACCTTGACTTCCCTCCTTTGCCTATGAGTGGACAAAGTCCAAGTTTGTGACTGTCCAACCAGCACCACCTCATCACAGAAGGGGACAACAATAGCCCTGTTGCCCTTCAAGAAATCCTGTCCGAGTATCATATCGAATTTGTTCATCTCCATCACTGTGAAGTCCAACTGACCCTTCCAGCCTTTTATCTGCACAGGTACTTCGTGTACCAAACTCGCCACTTTAGCTCTAGAGTTCACTACCTTGACTTCCACATTCGATGGAAAGATCATCAGTCCAACCTCTTTTGCCAACCGTGTCGTCATGAAGTTATGAGTGGCCCCCATGTCCACTAGAGCTTGAATGGTCTTGCCATGAACCATCAAGTCCACGAAACCCAGACTGTTCATCCATGATTTCTCCATAACTTTTCCCTGCATACATGTTTGTTCTCTGCATTCATCATCAAGCAACGGCTTCACTCCCTGTGAACCTGCTCTGATACCAACTGTCACGCCCCCAATTCTTTTTTCCTTAAATTGGCCGGGTGCGGCACCGCCTAAGTAACCAACTTTTTCCATTGTTAGATTTACTTTAAGAATTACGCCTTTAACAATTCATAATAAACATGAATTTACATTATTAATGTGCGGAATCCATTAATAATACATAGAACAGCAATATAACATCAGCAATATGCGAGAGAATGTCTTCTTTTATTATATATGAGAAAATGTTACAATGGCCAGGAGCAAAGCTCCACCGGCATTCATAAACGAGGTTGGGCGCCCGCCTGTGCAAGAGCGCACAACGATCACACCACAACATTCTCCCAAATAATATACAACACACACAAATCTTATGCCAAACGGGCGGGTGCACTCGTGCACACCCGCGCCCTTCACAACCGAGACTGTGTACAATAACTCGACGGGCGGGCGCCCCACTACGCCCTCCACCCGCGCCTCAACCGCGCCTACACGACGTGCCCGTGTCTCCTTGCCCGACCCGGCGAGCGCATCTCTAACACACCTACACGCTGCGGTTAAGTGCGACTTCGCACTTCCTCATAGAGCGATGAGTCAATGCGATGAGTCAATGCTTCAAATGAGCGCTCAAACGATATGTTTATACGTTCCAACAATGAGGCGACCTCACCCACGACCGACCCACCAAAGCGCCCAACCGACGTGCTCAAACAATGTGTAAACGCCCTCTCTACAAGTTGGCCTACCCGTCGTTGCCATGCCCAACTCGCCATATAAACGATGGCTCGCCAATACGCCCTCATAAACATGTCGTGCCTTTGGTTGCCATCGCACTTTTTAGACTTAGTCGATTTTCGCGGAGGTAGGCACGCGTGCCCAGTCGCTCGATGACCGTAGGTCGTCACATATCCACTCATATGCATGCCATGTGGATTCTTTTAAGGGTTGCCACTCTAATGCTAGCGAGGCTGTGAAATGCGAGTTGCATGGCATTTTCCTTCACCATATAATTGACGAATATAATCACATAAAGAACATATATTCCCATATAACGTTGATGTGTGCTTCCCAACACATCCTATAATGAGCTAAGACTTGACACGAATCGTCGAAGGGCCCTTTAGCTTGTCTTTAGAGTCATGAACGATACCACGGTTTGGAAATAATTCACGAGGCTCAACTTGTTTCATTTCATGGTATCGCTAGTGTAGGTATGCATTGATTGATGTGTATTCGATCCCACTTTAGATTCCCTAAAAAATAAAAAGAACAGATTAGTTTACAGATAAGTCAAATGGATAACTAACTAATTCACTCAAGGAGAATAAACAATCTAAATCAAGGTGTTGCAAATTATATGGTTTGGTCAAGTGCGCTCAAGTTTGGAGGTTGACTCAAAATCCAGGTGCTTCCATGGATCTATTAATTGTGGATGTATTTGATATTTCATGATGCCTGAGGTGATGATGCACTCATAAAGTGTGCTCCTTGAAATTCTCATGACCATGCATTTTGAGGGTGGGGATTAATGCAGCAGGGCATTCGAAGACATACGAGAAAGGTGACAAACTTACAAACCCTAATGTGCACGTTGAGATGGGGAACCAAATATGAAGATAGGGAAAACATGACATTCAATGATTCTTACCATAATTCCAAGCAGTGTCGATGAGAATGGAACCCTAGAGATATGTGAATTAGGTTAAAACATGTGGGGAAGCATTCTTATGTCAATTTATGGTTTCTCACCAAACCCTAGTATGACCAACATAATGAAAACCAGATTGGAGTCGTGTCTACCCACACATGATCCTTCCATTTATTGAAATAAGGATAATCTCTGAAGTTGTGAAAAACACATCACACTTCCAAAACCCTAATGCAATGGCAGGGTTGATGCACGAGATGGGGCATGATGAAAGAGTGCAACATATATTGCATGATTGAATGAGTAAGTGCATCGACAAAGTATGATAAGAAAAAGTCATGGGGGAATTAACCAAAGAGCAACTGAAGCATCCCTTAATGGCTTGAGGCGAGTAGTGGCAGACCCAAATTTTTAGATATGCCCAAAATTTGGGTGGTGTTATAGTAGCTACAACAGAAAGATAAGCAAAAAATGAAAAAAAATATTTAGAAATAATTTATTTAATGTATTAGGAGACATTATGATTTACAATTCATAAAATAAAGGGATTGTTTGATAATGCTAAAGTATTTTTAGGTTTCATTAATGAAAGACTTTATAATTTCGAAGATATAATGACTTTCATATTATATAAAATTGAGATTCTAAATTTTGGAAAAATAGTTGTGCATGAGAATGATTTGTTCTCTACAACACTAGAAGTTTTTGTACCAAGATTCCATTATTTAAATAATCAAAAGTTGTACTAAAAAAAGATATCCATGAAATGGAAACATATTTTATAAATAAAAATATATTTGGAAAACCAATTCATTTTCCTAATTGAGTAGGTACTTCTAATCATCTCTCGAAGTTAACACATTGTTGTTTTGTCAGGTCCATCTCTCCAAGTTAACATACTGTTGCTTTTCCAGGTTTTCGTTGCCACTAACATGTCATGAGAGACCCATGATCTACGATGATCTAGAAGTTTGTTGACGAGATCTGATGCAATGGGATTTTTCATGTCATCCTCAATAAAACAATGAATCAATATTTGTATTTATAACTTGTATTTTGTATTGGTTATCTCTTTCTCTTTTCTGTTAATGGCTACTAAAGTTCACCTCTACCAACATTAATTCACAGACAATTTTCTCATCCATTTAGAAGTATACTCCACCTAAAATATATGGTTATGGGATTTTTTTTCTTTGTATCCTTCTTATGGTTTTATAATTTTTTTCTTCTTTGTATCTTTCTTATGATTCCTATTGATCTCAATATTTTAAACAATACATCCAACATGATTCAATGTATAGATTTATTCTCTCAGAAAGAAAATATTCTAATAAATACTTTGTATAATGATTTTCTCTTTCTTTCCTTTTTTTTTATATTTTTCATTTTTAATATCACAAATTTTCCCCTTGTTACGACATTACTAAAAATATACTTTCAGCATTACATCATAATCCATCACCCTTAAAAGAAATATACCATTTCCCAAACACATCTCAATATTATACCTCTCTTAACATTAGAGAAAACACTTTCTAACATCTCATCATTATTCCTCTCTAACATTACCAAAACACTTCCTAACATTGCATCATTAACTTGGGTGTATGATTGGATAAAATAGGTAACTGTAAATGTCCCATTTGTTTTCATTCGACTCTAACTCATATTTTGTATGGACTGTAACCAGGGAGCAAAAAATATACAATATACAAGTAAATAAACTTCAGAATCTTTACTTTCATGAACGGACATATGACTCAAGATGACTTCAAATTATTAACTTTTATGATTGGACATACGAGCAGGTATTAGCACAATGGCTCACTGAATGAATGTTCAACGACAGAATGTATGTGGCGGTGTTTTAGGCTAAGTAGTACGCATATCATAGCTTCGTTTACAACAATCGTATGGTGGGGAAATGGCTAAACATGTGAAATGTGTGAAGCAAAAATGACAAATCGATATGACTTCAATCAATAAATTTATATGACTGGAAATTTGGACATACAAGTAGAATTTGATCTGTTTATGAAGTTTATTTTTGTCTTTAGTATACAGAAGCCGGTCCATTTGCTCTTCACCATATCCTTATTTGAAATCTATTAGTTAATTTAAACAAACCAAAAAAAATATTTTATTTTTATCTCACCAAAGTTTGATAAATTTGTTTTCATAATTTTCTTTGTTTTCTTTATATAACTTATTTATCTAGTTTATGTAATTGTTCGTAGGAAATTGACATATATATATATATATATATATATACACACACATTTTTTGTAACAAGGGGAAAATCGATTATAATTCAATTGTCAAACCAGCGATGAGGACAATTTGTCTCCTATATGCGAATGTAGGTTGATTTATCACTGTTATTCAAGGAAAACCAAGCCACGTGGAATGATTTTCTGGTGGTACGCAATGCTAGAAAAAAATAAAGAGATTAGAGAGAGATTACACACAACACCAAAAGACACTTTGATATTTTTATTGATCACAACAGTTACACATATATAAGATATAAATCTCTAACTTCCACACTTCTAGGTCATGCATGCAACTCATGCATAGGAAACATCAACTTCTAGATTGAGACTTGGAAACTCTCAATCATAGCTTATGACAATACATGGAAGCATTACTTCCAACACCCTCCCCTAATGCTTACATGGAAAACATTGAAAACACATATTACAACAACAAGGATACTATTTTTCTAATTGGTTTTCATCAGCACTCACATCCACTATGGAATTTTGCAAACATCGTTCTTTCGCCACCACATGTTCGAGCCATCATTTGACCTCCATTTAAAACATAACCACCTCTGACCATCATTGATGAACTTTGAAAGATCAACGATATTGACACCTCGACTCGTCGGGGCTTTCACGATAAGAGTCGTCAGGAATGAATCATCCTATGGACCAACCACCATATGTTGGATAATTTGCTTTCGGCTATCCATCATTTGCTGAGATTGAGGTTTGGATACTGAATATGTTCAAAAGTTGATCAAACAACTTGAACTTACTAACATACAAGAATTAATGTTTTAGACACTAGGGCTTCCAGTTTAAGAAGCTCCTACCCTTTTTATAACTAATAAAAACACACAAGAATTGATGTTTCAAACACTAGGGCTTCCGGTTTAAGAACCACCAACCCTTTTTATAACCAATAAAAACATAAACACCCACCACCAAAATGTATAGAGACAAAATTAATGACTGCTCTTTATTGATCTATGCAAATCGGATCAAATATAATAATAATAACTTTGTATATTGGTATTTTCCATCATATCTACAACGTTTAGATCTCGATCTATGGACAAACAATACCATAATATTTTATTAGTTTAGATCTAGAATGAGAAATACCAACATTCCACCTGCATACCGTAGTACATCTTGCACATCTGATAATCTCAAGAACCAACATTTAAAACATTTAGACATTGCTCTCAATTGTAGATCGACACGAGATCAAACCAAATCTATGCTGATCCAACTTCTTCACAAGTAGGTCTCCTCTTCTTTTACAAATATTTGTCCACAATGTAATTTCACACAACAACAATAACATTGGATCTTCACAATTCTACTTTGCATGCAACTATCCACAATCCACACACAAATCAAATATTCACACAAACAATATATCAAACATTATTAAACCAATCTCTATACAAAGCAGTACCATGGCTAAAATTGCATGATCTCAACCCTCTTGTGAGAGAGTGAGGGTTGAACCATCTCTGATACCATGTTAGATTAAAATAGAGAGCTCAGAGAGCGATTACACACAACACCAAAACATAATTTGATATTTGTATTGATCACAACAATTACACATATATAGGACATAAATCTTTGACTTCCACACTTCTAGAGTGACGCTTGGGAACTCTCAATGACAACTCATGACAACACATGGAAGCATTACTTCCAACATGTAAGACGCAGGCTTGGGCCATTAACCTGTTTCCTTGAGTCCAAAGAAAACTAGCTCTTAACCAAATAAAAACAATTTTAGCTAATAAAACAAAAGAGTATTAATCAATTTAATATCAATGATGCAAATCAAATAACTAATATTATTAATACCTAATATATAGTATTGAATATAAATAATAGATGATATAGAGATAAGTTAAATTTATAATATATTCAAATCACATAACCTATAAAGTATCGACCTCTATAATGTTCAAATAAAATTTTGGTGTTTTATTGATTCTATTTTTATCAATCTAAACTTGCTATCAAAAACATTTACTAGCTCTATTTTATCAAATTCTCCCCTTATATATTAAAACCTCAAAGATAAGTTTGTTATGATATTATAAATTGGAACCTTCAAATATTAGATGTGTAACATTAATTTTATTTATTTATATATATAATATCTATCTCAACTTTTAATAAATATAATTTTAGCTTTTAACTAATTCTATTAACTATTAATTTTTAATTAAATTTACAATATTTTATATTTTTTATATTAATTTTTTAAAAATAATATTTTATTTAATAAATTTTTACAATGTTTGTAATCTTATTTTAAATTCTAGTTAGGAAAAAAAATATGTCATCAAGGCCTTGTAAATTTTTATCATAAAAAAAATTCAATCTCTCTCTAAACATGTCTCACTAACTTTATATAATATATATATATATATATATATATATATATAAAATTTCCATTCAATTAAATTTTAAACTAAGAAAATTGAAATTTAAAATATAAATGTGAAACATTAAAATTTGCCTTTCGTTTTTCACTTTCACTTTATTCTTAATTATTCATAGTAGTTCACGGAATTTCATTAATTTTTTTTTTTTTTATTTTTTTTGGGGTGTGTAAAGGCATTCTCACATTCCTCTTTTAACGAAGTGTTTATAAGGAAATGCAAAGTTTGTTTTTGTTTTTCTAGTCCGCTCTCAATGCAAGATGAATGAACTCTCACTGACTATGGTATCCTCTCAATGGCAGACAATAATTTTAAAGTAATTATTTTTATTTTATTGGGCATCTCATGAACGAAGGTGAGTAAAGTCTAAGTTTAGACATATGATGAACACTAGTAAACTAGCACAATTTGGTTAAAATATAGGTTTAATTATTATTATTATTATTATTATAATATTTTAATTATCATTATTATAATATATATATATATATATATATTTATTATGATTATTATAATATATATAATAATATATATATATGATGCAGGAGCATTTGGTCGACAGGGCACAGATCGAGAAGAGGCAGAACAGGTTTCTGAAGAAGATTGGGAGAAATGAATATTTCAACAGAAGGACAGCAAGACTGTCTTAGTTTTTTTTTATTATCATTTTGTTCTTTAAGGATTAGACTACAGCATTTAGTTTATTAGCTTAAGTGACTTGTTAACTTGTTTCTGTTTCAGTTGTAATAACAGGTCCTAACTAAAATTGTTAAGGGCTTGTAGTTATAGGTTTTGAATTAAGATTATCAGAGAATTAGACAAAAGACCATAAATCATTGTAAAGCATCAAACCCTTACGAGACAGAAGGAACAGCTAAGCTGACAATAGCCAAATCATGTAACTGGAGTAACTGTCAGGTAACTGTAATCTGGAACTAACTAACAGTTACCTAACCACTGAGCCATTGTATAAGAAGATAGAAAAAACACATGTAAAAGGTTCTGGAGTGCGACATTGAAACAAGAGAAATAGCAGAATACAACTCTTTTCCTTCATATATATTGTTCAGTGCATCTTAAATAAATTTACAGATTGTGATTTTATGTCCTCAAAGAAATATCTTGCATCTACAGTGAATTCTTTTCATTGCATCTATTACTAATACGAACTGTGACAGAGTTTCACACAGCATCCACGCACAATTCATTTATTCTCATTTACTGTTCATATTCACACATTGCAAAATAGTATTGTAACCAAATATCATTACTCTGAGAGGCAACCGCATACATACACCAAGTTCTGTTCAAGAAAATACATTGCAGGTCGACACAGTGACAGGGTTTTCTAATTACACGCGTACCACGACCAGCCGAAGCCGAAGTCAAGTGAAGAACGAAAGGAGTCGGACTATCAAGCAAGAAAAGCCACGGTTCTCAAAACTCAGGTAAGCAACAACACCGAAGTCCAAAGAAATTATTACATTTGCTGTGTATAACTATTTCCAGACATAACATTGCCAACGGCCAAACAAATGAGCACTCATAAGACTATCCAAGCACTGCTGTAGAATGACCGAGTGACGAGAAAGCAAAAGACCGAAACATTCATCGAAAATTACCATAGAAACCCTCAGAAGTTACAGAGTGGGTCGAACCCTCACACAGACTTGACTCATTAACGAAATACAGACAACCATGGCAAACAAATACCGTGCAGACTAAAAGCCACAGAAGAAGGTGAAATAGAAACAGAGCTACCCGGAAGACAAGCGGTCGAATCCCCTGCAAGGCCACGAAACCAGTTACCTGCAATCACCGTGACATACATTGTTAGGGTCGCGGATGTAAACAAACTCATGCAACAGTAAATAGCCAGGGAGCGACGAATAGACAGAACAGAGTGAGGAAAAACCAGTGTAGAGCCACGGTGTGGAAACTTACTAGTTGTAACCAGGTCCAGAAGTTGCAGAAGCTCAGCGATAACCTAACCACAGAGGAGCTGTGAAGGGTTAGGCGGAATTCGAGTTGAGGACAAGAGCATACAGCATGCAACGAAACCCTTACCTGAGCAGACGAAGTTGAACGATGGTTTGAAACCAGAGACGGAGTTGCAACTTTGAGCTTCCCACCAAGACGGAGCCGAACCTCTGAACAGAACCCATAAGTAGAACCGAATACCAGAGCAGAGCCACAGAGGGCGGAACATTGCAGAGAGTAACAAAACCCATGCACAGAGCCGAACATTAGAGCAAAGCCACAGAGAACAAGCATAACAGCGAAAATGACCGAATGAGCGCGAACATTCCGGAGAAAAGGGCCAAGTGATAGTTAGGGTTTTGCCACATCCCGAGACGGACAGGTGGAGCGTGGAGAGGCGGATAGGTACAGGCGGGTGATTAAATATCACCTAATTCATAAATACGCAATTCAACAAATATCCCATTACAACATAATCACACAAGTCCACGTAAGGTTCGGGAGTGAGGGGCCACGTGGGCTAGGTCCCCATCAATATATAAAATATATGATTATTATAATATATATATATAAAAGTATCATTAATTAATTATTAGTAATATAAATTAAATAACAGTGATATTAAATTTAATTAATAATAATAATAAAAATAATTAGCAATCATAATTATTTTAAAATAATAATATTAATAAATAATTAAAAAATATTAATAATTAATTAATAATAATAAATCCAATTCTTAGAGGCAAGGGATAATTATTTTAAATCAAGGATTAATAAACCAAAGACAACTCAATGAATTAATAAACCCAAAAAATTAATATTATAAATTTAAGTTTTTTTATATTATATTATAGTAAATTATTATAGTTTTCTATTTATTGGATTTCCAAAATATTTGCAAGGTTGAGTTCTCGTCAAAGTAAAACACATTATACGAATATATAATCTATATATAGGTGTCTATAGATTGGTGCAATTTCACTTCAAGAACAATTGATTGTACAATTACATGGGTAACAACGATCCATTCCTCCACCTCTACTCTCTACTATATTTTATGATTTCTCTATCAATAATTGTTCAGGTCCCTAAGTTCCTATGCCTTCAAATTCAATGGTATGCCATATGTTTACGTCTTCAACATATGTCATCGGCTTACGTCTCCATTTCAACTGTTGATTTCACAACCTTTTGACAAAGGAAGCTTTCCAACTATGATAGACACAATTTTCACGACAATTTCTACTGATTGAGTACGGTAATCTCTAGAGACTAAACATCTTCATATGGCAATCTCCAAAGGAAGGGTGATTCAAATGTTGAATATTGGAGTTTTGTTTATAGCAATTTCCGGTTCATCCAATTTGGGTTACGTCCACCAAGATTATGTCATGGGAAAACTCCTCAACATTTTTATAACTTTATCATTTTTAACCATCCCCTCAAAATGGCCAAATGATACTACTAGTGGAGCCACCATGCACTTAAGTAGGCTATATTACATTACAATACCATAAACTTCAAATAGTAAATTGACTTTGATTAAGTCAAGTTTACCCTAATTACCCTAATAACCCCCTCTTAAATTTGTCTCACTCATACACAACTCCATGCAACAATGCACTACAATATGTATACCTCAATAATCAGTCTTACAACAAACTAATCTCAAGTTAGTATATGAGTACACTTTCCACCCTTCCCTTTTATGGGTGATAGGAAGGGATGGAGTGCAATGCGCTATTAAGCTCTTCTCACCTTGAGGTTGCCTTCAAACCTCATTTGTACTTGAGAGATCCACCCTCTCATTAGTACATTATGATTAATCATTATTGTAAACCAAACAACATATAAAACCCATATGCTTTACTTAGGAGTTGTGCCTCCTCCATGTAGTTAAAATATTTAGTTGGTGAACCTTCCCATCTATTTTGATATGTGTATTTCTTTGCATATCTAGGTATCTAAGTAGTAAATCTACCTATACCATTGATAGGAACTCATTATCCATCATTTAAGAAGTGCTTACTAGTTCTCATACTAATTGTTATAAAAAGTGAGAGATACATAAATTAGTGAAACTATATAACTCGTCCGACATTTATAGTCATAAAACACTTACCTCGTGACACATCTCATATTTCCAAAGTTAAAATATATCATAAAAATTAACTAAATCATAAATTTATTTTAAATTATTAATATTATTAATTATAAAAATAAATAATATATGAGTTAAATACATATACATTTAAAGAAACATGTAACAAGATTCTTAACCATGGAGATTTACTCCCACCTTACTAGGAAGATTCTTAACTTAGGATTTGTTACAATACCATGGGCCAATAGTATTACATGTTTTCATATGACATTTTTTTAATTACTCATTAGAAAGAAAAAGAGATAAGTAATTTTGAGATAAATAATAACTTTTTATTTGTGACTTCTACTAAAAATATTCTAAAATATTTCGTGGAGGCTAAATCCCTACAATCCACATAATAATTATAGATAATTAAATTAATATTATGGAAGCCTTATTCCAAAATAGACACACTTATCTGAACAAATATAATAGAGATACAAATAAATATAAATCATGACAAATTCATAGGAGACAAAATAATTTTGAATATGTACACGAAAAATGGAAAGTGTTTTTATTATGTCAATCTAATCTTTGACATTTTTACAACATATTCCTTTTTTAACATGTCCTCACAATTGTCCAAAAGAAACAAACAAATAAAATTACATCGAAATACCATAAGAAAAACCAAGACAACAAACAATGGTGTTTTGTTAAAATATTGCGACAAAAATCATGGATTATCGGAATATTAAGCCCATGAACTGCCCATGATAGAGTCAAATTTACCATGACACATTATAAATGCTTTAATAGAGTAAAATTTACCCTAACAAATCATAGATACTTTGATAATTATTTACTGTTGTTCGGAATCTCCCAAAACAACAATGGAAATTGTTACACGGTTATACCAGTGATGGAGGTCACCATGGGTATGATGGAGATGAGGCAATAATGAACACTTATCTTTTAGAAAAATATGCATATGAAGATGGAAAATTTACAAAAAAATCATAGCTAGCCCTATGTTCCTGTCCTTGCAAGTTTGTTGATAAAGGATTTGAGCTAGACAATTGCTCATTTGAACTTGAGAGATGCAAATAGAAGAAACTACATAATTACAGAGGAAACTTATATCGTGGCTTTATTGACATTGTGATTTAAATGCTCTTATGTTATTAATGTTTTCCTTTACTTCCCCGGTTCAAGTTGTTTGTATAATATGAAATTCACCTTAGAAAACTATTGTAGCAACCTTCTGTAACACCATCCTTTGTCCATTCGATGACTATCCTAACTTTCTCACGCATGCTTTTCCTTCTACTTGTGGATTACTTATCATTGAAAGTTTCAATGAGATTGTTTCTTCGAGGTTACATGTTCTAACATTAAGTTTACATGGATAATAAATAGGAAACTGAGACATTAGTTCTTGCTTCTAAAGGATTTTCAAATTCCACATGCTACGAAGATGATACTTCCACCTCTTTTTAGATATGAAATATAGGTATAAATTATTGCACATATTTTCATCATTGGATGGTTTTAACGATTAGGTTCAACTAGTCAATTTTTAATATAAATTTAAATGTGAATTTTTAATATAAATTTAAATGTGATTACAGGTAGACCTACAAAGAAAGAGAGGGATTCAAAAAGTCGGATGATCCACACTATGAATTAGCAATGTTTCACTTTGATTAACTCAACCATCTCTCGAGGGTGCAAGAGTTCATGTGTAACAAAATGAATGATGGAGTAAAGGTGAATACCATA
Organism: Pinus tabuliformis; assembly: GCA_031772625.1. Lineage (NCBI taxonomy): Eukaryota > Viridiplantae > Streptophyta > Pinopsida > Pinales > Pinaceae > Pinus > Pinus tabuliformis. Next base: position 619,480,504 of record CM062817.1, read on the forward strand.
ACATCTACAAATTGTATGAGTAATATAATGAATATTGCAATTATTTAGTTAGATAAAAAATAATGCATTGCTCATTTAATTCAAAATAATTATTTTTTTTCTTCTCTTTTTTTCTGACGTGCTTGGCCTAGTCATTGTCTAGGACAAGAAAAGTAGAAATACCATTCATATAGTGTGTTACCTAATTTGAGAGATAAAATACTTGTTATAAAATAAAGGAAAAAATATATCAAAAAATAAACCTTTATTATCATCTCTTCATTCCCTCCCCAATCATTTTGAATAATTGAGTTACATGAAACATATTAATCCATTTATTCCTTTCTAGTGTCAAATTTTATTATCTAGATATTAAAGGGTTCTTTATCTATTTTATATATTATTGTAAAGATATAAATTTCTGAGGGCTATAGGTTCCTGATTGAAACTACACAAATGAGTAGGAGTTTGAACAAGACAAAATAGAAGAGGAAAAAAGTGATTGATCCTGACAACTATTCTATTCATATGTATAGTCGTTGTGAGGGTGAAAGAAAACTAAATGGATGAATAGCTATAGCACAATGATTTCGGTTTACTTCGGTTATCAACATTTCATTTGAGCTTAGTGGAATTCATTCTCTTGGGTATGAAAATTATTAGAAATAGAGAACAAAGTCATAAAAGATTTGTGATTATTTGAATCTTTTCAAATTTATTCCTATTGGGATCGTCTAGAAAGTGATTAAGTATTATATGACTTGGGGTCCTTCACTAAAAAACGAGAATGGGAGAAAATAAAAAAAACTATCGTAGATGACATGGCTATGATAATAAATTAGGGTTTGATTAGAAAAGAGAAAAAAAAGAAGAGGAGAAAGAAAATAATTGAAATCTCCTTTCACAAAAAATTTATATAAATACTCCACTTCTTCTATCATATCACTCTCTATCCCATATGAAGCGATTGAATAACATCAAATTCTCATGTTCGATTCTGAATCAAAGGCATTGAATATTCAAGGTTTATTATATTCCCTAGCCTTCCAAGCTAACAATGTATGTTTGATCACTGCTACTTGCTAATAAATAACTACCTATTATGTAGCTATCTATATAAATAGAATAGGTAGATATGAAGTGATTAAGTATATAACATAATTTGACAATTCACTCGAAATCAATTTTCCATTGCAATGTGAAATATATTTTATTTTTTTCATATCCTATAACCTCATTATGAATAAAAAGGTGGATTCAGACAATATATGCCAAAGAGAGTGAAAATAAAAAAGGGAAGAGAGAAAGAGCATCCATCCTCTAATGGATAAGACATAGGTCTTTCTAAAACTTTGGTAAAGGTTCAACTCCTATTGGATGTAATACTCTTCAATCATTCTAAATTGTTATGCAATGTATTGGAATACATTTTTAAGTTCCTTTTCCTCTTTTGAATAATCCCATTAAATAATCAAATATTCATTTTTGTTCTTGAAGTAAAAAAAGTATAATATGTTTCTTAAGAGCCTCTTTTAGAAGCGCTTTCACTTCTATAAACGCACTAGTAGAACGTATAATTTCTCCAAACTGGGGTTTATTTTTTATCAAATATCCGTGTAATTTAAGAAGAAATTTTCTCACGTGTGTTATTTCTAATGTATATAGATATCCATTTGTTATGGTCTAAATAGTAGCTATTTGCTCTTCTACTTCCAAAGGAGTCGATTGAGATTGTTTGAGAAATTCACATAATTTTTTACCCTTTTCCAACTGATCTTATGGTAGCTTTATCAATATTGGGAGGAAATCGTGCAAAGGCTTCCATCCTTTCAAATTGAGCTAACTCTAATTTCATTTTTCCAGCTATATTTTTATTATATTTTATCAGACCTCCATTTTCATAGATTTTATTAGGCCATAGAGCCTATTCTAGATACAAAAACACCGAAATTAATAGCAATTCAAATAATGGTATTGAATAGATCGGTTAATGAAAATATTTTTCCATTAATAATGGAAATTACATTAGGGGGAACATAAGTGGAAACATCTCCATCTTGGGTCTCAACTATGAGTAGAGCAATAACACTCCCCTCACCTAACTAGGAACTTAATTTCGCTATGGTTTCCAAGATATGAGAATGCAAATAGAAAATATCTTCAAAGTAAGCTTCTCGAACAGGTGTTATTCATAATAGAAGTGACATTGGTTAATAAAGTTGTGACTATTTGGAAAAATCGTCATAAATGATTGAAAGTATGAAATAATATGATTTTAAATTTTAATTATACTTTACTAATTTAAATAATACCTAAATTAAAATCTGGTTATATTTTATTAGGATTAAAAAATAAATATATTTTATTAATATAATTTTTTTAAATCTAAAATATATTTTATTTAAAATATTTATAAAAAATATAAATATAGATAAAAAAATATTTATTTACAGCACAAAATAAATGTTATCATAAAAAATACTAATAATTTAAATTTCATAAATAATATTAATATTTTAAATTTTAATATATATTTTAATAAAATTAAATAATAATTAATATTTAAATATATTTTACTCATAGAACTTAATTTATTATTAAATATATTTACATCCAATGCAATCAATGATATGTTAGAATTATAAAAATATTAATAATTTAAATTTTATAAATAATATTAATATTTTAAAATTTAATATATATTTTAATAAAATTAAATAATAATTAATATTTCAAATATATTTTACTCATACAACTTAATTTATTATTAAATATATTTACATTCAATGCAGTGAATGATGTGTTAGAATGATAAATCATATTAATGATAAAAAAAAAAATTATTTAATAAAATAAGTAAAATATTGTATAATAAATATGCATTATATGGCTTACAACTAATTATTCAATATATATAAATGAAATGTCATGATGAAAAAATAATAATAAAAATAATAATAATAGAATTACATTTTTTTAATTATTATATAAATTTCGCATTTTAAAAAATTAAATACTGATAATTCATAAATAAAATTTTATATTTAAATGTGTAGATATTGAATGTAAATAACGTAAAGAGATAAATAAATTCAAGGTAGAGAGGATGACTATTGGAATGACTATTCCACCTATGTGTACATTTTGAATATAAATTGCATTAATTATAATTGGATGGGGTGTTGGAAATAGGGGAGGGGAGAATCAGTGTTTCATCACTTAATTAATTTTTAGTTATTAATAATTCACGACATTAATTATTTGAAGACTCAATATTAAACATAGAAGATTTATAATAGAGATAAAAACAGGTTCTTAATATATAAAATGTACACTTAAGTATATTAGTTCCAACTGAAACTTTGTAGACACCAACCTACGGGAGATACCAATCCTCCCTTGAGAACTGGCTCAGTGAATCCATAAGCACATGTCGCCATAAGATATGCCAATCCTCTAGCTGAGAACCCACTCGATAGAATTCGTGGGCACAAACCCACATGAGACTCTAATCCTCGACGGATCACCAACTCAATTCCAAGTTGTACCTCAAAATTGTTGTCAATATTTTAATATTCAACATTCACTTCACCACACAATCTTTAGATTTGCACTCTCAACTTTGACTACAACCACCTATCCTGAACACTGCAAATTGTTGCTCTTCAACGGACTTAGGTCATTAACTTGACCTATTTACTTGGCTTGTATTCAACTATCCAACAATGCAGTTGCTTGCTATAACCTTTACACTTGTACAACACTCCTCACAAAAAAAGCCTTATGTTATGTCTACATAGTCCTAGACACACCATCTTATCTCACCTTCCTAGTTTAACCTCTCGACCAATGACCATATAGTACTTTCTCATTCATTGGTTTCCTAGATCAAAATGGACTAGCATTGGTTGTCACCAATTTACAGTTCAAAATTCCAGATAGGAAAAATAACCTTTAATTTAGTGAACTCCTTTTTTCTAAAACAAAAAGGCTTTCTTTAATTTCTATCGGAATGCTCCATTCATTGCAATATGTTTCTTCTTTGAATCTGCACACGGTTACTGTGGAAAATAAATCTTCATGGCATATAGTTCTGCACGTGAATAAATATGTAGAATAGTGAATTAAACACACCTTTGATTAGAAACAAGTGATATTCGTTACACTCAAATAGGTGGTTTCACTCAACCCTTGTTTTTCATGAAGTGAACTATTCCCAAATTGTTCTATTTTTTCTCACAAAAGTTTTAGTTCTTTCCTTCAAATGGTTTTGGTTGTTCATATGTTAAAATAATCCTTCAAATTACCCTTAGTTAACCTGAATTTGTACTGGATTCGTAGGTGTTATTTTGGAAGGTTTGACCTATTTCTGGGAGGATTTGACTTGTGTGCTTTAGGTCGACTTGTAAATTAATTTAATTGCTAATCGTTTAAATTAATATATGAGAAAGGACACCATTTTCTTTAACAACATGAGAACTCTTCTTACGCTCTTGCCTACATTTCTTGGGCTTGCAGTTATCCGAGCTCACTGCTGCAATCCTAGTTAGTTGATCCGACATGATTTAAATTCACGTGCTTCACATGTGAATGAAGAATCAACAATGTTTGAAATAAATTTAAGCAACAATTCACTTTCAATATCAGTACAGATCCCATTAGAATATAAAGGAGAATTCCCATAATAGTTCTTGGGTTATAGAAGCACTATGGTCTATAATTCTATAATCCTCCCACGAAACGGACAAGGGGGCTTCACACAGTAAAAAACCCTACTTTCACTAGATATTGTATGTATCCTTTTTTCATTAACATTTTTATACCCCTTTATATTTTTTCACTAACTTTGAGCTCCATTTATTATATCCGCCAATATAAAAACCCTTTACCCCCAATTATATGCTCAATATATCATGTCATTTTTTCCTCAATATATATCCCCAATATGAATGCATGTGGTATGGTATTTCTCCCTTAGTGAAGCCCCCATGGAAACACGAAGGGCATGGTATTGGAATATAAAGTAGAATGTCCATATTGGTTCCTAGGTTATAGACGAAATACGGTCTACAATTGTAAAATCTTATCACAAAACATGAAGGGCGTGGTCATGGTCATCTCTTTGACATCAATGGAACACCTCTCAACAATCCACCCATTTGTCATTGATGATAAAGCACCTGTAATAACTCCCCCTATGATAATGCTCATCTCGTCGTCATGCTTCTTGATATTTCTCCCCCTTTGATGTCAATATAAAAGGGTAAATCCCCTTATCTCTTCTACCACTAAGAACTTCTCCCGCCGATCTTATGCTTCCTAGGATAGTTCAAAGATAAAATTTAGAGGTTTCTAGCCAACTATGAATATTTCAATCTCATCATTAACATTTGATTTAGGCAAAAAAATTTCATTTGCTAGCAACTTACTTTATGCACATTGACCTACATATCTTCAACCAATTCAACATATTTTACCTTCAATTATTCCTTCAAGGATGAGACCTGAGTGATTATACCTTCATTTACCTTTCTTAGCAACTTATTTTCTCTGGTCTTTAAGACAGGATCAGTTTGTTGCTCTACAATATTGCCTTATGAAAAAAGTGATTCTTCTTCAAGTTCTCCATATAGTTCTTTTTGACTTTCATTTTTCAAACCTCCTTGTTTTTCTTTCATATCTTCACATGCCAACTTTGTATATCAGAACCTTGACTTTTCTTGCGAACATCTATTTTGGTTTTGTAAATTTTCTAGAAGCAGATTCATTCCTTTCACTGAAACAAGACCTCATCAACCATAATTGTTCCTCAAGTGCCTTACTCTTATAGATCTATAACATCAATTTTTTTATCCAAAACTTCCTTTTATTTACATAAAGATTAACTCCTTGAAGAATTTCAATCATTTCTTTCAATAGCTACTCAAATCTCTGTTATAAATTCTATCTCTATTAAAAAAGATAGCATACACTACAAGAAAAAAGGTCATTGGTGAGAGTCATGCCTGTAACGGACCTTTAAGGTCCGTCACCAATGTCGCATATGGTGACGGTCTTTAAAAAAACGTTGTTGTAAATGTATATAGTGATGTTCCTTTAAGGTTTGTCACCGAAGCCATTTTCAATGACACTTTTGGTGAGGGTTGTTAAAGGTCCGTCACTAATTCTCTCTTTGGTGACACTTTTGGTGAGGGTCGTTAAAGGCCCATCACTAATTCTCTCTTTGGTGACACTTCTAGTGACGATCTTTTATTGACCCTCACCAATGCTCTTTTTGGTTACTTTTGGTGATGGTAAAAAAATGTTCGTCATCATTGATCATTCAAATGAGTTTCTGATGACTCTTATGTACTTGTTACTATATTTTTTGTCAAAATATAACAATTTAAGACCATTGTTGTGGAGTCTTTTTCATTATGTGTCCAAGGCCACAGTGGTTAGAGTCAGTCAATTTGTTAAGAAGTAATTAGTGTGTATCATTTCCCTCAAGTAATAAGAGTATAGTTTTCCTATGAGTCAACACATGATTCATCTCTATTAGGCTTATTATCTAGCAAATTCCCTTTAGATAAGGTTCCACTCGTGTGTGTAGGAACTATATTATTTAATACATAATCAAGCTCTGTCAATTCTATTAATGAGAGAGACCTAGCACTCCTCAACACTCATGGCACACCTTAACATGCTTTGGCACACACTAACATTCCTTGGCATCTCGCATGTCTTGGAACATCTTGCCATGAGTAGGACACCCAAGCACATGTTGGCATGCCCCAGCATATCATAACACTCCCCTAACATGTGTTGGCATGCCCTGTAGTCCCTAGCATGCCCTGGAACACCTTGGCATAATATTGCATTGACATACATTAGCACTTGGCACACATTGGCACTTGGCATGTATTGGAACCTATTATTAGTGTGCCTAGCATGCCCCTTTTGAAAAAGATAAAGTATCGTCTCATTAACCCTCTTATGTGTTCATTTCCTTGAATTTTATCTTGGTTATTCCTTTTGTTTCCTTGAAACTCCTTGATGCATATTGGCATACTCTGGCACCCTGCACATCCTAGCATGTCTTAGCACCTGACATGTCTTGGCATGTCTTGGCATGCCTTGGCACTATTTGGCACATGTTAGCACACCCCGTAACTACCTAGCACACTCTAGCACTTCTTGACATGCCCTGATATTCCATGGCATGCCTTACCAGTGCTTAGCATACCTTGTCACTCCCTCGTTGGCATGATAGTTAACACTCATTGACACTCCCTCACACACCCTCATATTCATTCACTTCCATGCATTTTGACCTAGTTCTCCCTTGTGTTTTCCTAGTACTCCCTAACACTCCTCAACATGCTTTTTCACTCTCTAGCACACCTTAGCACTCTTCGACATGTTCTGCCACTTCATAGCATGCATCACACTCTATGACACACATTGGCACTTGGCACATGTTGGCACTTGTCAAGTCTTAGCATGTTTTGGCATGCATTGAGATTACTTGGTATGCTTTGGCATGGTTTAATATTAAAGTGATTTGAAATCAATTATTGGAAAGTAGATGAGAAGCAATGGAGGAAGATTTGGCACTTAGAATGCACTGACACTTGACACTTGGCACCTTTTGCCACATAGTGTTGGTGTGCCTAGCATGCCTCTCATGGAAAAGGTAAATTGATGACTTATCGACGCTAATATGTGTCCATTTCTTTATAATTTAACTTGTTTATCCCTTTTTCTTCCTTGACAATCCCTGACATGCATTGTCACACCCTTGCACATCTTGGCATGCCTATCACTTGGCACATCTTAGCATGTTTGACATGCCTTCGCACTATCTGGCACATGTTAGCATGCCCTAGCATTCCCTAACATACCTTGGCAGTCATGCCCTCACAACTAGCATTACATTTTTCCACGACTTGGGAACCTTACATTCCCTAGAACACCTTGGCACTCCCTAGTTTCCATGCCCTCATAAAAAGCCTTACTTTTTTGCGACTTGGGAACCCAACCAATTCATTAGAAAAACAATATTGTGCCCAACCCAAAGTCTCCCTTTCTCTAAAATTTCTTTGTCCATGCCTTATCACAACCATAGGCTTGCCTCCTCCAAGTCCTATTCTAAACTTCTCCTAAAACACTTCATCCTTGGGACACTTGGAATTCACTGACACTCCTTGGCACACACTCTTATTCGTTCATTTCTAAGCATTTTGACTTAGTTCTCCCTTGTGTTCCCTGACACTCCCTAACACTCCTCAACATCCATTGACAATATCTACCATGTGGTAGCATGCCTTTTCATTCCTTGGCATGGCCCGACACTCCTTAGCTATCATGCCCTCACAACTACCCTTACTTTTTTTGAGACTTGGGAACCCAACCAAGTCCTGCCTCAACTACAACAACTTAACCAAGTTATAGTTACTACAACTAGACTATGCCTTGTTCACCTAATAACCGCCAATAACACATCTTAGGCTACTCATGTCCAATCTCAACTCATCCCACATAACAAGTTACCAAGTCAAGGCTCACGTCCAACCATGGCCATAAAACAACTAAGAAACACAGTTTACATCTTGACATGCCATAACACCTGGCATGTCTAACAATCCCTTAGCACTATGTGGTGTGTGTTGGCATCCCCTTCATTTATTAGCATGCTTTTCACTCCCTAGCACACCCTAGCACTCCTCGACATGCCCGACACTCTAGCATGCCTTGGAACTACCTAGCATATAATCTTATCACTCCCTCCTTAGAACACTTGGAACTCACTGACACTCCCTATCACACACACTTATTTATTAATTTCCATGCATTTTGAACTAGTTCTCTTTTGTGTTTCTATGGCACTCCCTAACACTTCCGGGCACGCATTGGCACGCCCTGGCACCTGACACATATTGCCATGTTTCCTTGGCACTACTTAACATATCTTGTCACTCCCTCCTTACCACACCTATAACTCACTAACACTCCTTGTCACACACTCTTATTCATTAATTTCCATGTATTTGAAACTAGTGATCCCTTTTGTTTCCTTGGCACTCCATAACACTCCCTGACATGCATTGGCACACCCTAGCACCTGTCACACCTAGGCATGTTTCCCTGGCCTCTAGCATGCATTAGCACTGCCTACCATACCTTGTTACTCCCTCATCACACTTGTAACTCACTGACACTTCATGTCACAAACACTTATTTGTTTATTTGCATGCATTAATTTTACCTAGTGCTCCCTTGTGTTTCCTTAGCACTCCCTAACACTTCCTAGCACATGTTGACATACCCTAGCACCTAGCACATCTTGGCCGCATGTCACCCTAGAAATCTAGCATGACTTAGTGCAACCTAGCATACCATGTCACTCTCTCCTTAGCACATTTGGAACTCGCTGACACTCCCTGTCACACACTCTTATTCATTCATTTCCATGCATTTTGACCTAGTACTACTCCCTTATGTTTCCTTGGCACCCCCTAACACTCCTTAGCATGCATTGGCACACCTTGGCACTTGGCACATGATCTCGATATGGTTCCCTAACACTCTAGCATGCTTGGCACTGCATAGCATACCTTGTCACTCCCTCCTTAGCACAACTAGAACTCGTTGACACTTCATTTCCATGCATTTGAAACTAGTGTTCCCTTGTGTTTCCTTGGCACTTGGCCCTAACACTCCCTAGTATGCATTTGCACCACACCTTGGCACCTAGCACATCTTGGCATGCCTTAGCATGCTTAACATGCCTTGGAACTATCTAGCATGTGTTAGTACTTCTTGGCATTCCCTGGTACACCTTGGCACTCCCTAATTGTCATGCCCTCATAGATAGCTTTACTATTTTTGCGACTTGGGAACCCAACCAATTCATTGGCAAAACAATGTTGTGCCCAACCCAAAGTCTCCCTTTTTCTGAAACTGCTTTGACCAACCCCTTATAATTGTAACCATAGGCTTGCCTCCTAAAATTCCTATTCTAACCTTCTCCTAACACACTTTGTCCTTAAGACACCTAGAATTCATTGACACTCTTTGGCACACACTCTTATTTGTTCATTTTCATGTATTTTGACCTAGTTCTCCCTTGTGATGCCCTAACACTCCCTAACATTCCTCAACATGCATTGGAAATGTTTGACATGAGTTAGCATGCCTTTTCATTCCTTGGCATGCCCTGACACTCCTTAGCTATAATGCCCTCACAACTACCCTTACTTTTTTTGGGACTTGGGAACCCAACCAAGTCTTGCCTCGACTACAACAACTTGACCAAGTTACAATTACTACAACTAGACTATGCCTTGTTCACCTAAGAACTAACTATAACTCATCTTAGGCTACTCATGTATAATTTCAACTTATCCAACTTAACGAGTTACAAGTTACCATGTCAAGGCTCATGTCCAACTGTGGCCATAAAACAACTAAACAACATAGTTTACATCTTGACATGCCATAGCACCTAGCACATCTAACAATCCCTTGGCACTATGTGGCATGTGTTAGCACCCACTACATTCCTTGACATGCTTTGGCACTCCCTAGCACTCCCTGACATGCCCTGGAAATCTAGCATGCCTTGGAAGTGCCTAGCATATAACCTTGTCACTCCCTCCTTAACACCCTTGAAACTCACTGACACTCCCTATCACACTCTTATTCATTCATTTCCATGCATTTTGATCTAGTTCTCCCTTGTGTTTCCATGACACTCCCTAACACTCCTTGGCACCTGGCACATCTTGGCATGTCGCCCTGGCACTCTAGCATTCCTTGGCACTACCTAGCATACCTTGTCACTCCCTCCTTAACACACCTAGAACCCACTGACACTTCCTGTCAGATTATATTATTCATTCATTTCCATGCATTTGAAACTAGCTCCCCCTTGTGTTTTCGTGGCACTCCCTAACACTCCCTGGCATTTATTGATGCACCTTAGCACTTGGCACATCTTGCCATATTGTTGCCCTAGCCTCCAGCATGCCTTACCACTGCAAAGAATATCTTGTCACTCCCTAAACACACCTGGAATTCACTGACACTTCCTCTCCCAGAATCTTATTCATTAATTTCCATGCATTATTTTGACCTAGTGGTCCATTGTGTTTCCATGGCACTTTTTAACACTTCCTAGCACGTATTGGCACACCCTGGCACCTGACACATCTTGGTTAGATGCTGCACTAACACTCTAGCATGCCTAAGCACTGCCTAGCATACCATGTCATTCCCTCCTTAACACACATGGAACTCATTGCACTCCCTGTTACACACTCTTATTCATTCATTTCCATGTGGTTTGACCTAGTGCTCCCTTGTGTTTCCCTATCACTCACTAATACTCCTTAGCACGCATTGGCACAACTTTGAACTTGGTACATCTTGGCATGCTTCCCTATCATTGTAGCATGCCTTGGCACTACCTAGAATACCTTGTCACTCCCTCCTTAGCACACTTGGAACTCGCTAACACTCCATATCACACACTCTTATTCATTCATTTCCATGCAATTTAAACTAGTGCTCCCTTATGTTTCCTGGCACTCCCCTGTAACACCCTCCTCCCACATCTACCCAAGCAACCGACCAGCCCGGTTAAACATGCGACGGGAGGACACTATTATATGATTCAACATCCTAAGAGATGTTAAGGAAGTGGGACCGATGGAAACACACCATGAAGACATTGACCATTAGCTACAAGACCCTCAGGAACCAATCCAATACTTTAGACAACTTGCCTTGGGGTCCCACTGAACTAATTTTGGACAACTTACGGCTCAGTCTCTCCCATGATATAGGCATGAGGGTGACCAAAAACCCAAATTCACTCTCACAGGATTGCCTGCTAGTGACTAGAGACCAAAATTGTCAGTGCTATGCCAGCGACTCCGAGATTTGAGCCACTTTTTCAGGCCCAGAACCTAGGTCATTGCCCAGAATTGAACCATCTCTGCAAATCAGTAAAATAACATGGAAATGACAGTGCTAAAGCAAATACTTGTTCAAGACCTTGACTGGACCCCTACTAGCCATGACAGGCATTTCGTCAAACATATTGCAAATGTGTAATCTACAAGTGTAATTCATGGTTCTGAGCATAGGGGTCTCATACTTAGCTGATAATTGCTAAGAACCATTGATTCCTCAACACATCAATTTCCATTCCATCCATTAGGTCATAAATACATTGATCATTCAATTATAAGTAAAAACATGATGAGAGGCACACATGTCTGCTGTCATAAAACACATACATAAACAACATAATAGCAACATAAAATATTCAGGAAAGTACAATCATATAGACCACATATAATCCATCAAAGTGATCATAGAAATACAAGGGGAAATAACATTTCATTAGTGATGAAAAATCCAAACCTGGGATGGGACTTCAACATTCCACCGGGCTATAGAATGGATAAGCCAAATCTCTATTCAACCATTCACCCTCATGCTGTATTCCAAGCATGAATGTGGGATCTCAAAGAACACATCAATCAAAAACCATTGAGGGCTTTCAGAGGCTATCCACCTCAACCCATCAGATAGTGATTCCACCTCATGGTTGGACATCACAAAACCATCATCAGATTAGTCTCTATTGCATCCATCCAGGGCTCTAGAGAGTTTGTCCAACCAAGGCTCCAGGACTAGTAACTGAACCCACCAAGGGCTCCAGAGCGTTTTCCAACCAATGCTACAGGACTAGTAACTCAACCGAAGTTGAGAAGGGGGCTTAAGACTTAATTTCATAGGGTTTAGGGGACCTAGAGGGAAGGTAGCGAGAGAAATTGATAGGGGAACCCCCAATAGTGGTGATAAGGGGACTATGAGTCCAATTATTACAAACCATAAGCCCTTAACCCATAACCACTAAATTCTCTATCCACTTAACCCCCAATCCATAATCCCTTAACCCATACACTCACAAATCATAACCCATAAAGACCTTGAATCATTAAATCTTAAGACACTAACCCCTACCATATAATCCATGAACCTCCTAAGCCGCAACTCCTTATCCTCTTAACCTGTGACCCTTAACCCCTAACCCTTCACTGCCTAAACACCTTAACTTCTAACCCTTAACCACTAACACCTAAATCCCCTAAATCTTAAGTCCTTAACTGCTAAACTCAATTGTATCAATGTAGAATAATATACATAAGAGAAAATAAAATGATATTATCCACGTCAATGCTTGAAATAGCCTTAAATTAGCCATGAGTGGTGAGCCAGGGGGTGAATGTGGGGCACTATTAAAGTTACATCATGTTTAAATTCCTTTTACATTGTGAGGTTGTTCTCCAATAGGGTTGAAGCATCATCACAAGGAAGCATGACACATTTTTGTGGGGGAGTGATTAAAGTTGTAACACAATTCAAGTGATTTACACCTCCAATGTAAATGACATCATTGTATGTTTTTATCAGATTGTTAGAGAGGTTATTTATAGACAATACATTCAATGTACTTAGACTTCATCTTTTCAGAGCCTCGACTCTAACATCGATTTGTACCAGGAACACTTCATGCAAATGAAAGGGGGCCTTTTTGTTTAACCACATATGCACAAGAGCACTAGATGTTGCCCTTTAGATCCCCCTTGGTGCGTTCCAAGTGGGTTTACATTCACGTCAAGTTGAAACTAAATTAGGATCACCTCATTTGTAGATGCCCCCATAGATTCAAGGGATGTTCTATTGTCTTTATCAACATTTGGATGGGGTCGTTATCTACATTCTTTAAATACATGTCTAGAACTTTTTATGAGGGAGGTCCTTTGATTTAGATCTTTATATAAGGCCTTATGTTGCCTTCCCCTGTAAAACTCTTCCAAGGGAATCACCTCCTTCCATGTTGCCTTGCCTACTTAGGACCAAATTGACAAACCAAGATTCAAACTTCTTCAACTACCAAATTAGTGAGGCATCTTACCTCTTCTTGACCTTGACCTCAATGAGACATATTTCTTCAGAGATACTTTGAGGATTTCCCACCATAGATCACAAGTTGGATGTCATGGGATCTATTACCCCATTTTCTATTTGGGCTTTTAGAGGATATTTTAAAATTTTGATTGTGTTAAAATTGAAAAATAGGGCCAAATTCCACCTTGGGATAGCTCATTTGATGGAGATGATGATTGCATTAAATTCCTCTTTTCGAGAGGACCAAAATTGATATAAATATCATCTCATTTAGACAAGCGGAAGTGTGATTTTGAATTTATCCCCACATGTACAAATTGTTCAGGTTGGCTACATCAACATGTAGGCTCAAGAAGCCCAATGGATGTGTCTCTTCACCCATAGTGAATTGTATAAATACAAGTGACCTCACACCTCATTTGGCATCATCATCACTCACAAATTCTTCTCTCTCCTTCTCTCATTGGTTCGTACAACTATTGGGCAACTTGTCTCTCTCACACGTGTGGCAACAAGGACGGGTGTTCTAAGTTGAATTGCAGGACCAAAATTTCAGGCAACAGACCAAGTTTGACCAACGTTGACAAAGGAGTTATTGACCAACATTGACTGCAATTTTTGGAGGATATTTTTTGTCTCTTTAGGCTGCATTTCTGTGCACAAAAATCAAGGGAATATGGTCAGTTTGACCAACATTGACTTCATGGTTGACTGCAGTTTGACCACAAAAAATTATAACAAATTTTCTCTCTCCTTTCACCGATTTTGACTGAGCTATTTTAGGCTGACTTTAACCTCTTGATCAAGTCAATTTTGACTATGGAAGACCAAGTTTTTTTGAGGATGATTTATTGCTGATTTGACCAATGTTGACTTTCTGGTTAGGGATGAAGTTTGACTGCATAAATTGATAGGATTGTTTTGACTTTGAATTGGGCAAGTCAATTTGACTTTTGTACTCTCTCTCTCTCTCTTCTGTACTTTTGATATAATAATAAGAAGAATTGATCAAAGGGTTTTCCCAACATTGGGGTTTTTCCCTAGCATCTACCAAATCTGGTGTCCTCTTGTCTTGGTTTGTCTTTTGAATATTGTTTTATGTTCTATCTACTTTTACTGTCAATGTGATTAATGGTTAATGTGATTGCTACTATAAATCTAAATTGAAATTTCTATTGGGTTGCTTAAGGAACATTGAAGTAATTGTGCTAAGCATAGAACATACCATTATTAACTAAAATTAATAGATTGTCATCTCAACCCCTATGATTCCTGTCACATTGATCATTTTCCATCTAAGGTTTACGAATCTATATGTAATTCATGGATGTATCATTGGTTTGATCACACCTTGCCTTAGCCATCTAGGACACTAGGTGTAGAAAGAGGTTCCTTTAGCTACCACATTTAACTAGATATGTATGATCCATGTGTATATGATATTATGTCCAATGTGTACTATTTTTATTGTGTTCACTTAAACACTCTGTTCTAACTCTTTATGCTTTGGTTATAAGTTTTAATCCGAGTTGTTCCATGGTGTTTCATAATTTTTCTTAGAGAAGTGTGTCATCTTGATGGTTTGGGTATAATCTTGGTGATTTGAGTAGGTGCTATACATTAATTTTATTGTACCCCTTATTTCCTTTAGTCAAAATTTATCCCATGTCTCTCTTAACAACACATGTGAAGGCCTTCTAAGCTATGGCTAACTTCTAATAGGATATTTTTAAGCTCTAAGTGAACTTCCTTAAAAATAATAGGCTACCTATAACTATTTAAGTTTATTGATAACATTATTTACAAATTTAAACATATTTTTCACTCCTTAAAGATTGATAGATATTTTCCTCATGTGTAAAGCTCATGTCCATTTTCCCTCCTTATATGAACATACTTACTTATATTAAAAAAAATCATATAGTTTTTATTGATGCCCTAATTAAACTAACATTATTACTTATCTTCAACCTCATTAGATACAACTTCTATGTTAGATGATATCCTTTTGCTCAAATAATAATAAAACTTAATGAAAACCTAAGCGACCATAGCAATTGCTTTATAAGATTTTACTACCTATATTTGAATAAAACTTAATGAAAACCTAAGCGACCATAGCAATTTCTTTATAATATTTTACTACCTATTCAAATCTAATTTGGCAGCCATTCTAAAATCTAAATGGACCTATTAAAATTTATTTTCCCGTTGCACTTTCTGATAGAGGATCTCAAAGATCAGACTCATTCAGAGAAGAGTCGAATATCATCAAGGGAGATGAAAGGTAGTAATATAGCTTTCTCGTAAACTTTTACTCGGGCTTCTCTTTACATGGTCCCTAAACGGACCTTCCGTTTGAGAATAACGGTCCCAAAACTGACAGATTTTTGCGCATCTGGTCATTTGGTTAAATTGCAAAAACTTGGCCTATCTTTGTCTTTCATTGATGGTAGAGATTTTGTAGTCCTTCAATGATTACTGAAGTGCCTTTTTATTTCCTAAAATTTTCTTCTCATATGCATGACTTTGATATTCGTCTTACCTTTGGTTAATCAAGCAGCCTTCACTGGACACTATGGCAGTTGAATCACAAGTAATTCGCCAAGATGAAAAGGAGGGAAACCAGCTAACGCATGATCCAAGGAAACACCTGCAAGAATATAGGTACTAGTTATCCATACATTCAGATGAAGGTCCTCAATGCTTGTTATCATCTTCTGTCTAATTTCTATTTGTCGAAATGTCGGAAACATAACTTTTGAGTTAACAACCAAAACAGAGCAAGGGCCCAAGTGTTCTAGAGTCTCACAGAGCTCCAATCACCATGACATATCTTGATCGACACCTCTATCTAGATTATGTAGTATACATATACAAATCATCGGTATATATTATTGTAATTTGGACAAAGAAGTAATGTTTGAATGTGATACAATAAGATGTCACATAGTCAGAATTTGGAAGCTAACGAAGTGTGGCCACTATAAATATGATATCAATCAGTAAAGTGCCTCAGGAATGGTTTAATTATCTAGATTAATGATCCACTTCCGGTACACGAAAAATAGGTCTTGAAGAATAGGATATGGCATCAGTGGTTGTAATTATCTTGCCTCTAAAGGAGATTTTGTTATGTACTACATATGAATGGGATGAATTTTATAGCTTGCATTGTTCATAATGATTTTCGATTTGATAAATCATGTTGTGTAATTTAAATATTGAGATAACTGAATGGTAAAGGGGAACACATTCTACAATGTATTTCAGACTACAAGATAGGATTAAAGATGCTTCTGGCTTGCAATCTATTTTTCCTTGCTTCAATTGATTGAAAAAGTTGTCATAGAGGAGAACATGTACAGAGGGCCTAATGATGACCATATCGAGTTCAAAACTCTCCATCATCTGTCGAGTCTTAAAATAAGTGCATCTTAAAATGTTTACTCAATACAATTCAAAATGCTCCATTAGAGTGTCGATTATATACACATACAGCAACAACTACATGTAGAAAAAAAAGCAAGATCCATAAGGGTCACAAGGCTAGGTTGTATATTTGAGTATCCTCCCATTGACAAGGCTAGGTCATATGCCCTCTTATCTACCAATCTGCATTTGTTGAAGATCATTGTTCAGTTTTATTCATTTTCATGATTGGTTTTTTTCAAAATGATTGTTTTTTTTTACCATCCAGGCAGAGTCTAGGTTCGGATGGAATAATGTTCATCAGTCAAAATTGTGCAAGGCTAAGTCAAGTCAAAATGCCCATAGATATAGTTTATTTCCCATGGTGACTCTCACCCCAAACCCTTCCTCATAAAATTTGAAGTCAAAATTCCCATTCATATAGTTTATTTCCCATGGTGACTCTCACCCCCAAACCCTTCCTCATAAAATTTAAAATTTGAATCTGAAATCTGATGAAAAATAGATTCCATGCAAACCAACTAAGTTTTGATGATTATCTCAAATCATGAAGTTATATTTTTATGAAGTGAAATCCAAGTGTGCTAGTAAGATACAAAATTTTTGTCTGCTTACTTTGTTACAATTTAAGCTCCAAAACTCACTAGCTCACTCATATATATATGTGTGTGTGTGTGTGTATGGAAAGAAAAAATCATGATGCCTACAAATATGTTATACATTTTTTATCAAAATATGGTCCCTAAATGGACCTCCATTTGAGAATAATGGTCCTGAAACTAACAGATTTTTTGGCATCTGGTCATTTGGTTGAATTGCAAAAACTTGGCCTGTCTTTCATTGATGGTAGAGATTTTGTAGTCCTTCAATGATTACTGAAGTGCCTTTTTGTTTCCTAAAATTTTCTTCTCATATGGATGACTCTGATATTCGTCTTACCTTTGG
The DNA here is from genome assembly GCA_031772625.1 of Pinus tabuliformis. Classification (NCBI taxonomy): domain Eukaryota; kingdom Viridiplantae; phylum Streptophyta; class Pinopsida; order Pinales; family Pinaceae; genus Pinus; species Pinus tabuliformis. The sequence continues at coordinate 619,498,825 of CM062817.1, forward strand.
TTAATTAGGCAACCTTCACTAGACACTGCGGCAGTTGAATCACAAGTAACTCGCCAGGATGCAGAGGAGGGCACCCAACTAAAAACTGATCTAAGGCAACATCTGCAAGAATACAGGTACTAGTTATCCATACATTCAGATGAAGAGCATGCTCTGGTCCTCAATGCTTGTTATCAACTTTTGTCTGATTTCTATTTGTCGATATGTTGGAAACAAGAGTTCTGAGATAACAACCAAAATAGAGCAAGGCCCCAAGTGTTCTAGAGTCTCACAGAGCTTCAATCACCACGATATATCTTGATCAACACCTCTATCAGATTTTGCAGTATAGAGATACAGATCATGGGTATATATTATTGTAATTCAGACAAAGAATTAATGTTTGAATGTGATACAATAAGATGTCCCATAATCAGAAGTTGGAAGTTGGTGAAGTGCAGCCACTATAAATATGATATCTGTTCAGTAAGGTGCCTCAGGCAGGGTTTAATTATCTGGATTAATGATCCACTTCCTGTACACGAAAAATAGGTCTTGAAGAATAGGATATGGCATCAGTGGTTGTAATTATCTTGCCTCCAGAGGAGATTTTGTCATGTACTACATATGAATGGGATTAATTTTACAGCTTGCATTGTTCAAAATGATTTTCGATTTGATAAACCATGATGTGTAATTTAAATATTGAGATAACTGAATGGTAAAGGGGAACACATTCTACAACGTATTTTAGACTACAAGATAGGATTAAAGATGCTTTTGGCTTGCAATCTGTTTTGTCGTGTTTCAGTTGATTGAAAAAGTTGTCACAGAGGAGAACATGTATAGAGGGCCTAATGATGACCAAAACTCTCCATCATCTGTTGGGTCTTAAAATAAGTGCATATTAAAATGTTTACTCAATACAATCAAAATGCTCCATTAGAGTGTCATACAACAACAACTACATGAAGAAAACAAAAGCAAGATCCATAAGGGTCACAATGGGCATGGCTGTATATTTGAGTATTCTCCCATTGACAAGGCTAGGTCATATGCCCTCTTATCTACCAATTTGCATTTGCTGAAGACCATTGTTCAGTTTTATTCATTTTCATGATTGGTTCTTTTTCAAAATGATTGTTTTTTTACCATCCAGGCAGAGTCTAGGTTCGGATGAAATAATGTTCATCGATCAAAATTGTGCAAGGCTAAGTCAAGTTAAAATGCCTATTGATATAGCTTATTTCCCATGGTGACTCTCACACCAAACCCTCCCTCATAAAATTTGAAGTCAAAATGCCCATTCATATAGTTTATTTCCCACAGTGACTCTCACCCCCAAACCCTTCCTCATAAAATTTAAAATTTAAATATGAAATCTGATGAAAACTAGATTCCATGCAAACCAACTAAGCTTTAATTACTATCTCAAATCATGAAGTTAGATGTTTATGAAGTGAAATACAAGTGTGCTAGTAAGATACAAAATGGTTGTCTGCTTACTCTGTTACAATTTATGCTCCAAAACTCACCATCTCACTCATATATATATGGAAAGAGAAAATCTTGATGTCGACAAATATGTTGTGCATTTTGTAGCACCAATATGCCTTTTCCCTACATGTACAGAGCCATCCATTGCATCTACAAAAATTCCCGAGCTCACTCGCACCATTCCTCCACCAAGGATTCATCTTGGGTGACTATTTCATAGTCAACAATCTTATGCTCCTTATGTGAGCATATTCTTTTGTTGACCCTCATTGCATTGTGGTACATGCCCTTGAGCATGTTCTTGATGAAAGAGATTCTTTCATGCTTGATCCTGTTATAGAACTATACCCATGACTGAATAATATACAAATGATAACATGACCTAAACTTTGATGCATACATACCTCATCTTGATTCTCCTTTGATCATCCTTTGGTGTGGCCCTTCTTGCTCCATCTTAGCTTGCTTGCATATCATTATTTTCTCGAAACCCATGAATGGGATTCCCAATGAGACATTTACTTTGGTCCATGAACCTTCTTTTGAAGATTCCATCATAGGATCTTAAAGATCCTTGCCTTGCAAATGTTTCCTTTCTTTTGATGATGTAGGCCTTCTAAGATTCTTATCATGATCAATTTTCTTTCATCATGTATGAGGTCCTATACGAAATATGCTTCTTCTACATGAATATCTTGAGCTATATCTACCATGCTCCTATATTCTATAGGATATTTCTACTTATCCATTTTTGTTCTTATCATAAATGCTACATCTACATGAGTATCTAGAATTCTATGTACATCATGTTGCTAGATTCTAGAGGATGTTTCTAGTCATGCAATTTTAATTTATTCCTACATGCTCCTATTCTACTCAAAAATTTGAAAGAAGTCTAGAAGTAAAGAGTTTGACCTAATCATAGTAGAGATCTGAAGGATCTTCCTTCTTTTGCTTCTTTCCTTCTTCTTTCATCTCTTGAGTTATGTGAGCTTCTTCCCTCTTCCTTTTGTTGTTGTCCTTCTTAAGCTTAGGACAATTCCTTTTGTAGTATCCATATTCTTAGCATCTAAAACATTGGATCATGGACATGTCTCTGTTGTTTTTTCTTCGTGGACCAAACTTGCCAAATTTACCCTTTCTTTTAGCCATGGTAGAAAATTCTTGCTCCCTTGATCCCACATCTTCTTTTGTCTTAAGTCTAGTTTCCTCTATTCTGCATAGAGGCCACATTTCACTGAGAGTGGTTGCTTCCTTCATGGCATATATGTTAGATGTGAAGTTTCCCCACTCCTCAGGTAGAGCACTGAGTACTACAGTTTTCATCTCTTTGTCAGACATGACTTCCCCAAGCTCTTGAATTTGATCTCTCATTTAAGAGATTTTCATGAAGTAGGGAGTTATTTCTTCCTTTGCTATCTTCATATTGTATAATTCATTCCTCAGAGATATTACTTCTCCGGTTGTGGATATGAAGAATAGCTCTACTAGCTTATCATAAATTTCTTTTGATGTCTCAAACTTGGAGACAAGGAATGAGAGAGTCTTTGATTGATTCTATCAGAATCCTTTTAAGCTATTGTCTCATCCTTATTGTACTTGGCTAAGGCTTGAGTCCATTCCTTAGCAGGGATAGTGATATTCCCTTTGACATACTCTAGGAGTTTATTCTCTTTGAGTAGTAAATCAGTCCTCTTCTTCCATGCAAGAAAGTTATTGGTACCTACCAGTTTATTGTTTTCCTTGCAAAAGGACACTGATGTATATTCAAAAGGGGACATGTACTTACTTGATATATTTTGAGATGTAATCGATTTGCTTCCTCCTTGAAGGCTTGATGGATTGTCTTCCCTGGATCTTGATGTTCTTCAATTTTCCTTCTCCAAGTGGACTTGCTTGGTGATGAGGTTTGATTGAAGACTTGTAGCTTGATGTAGGTCCTGCTTTAATCAACTCTTCTTTGTAGGTGCCTTTATATAAGGCTCTTCTTCTAGCTTTGTAGACCTCCTTGATGAATGATGGATTGTAGACCCTTCTTGTCCTTGAAGTGATTGAGACTTCTAGAATTCATGCTTCGAATTTGTAGATGCTTCTTCTTGATGAGTGTTCTTGTGTTGCCCTTTCCTTGATGTGTCACCTTAGCTCTGATTCCATGTTGAAGAATCTAGGGCAAAGTAGGGTAGTGAGATTCTTTGTTATTTGATAACAATTTGTGGAGTCTTTTTACTTTTCTTGTTAGCTTATTTTTCTTCTTTTTCTTATTAGTGCATATGTGTGTACTTCATCAAACTGCCACCAAAACACAAAAACAAGAACACAAGATGTTGGCTCTCTGCCAGGGCCAAAACCTCTCTTCTCTTGAGAGGAAAACCCTTTGATGAATTTCTCTTATTGAAGCTTCTATTGATCAATGCCAAACCCTAGACCCCTGACAAGAGTATCCTCCAAGCACAAGTCAAGTCCTTCCTTCTTTCTGCACCTTATTCCTCGGTACTTCTTTCGACACTTCATTCTCCGACACTTCATCCTCCTTCTGGCACTTCATTCTCTTATGAATCTTGTCTAGAGATAGACCTTTTTGAGTGAGTCTTCTAGGTGAGGTGTTCCTCTTCTATCCCTTGCACAAGTAGACTTCAACATTGATCAACCAAGATCCTTATTGAAATATAGGTGTATGACAATGTTGTTGTTTTGTTGCCCTAGTATCTCGCATGTGTGGGAGGATAACTAGGTTTATGTGCTCTTCTCCCCTTCGCTTGAGTGTCTTTCTTCCACGCTGGAGTAGGAGGCCTTGTAGGCCTAGTTTGCACCCAAAACAATGAGGTATGGTGAACTGTAATCTTCTGCTGCTATGGCTGCAGGCAGATCCTTCTCCTTTCGCACGTGTGGCTATGAGTATTACCCTAGAGGCAGTCCTTCAGACTTCGATGTTCATCCTCCTCTCTTCACTGCCATAGTGGACCCTTTGCCTTGGATTCCTTCGACCTTCTTTCCTCTCTTTTTCTTGTGGATTTTAGAGATTGAGTAGTGCATTTTATTTGGAGTGGAAAACCTCTATAAATAGAGGATTGTCCCTCCATTTAGGCCAACTTATAGGCTGAATTGATTGACTATTAGCAGGCTGACTTTGAGGGTTGTTTGTAGGCTGACTTGGAGGGCAGTTTGGTGGCTGATTTGTTGAGAAAACTTCACACATTTTCCATGGTGGTGTAGCATGCTTGAAGGAGCTTCTTGAAGGTGTCATTACATAGGATTAGACTTGAATTTGCTTGGAGGTTTCCCTTTGACATTAATATATATTTATACATAGCGTAACATGCCCTTAAGGCGGCCCACGGGGCTTTGGATTGACGGTGAATGGGTGCGCTGTTAAGGCACTCCTTGCGATAGGTCACCGGTTCAAATCCCCCGTGGATACTTAGGTTAGTCTTAACTAGAAAAAAAAAAAAAACATGCCCTTAAGGCCTTCAATATTTTTTCTTGACTATTTTACTCACCTATAGCACTTTGACATGTGCTATACCTACTTCAATAAGAAAGAAACTCATTGACATATATTATAAAAATAATATTTCTTTTCTTGAATAAGTACAAATATCAAAAGTACATCTATGAAGATCGAACCTAGTTAAGCTTCCTTCAACAAGAAGGAGGAGTGCTCCTCTGCAATCATCAAGAATCGGACTTGGAAGGACTCCTTCTCCATCAAGGATTGTTGGAAGGCTAAATGACAGGAATGCATGCTCCTGTCCTATTCTCCTTAAATGATTGATGCTTAAACCGATGTTGTTACTCAGACCTCAAAATTTCAAGATTATTCCTAATTATTCCTAATAGATTCATACTTATTATTTCTATCTAGTGGCTTATATTTATATCTATAATTGTTGAATCTTTGAAAATGAGCATAATATATAAGGGGCTTGGCTTGCTAGGCATGATTATCCATTGCTATGCTTACTGGTCTATAAAGGTTTGGACGCCAACCAGATAGTTGGTAGAATTGCACTATAATTCATAAGGATCGCCTCTAAACACGGTCTCAACTTCACCATTAGCCAAAGCTACCAAACTAGACTCATAGGCTACAAGGTTGGGTAAAAGACCAAACAGTAAGGACGGCTCATGCTTCAAATGACGTTGATCCTGGGAAAAGCAGTTAAAGTAGGGCTCTATGCATGGGAAAGGACTTGGTGTGGGAAAGGTGATAGAGATCACTTTAGGAAATTTGACAGATCTAATACGAGTGTAGCATATGGTTCAAGGAATGGCTATGATTGGAGGCATCATCCAATGCATGGTGCTCTAATTGATGCCTATGGAAATTATAGGGGCCGGACATCCTGGCGTGGAATACTTTCACATGTGGAACCACCTAACAAAATTGATTTAATAAGTAGTAGAATGGTGTCTCAAAATTTAGAGGAAGAAGAATACTTGTGCGAGGAATCGGGATATGAGCCCAATATTGGAGAATCGTGGTAGAGGAAGTGATAACTCAAGGAAAGATGATTATTTTCCTGGTCACCTAAAGAAGTGGCCAGGCTTAGAGAGAGAAAATAATGGGTCTGGAACCTTCTCTTCCTAACCGTGATTGCCAGATGCATGGACCCTTATCTCATATGGATAGACCTATGATGAGTGAGAAGGAGATACGACCTCCTAGAAGGGTAGCCTTCTTTTCTCCCTATTGTCTTTTTTTATCTAATTAGTTCGATGACAAATTATTTTCCATTTCCTCTTTTAATTCATGCTTTTTTAGTGATTTCCTTAGCATGTGAAGATGAAGGCTCCATTTGGTTGCAGCTATTAGTAGTCCTCAAGCACTATGAGAGACATCTCTACCATCATACCATTCAATAAGTTTTAATACAATGGAAGGAAAGACCTCTTGAGGTGGCACCTTCCAGCCTGCTAACATTCTACACCAATTTCCACATCTCAACTCTCAAGGATAAGGTTGTTCTCTAAGGGGGAGGACATGTTAGGGTCCTTGCCTCCCTAACCCTTAACAAATAGATTAATATATGGTTATATAAGAAAGGCTAACATTATGAGACAATGATGGCAGTAGTGTGACTGCAACAATTATGAGTGGACTTGCTAGAAGGTTTTCCTCCTCTAGAATGTTCTAGAAGGTTAGAAAGTAGTATATATAGAGGTAAAAACATTGTTAAAAATGCCTTGGATTACTATTGTAACTAAGATTTACTCTACTAGAGGTTCCCTCCTAGAAGAGGCATGTGAACATTATGCTCCTAATAATCATGGTATCTTACTTTGGTTACCATTATAATTGCATTGATTATTTTTATTACTTTATACTAAATATATGGATGTTATTTGCATTTATCTTTGTTTATATAGGGTATATTATACTTATCTCATAATACAAGCTATGGAATCCTCAAACTCTACTTATAGATCATGTGAATTCCATTTACCATTACCACGTTATACCATAGAGCTTGTTATATTAATTTCTTATCATAGAGTAGAGGACAACCCCTAGGAGCATTATCAAGGTTTGGAGAGTAGAATACAAACCTTAGAAGAAATATCAAACTCAAGTTATTAGGGTTGGTTGGTTTTAGGTGAAATTACATACAAAGGACATTCTCAGTTCACAACAGTGAAGCCAATGAAGTCAAGAGAAGATGCTGAGATGATGGCACTAACTAAGTGCATCCCTTAGAAGGAAGCTATGATAGATACATCCATAAAATAATGCACCCAGAAAATCCAAGAGGCCGGACTAGAAACTTGTGTTTAATGAGTTCAACAGATTCAATGATGCTATTATAAGAGAAGTCCCTGAGTTGGAGCCCCTTTTTTATTGGTAGGATGATGGAACCAACTCAGGGATGAGTTGGAAGGCATGGTCAGTGAGTTTTTGTGGCCTTGTTTTATCTAAGTACTGGCATAGATATGAGTGTAGCAGAAGATGAATCTGTAGAGTACCAGAAGCCACAGAGGCCTAAGTATGTGGAATCCAAGGAGTCCTCTTACACATCCTCTATGCGCAGTCTCTTTGACCCTCTATGTAGGTTTATAAAGGTGGAGATCCTATTGTATGATTGGGTTATAGCTGGTAGATTCCCTAGTATATTCCAGAATCTTTTGTAACCACCTAAGTTGCCTATATATATGAGGATTTTCATGTATCCAGAGAGGTTGTAGAGGTTGTTATCCATTATGACAGAGATTTATTCAGTTGTTGAAAGGATTCTATGAGTTATGGGTTCTACACATGACTTATTCTATCATGTTTCATCTACTAATACACCTCAAACAAACCTTAGAAGATTCACATACCAAATTATTCTTAATGAGTAAGTGCCTTGCTCTCTTGGTTAGGGTTTGTAACCTCAAGGAGGACTTCTTCTGCCCTATCTTCCATTGACCAAACAAACTGGAGCTTGGATACACTGCCCAACAATTAATAACAACCAAAATATTGTAACACACCCCTTACATCCTGACCCAAAGTAGGTGGTTATTAGGTTGACCTGACTCCCTAGGTGCAATTAAAAGAATGGGGTCTATTTTTTTTCTTTCTAAATATATAAATCTCCAAAATTTCAGAATGCTTATGGATTTCTCCCACACTTCAACCATGAGTGCCAATGAGGAAATGTATTTCTATTTATAAAGAGATGTTCAACTAATATTTTAAGGGAAGTCCACTAATCTAACCAATGGAGAAGTAAAACAAAGTTCTCTACCATTAACCAATCCAAAACACATAAATTATGGGTTGTTCAAGCCACATGTACAGTAATCAAGTGAAAGAAGCCCCAAATAGAAAGTGATTGGATCCAATTGCATTGTTAGAACTAGTTTATCGGAATTGGATGCAAAAGGCTCCATTTGGTTGCAGCTAGAAGCAGTCCTCAAGCACTATGAGAGACATCTCTACCATCACACCATTCAATAAGTTTTAATACAATGGAAGGAAAGACCACTTGAGGTGGCACCTTCCAGCCTGCTAACATTCTACACCAATTTCCACATCTCAACTCTTGAGGATAAGGTTGTTCTCTAAGGGGGAGGACATGTTAGGGTTCTACCCTCCCTAACCCTTAACGACTAGATTAATATATGGTTATATAAGAAAGGCCATCATTATTAGAGAATGATGGTAGTAGTGTGAATGCAACTATTATGAGAAGACTTGCTAGAAGGTTTTCCTCCTCTAGAATGTTCTGGAAGGTTAGAAAGTAGTATATATAGAGGTAAAAACATTGTAAAATATGCCTTGGATTACTATCGTAACTAAGCTTTACTCTACTAGAGGTTCCCTCCTAGAAGAGGCAAGTGAACATTGTGCTCCTAATAGTAAAGGTATCTTATTTTGGTTACCATTACAATTGCATTGATTATTTTTATTACTTTACACTAAATATAAGGATGTTATTTGCATTTATCTATGTTTCTATAGGGTATATTACACTTATCTCACAATACAAGCTATGGAATCCTCAAACTCTACTTATAGATCATGTGAATTCCATTTACCCTTACCACGTTATACCATAGAGATTGTTATATTAATTTCTTATCATAGAGTAGAGGACAACCCCTAGGAGCATTATCAAGGTTTGGAGAGTAGAATACAAACCTTAGAAGAAATATCAAACTCAAGTTATTAGGGTTGGTTGGTTTTAGGTGAAATTACATACAAAGGACATTCTCAGTTCACAATAGTGAAGCCAATGAAGTCAAGAGAAGATGTTGAGATGATGGCACTAACTAAGTGAATCCCTTAGAAGGAAGCTATGATATATACATCCATAAAATAATGCACCCAGAAAATCCAAGAGGTCGAACTAGAAACTTGTGTTTAATAAGTTCAACAGATTCAATGATGTTATTATAAGAGAAGTCCTTGAGTTAGAGCCCCTTTTTTATTGGTAGGATGATGAACCAACTCAGGGATGAGATGGAAGGTGTGATCAGTGAGTTTTTGTGACCTTGTTTTTATGTAAGTATTGGCACAGAGATGAGTGCAACAAAAGATGAATCTGTAGAGTACTAGAAGCCACAGAAACCTAAGTATGTGGAATCCCAGGAGTCCTCTTATACATCCTCTATGCCCAGTCTCTTTGACCCTCTATGCATGTTTATAAAGGTGGAAATCCTATTGTATGATTGGGTTATAGCTGCTAGATTCCTTAGTATATTCCAGAATCTTTTGTAGCCACATAAGTTGCCTATATATATGAGGATTTTCATGTATCCAGAGAGGTTGTTATCCATTATGACGGAGATTTATTCAATTGTTGAAAGGGTACTATGAGTTATGGGTTCTACACATGACTTATTCTATCATGTTTCATCTACTAATACAATTGAGAACTATTCTACTCATGTGTATGTGTTTGTGATGTATCTTAATGATCCATATGTTTTGTATTCACTATGCATGTTGTTAGTTTTGTTAGCCTGAATTATTTTTATTAGCGAAATTGTAGAATTCAAGTTTTTTTTTTGATCTGTCCCACCCAGGGCCAGCCTTAGAAAGATGGTTTCTCCATCAAAAGGCATCCATGGTGATGGCCCAGACACACAATGTCGTGATGCCTATTACAACTAGGATTATCCACGTAATTACTTGTATATTACTGCCTCGATCTGCCATTGGAACTGAGTGAATTGCTTATGCCACTTGATCAACCGATGAAATATCTCTCTTGTACTTGACCTTTGAACACCTTCGATAATCTAAGCTTGGTTTTAGTAGAGTGCCAATGGACATGATATTCTCTCACTGGATAGTCTCATTTATAAGAGGTTTATTTACCGTGGTCATCTGATGTCTATCCTTGCAATATAGAACCACATTTCCCCTGCTTTAATCAAATCCAAAAAACCATTTAACTTTCTTATAAATCAAGTCATCGCTCTAATATGACATCATCTTCTCTAAACAAACTACATGCATGAACACTAAGCATTGTGAAAAAATATTGATTTTCAATCTTCTTCCATTGATTTTCCAGCTAGTAGTCCTAGATTGGATCCTTTCTTGTCCATCAATCAAGGGAGAAGATAGATCATATTACAGTTCAGTCTGATTTAAACTTGCCATCAAATATAGAAAATGTATTGTCATCAAACCAATATACTAGGAAGATGGGCCAACTCAAGGTTATATCTCCACTACAACTACTATAATTTGCATGTCAAAGATGAGCCTTGGTGTGCATTATTGAATCAGAGGTCGAATTAGATTTATAGGCATGTTGTAATTCTAAACATGTTGTTCTTAGCTCACTTCCTAGAATGTTATGTTACAGATTTAATATGCACACTCTGTTCTTTGATAACCCTACTCATATTTTGTTTGTTCATTATATGTCTTCAATCATGCAGCTAAGTTTTCCAACGTCATCTGCATTCTTTAGAATTTAATCATTATTTCCAATTAACTACAATAGAGCCGTGGTTGTTACATTTAGTGCTAAAAATCCTAACATTTTACCTTACCTGGAAGGAAATGCCTCAAGGGCTTTAGTTCAACATTCTTGGATTCTAAATTGGCACATTTTTTTTTTCCCTTTACTAGTTTCTAATTGACATGTATATAAACCTGCAAGATCTTGGGATTCTATAGAAGTATTGTTGTTGTAACTGCCTTGATATTTAGAATTTATTTAAATAAAGAGAGTTGACATGATCCCTATAGTACTCAACATCCTTCTGCAAGTAATATTTCTAAATTAACATTTCTATGAAGTATGACTTCATGCAGATTAAAGGGTCCCTTGATGCTTTGTTGATGCCTAGCTTGTTCCATCCTATTTTAGTTTGATATTTGACAACAGAGTTGTTTTCCTGCTTGAATTTTGGTAAGATTAAAGCTAATGTAGCTTTCTAATGTGTTTCATTGCTGGCCTAGACAGCATAGGCTTATTAATACTACCAAAACACTTTTCATTACGCATGACATTCTGGGCACTGGGTACCATAAAAAAATTGAATTTGAGAACAAACAACGTGACAGATTTTTCCACTTGGACATTTTTTTGGTATCGTTCTGAGAGTTTTTTCAAATTGGACCATTGAAAACAAGAATTTACTATCTTTTTCCCTGAGAATGCGATATTTTTGATAACATAATATGGAGCATGTATTAAGTCTCTTCTCTCATAGCTTGTGAAATTCTATCTCTAAGAGGTCTTTTCCAATTTCCAGATTCATTGCAAATTCTAACCAACCATGAGCCAAGATTTGTGTTATGTAATGTGTATGAATCATGCCAGGCCCTCCCTTTTTGTAGCCATCTCTTGAATCAAGCAACTAATAACATAAGTTTATGCTTTTTCCTTGCACCAATAAAAAAGTTCTGAGAAGACCGTCCATTCATAAGTAATGCATTTGGGAAAGAATCTAACATGACTAGTAGCTAGCACTCTTGAAGTGTAGCCCATCATAGGCCTCCTTTTATTGTGTGTTTATTAAGGGGTGAATTCATCCCCATTTTGGAGAGAATCCTCATCCATTGCACGTTTATTATTTGGTTTCCTAAATGAATCTGAATATCAAAATTGTAGAAATATAGAATCTTGTCAAAATTGTGGTTGTAAGTTTCTTTGAGTATTACTTCAAAGTCTCTCTACCACAATCACTGTTGACTTGTTTTAAATTTGCTTCCTAATCCCTTGATATCTAGATCCACTGAAGATGGAAATTATATAGATATATGCATCATTGTATTTGAAGATAGTCCAATAAGAAACATGGTGAACAACAATCTTGACCTTCATATAGTATAGGAACCTATTGCTGGTAGATGTTGTCATAGTTATCATGCTAGATGATTGATGGATGAACCTGCATCGTTGAACTTCTCCCATCTTCACAAAAATCCCAGTTTTTTGTAGTTCAATGCAATATAACACCACAAGCAGAGCATTCTTCATCCTGCTTCATTAGATCTGGAATTTTCACGGGCTTATATTATAGCCTGAAATATAAAGTAGTCGAGAAAGTGTTCAACATGTAGCAATGGTAATGCTACAATCTTCTAGTTGGAAATATAACTTCATACTGATAGAAATGGCCTCTGCATTAATTCATTCCAAACGTTTAAGTTGAATGAAAGAATTATGTTGATCTCCTTATGGATGTATGATGTCCCATATACGATATAAAAGAAAAATGCTTATTGGGTTGTGTTGTTCTTTTATTCACTTCATTCCAACTCAAATCCCCATTTGCTTGGTATGAATTGACTTAGTCTTGTATTTATAAATATAGAGAGTTGACTGAAATTTATTTAATTGAAATAATAGCCACTTCTCCCAAGACTCTTCCAGTTCCAATCCAAACTGAGACATTTTAAAAAGATCTGTTCTATAAGATGACTTTCAACATCTAGAATGGTAGTTGCCTCAGAATAATTTCCAATGATGACTTGATAAGTGCATTAATTGCACCATTTTGTTCTTTCCCAAATACTGAACCTATAATTTCCATCAATGGTTTAATGGCTTTCCTTCAAGTATTACTTCTTGACACGACATCCATAGTAATCTCTTCCATGTTGGGAAATCCTTTTCAAAATGGGATCAAAATTATCCACAACACTAATATTCCACAAACAGTCTCTACAAGCTAGATTTACAACCACCAATATCTTAAGGATATAATTGACAGTGCATGGTATATCTAATTTTGTACGCTAGCTCATGATGTAGTTGGAGAAAATAATGGTACATTGCACCACCGGAAATGGGAGAACTAAAGAACAAGAACAAAGTTGAAAAGTTCATGCCCTTTTACAGAACGAATGCCAAGAACATATGGCTGATAGGGTGTTTATCAAGAACACCAAGGATTCCACAAGATATACATGTGTAGACCCATCACTTTTTACCTTTAAGTGTAGAAAAAAATAAAGGTTAGGTCTTTCTATCTCAACTTTAAAAGTCAACTCCCTTTTATATTAATAAATGAGAGGGTCATTAATTAGGCATCATCAGTAATGGTGTCTTTATAATTCAATCAACATGGCTAGTTCATAATTTCCTCTAAACATAATCAATGAGCCACCTGCAACCTGTCCTTTTTGTACTATAGACCCTTAGGCCCATATTCCAAGGTCATCAATGCAGCTAAAGGCATCATCAGAGTCATCATAATCAGTGGACATGACTTGTCTTTATCATCAAGTTATTCTGCTAGAGACTCTATAGCTCCCTCTGAAGTCTTACTTCAGTTCAGCCTTCATCAATCTGCCCTCATCTTGCTGCAACTCCATCAACAAACATGCCCGGACAATATTTTTCACATGCTCTGACCATTCAATAATGAATTCAACTTGGAAGAATCATACTTTGATATCACAAATATTTCTAACTAAATGAAGATATTAAGAGACTTGCTTTGGATTTTTCCTTGGAGAGGATTGCTCTGTTCCTTTTGAAATGACAACTACAAATATGACTGAGCCACAAGTGTCTTAATACTGATTCATAGTCCTTATTGGCACTATTCTAAATCTCTTCTGCTATACTTTAGATAAACTTGTTGAATGGATGATGTTTACCTGCCCCTAGGAGCCATGATATTGGTGGGACTGTTGACACCTATCTTATACATTGCATGCTTCTGGTGATGGTTACACTTAGCCCTGGGAATTTTGAAGTTGGTAATGGAACCCATTCAGGTTACTTCAGTGCTTTTGTTCACAGGATCCTAGTGGATGTGCACTGTGCATTCACTTAAACTTTAACACCTAAGTTAAATATCTCATTAAATTAAATGGATTACCAATAGCCATATTAAACCATATTAAATTATATGACAAAAGAATTATTCAGCATACCATCACAATAAAAAAATACCAAAAGCCTTTCAAGCAGAAGTTAAGAAGAAAAAACCCTTTATTGTTGCCTCTTATAAAAAAGGAATTCAGAAAAATATTTGATGGAAATATTATTGTTCCCCTTAGATTTTGAAAATGGTTTTCCAACTTGGTACCTGTGAGGAAGAAAATAGGAGAGATAATCCTTTGTGTAGACTTCAGAAATCTCAACAAGGTGTCTTTAAAGTACAATTACCCCCTACCTACGATGGATCACATATTGCAGAAGGTGGTTCCCTCAAGAAGGATATCCATTCTTGATGGGTTTTTAGGGCACAATAAGATCTTAGTGCATCTTGATGATCACAAAAAGACAAGCTTCATCACTCCATGGGGTACGTTAATGTATCCCAAAATGACCTTTGGGTTGATGAATGCAGATGCCACCTTTCAGATGGCCATGTATATTACATTCACTGATGAAAAGGATAAGTTTATTGTGATTTATCTTGATGATATCACTATTTTTCCACGTTCTTATTTTGACCATTTGAAACATTTGAGACACGTTTTTTAGAATTGCAGGAGGTATGGCATATCCTTGAACCCGAAGAAGGCCCATTTTGCAATGGAGGAGGGAAATTTTCTTGGGAATATCATCTCAAAATATGGCATCAAAATTGATCCAAATAGAGTGGTTGCAATTCAAAAAATTGATATCCTTGGGAGTAAAAATGAGGTACAATCATTTTTGGGTCAAATTAAGTTTTTGAGGAGGTTCATACCTAGTTTAGCATAAATTATAATATTTTTGACCGGCATGCTAAGGAAGGAAAGTGAAATCATATAGAATCTTGAAAATAAGAAATCTTTTGAAGAGATTAAAAAGGCTTTGGCTACTGCTTTTGTTTTGGAAAGTCTGGATTATGCTAAAATTTCATCATTTTTTCTTTTGCATCTAACCACACTATTATAGTGGTCCTCATGTAGAAAAATCAACAAGGTAATGAACATCCCACAACATTCATTAGATAGGTTTAAGAGATTCTTCCATCAAGAATAACATTATGGAGAAACAAGAATATGCATTGGTAAAGGCTTTGAAGGCTTTTAGAGTTTATGTGCTCCATTCCCTTGTGGTTTCCTATGTTCCAAATGATGTTGTCAAGGAAATTTTAACACAGCCTGATCCTTAAGGTCAGAGGGGGAGATGGATAGAAGCAATTATGGAGTATGATGTGAAGATTAAGCCTACTAAGTTGATAAAGGGTCAAAGAATGGCCAAATTGATGGCAGATTCTAATCTTAGTGTGTTGGATATAAACTTTATTGTTGGTTTGTCCAATGACAACAACAAAGAATATACACACAAGGTATATGAAAGGTTTCTTTCTTCCCCTTAGTATGTTGACATAATTTATGTTTTGCAACATTTACAGGCCCCTCTAGAGTTGATCAAAACAAAAGAAATATTTCTGAAGTTAAAGGCTATAAAATTCTACATCTTAGATCAGTTTCTCTATTGGAAATATTTAGGAGGTATATTGTTAAATTTTTTGTTGGAGGATGAGGCCCAAAAGGTTATGGAGGAATTTCATAAAGGAGATTATGGAGGTCATCATTTCTAGAAAGCCACAACCAATAGGATCTTGAGAGCTAGTTTTTACTACCCAACATTATTTGTTGATGTGTAGCAAAGGGTATCGAGCTACCATGAATGCTAGATTTTTGAAAGAAAGAGAAATCTCTTACCCTTACCCTTGAAACCTATTGCAGTGGAGGCACATTTTCAACAGTGGGGTTTGAATTTCATTGGGGAAATTTATCCCTCATCTTCATGTAAACACAAATGGATTCTAACAGCGAAAGATTATATCATGAAGTGGATAGAAGTGATTCCAACTAGGCAATCCATAGATACAATCATCATTCAATTCGTAGAAGGTAATATTCTTTTGAGATTAGTTTTTCCTCATAGATTAATAATAGACAATGCTATTGCCTTTGATTCTAAAAGAATGGTTAAATTTTGTCACAAATACCTCATTGTACTTGTTCACTCAACAACATATTACCCACAGGGTAATGGCATAGCTGAGTCCTCTAACAAAATCCTGTTTAATATCATTAAAAAATTATTGCAAGAGAAAAATAAAACATGGCACAAAAAGTTGATTTATGCCTTATGGGTTCATCGCGTAAATACAAAAAAATCAATTGGTATGTCTCCTTTCCAGTTAGTGTATGGGAAAGATGTTATTTTTCCTTGTTCTTTGGGAATTCTAGTCATGAAATTATTGCAGGAAGAGGATAAATAACAAAATGACATGCAAAGGAGGATTAACTAAATGATTTAGCTACAAAAAACTGAGATGAGGTGTACAAGAACACTCAAACAATTCAGGATAAGATAAACAAAATATTTGATTGAAGGACAAAGGCTGAGGACTTTCAAGATGGTGACATGGTTTTAAACTGGGATGATAGAAATGAAGAAAAAGGGAATCATTGGAAATTTTAAAACCTTTCGAAGGGGCCTTTCAAGGTTGCAACATTTCATGGGAGCAATGCATACTTGATACAGGATTTAATAGGGGTGTTTCTTGTTGGAGGTCCTGTGAATGACAGGTTCCTCAAGCATGATTTCACTTGAAATCAGCTGATATTCATCACTACATTGTATATATTCATTTAATTTTCAGTACTGCAGGTGTGGGAGGCTATTATCATAATTTGAAGCCCGAAGAGAAGGTCCTGAGATTTTTATGGTATACTACTATGTTTCTGAATGTCATTAGTTTTCGAGTCAATTTGAGTAAGTTTGGAGTTAAGTCAAGAAGTCAATAAGCCCAATTAGGAACTTGGTATGAGGTGTTCTTGGCACCTCACAAGTAGGATTCCATCCCCATTGGAGCCAATGTTAGTATCCTATAGTCATTGTAGTAAAAAAAAAATTGTCTTTCAAATTTTGTCAAAAGCATAAAGGTGTGGCTATGATCTTATGGAAGATCAAGATTTCGGTATTAAGTGGGAATACATTTTTTATTATTCATTGTAAATATGTGAAAGTGAATCAAGAGTTACAAACGTGGTCTTTCAGATCACAAGCGGTCAAGTTAAGTAGGTCTAGGGTCAAGTTACATCAAGAAATCACGAGAAAGGTTGTGCCGTTATGCTTTGTCATCATGGGCATAGATTTGTAGGTGTCTTGAGTTAGTTAAAATTTCAAATCATGATTGGTCATGACATCAACAACAGTAAAACGATCAAGAGGAGGATGTTGTGCTTTTTCCATGTGCTACCCTTTTGGTTATCAAGTTCAAATCGTAATTATCGCCATCAAGTTCATTCTCAGCCACCTAGAGAGCTTAATTTCATGGTTATATTCATACAAGATCTCTCAGTTCTCCATTTTTCTGATCGAAAGCTCGTTGCATCGTTGTTTTTGGTTGATGCATAAAGGAGGTAGGGGAGCGCTATGTTTGCAGACTACATTGCATTTTTCTCAACACGGTGGTCAAATTTCTCCCTCGGGTGGAAACTCTAGTTTTATTTAGTAACTTGGTTTTAAATGATTACCCAATTACATGCATGAGCTAAGAAAACAACATAGAAACTTGTAGGATACCAAATTTCACCATCACTATGTTTTTTGCATTCATTGCACTTTCACACAGTCATCCTATTGACTGAGTTTTTCATGTCAAAATATCTTGTAATTCGTTTTTATGGTAATTTTAAATATTATGAAGTATCCTAGGACTCATGGGCTCAATTTGGACAGAAAATTTAATGTAATATGTTTGGAAAAAGATTTGGTCAAACATTCCCTAGTTTTCATAATTCAGTTCTATTTTCATTGCATAAGTTAGAAACAGAAATCCGAATGAGGAATTCGGTTCCTAGAGGTGGGAACAAACTTGTATTAACCTATTTATGATGTGATTGTAATTAAGAAAAAGGTTGGTTGGTGAGGTTCAGGAGAAAGGATGATGTGCGCTGGACTTTTTTTATATATATTTTACAGTGAATAAAGACAGAGGTGGATTTTTATAGGGATTCTTGAGTTAGTTTTCTTTCGAGATGTGCATTTTTTATTTCTAAGTTATCTTCGATGACAATCACGATTTGAAATGTATCCTCTTGTTTAGTTAAAAAAAAAATATTGATTTAGAATTCACTCCAAATAGTGTTCTATTTGAATTTTCTAGAGATCTACATTTTCTGCTAAAATGATAGTTAGAATTCATCTTGGTGCTTGATGTTTTTTTTGTCATTCTCCATTTTTCTTCAACTCACGCTCCTAAAATGAATTCAAACTAGAAATATATAAAGAGAATACCTACCTTGCCCCTATAGAAGCTTCATTTTCTCTTCATTTCATCACTTGAAACATAATCAACTAGACATTACTCCATGCCCAATGGATTTGTCTTCTTTCTTACCAACAAATCTTTGAAAATGTATACCCTACTCAACACCATACCTATCCTAACATCTGAGTAATTGAATATTCTAGATAGAGAGAGTGATACGAACTTAAACATGAAAGAAAAAACTTATAGATATAATCATAAACATAGAGATGTAGTAGAAAAACACTTAATTTCAGTAATAGAAAAATATTGAATTATGCTTACAAACATAATGGAAATAAGATAGCTTGGGTGATGATAGCTTATATCTTAGAAGAGATGTGGCGCTACATGCCTCTGAATGGTGTTACAATGAGGTTAAAGGTCCTATTTATTATTAGAAAACATGAGAAAACCATAAACAACCAAACCTAACCCCAGGAGATGTAACATCAAGAGTTTGTGGGCCTCGTTGGGGTTAGTTAGGTAGACAACTTCATGGGTTCATAACTTGGTCATATTATCTTTGTTTGGCTCATACGATACCTTGTTGGAAAGGTCTCATCGAGTACTATAGATGTTTCCACAGGCTCTTGCCTATGGCCACAAGCGTATTGTGGACCCCAAAAACGTTGTTTAGTGGGTCAAACTGCTACGAAGTTTAGGACCCGAAAAAACTGCTAAAAATAGTAAATGTTGAAATGAACAAGGAAATAGATGAAATTGATTTGTGAGTCTAGGTAGAATAGGAAGGTGACCACCACTATCCACCTGGATCATTCCTCCCCCTTAGGAAGTAATGATCCCCATTTCATGCAAAGCCTCCATGAGGTGAGGAAATTTCTGTTGAACCTGGTCCCTGGTGAACCACTTGCCCCGGTGAAGGAGTTGGCCTACTTTGAAAACTCGATATAACTACATCCTTTATTGCCAAGTGTTCTTGATCTATGTGTACATGATATTATTAGTTGTGCATTGTTCCATGAAGTCTGGGTTGAGCTTTGTTGGTGTACGCTCTATGTCAGATGTGTCCAACAATGGTAGAAAGTATGGCTGATGGTGATCAACATTGAACACTAGGTGCAGACCAAGGAACGGTGGGATTCTGAGCTCGAATGAATTATCACTGACATCCTTGGTGATGGTGTATGGCCCATATCAAAGTGGGTGAAGCTTGTGGTGGGGTCACGCAAGGTGCTCCTTCTACAAATGTAGCCAAACTTTATCCCCCACCTGGAACTTGCGCGACACTAGATGTTGATCATGGAACTACATGTACTTAGCATTGGCTCTGTCCAAGATATCATGGACCTGTTGGCAGATGTGTTGAATGCATTAAATAAAGTTGTTAGCCCTTTCAGCTTCCTACTGAATGTGAGCCGAAATCTACTTGAGTTGTATTCAAATGGTATGGCCACATCAATGGGGCATAATAGTTGAAATCCCAACCCTACTTGAAAGGGGTTGTGGCATGTTGAGCTATGGAGAGCTCTTTTGTACGTGTTGGACATAGGGGAAACATTCATCTCACTTGTGTGGATTCTTCGAGTTTTACATGCGCAGAATGTTTAAGATCCTCCTGTTCAAAACCTTAGTTTGGTCATTAGTTTGGGGATGGAAAGTTGTGGACTTAGTAAGCTTTGTATCCAGCATTGACCACAGACTTGACCAAAATGTACTCAGGAATATTCTTTCCTCATCTGAGACAATGGACTATGGGATCCCAAAGTGTACCCACACATGCTGAAAGAAGAGCTTAGCAGTGGCCTCTGCTGTGATACTCTTCTTGCAGCCCGTCATGATGGCCATCTTATAGAATTTGTCAATGACCACGAAAACGCAGTCGTTGTCGTGCTTAGTAGAAGGAAGGCCTGACACACAATCCATGGAGATAGATTCCCAAGGTCAGATAGGAATAGGTAGAGGAGTATAGATGCCTTGCTTATTGATGGTTGGTTTGGCAATGACGCATGCATTTTAGGATCTATTGTACTTCCCAAGATCCTAACAAAGTTTCGGCCAATAAAAATACTTCTGCAATATTGCCATTGTTTTCTCTACTTCAAAATGTCCATCGACCCAACTGTAATGTGCCTCCAAAATCATCTTGGCATCCTCACTTGAAGGAACACAAATGTGTCCCAGGTGGCATAATAGTGCATCCTAAAGGTGAAAATTTGGAACTTGCTTCCCTTCCAGGAGTGTCTGGTATATGATATCGAATTCTGGATCGCTCTTATAAAGATCCGGCCACCTCGATGTCTCGTGCCCACAAGAGTCGAGCAGAATGATCAATGCCATCACTAGTGGTCGACTTAGGTAATCAACGACGTTATTGGTGTTGCGCTTCTTATACTTAATGTTCAAATGGAATTGTTGTAGATAGGTGGACCATTTCTGATGGCGCTCATTCTAGAACTTCTCTTGTGTCTGTATGAACTATAGAGGTCGGTGGTCTGTGTGGATGACCGTTTCCTTCCATAGAATGTAATGATTCCATTAATGGTAGGCCTGGGTAATGTAAGTGGAGTACTTTCAGATTATGTCTGAAAGTCTCTCACTCTGTTAATCCATTGGATACCCATGCTGAGTAAGAATCACACCAATAGCATAGTTGGAGACATATGTCTCAATCTCAAATGGTTATTGCGGGTCTAGTAATGTGAGCATTGGTGCAGAATAGAGGCAATTATTCAACTCAGAGAATGCTTTTTCTTGGGTTTCCGACAAAAAAACTTTTCTTTCGATCCATCCTTGGTGACTTGAATTAAAGTCCAAGTGATATGAGAGAACCCCAACATGAACCTACGGTAGAAATTGGCAAGATCCAAAAAATTGCGGAGCTCTGTTAGAGTGGTTGGGGCTGACCAATCCCGAATGACTTGTATCTTATATGGGTCCACATGTACACCATGCTCATCAATGATGTATCCCAGATATTGAACCTAGGTCAGGACAAAGGTGAATTTTTCCAAGTTAGCATACAACTTGTGTTGTCGCTGGGTTTGGGGGACCAGTCAAATATGGTGGAGGTACTCTTCCCAACTCTGGCTGAAGATCAAGATGTCATCTAAATACACAACCACGGATGCATTTGTGAAGGGTAGTAATATGTCTTCCATCAGTCTTATGAAGGTTGAAGGGGCATTCCTCAATCTGAATGGCATGACCAACCATTCGAAAAGGCTCTCCTTGGATTTGGAGGTAGTCTTCTACACATCGGATGGTTTGGTGAACCTGGTGAGAAATTAACTTCAAGTCAACCTTGTTGAAATATTTTGTCCCTTTGAGTTGGTCCTGAAGGTCATAAATACATGGTATTGGGTATCTATTCCAGACAATGATCTTGTTCAACACCTGATAGTCAATACAGAGCCTCCAGGGCCCATCCTTCTGTACCAATACGATCGGGCTCCCATAAGGTGATGAGCTTGGCCTGATGTGCCATTTCTGCAATATTTCCTTAATCTACCTCTTGATTTCATTGTTCTTTAGAATAGAGTGTCGATAGATTGATCCATTGGGCAGCGACACGCCTAGGTTCAGATCGATGGAGTTCTTGACCTGAAGGTGCAAAGGCACCCATGTGGGTAAGGCAAAAATATCCCTATACTCCTCCATGACCTTGTCCATATGTTGTTGCTATGCAGAGGATCCCTGAATGGAATCCATGGCCACAACCTTCTTATTTCCCTAGGGCGAATCATAAGGAAAAAAATTCCTGGTGTGGGAAATGATCTTACTACCTTACTTTGTAGTGATTAAAGAGATGACGGTAGGCGAGGCTACCTACGGTATCCTGTACAACTTATTAGCCAAAGTAATAATCAGAGAGCAAGGTCTAGAATCATAAACATCATGTTGCTTCCACAAGTATGGTTGTCCTAACAATACATCACAAACTTCAATAGGAGCAATGTCACATAGTACCTCATCTTTGAAGGACTTGATGTTTTAGGGAAGGCATCACTGCTCGCTGACACGAAGATCACGTCCTTGGTGAAGCCACCCAATGGTGTACAATTGTGGGTGTGTTATAGTCTTTAGGCCCATATGCTTCACCACCTCTACTAAAATGAGGTTCTTTTGGCTCCCGTTGTCAACAGTGAACCCTTCACCCACATATGTGAGTGGAAGAGGCATTCCCCCTTCGCTAGATTTTTAGGCTCAATATTCTGGATCTTGGTGGTGCCCACAGTGGCACTGGGCTCCACGTCAATGATTATCTTCCCTTTGTCAGTCCCCTTAGTAAGTTCTGATTCAGAGTTGAAACCTACGTCTGATCCGGAAGCCTTTATCTCAACCACTAGTGACTACATGGCCTAACACTCACTTGTATTGTGAGTGGAGATCTTATGGAACTCACACCATTTTCTCATGTCCTTCTATGTCTTCGTGGTGTTGTTCTTTGCTTGCGGCTTCGGTGGGCTATCCTGGGTAGCCCCGCCTTAGCTTGGTCCTTTGTTCTGTGGTTTGGGGGTAGATTTTCCTTGCTTTGGATTTGCAGATCCAAAGTCCTGCTTCTTTTGTTTAAACTTTTGCTCAATCTTGACAACATATCGATACGTTGTTCCGAGCAAGGAAATGTCCAGGAACTCCATCTCATCCAAGATGTACTTGTATAGACAGTCGCGGTATTTGAGAACCAAATG
Organism: Pinus tabuliformis; assembly: GCA_031772625.1. Lineage (NCBI taxonomy): Eukaryota > Viridiplantae > Streptophyta > Pinopsida > Pinales > Pinaceae > Pinus > Pinus tabuliformis. The sequence continues at coordinate 619,522,119 of CM062817.1, forward strand.
CCGCTCAGTATCCTTGATACCCATCTTCGCGTGAAGGGTATGGAAAATATTTGTCAACACTGACACATATTGGTCCCTTCCCTGTCGTAGCATGGTCCACTTTATGTATTTGTCTTCATAGATCCCAACAGGGTAATATTGTTCCTTGATGGCATCTCGCAAAGAATTCCAAGTGGGTGCAGATGAAAAAAGTGAGGGTTCACTCTTTTCCTTTTGTTCAGAGTAGGTTTCCTACCAATCCTTGATGTGTGGGGAGGCTTTGAGAAGTGTAAAAGTAATATTTTTCTAATTGGAAAAGTCATGAACTAAAAAATATCCTTCCAAAATATTTAACCACTTATCTACGACGTCTGCTTCTATCAGGCCTTCGAATATGGGAATATCAAAGTTAACTGTACCTTAAAGGGAGTGGTGCCTCCAGAGTGGATGTGGGATGAAGATGCATCACTTGTGGGTAGTCGTTAAAGGATCTAGGTAAATTTATCCATCATTGCGTCCCTATGTATCTCGAGATATTCCTAGAGCAACATTTTGAAAGGATCTCCTACCCCCTAATCTTTCTTTTCTTCTGCCATGGGAGGTCGTCAGGTTTTGCGAGGCTCATCTTGCAATGGTTGAACCAGATCAAGCCCTAACTCCTTATACCCTAACCTCCTTAGGGACATGCAAAGAAAAACACAGAAAGAGTAGACCGCTTTGATACCACAGATCTGAACTTAAACAATAATGCAACAACTTATAGATATAATCATAAACATAGAGATGCATCACAAAAACACTTCATTTCATTAATAGAAAAATAATGAATTATGCTTACAAATAGAACAGAAGTAAGATAGCTCAGGCGATGGTACACTATCACTAAGAAGAGATGTGGCAGATACATGTCTTTGACCTGTGTCACAATTAGGCTCAAGGGCCTATTTATTATTGGAAAACATGTGAAAACCCTAAACAACCAAAATCCTAACCCCAAGAGATGTAACACCAAGCGTTTGTGGGCCTCATTGGGGTTATTTGGGAAACGAACTTCCTAGGGTCATAACTTGGTAATATTATCTCCATTTGGCGCATGCAATACCTTGTTGGAAAGGTCTCATTGAGTAATACAAGTTTTACTGCAAGCCTATACCTATGGCTATTGGCCTACCGTGGACCCCAAAAAAAACGTCATTTAGGGGGTCAAAACGCCTTTGGAAGTTCAGGACCCGAAAAACTACTAAAAAATAGTAAATGCTGAAATGAACAAGGAAATAGATGAAACTGACTAGAGTTACTAGGTGGAATAGGCGAGTGGCCACCATTATCCACCTAGATCAAAGAGCCCTCTCTAAATCTAGAAGGGCTAGATTCTAGCTTACAAGTGATTTTGTGGTTACCTTTGATTTTCTCTCCTCAACCTAGGGAAAACTGCAAAGCCCTATCATGCACAAATCTTGAACTCAATTCATTTGCGGAATTACTCCCTTAGCACCTATATATATATATATATATATATATATATATATATATATATATATATATATATATATATATATATATATATATATATATATATATATATATAGATACATATATATATATAAACATCTCTATCCTTCCTAAGTTCACAAGTTATAATCAAGGCCTATGGGTCACATTATTTTTATATAGTCATTCAACTAATTTATAGAGGATGTTTACATCTTCATAAAAAGGTCATTTATAGCAATATGTAAACTCAAGGTGGACACAAGAATGAACCTTTTCTAAAGGAAATCATTCAAGAGCATTTATAGATAGGAATTCACGGTCTTATTATTAACATGAACTAGTTATTAACACAATGACCAAATATACCAACAAGCCTAAGAAAATAATTATTAATTAATAGATATTTTTATCTCTTCACACTCAAGAAATATTAGGTTAGTTAATATACCCAAGATACATTTCTCTTTGTAAATTGGATAACATACCTCTGTAGATTAAATTCTAGTAAGTTTTCACATTTACTTTTTTATCCATTTTTATTAAAGTGTTTAAGAACTCATAAATAATGGTAGGAAGTAACTCCTAGTAAGTATATTTATTTAAATATTTTTCATTATCTCATCTTTTATGAAAATAATTGCTCAAATTATGGTGGGTAGTAAGTTATGGTAGATCTGATATTTCCATGAGCATGAGCTATTTTCAATGAATGGTCATGTCCTTAGAGACATGACTCTTCAACACTAATTATTAGTTAATTATTCTTTAGATATATCTATATATATATATATATATATATATATATATATATATATATATATATATTGTTCATAGAAGGCTATTGGGAAGGGGAATCATCCCCTAGTTGCACTCTCTAACACATCATACATGTCTTGCACCACATAAATTTGGATCCCACCATGGGGTTTCTTGTATTACTTGACTAGGGCTACCTTCATTGTTGTGCATTGGGAATTCAATCAATCACATTGCCAGATCTTCCTGAGGATTTGATTCCTAGAGTTTCCCTTTGGTGCTCTCGTTGAGGCTTTGGGGACAAAGTGTTGGGGTAATCCAATGAACATGTTGCTCACTTGTCGACGACCCAAATTTCTCCCATTCTACCTAAGGTCATCATGCTCTCTTACTTGGTTTTTGAAGTCCAATCCTCTTTTCTCCTATGGGCCTTGATCTCCAGCTCTCAACTTGTGTAAGTAAATGGTATGTAGATAAATCCTTGTCCTCACGGTTGGCCATGGTGATTCTAATTTCTATAAAACAATTCATCGTAGTGCTCAGGTGTTAAGAGTACTAAGTCCTAGCTCCCGCCCTATTCATATGCATAAAGCTTCAACATGGTGGCTTTTAAGGAATTATTACCTTAGTGTGTGTGTGTGTGTGTGTGTGTGTGTGTGTGTGTGTGTGTGTGTGTTTATATATATATAACCTTCGATATACTTCTTGAGATTACAAACTATAATCCAAGTGTAACACCCTCTTCCCACATCTACCCAAGCAACCGGTCAATTGGGGTAAACATACGACAAGAGGCCACTATAATATGATCCAACCTCCTAAGTCACATTAAGGAAGTGGAACCGATGGAAACACACCATATAGACATTAATTATCAGCTACAGGACCCTCATGAGACATGTCAGCCACCCAAACAACCTATCCTTGGGTCCCACTTATGTTCTAGATCTCTTAGGCCACAGTCGCTCTCATGCTATGGGCAAGGGAGGGACTATAAACCAAAAGTCACTCTCACAGGCTTGCTTGCCAGCAACCAGAGACCAAAGTTGACAGTGTTATGCCAGCAACTTTGGGATTTGAGCCACTTTTTCAAGGCAAGAGCCCAGGTCGCTGCCTAAAATTTAACCATCTCTTCAAATCAATAAAATAACATGGAAATGAAAATATTAAAGCAAATACTTGTTAAAGACCTTGACTGGACCCCTACTAGCCATGACAGGAATTTTGTCAAACATATTGCAAATGTGTAATATATAGGTGTAGTTAATAGTTCTAAGCATAGGGGTCTCATACTTAGCTGAGAATCACTAAGAAACATTGATTCCTCAACACATCAATTGCCATTCCATCCATTAGGTCATAGATACATTGATCATTCAATTACAAGTAAAAACATGATGAGATCCACATATGGTTGTTATCGTAAAACACATACATAGCCAACATAATAGCAGCAAAAATAATCATGAAACTCAATCCATATAGTCCACATACAATCCATAAAAATTCTCATAGAAATACAAGGAGAAATAAACTTTCATTAATGATGCAAATTCCAAACCCGAGATGGGACTTCCACGTTCCACTCGACCGTAGAATGGGTGAGCCAAATCTCTCTTCAACCATTCACCCCCGTCCCATATTCCAAGCATGAATGTGGGATATGATAGAACACATCAATCAAAACTCATCCAAGCCTTCCAGAGGCCATCCACCTCAACCCATAAAATAGTCGTTCCACCTCATGGTAAACATATACCCCAACCTAATGTGATCACCCATAAGTACAATTATCCTTCCAAGAAGATAATGTATCCACATATTCAAAGCATGTATGAACGCTCCCAACTCCAAATCATGTGTTGGGTAGTTATGCTCATGGTCGTTTATTTTCTAGGATTCATAACATACCACCTGTCCATCCTACATAAGGAATCAACCAAGTCCTCTCTTGCAAGAATCTATGCATACCACAAACTATTTGTCCAGATTTCCAATATGTAGCATTGATGCATGTGTAAACAACTAGTTGAGTTGCTCAAAACTAGCCTCACACTCCTCATTCCATTCGAACTTATTACCTTTACGTTGTAATGATGTGATAGGATAAGAAATATGTGAGGAGTTCCTGATGAACCTCCTATAGTAGCCCACCAAACCCTTGAAAAATGTCACCTCATCCACACTCTTAGGAGCTACCTACTCCATGATGGCTCTTATCTTTTATGGATCTACTGAAATGTCATCCTTGGAGACAACATGCCCCAAGTGGTGTACCTCGGTCTGGAGATTAGCTTACAATTAATTCTCTCTCAACAACCTCAACACTGTTGCTAAATGCTTGGCATGCTCTTCCTCATTTTTAGAATATACCAGTATATCATCAATGAAAACAATAACAAACTTATCCAAATATGGATGCAACACGCTATTCATCAAACACATAAATGTAGTTGGAGCATTAGTTAAGCCAAATGTAAGAACAACAAACTCATAATTCCCATACCTAGCCCGAAATAGAGTCTTGTAAATGCCTTCCTCTTTGATGCGTACCTGATGGTATCCAGATCTCAAGTCGATCTTCGAGAACACTGTTGCTCCCTTCAACTGATCAAACAAGTCATCAATCCTTGACAAAGGGTACTTGTCCTTGATAGTCACTTTGTTCAACAACCTGTAGTCAATTCATAATATAAGTTTTCCATCTTTCTTATTTACGAAAAATATTGGTGTGCCCCATGGTGATACACTTGGCCTAATGTATCCCTTGTCCAACATTTCCTTCATCTACAATTTTAATTCAACCAACACAGGTTTTCTCATCTTGTAAGGTGATTTTGATGATGGAAATTCCCCTGGCACTAACTCAATAGAAAATTATACCTCCCTGTGAGGTGGTAACTCTGAAATGTACTCAGGAAATACATCTATGAACCACTATAAACTACGTACTTGCTCAACACATCCATATCCTCAACTTCCTTACCCTTGTCACTAGAAATGTGTACTACGAATACTTTACATCCTTTCATGCAATTAAACTTTGCTTGTAGAGCTGTCACCATCCTAACTGATGTAGAATTCTTCTTACCCTATAAGACTCTCGATTATCCATTGTCATCAATATACTCAATGGATTTGTCATAACAATCTACCTTAATTATATGAAGATATAACCAGTCCATACCCAACAACATATTGTATGAACCCAATGGTAATACATTCAAATGTGTTGCACTAGGCATACCATTCAAGTCAAGTGCACAAGATCTTACCCAATGATGAACTCGTTTCTTTGTACATGTATCCAACTGCACTAACCAAGACTTTGCATGAAATTCCTTACTCAAAGCACACTTATCCACCAAGTCAGGACTAACATAGCTATAACTAGATCTAAGGTCAATAAAAATAGAAATAACTTGATCACAAAGGTTATCGTCCATCTCAATGATAGATGCTTGATACTCTTCCTGTTTTTTATCCAACGCTGCATAGATACACAAAATACTCTAACCAACATCCACAACAATATGTGTCTCTTGCACACTGTATATCTTAGATCTACCACCTCCATTCTACAGACAATCTCTCCTACAATGATCATTTCCACAAGTTCAACACTCTATAGGTTTCCAACCTATCTCCTTGTTCTGTTCTCTTGAGTTGAATCCTAGTCCTCTATCTGATGTATTAAACTTCTTAGGTGGTGCAACATTCTCTGTGTTACCTATGTAATGTGGTCATACTCACTTTTTGTCCCATTTTCCTTTGTTCTTTGCATTACCTTTCCAATCCAACTTAGTCTCAATTATATGCTTCAATTGTTCATAGCAATGCTTCAGTTTTTGATGGCCTCCTCCAATGATCTAGGCTCATCGAACTTAATCCTATATTTGAATGCAACCAATAATCCACTAACGAATCTTTGAATCCTAGCCTTCTCCTCCTTGAGGTAAGGCACATACCTCAGTAACTACAAAAATATGTTAGCGTACTCATCATCTATCATGGTTTCCATCTTCAGCTCATAGATTTCTTCCGTCCTTTCATCAAAGTATCCTTCTGACAAATACTTCTTCTTGAATAGCCCCTCAAACTCACTCCTATATTTGAATTCAACCATTAATCCACTAACAAATCTCTGAATCTCAGTCTTCTCCTCCTTGAGGTAAGGCACATACCTCAGCAACTCCAAAAATCTATTAGTGTACTCATCATGTATCATGGATCCCATCTTTAGCTCATAGATTTCTTTTGTTTTGTCATCAAAGTATCTTTCTGACAAATACTTCTTCTTGAATAGCCCCTCAAACTCACTCCAAGTCAAATATTCCTCATCTATACCTTTGACATTCTTCACGTATTCTCACCAAATGTCTCCTATTCCTTTGAGACTAAAATTAGCCACTCTAGCTTTCATGTTCTCTGAATATTCATTCAATCCGAAGAATTTCTTCATGCCTAGAAATGATGCCTCTGCATCTTGTGATTTATTTACCTCTCCATCAAAAGTAGGTGGATTTTCTTTCTTAAAATCATCTGGAAAATACCCCTTATCAGTCCTCCTATAAGGATGATACCAATGACGATCATAGTGTTTATCTGAATCAGAACTAGAATTATACCTATGTCTATCCATTCTCCTATCCTGAGTGTCCAACTGTTATGACCCCAAGAAACTCTCCTAGGTTGTATATCAGAGATGCTCAGGAACATTACAAACTCAACAAGATGTTGGAAAATGGTGGATGAATGAAAGGAAATGATGCATATCCAAGCCAGATAACCACTTCTACTATGCTTAACCCCAGACATGGGTGAACATCCCAAGACTACAAGGCTTTAGACCACCAATTACTCACAGTTTGAGAAACAGGTGAAGATCGAGAAGACTGATCACACCAGTAGATGCACAGGACCCTATGATGGCCAGCTACAACCAGTAAGGAGGTCTGCAAATCTATTTCCTAATGCACAGACAGGATGAAAACTCTTTGGCATTAAAACAACAGAAATCTGCATACACATTCAATAATAAATACTAGATTCTAACACAAAGGTGGGATGACAGCCCCTCTAATGCTAAACATCAAGAGCAAATGAAAAATGTATAACAGGCACAGCCTGGAACAAAGAAGAAGAAGTGGAAAGTGAGCAATTAACAGCAAAAGAAGCTTGTATTAGCTGAAAATGAAGACCAGAAGCTGCAGGTATCACAGTAGTTATAGTCTCCAGAAGTTGAAGCTTACATCAAGATAACATTCATCAACCTCATTACATCTTGTTTGTGGGTATATATGGAGTTTGTTCACAAAATTGATCTGATGCCCTAAGCGTGGAGGGGTCATAACTGGCCACCAACCACATTTACAATCAGATATGGGCTTTGATACAATTTGATTGTCTTAATGGATCAATTTGACATTTACTGGTACTTTGTTGTTCTTCCTGAACAGGTGAAGTATTATTTGAATGAATTTCAATAAATGCTACAGTCATTGAACTGCTCGAGGATCATCCTTCTCGTCCTTGGCCGTGTTATTCTTTAAATGTGTTAGCTGAGGATTTAATGTGCAGATTGCTGGATCATGTCCTCCTTCCTCTTGCCAGTGCATATAATAGGCCAACAACACGAAAACCATATGGAAACTAGACGAGGGCTTGGGAATGAATTTGAACTATTGGATGGCTCAGACGAACGACCGAGAACTCTTGGCGGGTGGCATCGGGAGGGAATGGAGGCTAGATTTGGCAGATTGGACGGCAGTGAATGAATCACGTGGGCTATCGGAAGGTAAATGCGTGGGGAGGTTGTAGACAGTTGGATCTCGTAAATGAATGGTGGAGATTAGATTATGGAGTCCATCGGGACGTAACGCGAACGGAGACACGTGGGCTGTCGAATCGCTGTCAGGAAGATCCGACGGCTATCGGGCGGCGGAGGTGATCGATGGTTAACGAGCGGGAGTCGTACAAATGGGTGGTAAGCGTTTTCCCCACACCACTCACAGGAGACAGGCAGTTTTTGTACATGGAGGAGCGATCTAGTACCAAAGCGTCACGTGGCAAGTAGGTCCGGCGGGAAACCACCTTCCTCGCTGATTAACGGACATGCAGGTTGTGGGAGCGGGGGCTACATATGACGTTGGATTGCGGCGACGAATAATTAGATTGCCAGGGTAATAAACACGTGCTTCGGGTGATGTGACAGGTGAGGGCTCGCTGATATTAAATTTCTTTGTATGGGCGTGGCTATAATGGGTTAAGACTTTAGTGCTGAGGGATTATACGACCATGGTTTCATGGGTTAACCTTGCGCCCAGGACCCGAGGGAATAGGGTAAATATGAAATTTATAAGGATCATAGAGGAAATGACAGGTTAAGGCAGAGAAATGAGAATGAAAGGGAAGCGAGGAATGGAGAGGTTTAGGAAGGAAAATAGAGATAACAGAGTAAAAGGAAGTGAGCGGGAAAATAGGGAGAGGCAATGATAATCATTATGAACCATCTCTGAGCCAACAACCAAGGACAGAACTTATTCCTCCTCCTGGAAAATCAACAACATGTAGCAGAGCTAACACTGGCTCCTTCTGGGGCTGAGATCCTCCCTGTAAGGTCTCAAGAACCTGCAAATCGATGTCTTCCTAATGAAAAAAAAAATAACAAACTTCCTAGTGTTCCATTGGGCATGGAGTCTACTGCACCTCTACTAAAACTGGAAAAAAAAAAAAAACAAAACAAAAAAAAAAACGCAATATTTACAACTTTTACGCCCAAAGGACCTTAAACAACATAATTTTTTAGAAAACGCCCATTAACTGGGCCATCAAAAACTATCTCTCCTCCCATACTTTTTAGTATGAAGGTGTTATTCCCTTGAACCTGTGAAATTATTAAAGGCCCTGTTAAGAAAACATCAAACTTCCCATGATTGCCTTTCTTTTCCTTCAATGCATCCCATTTCAGAACCAAGTCACCAACCTGAAAATTAGTTGTTTTTTACTTCTTTTCAAAGGCTTCCTTGATCTTTCTCTTATGTGCTGCGGCCTTGTCAACCAACTGTTCTTTAATCTGATGCAACTCTACCAAATTAGTGATCCTCTTTGCCATGTCTTCTTCTTCATTTTGCTCTTCTTGAAGGAATTTTGCCACAGGGAGAGTTAGGTGAATTGGAAACACAGCCTCAGTGCCATATACCAGCTTGAAAAGAGAATTCCCTGTGGATTTCTTAATGGTCACTCTGTCAGCCCATAGTGCATACTTGAGCTTTGAATCCCAATTCTTTTTATTGTCCTCTAGCATCTTCTTAATTATCCTTATCAGGCTTTTATTAGAGGATTTTGCCAGACCATTTCCATGTGGATAATAAGAGGTGGAATGAACTAGTTTAATACCCATTGAATCACACATTTCCACCAATTCCTTTGCCCTGAAAGTTGCTGCATTATTTGTGACTAGTTTATGTGGACAACCAAATCTGCTGAAGATATTTTCTGTCAAAAACTTCATGACCACATTATGATCAGCCTTCCTTGAAGGGACTGCTTCAATCCACTTAGTGAAATAATCAGTGGCTACTAATATCCACCTATGCTGGCCACTGGAATGTGGATTGATTTCTCCAATGAAATCCAAACCACACTGCTGAAAAGGTCCTTTTGCAATTATTTGTTTTAGGGGCAGGGACTTCAACTGCTGCTTTCCTTCAAATCTTTAGCACCTGTCACAAGATTTAACAAAAGAAAATACATCAAAAAATAAAGTGGGCCAGTAATACCCAGCTCTGAGAATTTTATGGGCTGTAGTTTTCCAATAGTGATGCCCTCCACACATGCTGGAATGAAACTACTGCATAACTTCTTCTGATTGTTCTTTGTCCAGACACCTTAAAGGAACTCCAGATCGATCCCTCTAGTAGAGCTAATTTTGATTAATGCAATATTTAGCTGCTCTAAGTTTTAAAGTTCTGGCTTGATTTTGAGTAAATCCTGAAGGGATTTCTAGCTTCAACAAGAAATTAATTATTTCAACATACCAATTACAAGAAGCTACATTCTTAGCCACTGACTGCTTTCTCTCTGTTTCAGCTGTTTCTTCCTTTTCTACTTGACCATTTTCTGCAAGTGTGCATAGGAAATCGATATCCAAAGATCTGCAATTTTCTTCAACTAATAATTTGGCAAGACCCTGTCCTCTGGCCAGCTTAGTGGGCTTCAGCTCTATGTTAAATTCTATCATCTTTGCAATCCATTTTTCCCTTCTTCCATTAGCATCAGGTTGTGTCAAGACATCTTTTATTGCAGCAGAGAGCACATTTGCAATTATCTTGGAATGCAGAATGTAAACTCTGAAAGATTTCAAGGATTTGATAAGAGCATATGATTGTTTCTGAATAATATCATACCTTAGTTCAGCATCCCTCAAGTTCTTGCTGAAAAATGCTACTAGATGTTCTGAACCTTCTGCATATGCCTGTAATAAAACTGTTGCAATGGTGTCTTCGGAGGCAAATGAAAATATATGGAACTCCTTGCTGTAATCTGGACTTATTAGTGTGGGAGCCTCCATAATGGCCTTTTTAATGGACTCAAATGATTTTCTTGATGCATCAGTCCATCTAACCTCTACTCTTTTCTTCAACATGGAGGTAATATGCTTCCTATGGAGGTAATATGCTTCACCAATTCTGCAAAATCACAAAATTTATTTTGCTAAAAAAGGATTGGACATCTTTCTTCGATCTTGGGACAGACAAAGTTTGTATTGCTTTTACTCTTTCTGGGTCAATCCAGACACCTGCAGCAGACACAACATGTCCTAACAGCTTGCCTTCTTCTAAAGCAAATTGTGATTTTTTGGGATTGACTGAAATTCCAAACCTCCTACACTTCAGAAACACTTTTTTCAAATGCTGCAAATGATCTTTATGGCTGCTAGAGTAAATTGTTATATCATCAAGGTAGATGAGGACAAATTTATCCTTCTCCCCCACAAATGCTATTCCATAGCTCTCTTAAATATAGCTCCAGCATTCATCAATCCAAAAGGCATCTTAGCATACATAAAAGTGCCCCGAGGAGTGGTGAATGCAGTCTTCTCTTGATCATCTGGGTGCACAACAATCTGATTAAAGCCTGAAAAACCGTCCAAGAAAGACATTACTTTAGCTCCTGAGACCTTTTGCAGCAAATGCTTCATTTTGGGTAGAGGATGGTTGTCTTTCTTGGAGCATTTGTTCAAATTTCTGAAATCAACACACAGTTTGATTTCTCCACTCTTCTTCCTCACCACCACCAAATTGGCCACCCATTTTTAATATCTTAGAGGGACTATGACCTTGGCAGCCAATAACCTCTTAATTTCTTTTTCAATTAGAGGAAGAAGCATAGGGTTTATTGGTCTCAGCTTCTGTTTGAAAGGAATAGTGTCTTTTTCAAGAGGGATTTTATGCTGGATTATGTTCTTATCATACGTTTTCAGATCACTATACTCCAAGGAAAACACATCAGAAAATTGCCTCATTAATTTGCAGTATTCAGCTCTTTGATCAGCTGACAAATGAGTGGAAAATTTACATATCTAGGCTGACCTGGACTTCCTATATCATGCTTACAAACTGCAGATTGATCCTCTTTCTGGGCAGCCTTGTAAGGCACATCATTTTGGTCAAACAGTCTTTCTAGAGGAATTAGACCCTTTGGAATATGGTTGCGAGGAAGCTGGACAATGCTTTCTTTACCAATTTTATTTCTAAGCTGGGACTGGTTATTTTTAAAGAAGGATTCATTTTCTTCGTCAATTTGCATTTCAAAAAACTCATCAATGACTTGAGGGAACCTATTTATCTCATCATCATCATCAAAAACTTTCCAATGGTAGACATTGTCAGGCAAGGATGGTCTGTATTTCACTTGAACTTCATACACTAGTCTGGGAGGCATGGGAGGTATAAACAGACTAGCAGAAACAGCAAGGGAATCAGCAAGCTGATTTTGGGCTCTAGGGATATATGAAATACAGAAATAATCAAAAGAACCTCTAATTCTCCATACCTCATCTCTGTATGCTTTCAGACTTGGGTGCTTTACTTGAAATGTTTTATTTACTTGCTGAATGATCAAATCAGCATCTCCAAACACCTTCAGATTCTTGATTCCTCTGTCTTTTGCTGCACTAAGGCCCAACATCAAAGCTTCATATTCTGCTATGTTATTAGTGACTTGAAAAACCATCTTAAAAGACAACTGAATGCTTTCTTGTTGTGGAGATACTAGCACCACCCTTGCTCCTGCAGTCTCCTTGGAACATGCTCCATCAAAGAACATTTCCCAAACTTGACTTCCTTGCTCTTCTTTAGCCTGAACTGTTGGTTTCCTGAGCTGCAATGAGACCTTGTGAAACTCTTCTATTTGGAGAATACATGCTCCAAAATCAGTGTCCACTGCATATATGGGATATTTGGTAGGATTATTCTCATCACTGATGATGTATTCTAGCTATGCTTCTCTATACAATCTCCTGCTTTCTCCTCCAAAAACTGGGACAGTGGCATAAGATAGGTAATTTTGTAATGTCCCACCTAGTCTCTTAATCCATCCTCTAGACAGCAGCGTGCCAAACTTAGGAGGGACATCTGCTACCACAATTTCCATCATCATACTCTTCATGGGCATCTGAGTTAAGGTAATGGCCGGATCTTTGATTAATCCTAGGCAATTCACTTTCCTTAAATCAAAAGAGAATAAATCATGATAGGGTCTGGTGATATCAAGACCTAACTCTTCCATGACAGCTTTAGGCATTAAATTGTGGCTGGCCCCTGTCTCTAGCAGGCAATTGTGGAGGACTTTATCATGAATGGTCAAGGAGACATAAAAAGATGGAGAATTATTATCAGCAGGTTCAATCGTGGGACTAATCACTATGGCAGGCTTGTCATCTTACAAATTGACAGAGTCAGTGGAGGCTTGCGTGGTTTTTAGCTCAAGGGCTTCAAGGATAGGCTTTCTAAATACTTCACTCTTTACCAACTCTACCAGAGGCACAGATATTTTTAATTCCTAAACTTCTGACTCAAAGCTAAAAGAAGAAGGTAATTTATCAGAACCTTTTACCTCTTGAACTGGAGCTTTGAGGATGACTGGATCAACTATTGATCTTCTCTGCCTGGTATTCTGTGACTTTGTTTGGATAGCAGCTCTTTGGGCAAAATTTTCTTTGACATTTTTTGCAGTCGACCTCACGTTATATCTCTGCTGCTATTCAGTTTGTAGAACAGCTTCTCTGTCCCATTCTTGACTGTTTTGTTCCTGCAGCAATGATTCTTCATACTCAACCAATGTCAAAAATGAAGTGCTGCCTTTATCTTCCATGCAGTGAATTTCATCCTCATCCTCTTCAAATTGTTCCTCCTCCATGACTACATTTTGGAAAGGAGCTTTAACCTTCTGATCTTCTTTTGATTCTTCACCCCTTTGAATCATTTGTAACTACTCATTTGCTCTTCTGAATGGATTGGGATTTCTTGGAGCAAATGTATTTTGCTGCCTTGTTTTTCCTGAATTCTGCTCAAACTTTAGCTTAGAAATTTCAGCAGCCAATGACTCTTATCATCTTAGTCATTTTATCTAATTTAGGCTCTGAAGATGATGTGGAGGAAGTAGAATCCTAACCTCTCTGCCTCCTTTTGTCAGCTTGACTTTTTAGCTTTTCTGCAGCCATAATATTGGATTCTACTTCTAGGGCTGCATCCTGCATGTCTGCCAGGGTAGCACATCTCCTTTCTCTCAATAACGGGAAGAAATCAGAGTCAAAAGTATTGGTATAAGTGAGTTTGGCAGAGGTGGGGGTAGGCTTTACTTCAGCTGGTATCTTACTATACATTCGATTGAACTTTTTATTAAAATCAGGCAAAGATTCACCATTTTCCCTCTTCAGACTACCAAACTCAGTATGATAATACAGCAGGTCCTTTTTATCTCCCCAATGCTTCAAAAATGCATCATCTAATGTTTCAAAATTTGTTATAGATCTCTTGGGTAATTCTCTGAACCACCTCCTAGCCTCTCCATCAAGGTTCTGGACAACAACTCTCATCCATACATCATTTTCACTTATATCTAGGTTATCAGCATAACTGTAAAAAACTTCTAAGTGTTCTTCTGTTGTTACTCCATCTATGCCAGTGAATTTAGGCATATATTTCTGATATTCTCCCACAAGCATAGGATTTAAAGGAACATGCAAGACTAAAGGTCCATATCTAGCAGCAACAATTCTTTCTATCTTCGTAGGTGTTTGCTGACTTGCCATGATTAGGATATGTGGATGGATACTAGCAGATTGAATGATAGGAAGTAATGTGATGGATGGCATAGACAAAGGGATGCTTTGGACTGAATGGGAAGTTTTCTTTGGAATGAGATTCAAAGGGGAACTAATTGAACAAGGAGTTGTATTAATCTCTGAAGGAATTTCCTGATTAACAATGCTAGGCTCTAAATCTTCAAACTGTATTTCTTCAGCTACAACTTTATCTTTCAGAGATGCATGTGATTTCTTAGGCTTACCTGATCCTGATGCCCCTTTCTGTGAAGCTTTATTTGGTTTGACAGTCCTCTCAGGGTCAGGCAATGGTTCAGCTGGTGATTTCTGAGGATTCCTTCGAATATGTCTCACAAACTAAGCCAGAACTTCAATGTGGAGTCGCCAAAGGATGGTCTTCCCCAGTGGAGTCGCCAGATAGATGATTACAACCAAAAACTGTGTTCAAACCTTGTCTATCATCAAAGCTTGAAACTGTGTCGTTTTGCCAGGGAAGTTGAGCTTCAATTCTCCTCTCCCCGGCAATAGCGCCAATTAATGTTATCACCCCAAGAAACTCTCATAGGTTGTATATCAGAGATGCTCAGGAAAATTACAAACTCAACAATATGTTGGAAAATGGTGGATGAATGGAAGGAAATGATGCATATCCAAGCCAGATAACCACTTCTACTATGCTTAACCCCAAACATGGGTGAAAATCCCCAAACTACAAGGCTTTAGACCACCAATTACTCACAGTTTGAGAAACAGGTGAGGATGGAGAAGACTGATCACACCAGAAGATGCACAGGACCCTATGATGGCCAGCTGCAACCAATAAGGAGGTCTGCAAATCGATTTCCTAATGCACAGACAGGATGACAACTCTCTGGCATTAAAACAATAGAAACCTGCATACACATTCAATAATATATACTAGATTCTAACACAGAGGTGGGATGACAACCCCTCTAACGCTAAACATCAAGAGCAAACGAAAAATGTATAATAGGCACAGCCTGGAACAAAGAAGAAGAAATGGAAAGTGAGCAATTAACAACAAAAGAAGCTTGTATTAGCTGAAAATGAAGACTAGAAGCTGTAGGTATCACAGTAGTTACAGTCTGGAGAAGTTGAAGCTTACATCAAAATAACATTCATCAACCTTATTACATCTTGTTTGTGGGTATATATGGAGTTTGTTCACAAAATTTCTCTGCTGCCCTAAGCGTGGAGGGATCATAACTAGCCACCAACCACATTTACAATCAGATATGGGCTTTGATACAATTTGATTGTCTTAATGGATCAATTTGACATTTACTATTACTTTGTTGTCCTTCCTCAACAAGTGAAGTATTATTTGAATGAATTTCAATAACTTCTGCAGTCATTGAATTGCTCGAGGATCGTCCTTCTCGTCCTTGGCCATGTTGTTCTTTAAATGTGGTAGCTGAGGATGTAATGTGCAGATTGAAGGATCATGTCCTCCTTCCTCCTGCAAGTGCACAGAACAGGCCAACGGCATGAAAACCATATGGAAACTGGACGAGGGCTTGGGAATGAATTTTAACCGTTGGAGGTGTTACACAAAAATATCGTCACCATGATTATTTGCAGTCAGTATGGGTCTATCATCACTTGTACTGTCCTCCTAAGCAAGTCTCAGACCTCAGCTCTTCAAGTCAAGCTTTGAAAATAAGAGAAAGACATTAAAAATCAATGAAACTCTGGTTCCGCACTTTCTCTCATTGTTACCTGCGGTCCCGCACCTTCTGTTTACAAAAACTGCGGACCTGTCCACTTTGTCCCTAAAGGTGTGGGTGCGGACCCCTGTGAAAGTCAAAAAGGTGCAAGTTTATTCTAAAAAACTCACTTTGGGTTAATTCTAGATGATTCTAGAAGGAATTTTGACGTGGATTTGCCGCTCTTAGGTGGTTCATGCATCCCAAAAGAGAAGGAGCTAATCCCTTGATGAGAGGAGCTATCCCTTTGAAGGAGGGCTTTATCCCTTTGAAGGAGGACCTAGTAACTTCCCTCCATTGCACTATAAATTCAGGCATTGGGCTGGTTGCTAGGGAGGTTAGAAGCTGAAGATTTTTTAGGGTAAATGCTGGTGAAATTAAGACTTCCTAGTTGAGCTTAAGAGGAGAGATCACATACCTTTTTGGCTTCATTGGGAAGTGAGTGAAACTTGTCAAAGTAGAGGAGACTTCTTGCTGGACCCTGGCAGGAGCTTGTACCGCGTCAAGGCACAGGTTGTAAAGTTCTTCTTCTTTTGAATTAATACAATCAAACTCATTTTTCTCAACAAGTATCTCATGTTATTTGTTTCATGAACTCCTTGACTTTCATGTTAAATATGTTTTATGATATTGGCTTTTCAGGTGCTATTTAATTTGTTTGCTTGTTTGTGTTTGCAGATTCGCGACAAAGGAGCCCATTTGGAACGAAGAAGCGAGGGCATCCACAAACTTGCGTTGGACCTAAGGTCGGCCCTAAAACACTTGTTTGCCTTTGTTTATAAAAGCATATTTATAGAAAGATAGTGTCTGGTTGGTTTGCTTGTCATTAGGTCTTCTTTAGATTCTAGGAAGGTCTATCTTGTCCGCAAGATCGACTTATTCCGTGTGACAAAATGGCGACTCCACTAGGGACTTGATTTTTTCCTTGTTTTTACTTTGACCTAAGAAACTGTGTTTTTTTTTCTGTTTTTGGCTTGTTGTGTGTAAAATTGGGTAGAGTTTGTAGATCCAGGGTTATTTTTCGTTTTTCATAGCTTTGGGAGAGGACCGCACCCTAGCCTTTTGACACAGTGCGTACCTATCTGCACCTTTGCTTTTAGCACAGAGCGGGACCGCACCTGTGTTAACTGTGGGCCTGCGGACCCTGTCAAAATTTTGAAAAACCTAAGATTTCCTCTGTTAGTCAGCTTAGTTTTTGTTTAGAAGTTATTATCTACTGCCCAGACCTGCATATAACTTGTCAGAAGCTTTCCTTAGGTTGATTTCATTAGTGTTAGGGTTTTAGGTGAAATTCCTAGGAGTTTTGCTTGTTGGGCTTGTTTTTCATTTTGGTCTTGTAGTGGCTCTGAGCTTAGAAGCTGTAGGGACCTCAGATCACCTTGGTGTCTACCAGCCTTCTTATGAGCCTGACCATTTATGAAATCTCCCCTTGTTGAGGAATCCGCTTTGTGTTTTCTCTTTACAAAACTTCGAAAATCTTGTGTTTAAAAGTTTGGATTTTCATTTTCAAAAAGAAAACAAAATTGGTTATTCTTGACTGATTTGTGATTCTACATAAATTGGTCCTTAGCTTACATCTAGCTAAGTAAAACATCCTTAAAAAATACATCTTGTAGGCTTTGACTTCAAATAGGTTTTTATAATTCATAGATCTCAAAGTTAGTCATTTCCATAGTTTTGAGTGTTTTATAAAAAATAAAAAATCTCTTTTGAAAAAGTTAGTTTTTTGTAGTGGTTGAGTGCTTTGAAACGGAAAAGTGAAATTTTTGTGAAATAACTAGTTGTCTCGTTTTGAGTGCATTGGAAAGGACAAAAGCTCTTCTTTTAATTTGTTTGATTAAGAAAGATTTGTGTTTACAAAGTATTTGCATTCTCAAACTCTTTCTTAGTTTAGAAGTTCATCGAAGAGAAAAGATTGTTTAAATCATCTTAGGTGCATTTTTAGTGATTTTGAGTCGAGTCTTCATACCACGAGTTTCATCTCCGCACCTTTTGACTTAAACAAAAACCAATAAAAAATAACGCTTAAAGTAAAATTCACCTAGCAACATTTTTATTTCTAGGGCTCTGATACACCAACTTAGCTTAGGCTAGTGTCTTGGAGTAGGAGAGTAATTAACTCTCCAAGACAGTAAAACAAACAAGTAGCTGTATCTTGTGGTAGGGAAGAAATCCAATTGTTGCATTTATGCTCTGGGAAAGCTCCTCTTAAAGGAGAAGCACGAGATCGTGTCCGAACCAGTGTGGGAATCAATCCTTCCTCATTGGGAACGACGCCAGATATTCACGTATAAAAAACGGTAAACCTCAGATTAACCATTGTCGAGGAGCCTGGGGTCACTTGTTGGTAAACCTTGGATTATGTCAAGGAGCCTTCAAGGGGATTGATCTTGCTACTCTGCCCTTGCGTGCGTATCGGATCGTAGACTGTTCCCCCAGGTATATTTGTTTCAGTTGGTAACCTTAGTGGCCATATTCTTTAGGATTCTTCCTGAGGTGACAGTGGTGGGAAGATCCCACTGTACCTGCAGCAGACGTCGGCTAGACTCACTTGGATTTTCTGGAGGGTTCTCTTCACTCGAGACGGTTAAGTGGAGGAACTTGTGCCAGTCTATTCATTAAGCAGGTTGCCGGGGTAACTATTCCAACCGCCATTTCTGTATTGAAGTCTGCGACTGATCCAGGTGGATGTTGGTGGCCACCCACTAACCCATTTGGACCCTCACAACTGTCTCTTTCAGTCTTTTCAGTTTCCTAAATTGTAGCACAGTTTACTATTTTTAGTAGTTTTTCGGGTCCTGAACTTCCGGAGCCGTTTTGAGGCCCTAAACGACGTTTTTTTGGGATTCTGGGGCAACATGGGTCCATGGACCCATGTTGCCTCCCAAAGTGGTAGTACTCGGATAGATCTTTCTAACGAGCTATCGCACGCGTCAAACGGAGATCGTATGCCAAAGTTACGACCCCGGGAAATTGATGTACCAATTTACCCAAACGGGGCCCACAATTTGGCGTTTCATCTTCTAGGGCTAGGTTTCGGGATGTGAAGGGTTTTCCATTGTTTCTCAACAATAAATAGGCCTTCGAGCCTCATTGTAACACAGTTTTTTGGAACAGTTCAGAGGCATGTAGCCATCACATCTCTTCTCAGAGATAAGCTACCATCGCCCTAGCTAGTTTATTTCCATTTCTGTTTGTAAGCATATTTCAGTATTTTCCATTAATGAAATGAAGTATTATTTCCGCTGCATCTTTATGTATATGGTTATCTCTGTAATTTGTTGCGTTCCTGTTTAAATCCGGATCAGTGGTATCAGAGCGGTCTGCTTTTTCTCTGTTTTTCTTTGCATGTCCCCAACGAGGTCGGGATATAAGGAGTTAGGGCTTGAACTGGTCGAACCTTTGCAAGACCAACCTCGAAAATCCCGACGGCCTCCCATGGCGGATGAGAAGAAAGACGAGGGGGCAGGAGATCCTATCAAAATCTTGCTCGAAGAAGCGCTCGAGCGGCAAAGGAACGCGATGATGGATAGCTTTGCGCAGATCCTTCAACGGCTACCCAGAGGCGACGCATCGGCTTCCAACAGCGACTCTGGAAACGCCACACCGTTCAAGGTACAAGTTAATTTTGAAATCCCCATTTTCGAGGGTCAAATAGACGCAGATGCCGTAGACAAATGGTTAAATCTGCTAGATGGGTATTTTTCTGTTCATGAATTTTCAAGTCGGGAAAAGATTGTTTTCGCTCTTCTCAAAGCAGCCCCCCACGTCAAAGACTGGTGGGAAACCTACTGCGAGCAGAAGGATGAAAGTACAGGCTCACTATTTTCAGCCGCACCCACTTGGAATGACTTTCGGGATGCCATCAAGGAGCAGTACTACCCTGTCGGAAGCTATGAGGACAAATACATCAAATGGACCACACTGCGGCAGGGACGAGACCAAGATGTGCCAGAGTTCACAAACATTTTTCATACCCTTCGCACACAGTTGGGTATCAAAGATTCTGAGCTGCATCTGGTACTCAAATACCGCGGCTGCCTACACAGATACATCCAGGAAGAGATGGTGTTCTTGAACATCTCCTCACTTGGTGCAGCATACCGATATGCTGTCAAAATCGAACAAAAGTTCAAACAGAAGAAGCGAGACTTTGGATCTGCAAATCCGAAGCCCAAAGGACAAAGCCAAGGCAGGGTGACCCAAGACAACCCGTCGAAGCCGCAAGAAAAGAACAACACCATGAAGCCGAAGAAGGACACAGGGAAGTGGTGTGAGTTCCACAAGAGTCCCACTCATAACACAAGTGAGTGTCGGACCAAGCAGTCGCTGGTGGCCGAGTTGAAGGCTTCCGAATCAGATGCATGTTCCGACCCTGAGCCAGAACTCGACAAGGGGAATGGCAAAGGGAAGCAGATCATTGATGCGGATCCCAGTGCCACTGTTGCCACCGCCAAGATCAAGAAAAATGAGCCCGAAGATCGAGAGGAGGGGGAGTGTCTTTTCCACTCACAGATGTGGGTGAAGGGTTCACCGCTGCGATTCATTGTCGACAGTGGTAGCCAAAAGAACCTGGTTTCAGCAGAGGTCGTGAAGCGGTTGGGCCTACCGACTACACCACACCCACAACCGTATAGTATCGGGTGGCTTCATGAAGGACGAGATCTCAAAGTTCGCCAGCAGTGTCGCCTTCCCTACAGCATCAAGCCCTTCACAGACGAGGTATTGTGTGATGTTACACCTCTGGATGTTTGTGATGTATTATTAGGCCAGCCATACTTGTGGAGGCGACATGCTGTGTATGAGTCCAGGACTCGTGCTGTCATTATTTCTTTGAATAATTCATTATACAGGATACCGGAGGTAGCCCCACCTACCGCCACATCTTTGATTACTACCAAGAAAGGCAGCAAGCTCATATCACAAACCAGGAAATTCATTTGTGTGGTTCACTCCCAAAGTAAGGGGAAGATCGTTGCTACATCCATGACCCCTGCAAAGGGTTCCTCCACGCAGCAGCAGCAGCAAAAGGATACGGTCATGACAAAACACAGGAACAACTTCTCCTCACCCACATGGGTACCACACAAGTTTCAGGTGGGCAACAAAGTCTGGTTGCATCGACAGAAAGAACGCCTTACCAGAACCCATCAGAAGCTCAGACCACTCCGACATGGTCCTCACAACAGTACCAAGGCTATGGGGAACAATGCTTTGGAGCACATCATTCCTCCATTCCTTCACCTGCACCAAATGTTCAATGTGGACCATCGTCGATCATGCTTCCCACCATCACTGGACACATCAGAGATTGCAGGACAAGTTCAGCAGATGGAGGAACTCAACGCAATGGGGACCATTGCTTCCTAAGGGGGGAGGAATGATCCAGGTGGATGTTGGTGGCCACCCACTAACCCATTTGGACCCTCACAACTGTCTCTTTCAGTCTTTTCAGTTTCCTAAATTGTAGCACAGTTTACTATTTTTAGTAGTTTTTCGGGTCCTGAACTTCCGGAGCCGTTTTGAGGCCCTAAACGATGTTTTTTTGGGATTCTGGGGCAACATGGGTCCATGGACCCATGTTGCCTCCCAAAGTGGTAGTACTCGGATAGATCTTTCTAACGAGCTATCGCACGCGTCAAACGGAGATCGTATGCCAAAGTTACGACCCCGGGAAATTGATGTACCAATTTACCCAAACGGGGCCCACAATTTGGCGTTTCATCTTCTAGGGCTAGGTTTCGGGATGTGAAGGGTTTTCCATTGTTTCTCAACAATAAATAGGCCTTCGAGCCTCATTGTAACACAGTTTTTTGGAACAGTTCAGAGGCATGTAGCCATCACATCTCTTCTCAGAGATAAGCTACCATCGCCCTAGCTAGTTTATTTCCATTTCTGTTTGTAAGCATATTTCAGTATTTTCCATTAATGAAATGAAGTATTATTTCCGCTGCATCTTTATGTATATGGTTATCTCTGTAATTTGTTGCGTTCCTGTTTAAATCCGGATCAGCGACGTTGGATTTCATCACCAACTAGTATTTCCAGTACGGAAAGTTACTGTTTGTGTGTGTTTGATCTCCTAGATTCTTTAGGCGTGTGATTCAAATTTGTTTGGTTCTTTAGAGGCTTTAGGTGGTTTTCATTGAGATTTTACTTTGTTTGCGTGTGAAGTAGTTAAAATTTTTTAACCATGGCTGAATTACCGAGGAAGTCCCGTAGACTTTGGGGCCAACCTCCTGAGTTTTCACCGAGCCAGTTTGAAGGCTTGAAAGTCTTCGTAACTCCTAGAGACAGTAGAGTTGGATCACCTAAAGAAGGAGAGTCCTCTTTGGTGGTACATCCTGATTTTCAAGCGTTAGTAGCAGATTACAATCCACAGTAAGTGTCTGTTTCCGAAGTTACTGGTAGCTTTTCATCTACTAGTGATATAGGTGAGGAACCTAAAATATACGAGCCTGAAAGTGAATTTGCTGCTACTCCGACATCAGGGTTTACTTCTCCAGCTTCTAGTGGTCCTGGTTCACCTAGGGTAGAAAGAGTAATCACCCAATATCTTCCTTCTGGACTTATAGCTATTGAAGAACTTGCTACTCCGGAAGAAGAAGTAGGCATCCCTATCCCTGAAAATCAACCTGTTATTAAGCTAAGGGAGTGTGAATCAATTTTTTACAGTCCACCTAGGAGTAGTACTTGGTATCTTTCTTTGACTAATTTCTTAGAAAATCCAGGGTTAAGTTTTTCACCACCTCACGTTCCTTATCACCCAACACCTAGAGGTTATTATCCTCCGTTAAATATGTCAAGACAGTCGTCCATGTTTACTCAATCGCCTGAATCCTTATTGTACGGCGGTCCTTCTGTTCCCTCTGGGTATCAGTCACTTTCTGGTACTTTTTCGGGAGCATCTCCTCAACCCATTGAGCAAGGGTTATTAACTGGAAGCAATGGTACTAAGCCGTTGAGCGTAGAAGACATTCTCACGATGTCAGGTTCTATTCCCAATCCTCAACCTCAAGGTGGCCAGTTACTGCCTGGGGGGGAGCCTCAATTATCGCCTGGGGGGCGACCTCAAGGTACCCAATTTGCATCTGGGGGGCAACCTCAAGGACAGTACATACCTACAGGACAGTACGTTCCTCAAGGTCAACCCCAGACACAATATGTACCCCAAGGTCAACCCCAGTATCAATTTATACCTCAAGGTCAACCCCAGTATTGGTACGTGCCTCAAGGGTATCAACCCCAAGGTCAGTACTCGAACCAAGGTTTCCCACCACCCTCCGGTCAAACATATGTTCAAGGAACGGGAAATGTACCTTTAAATTATCAATCCTACCCTTAACCTGGTTATGGTCCTCAATGTTCTCAACCTGTTATGGGTCCGTACCCCGGAATGAATATAGTGTGGGATCCATCGCAAACTCAATAGGTGTTGCAGCCAAATGTACAGTTGTCATCTCAAACTGGACAACCCTTAGTTTCTGGTACACCCCAGCAACCAGTCCAGTCTAACATTCAAACTTCTGTACCTTCGGTAGTTTCTCAGTCTGGGCCTAGTACGCCTCGTACTCCGCCTCAAACGACTACTACAACTGCCGCAACATCTGTTCAATCTACCCCACCTACTTCCGGAGTATCGACAGCTCCGGTTTCTACTGTTCCTATATCTACTCCTCAGACATCTTTACCACAGTTTGGATCTACGATTCAAACTTCGGTTCAGATGCCTGTAGGACAACTAGGTTCAAGTACAGTTGTCACAAGTCAACCACAATTTACTTATCAACCGTACCAGGGATAGTACCAATTCAGTCCTGTTGTGCAGCAGCCAGTCTATGAGTATCAACCGTACCCTGGGTACACTTATCAACAACCTCAACAACCCCAGTACGGTCCGGTTAATCCTAGTTTTCTGGGAGGATACAATATCCCAAATGCAATTCCTATTCCTAGTTATCTTGGATATCCTCCTCCTGGGGCTAGTCTCATGACCCAGAGTTTTAGGGACCCTAATCGTCAGTTACCATTTATCGCAACTTTGGACTTACCTGACTTGTCGCGCCTAACGAACGATCCCATTAATTATCTTCCATTTTGGCCGCCAATGCCGAATAAGTTTCCTAGTGACATTCCTAAGTTCGAAGGTAAATTAGGAGAGGACCCGTCGAACCATGTGATCACTTACCACCTCTGGTGTGTGTCTAACTCCATTTCAGATGATTCAATCCGTCTTATACTTTTCCAGCATGCTCTAATTGGTCTCGCGGCCAAGTGGTAAATTGAGTTACCACGAGGCACTTTTTATAATTTTAGTCAGTTAGCTACATCATTCTTAACTCATTTTCAGTTGCCAGTCCAATATGACAATGGCACGGAATTGTTAACTTTGTTAAAACAATCGACATCCACTTACATTTCAGATCATATTCATGAGTGGAGACGTCGACGGCTTTTAGTGAAGGTTTTTATTCCAGATCAGATCTTGGCTGAGTGGTTTGTAAAATCTTTGTTGCCAAAGATCACTGAAGATGTAGCTAAAGCCGGAGTTGTTACTGAGGAGCAAGTAATTGCTCAAGCACAATACCTTGACTTGGTCTATACTCGGTCAGGTACGTTACACGAGAAAATACCCGATCTTCCCAAGCAAAATCAAATCGCTGCAGCTCCTTCGGGATCTCATGCCGCCGATGGTATGATTGGTACGGTTAACACTAAAAGAAAGAAGAATTCTTCCAAGAATTCTTCTCCTATCCTAACCTTGCCTGATTCCCCAACAGGAGATTCTTCTGCAGAGATTTCCGCCGATATTCACATTGTAGAATCATCTGCAGCCAAATCAAAATCCGGTGGAAAGAAGAAAGGAAAGAAGAAGAATAAAACGGACAAAAATTCAAAGGAGAAACCTGAAAAATCAGAATCCAATGATGAAAAGCGCAAACCTCGTTATCCTTGTCTCATTTGTGACCATGAACATTTTACAAGAGACTGCCCTCATCGTGCAGAGGTTGCGAAGATTGTCAAAGGTTCCCAAACTCTTGCTGTTTTGAAGGATCCTTTTCCAGTTCAAGACAGTAAGATGATAGGTTCTTCCTCGAGTGCCAATGAAGAACCCATACTGATGATGTCCCATGTTAGGATTGCGACTCGATCGCAAGATTATGGTAGTAAAAGTCATGTTGATGGTAAAGAAGCAGAATCTTCTCATTCTAATCCATCAACCTCAGCTCCCGATTCCGATCCACTACAGATCGAGAAACCTAATCCGGACTTGGTAATCAAACCGTCCGCCAAGGGTATACTTCGAAAGTCAGCTTTCAATCCACATACGAGAGCGGCTCAGAACTATAACATTGTTGAGGATTTAGCTGTTTCACCCTCAACAATGTCGGCTTTGGAGGTGCTACAATCATGCCTAGCACAGCGCAAATTACTTTTGTCGGCTATAGGAGCTGTTGACGTTCAGGAATCGAACCTAATAATTTTCGATCTAGAAAATAGTACACCGCATTTACCTCATCAAATGGCTTTCCAAATTCCAGTGATAGTCAAAAACAGGCCTATTCATCGGACTGTAATTGATGAAGGAGCCTCAACATGTATTATGTCGATACAGTGTTGGAGATCGCTTGGTTCTCCTTCACTAAATCAATCCCCGACGATTCTAAAGGCCTTTAATGGCTGTGGGTTTCATCCTTTTGGCATTCTACAGGAGTTGCCTATAGGGGTTGAAGGAAAAACCGTTAATCTAGATGTGGAGGTGGTTGATGCCCCTCTAGATTACAACCTTCTCTTGGGTCGAAGTTGGTCTTACGCTATGACAGCGGTCGTTTCATCGGTCTTTCAGGTTATAAAGTTCCCTCATAATGGAAAGATCGTAACAATAGACCAGCTGGCTTACTTTTCATCCGACCCAGCCTCTTCTGAAAGTATTCAGCATGTCGGTAAAACGACTATCCCGTATAAGGATGTTGGAGTAGGACTAGTTAAAGATGCCGGTTTACTGGGAACTTTTCCTTTTCCTCCGATCAATGCATCGTCTTCATTTGCAACCATTCATATGATTACGTCAGACACCATTGTTTATGATGATCCTTGGATCATTCCTTCTGAATCTGAGATAGACTCATTTGGTGATGTCATGCCTTTGAGTCCATATGAAATTGCGTATGAGGCCGTGCAATCGTTTACCGACCCATCTTCAACCGAAATTGACTTCATGAATGTGGTCCGTGAGGAATCACTTTTCACATCAAGCTCGGATTTAATCACGTTTTCTGAACTTGTTCACTCTGATGAGCAAATTCGTGAAATCCTATGTGTAGATGATTTACCATGGGAAGATCTCCATCACAGATCTTCGTTTTTACCCGAGAATGATCGTTTTGAAAATGATTTTTCATCAATTTTTACGACTGAATATGTCAAGGAACCTCAGAATTTGGTACTGAGCATGTGATATATTACCTTAGTCGAACCTTAAATCCAACTGAGCTAAAATACTCACATGTGGAGAAATTGTCATTGGCAGCTGTTCAAGTTGTCCAACGTTTTCGTCACTACATTTTACTACGTAAAACTACAGTAATTTCGGATTGCAACCCTATGATCTACATTTTGACCAAGAAATTTCTAGGGGGCAAGTACTCTAAATGGATTGTTATCCTGCAGGAGTTCGACTTGGAATTTGAGAAATCTAAGTCTAAGAAATCTTTAGTCTTTGCGGAGTTAATGTGTGATTTCCCGTGTACTGATACGGAAACTGTGGCGGAGGAGCCCATTGCAGACGAATCCTTGTTTCTAATCAGTACTTTAGATCCGTGGTATGGGGATATCATCGTTTATCTCCAGACCCAATCCTTTTGGCCAGAAATTTCAAGGTCAGAACGTCAGAAAATTCGATTCCAGTCCCAACAATACAGGATTATTGGAGATACTCTTTATCATCGTGGGGCGGACTCTGTTTTTCGATGTTGCATAACTCACGAGGAAGCTGAAAGGGTTCTAAATGACTGTCACTCTGGAGTGTGTGGCGGTCATATGTCTGGGTATGCCACAGCCCAAAAGATATTATGCGCTGGCTACTTTTGGTCGTCTTTGTTTAAAGATAGTATTACTGCGGTCCGAAAATGCCACAACTGCCAAATTTTTTATCAAAAGATGCGCACTCCACCTGCTCCTCTCCACCCTATAATTTCCATTGGTCCTTTTGCCAAATGGGGTATCAATTTTATTACATGTAACCCTCACTCGGCCGGGGGGCATGCGTATATCATCCTTGCGGTAGATTATTTTACCAAGTGGGCCGAGGCGATGCTTACATTTGAGGCAGACGGCAAGACAGCTGCAATTTTCGTGTTCAATCATATAATTGCTAGGTTTGGTGTCCCGCAAGCGATAATCACTGGTCATGGGCATCATTTTCGAAACGTTATGATGATCGAACTTACAGGCCAGCTTGGTTTGCGTCACGATAGTTCAACCCCTTATTATCCACAAGCTAATGGTCTGGTTGAATCCATCAACAAAGTTTTAGTCATCATGATCCGACGAATCATTGGGATTCATCGGTCGAATTAGCATAACATGCTATTTTCAGCGCTTTGGGCATACCAAACTTCAGTAAAAACATCAACAGGGTTCACTCCTTTTCAGCTAGTCTATGGTCTGGAAGCTGTGTTACCCATTGAATGCGAAATCCCATCACTGCAAATGGCCATCGAGTTACTTCCAGCGACTTCCGAAGAGGAAAAGCATTTTTTATACTTGGCGCAATTAGATGAGAATCGACGTGATGCTGCATTGGCGATCGAGACTCACGCAAAACGTATGAAAGCTCAGTATGATCGAAATGTGACCCCTCGAAATTTTTCGGAAGGAGATCTAGTCTTAGTTTACGATCAAGCTAATGATAAATTAGGCACTGGAAAATTCGTTCCTATGTGGCATGGTCCCTATGTTGTCAAGCGAAAGCTAGCAAAAGGGGCCTATGAATTGGTAGACTGTGACAGGGACTCTTTGGGTAAACCCAGAAATGGTCTTTACCTGAAGAGGTATTATGCTTAAAGAATGGGTGTGGAGATTTTTAGTTAGGATAGCTTTTCTTTCTAGCTAGTGTGTTTTAGTTTAAAAAGTGTGCTTAGCTTAGAGAGTGTTTTTTCATCATTATTCCTGCTTATCTTGGTTTTACTCTTGATATTGCAGATGTCGATGCCTCTCCAAACATACATTGGTTTCACTGATGGTTCTTGTCGTAATACACAGAACATTTCTTCTACAGCTTGGGTTATCTATTCGCCCTCTGACGAGTTAGTATCTATGCATGGGGTAAGCCTCAGTCAAACAATGAACAACATTGCCGAGTATAGTGCAGTGATTGAGTTATTATCTGAATCTATTTTATTTGGGATTCGGAGTTTGATAGTGAGGTTAGATTCTGAACTCGTTGTATTACAGCTTAATAAAGTGTATGCCATTAGAAATCCAGTATTATTAAGATTATTTTTGAGAGTGCATCTCTTGGAACGTGAATTTGATTATATTGAATATCAGCATATTCCAAGATCTTTAAATACATTAGCAGATGCAATTGCTTCTCGAATGTTAAGTAGACATTTGCAATAATCATACATGTAAATCTAAAACCATTCCATAACATGATTTACAAGATGAGCCGGTAATAGTGATATATATATATAGGAGTGTGTCAAAAAATACATCGTCCTCGATCATAGGTTGAAAAACAACTTATGATCGGCAAAAATGATAAGTACAAAAAACAAAATGTCATATGTGCCCACAATAGGTGATCATCCTATCACTGGTGATGATCTCGATAAGAAACCACTGCACGGGCCACCTTGCAAAGGAACCTCCTAAAAGGTCCTGGGACCCCAATCACATAGCGTTGAAGTCGACGAGGAATGTCATCTATAGTGGTCTCCGGAATATCTCCGTCAAGCGCTCGAGATGACCCTCCAACTCGGCCAAAACCTCTGCTAATTCATCCTGTGGGGCTGGCGCGGCTGCAACTGGTTGTTTCCTCTCGTAAGGCCAGAGAGCAGCTGGTCGCTGTGGACCCACATCTGCATTTGAAACTTTTGCTATCAGTTTTGGGACGATGGAAAAATAATAAAAAATTTAAATAGGAAAAATGTTGAAAATGATTTTACATGAGTCATCCCACTGCTCTCCTGGTGGAAGAGCCATGTCTGGGTCACCACGAAAATCTACCCCAGCGTAAGGGAAGTCCTGAATAGAAAAGACCTGGCTTTCCAACCATTGGAAATACTCAGGTTTGAATCGAGCAACCTCTGTCCTCTCGTCCGGGTGACGAGCCATAACTCCGACCCATCGCATCAGTTTGGGCTCTCGAGGAAGCCAAGCTCCAACAGTAAGGTGCTGCGGGATCAACATGGGAACCCTCTCCAGACCAAAAATCACAACCAAAGCCCCATAACCAAAGGTCTTTAGTTGTCCGTTCTTGGCCCTGGTCAATTGGCCTTTCACATTGGCCAACACAGCATCGCACCAGTTGAAGATGGTGCCTCGAAAGCAATCAACTGCCATACGCATCTGGGATCCGGTGGCAATATGTAATGCGGCACTCCCGCAAAGTCTGGTGACAGTAAACGCGATCACCATGAGTTCAGGACGGGATATGGTTTTTATGTCTATCCCTTTGTCTCTAGCCTGGCTGTTGCAGAACTCTAGCCGGAGGCTATCGACAGACTGGCCACCTGGCCTAGCCCCAAACAGAGTCAAGTCTTCGCCTCTCTTAGGCAAACCAGTCAAGAAATATATGTCCGCCGGCTCGATTTCAAGCTGGTGGCCACCAATGAAGAAGCACTAGTCCTGTATGCTCCATCTGTCAACCAGCCACTGTAAGAAATCCACCTGAGCTCTCATGCCAGGAATGGCCCAGAATTTGTACAAGCCTCACGCCCTCAAAGCATCAAGCGAAGGTTGATGGTTCCATGCGGCAGCATCCACGTCCTCATGCTCTCGTTCACGCCAATCTAGCATGATCTACTCTCTGCGTCAAGTAAAAAGATAAATTAAAATGCTAGAAATTATTTTGTTTGGTCCAATTTTGAGAAATTTTGGGTTAAAAACCCTTGCGGCGGGGACCGCACCCCCCGGGTTAGACACAATGCGTGGGACCGCACCTTGTCTACATGGAAGGTGCGGACCCATGACTTTTTCCCAATGGAGAAAAATTCGGGGTCCGCAGGCCAGCAGTGGTACACCTAAGGGCCCCCGCGCGCGGGTTTTAAGCCTAAAAACCCTCCAAAAAATAAAATGAATGACTAAAACAAAAAATGAAACGGTTATAAATGAAGAGTAGGATGATGTGGATTACCTGGAGAAGACGGCGTTCGATTCCGACGGTTGGATTTTCTACAATCTTCACGGGAAGTTTTCTGAACAAAAGCACTATTTTCTCACCCAAAACTCAAACGGTAGAAATGAATTGACGAAGGCCCTTTTTATAAGTTTTTTGAGTAAATAAATTGCAAATTTGTTTATGTTTCACTTTGGAAAGGTATTTTTGCAACATTTTTATCCATTTCAAACAGGTATGAGTAATGTTTGCGTTTTGTTCAGGATAATGGATTATTCAGGCGAAATCTATCATTTTCGACGAAAAAACATTTAGAGTCACCTTTAAGCTCTTTTCTGACTCCTAAAACATGAAAAGATCGCCGAGTTTTTCTTTTAAACTCATTAAAATGGAATTAAAAGACGGTCCACTTACAGCTCTTTTCTGACCGTAAAAACATGAAAAGATTGCCGGATTTTTGTCGTTTCAAATTCGATATTGGTTATAAAACGATGTGTCGTTGATCGCTTTTTTACTTTTTCGGGTCAAGGGCACTAATGACGAAAAGTGCTCCTTGGTCATAAAAGATAAAGCAGTTCTCTCAAGTATTATTTTATACTTTTTCGGGCTTGGGAGACACAAATTTACGAAAAAGGTCAACCCTGGAGTTTTCTTAAGTTTTTTCAGACTCTCTAAAATTGAAAAACGTCGAGTTTCTCCTATACTGGACTCGTTAAAATTTCACAGTAAAGGACCTGTTCAATTACAAACAGGAACGAACCACTCCTTCTTAGGGTTCGAATTTAAACTAAGTTGGACTCATCCTAAGGATGAGCTTATAATCAAGCAAATGTTATCCTCCTCAAGCTTGTCAAAAATAAAGAGGTACTTGCCAGAAATGGTGGGGGAAAAGAGAGAAAAATGAGCCTGTTTGTTATACTTTGTAACCACCCTTGAACACAACACTATTATTCACCTGGGTTGGGAAATCCTTTGCCTAACAGTTGATCAAACCACATTGAAAGTCTTCAGCCGGTTTCTGGGTATTAACTTTGGGTCAATTGTCACCAAGCCATCTGTCGTGTCATTATGTGTTCAAGAGGTCACTGCCAATAAGCCATTCATCTGCAAAATATCTGTCATCCATCTTGACCATCCCTGAGTCAGTCCTTGCAACTGAATTTCTTCAACTTGATCTATGGTTTCGTGTTGTGGGCTTGCCTGCGACGGATCGCTTTCTATCGACTTCAGCTCATTATCTAGAAAGATGATCTAGAAATCGTCAGTACCTTGGGATCTGCATGCCTCAATGGCTGGTTTCTCACCTTTGACGACAAGTTGCATCATTGACCTTCGATCAAAGGATTCCATGACATGTTCGACATCAACACATTTATTCACATCTCATGGATTGTACTGGATTCTCTCACACTTGTTAACAGTTTACATCATTGACTGGTAATCAAGTGGTTTCTACCATGTTCGACATCAACACATTCATTCGCATGGATAGAATCGTACTGTTTCGGGAAGTAGAAATGAAGACCCTAGATCTAGTTTTCACAATCCAGGTTGCGAGGAATTTTGTATTCATTATATAATGGACTATTCATAAATAGATGGCTGCGTCCATACTGTGTCCACATGAGTCTATACTTGTGATGTTTTACAAGATCATTCCTGTATCAGAGCAGTAGTTAGTTTTCTAAGTCAGTTTTGATCTGAGTATGGGAATGCCTACCTCAGCGATGATATGATCTCATATATATATCTTGCATTGAATGTTTTTACAGGTTCCAACCGAGCTCTCCACAAGATGATCCTCGAAATGATAAAGTACTTCACTCTTCCTAAATGATAAATGAAATCCTCATCTACTACAGACTTCGCACTTTAGGGGGCAATCTGTTACACAAAAATATCGTCACCATGATTATTTGCAGTCAGTATGGGTCTATCATCACTTGTACTGTCCTCCTAAGCAAGTCTCAGACCTCAGCTCTTCAAGTCAAGCTTTGAAAATAAGAGAAAGACATTAAAAATCAATGAAACTTTGGTTCCGCACTTTCTCTCATTGTTACCTACGGTCTCGCACCTTCTGTTTACAAAAACTGCGGACCTGCCCGCTCTGTCCCTAAAGGTGTGGGTGCGGACCCCTGTGAAATTCAAAAAGGCGCAAGTTTATTCTAAAAAGCTCACTTTGGGTTAATTCTAGATGATTCTAGAAGGAATTTTGACGTGGATTTGTCGCTCTTAGGTGGTTCATGCATCCCAAAAGAGAAGGAGCTAATCCCTTGATGAGAGGAGATATCCCTTTGAAGGAGGGATTTATCCCTTTGAAGGAGGACCTAGTAACTTCCCTCCATTGCACTATAAATTCAGGCATTGGGCTGGTTGCTAGGGAGGTTAGAAGCTGAAGATTTTTGAGGGTAAATGCTGGTGAAATTAAGACTTCCTAGTTGAACTTAAGAGGAGAGATCACATACCTTTTTGGCTTCATTGGGAAGTGAGTGAAACTTGTCAAAGTAGAGGAGACTTCTTGTTGGACCCTGGGAGGAGCTTGTATAGCGTCAAGGCATAGGTTGTAAAGTTCTTCTTCTTTTGAATTAATACAATCAAAATCATTTTTCTCAACAAGTATCTCATGTTATTTGTTTCATGAACTCCTTGACTTTCATGTTAAATATGTTTTATGATATTGGCTTTTCAGGTGCTATTTAATTTGTTTGCTTGTTTGTGTTTGCAGATTCGCGACAAAGGAGCTCATTTGGAACGAAGAAGTGAGGGAATCCACAAACTTGCGTTGGACCTAAGGTAGGCCCTAAAACACTTGTTTGCCTTTGTTTATAAAAGCATATTTAGAGAAAGATAGTGTCTGGTTGGTTTGCTTGTCATTAGGTCTTCTTTAGATTCTAGGAAGGTCTATCTTGTCCACAAGATCGACTTATTCCGTGTGACAGGATGGCTCAGACGAACGACCGAGAACTCTTGGCGGGCGGCGTCGGGAGGGAACAAAGGCTAGATTTGGTAGATTGGATGGCAGTGAATGAATCACGTGGGCTATCGGAAGGTAAATGCGTGGGGAGGCTGTAGACCGTTGGATCTCATAAATGAACGGTAGAGATTAGATTACAAAGGCCATTGGGAGGTAACGCAAATGGAGACACGTGGGCCGTCAGATCGCTATCGGGAAGATCCGACGGCTATCGGGCAGCGGAGGTGATCAACGGTTAACGAGCGGGAGTCGTACAAATGGGTGGTAAGCGATTTCACTGCACCGCTCATGGGAGACAGGCAGTTTTCGTACATGGAGTAGCGATCTAGTACCAAAGCACCGCGTGGCAGGTAGGTCCGGCGGGAAACCACCTTCCCCGCTGACTAACGGACGTACAGGTTATGGGAGCGGGGGCTGCGTATGACGTTGGATTGCAGCGATGGATAATCTGACGACCAAGGTAATAACACATGCTTCGGGTGATGTGACAGGTGAGGGCTTGTCGATATTAAATTTCTTTGTATGGGCATGGCTATAATGGGTTAAGACTTTAGTGCCAAGGGATTATACAACCATGGTCTCGTGGGTTAACCTTGCACCTAGGACCTGAGGGAATAGGGTAAATATGAAATTTATAAGGATCATAGAGGAAATGACGGGTTAAGGGAGAGAAATGAGAATGAAAGGGAAGCGAGGAATGGAGAGGTTTAGGAAGGAAAATAGAGATAGCAAAGTAAAAGGAAGTGAGCGGGAAAATAGGGAGAGGTAATGATAATCATTATGAACCATCTCTGAGCTAGCAAACAAGGACCAAACTTATTCCTCCTCCTAGAAAATCAGCAGCATGTAGTAGAGCTAACACCAACATTCTGCCATTTATGATTGTGCCATCTCTATCTCAGAGGTGACCACCATGCAATCTATTAACATATGCCCCATTAGGTCTATCCTCCTGCTCATGGTTGATCCAAAGCAGTCCCTGTTGTTGTAATTCCGACAAGCTCTAAAGTATGACTACATTTACTTTCACTAACTTTTCCCATGCATGTATGATTATGTCATTATATACCTTATTAATCCTTATTTCTTCCTTTAAACTTCTCAGTGTCACTGCCAAGTTGGAATATTTCCCAACACCATACTACTCTTCTGATTCATACGGAGAGTCTTTGTAGTCAACCATCTTGCTAGCCATTTGATATTTCTTCCTGCAAGGTGCCTCATGTCAGCTAAACCAAATCACAATAAACCAACCTACCTTAGTATAGCTTGGGGAGGATACCTTGTTTGCAATATCAACAAATCAACGTGATACATGTATAACACAATCATGAAAACATATAGAAAAATAAAACATAATCATACGACCATGCAACCATCATTCTAGCTAGGGTCTAGTCATCAATGCATGATCTCAATAACAACACACACCATGACCTTATGCATCACAACCACCATCATTACGTCATTATACACTTGACCACATGAAAAGATGAACATGCATAAGTGATGCATAACCATTCACACATATGAATAAACACATATGACCAAGCATGAACGAATAATACTTGAAATCAAACCTAAAAGAATGATACATGCAACCAAGAATACAAGAATGTAACCAAACATGCAAGAATGTAACCAAGCATACTACAACGATACATGTAAGAGACATAAATCAACATGTAATCAGTCATACACTCAGAGCCATGCATTACATAATAACACCTCAAAATTCACATGATGACATCACTACAACCATGAACAACATCATGTAAATGCAACAAGCACATGGAATGTAAGGGTGAGAGACACACATGCAACTAAAATGCATGCATGACCAACACATAGCCCATCTATTCTGAGGTGTGAACCATGTTCTGATACCACTCTATAACACCCTCCTCACACATCTACCCAAGCAACTGACCAACCAAGGTAAACATGTGATAAGCGGCCACTATGATATTATTCAACCTCCTATGTCACGTTAAGGAAGTGGATTTGATGGAAACACACCATACAAACATTCAACATTAGCTATAGGACCCTCATGAGACATGTCAGCCACCCAGACTTCCTATCCTTGGGTCCCACTAATGTTTTGAATCTCTTAGGCCATAATTGCTCTCGTGCTATGGGTAAGGGAGCGACTAGAAAGCCAAAGTCACTCTCACAAGCTTGCCTGCCAGTGACCAGAGACCAAAGTTGCTAGTGTCCTTAGGATTTCAGCCACATTTTCAGGCCCAGAGCCCAGGTCACTACCCAAAATTGAACCATCTCATAAAATTAGTAAAATAACATGGAAATGACAATATTAAACCAAATACTTGTTTAAGACCTTGATTGGACCCCTAGTAGTCATGACAGACATTTCATCAAAAATATTGCAAATGTGTAATCTACAAGTGTAATTAACAGTTCTGAGCATAGGGGTCTCATACTTAACTAATAATCGCTAAGAACCATTGATGCCTCAACACATCAACTAAAATTCCATGCATTAGGTCATAGATACATTTATCATTCAATTACATGTAAAAACATGATGAGAGCCACACATGGTTGTTATCGTAAAACACATATATAACCAACATAATAACAATAGAAATACTCACAATAGTAGAACCATATAGTCCACATATAATAGATCAAAATTCTCACAAAAATATGATGAGAAAAAACTTTCATTAATGATTCAAAATCCAAACTCGGGATGGGACTTCTAAGCTCCACTTGACCATAAAATGGTTGAGCCAAATCTCTCTTCAGCTATTCACCCTTGTGCCATATTCTAAGCATGAATGTGGCATCTCATAGAACACATCATTCAAGACTCATCCATGGATTATAAATGCCATCCACCTCAACCCATCAAATAGTCATTCCACCTTAGGGTCAGACATCACAAAACCATCATCAGATTGGTCTCCATCCAAACCTTCCAAGGCTTCCAAAGCATTTGTCCAACCAAGACTTCTAGGACTGGTAACTCAAACCACAACTTATTCAAGGCTTCCATAGAATTTTCCCAACCAGGGCTTCTAGGACTAGTAACTCAACCCATCAAGGGCTTCCAGATCATTTGTCTAACCATGGCTTCCAGGACTAGTAACTCAACCCAAGCTGTTACAGGGCTTCTAGAGTATTTGTCCAACCAGGGCTTCCAGTACTAATAACTCAACCCAAGCTAAGGAAACATGAGAACCAACAAAACAAAACAATGAAAGTAAACCTACAATCACCATGGCTATTCAGGAAATGGCAAGGCTAGGCAATCCACTGTGAATCCCAGCCATCCTCCATTCCAATGAAAAATCACAACCAAAAATCCACATGCATAATCCATGCATGCCAAAAACTAGTGAAGGAAACATATATGCAACTTGGTACCTGCAAGAAAATATGATATAGCTACTGATCTCGATGCCCTCTTGTACTTCCTTGCTCTTCCTTTTCCTCCATGCTCAAAAAACCCAAGTATGCCACACCCTCCAAGAGTGCTCCAAGAAAACTTTAAGTCTCCAAGAGTATGAGAAAGAGAGAGAGAATAATGAGAGAGCTCCAAAGCTAAACTGACAAAAGGTTACCAACTGATCCTTTGAAGCTTTTTATGAATGTGGCCTCTATTTTCTTCATTTTCCATTATTTTCCTTCAATTTCCTCCTCACATGCAACTTGTGACCATTCACCTCCCTCTTCTCCTAATTTCTATTATTTTCATAAATAAATGTGCCAAAATGCCATTTTTCCTTTCCAAAGCCTAAGCCATTGCCTTTTCCAATTTATGTAGCCATAAACAATCACAAGTTATCCCCATCACTAGGATTTTTCCCAGCATTCAGTTTGGAGTAAGTGGCCCATCATCTACAGTTATTATTTTGCCTCCATTTACTTTTATTACATGGAATTTTCACAAAGGTTGTTACACCAAGCCCTATGGGCATCATTTTTTTGATATAGTCATTCAATTAATTGAAAAATGGCATCTACCTCTTCATACACATGTCATTTATACCAATCTAAAAATTTAAGATGGATATAAGAATGAAGCAAATCTGAAGGAAAAAATTCAAAAGCATTTCTACATAGGAATTCACACATTTTGTTGTTACCATGAGCTAGATATTAAATCAATGACCAAATATACCATCAAGTCTAAGCAAATAATTCTTCATTAATAAATATTTATATCTCTTCATGCTTAGGCGGTCTTAGGTTACTTATAGGCTCAAATTATCCACAGGAATGAACCATTCCATCAAATATTTACACAATATAATAGCATTCCTTGCTCATTGCAGGAAAACAACACTCCTTAGCATTAGCACAATGTGTTTTAACACAAAAATTAGAAACAAAATAATCACAAGCATAGAACATGAGAGTATATTTATCTTATAATATATCTGGAAACTTAGAGTGGGACTCTAACCCTCCACCCAACCATAGACTAGCTACAACCATTGTTACTTGTAGTTTTCACCCCTAAGCCAAATTATAGTGCTTTTGGTGGAATGCCTTTGAGAGGAAATGTTAGCCAATATGACAATAGAAATAAGAGTTCACAAGGCCACCCTACCTTCATCCACTAGCTACACAAGCTTCCACAGTCTTTCTAGATTCATTAGACAAAACCAACATCCGTGCCAATATATCACAATACAAAGAGTCTCAACTCACTTTCTAGAAAATAGAGTTCATGTCAACGGAAGGTTCATTTTTGGATAAGCTATTGATGCGTAAAGGGATCACCTATCTAGGTGGTTCATCAATGATTCAAGCATGAAAGAATTAGCTGAAAGGAAACACCTAATGGTTCATCAACCCTCACAAGCACCTGAGTGTCTCTCCAAATCTGGTGGGTTCATCAATCCACAATCTTCTAGTGGGTTCTTCAGCCTTTAGGCAAGTCGCTGCTCTCTATAATGGTTTCACCTGTCAAGCCTCTCTTTTATGCTTCCTCAACTTGTTCACTTTCTCTGGAGTTTCATAACTTTCATACCAATCACCATTCTCTTTGTGTTTTCACCTCCACCCTTGGATGATTTTTTCATTCAATGCTCTTTTTACTCTATGCTCTCTTCCACTCCTTGTGCGTGAGAGAAAATGTGATGTTGCATTTGCTTTCTTCCTTACATATGTGTCTATTTGAGAGTGTGTAAATCCCCCCAAAATAACTATTTGTCCATATTTTTCCCATCCCCATAGATGTCAACCACCTCAGAAAATGCAACCCATGTTGCCTTCAATATTAAGTCCTCTTCTTCCTTGTTAGAGCTAAAGGACACATTTTCCTTTCCTCTTCTTTTTATTTACATTTATTTCCTAGTCAACCCTTTTAAAACTACTCATCCTTCTGGGACTAATATTTTAAAAACCCATTCATCAAGCAATCTCCCTCCGTGAGAAACTGGAATCTTTGTTCCTTTTTTGTCGACCTTTTAATTAGTTACAATGATTTGTAATGAGGTTATATTAAACAGGGCATGTCATAGACCAAAAATATCATAGAAAAACAACGAAGAAGACAAAAAACCATTGAGATAGTGGAAGATATGGGTTGCCACTAATATCCACCTAGATCAAAGGGAAGGGTCCACCTACCCTTGTTTGGGATATCCCTTGCATGAAAATAATTTGAGGTGAAGGATTAGATAAGGATTTAACTAGATACCTCTCAACATAAATGCCATCCCTTAGGGAAGGTCAACTAACCCTTCTCCTTGATCCCATCCATGAGAATACTATTATTGAAGAATGAATGGTTAAAACTTCTATTGGATAATACCCTACAACATGAACACCATCAATAAAACAACGATTGGTTATCCCTTCTCCATAACCCCCTACATGAGAATGTTATTGTCAAAAAATAGTCATTTAACCCATCCCTAAGACCCTCCTATTTGAAAATTGTACTCAAAGAATGAATACTATCCTTCAAGAAGGGTTCATCAACCTTTCTCCTTGCTAACAATCCATGATAACATATTGCTTGAAGAAGGGTGAGTGGAATTTTCATTAGATACCATGCATTAAGAGTTCCATCATTGGGGAAGGGTTAATTAGCCCTTTACCATGTTCCACCTTAATGAGAATGTTATGATAGTGGAAGGGTCATATGACCATTCCTTTAAACCTCATATTTGAAAACTAGCTTGAGGAGTGTTTAAATGACTATTCCACTACATACATAAGAAAACTCTATAGCTTGATAGATTTTGCAAGGAAAATGGAATTAACATACATATGAAAACTACATATACCCCTCAACAAAATCGAGTAGAAGAATGAGTGATAAAAATGTTGATGGAGATAGCTAGGAGTGTGCTAAACTACTAGTATCACCACAAAAAATTCAAGGAAGCCATTGAAATTGGAATGCACCCTATTAACCTGAACAAAGATGATGGGTGAAATATTAGTGAAAATTGGATTCCCACTCTCATCTCAAGAGTTGTCCCCAACTAGTCCCTCCCCTCTCCTTTGTCCTTTATTTCTCTTCCTTCTCCTCTTTTCTTGGGTTCGTCCCTTTCTTTATCCATCATTTTCCTCCCCCTTTTTCCAAAATATATACCTTTTCTATGAATTTCTCATCTCCCCTCACACCACCCTTTTTTAATTATCACCTAAATTCTAAGGTATTAGGCACATCTTAGGAATTAATATTAATTTTAATATTTATCGAAATATCATTAAATTTAATAATTTCTACATTCCTAAGTTTCTAATTATAGTTCATATCTCTAGGTTATAAACATTATATATACATGAATATGTATGATACATACATCAATATATATTAATAATTATTCATATTAATATCAACATACATTTGATATTAGTATTAATATTAATTTAAATCAAACTCTTTCACACTAACTTTACGTTTTTAGCATTATTATCAATAATAATTAATGTTGTTATTAATACAAATATGTAAACTTTATTTATATATATCTATAGATTAGGGTTTTGTTGATTTTTTCTATTTATACCTCCTCATTTTTCATTTATTCTAAATTGGCATAATTCTATTTTTTAACATTCTCATTCTAGTGATGAATCTCATAAGCACATTCTCATAAGCACATTCAATATAGATTAGGGTTTTGTTGATTTTTTCTATTTATACCTCCTCATTTTTCATTTATTCTAAATTGGCATAATTCTATTTTTAACATTCTCATTCTAGTGATGAATCTCATAAGCACATTCTCATAAGCACATTCAATACTTTGATCACTGTAAACTCTCATTCAGTGTATTTGGAAATTAATAACCAATAAAACTCTCTCATTCGATGTATTTGGAAATTAATAACTAGTAAAACTCAAATCACACAAGGCTAAAACTTGAAGTTGGGAGAAGTGTTTCATACACCTTGTAGCCCTGTAGTGGAGAAAGGAATAAACGTTGAGTAGAAAAGAGTAATTATGGGATAATGGTGGTAAATAATTAGAGATCACTGGTACACAATGAATGTTAAGAAAATGTACTTGCTAAGTAATTATCTAGCATGTAGAATTGGAAAAACATAAATGGTTTATAGTTTTCTTATGTTTATTTATTGAGTGCTAAGGTGGGGGAAAACAATGTTTTAGTTTTAACTTACTATTATTATAAAATTTATTTGGAATGATATGCTACCCCTAAACAATTTTGCTACGAGCATGGAGACTCCATAGTGGATTCTAACTATTACGAGTATGGAGACTCTGTAATGCATTTTAACTATTTTGTTGTTAAATAATAGGTCGATCTTAATTTTGAGTGTAGTGTTTTTGTCCAATAAGGGTTTATGTCTATAAGAGTGTCTATTTTGGAACGAGGGTTTTATAATTCTAATTTAATTGTCAATAATTATTAGGTGGATGGCATAGATTTAACCTCTATGAAATATTCTAGAATATTTTTAGTAGTAGTCATTGATCAAAGGTTGAGATTTATTTCAAAGGTAGTTATATCCTTACTTCACTTTCAATTAAGTTAATTAATTAAAAAATGTCATATCAACAAATCAATATGAAATGAGCTATGATTTTATGGACATGTAGGATTGATAAGCGATGATATTGGCCCATGGTATTGTAACACGACCTAGGATATCCGTGTTAAAGTGGAAGTGAATATCCATGGATAAATTTTTTTACATGTTTTAAATGTATATATGTTTAAATTATATATTAGTTCTTTTTATACTTAAAAATAATAATTTAAAATAAAGTTGTGGTTAGTTTTATGATATTTAATTTTTGGCAATGTGAG
This sequence comes from Pinus tabuliformis, assembly GCA_031772625.1. Classification (NCBI taxonomy): domain Eukaryota; kingdom Viridiplantae; phylum Streptophyta; class Pinopsida; order Pinales; family Pinaceae; genus Pinus; species Pinus tabuliformis. The sequence continues at coordinate 619,563,992 of CM062817.1, forward strand.
ATATGTTATGAAGTACGTTTTCTTGACGTTTATCGTGGATAGATGGATGTTTATCTACTTTTACCAGTTATATAATTTATAGTATTGTGATAGTTTTTCTTTGTTTTCCCAACCCTATAATTTATATAGTTATCCTAATTTTTACTTTTCTCTTTTATTACGTCATAAGTCGTTCCCTCTGAAATGAACTCATCTCTAGTGCTAAGTGTCTTTGTTATGCATCATCCGATGAAACGTTAGACCATTCAAATGTTTCCCTCTATTGATCTTTGTTAACTGATTTCTTGATTTACGTTGTCAACTAAAACTTTTAGTTCAATCGTCCCATATTTTTTATTGTGGGTTTTTAATGCAATTGGAGTCTTGACATCCACCGATCTAGATGCGGCGTATCAAATTACCGGTTTCTTGATTGAATTAGCAAGCATTACCAAGCAATTCGTTAGGTACTCTACTTCTTCATTTGGGCGGTTACATGATGGGGTCGCTTCAGTTGTATCTTCGATGAATCAACGTTGTCTCCTTTATCTGGTTGATGAATCAACTGGGTGGTTGATCGTTTCATGGGCAAGGGATCATTTCTCCACGCCACGTGACTGTGAGGAAGGTAATATTAGTTTTTACCATGAAATGCCATTGAAATAACATTGATTTCCCTTCCCAAGATATTTAGCATTTTTGGCGACACGATTTGAGTAGGTCAGAGTTTATGGCCTAGGTTTGAGCAATGGAGAAATGAAGTAGCTTCACTAATTCTGTGTGAGATTTGAGCAGTGGAGTAGCGAGGTAGATTTATTGGCTCTGCTCCAGATTTGAGCAGTGGAGCACCCACGTTATGATCTAATGACAACAATTGAATGGTTTTAGTGGTGTTATTGGTATGTTTTTGTGCCATTATTTAATCTTGTTTCAAACTTTTTATTTATATGTTTATGATATGTTTTGCATTTTGTAAGCAGGTTTTCGATCGATTCTATGACCATCTGGGCGTTCAAGAACATTGAAGAATCTGCAGATATTCCATGCCTGAGTACTCGACCCAGGAGGATCTACTTCAACCTTTGGAATGAGGACAAATTAAAGGGGTCAGCTAAGGAGGAAGGGTTAAAACAGATGGGAGAAAAACTTCGTTTGTTGCCTCTTACCAATCCGTGAATGCATGCAGGGATATGGAGCTCCTTGAGTTCAAAATCAAAACACTACCACTACTAATAATAACAACAATGCTAATTTTGATTTTAATTCATTGCATGTTTCACATGAAATAGTGAAGGATAGTCACAGGTGCAGCATTGATTTTGGTGGCAAGAAATGACACAAGCGAACATTTATTGTAATACTCCATTGTGTCACATTCTATGTGATAACAAGTAAACGTTTATAATGTGAACAAGTCAGCCAAAAATTGGTTTCTTAGGAATATGTTCATGTGTTAAAAGCATAAGTTTTTGGGGTTTTTATATGCCCCTCATTTAATATTACAATCAAGCCCTATTGAAATATTGGCTAATCAATACAATGTTTTGGCTCTATCGCAGGCACATGTTTTAATTTTAGGCGTAAGTCATATTTACTAGACCTCGTAATTTTACCAAGAGCTTCGAGGTTCATACATTTTAATTTGTTGCAGTAATGAGAAGGATTGTAACCATTTCATGTTCTATTTTATAACGCCCTATTTTCAACTTGTCGTGATCCTACGTGACAACAAATTGTAAACACAATTTACATGTTTAATCCTGCATTCACCGCATTATTTTCCAAATTTCAAAATATATATAACATAGTATTATGAATTTTATTGACATCTTAGGCATTCTCCCTTTGCCAGCGAACGAAAGAAAATGTGAATGTTGGCAGAATTACCATGGAAATTAAAAGTTTATTCAAAATAATATAAAAATAATGTTAATTATATGATATTTATAAATTTGAATAATTTTATAAATATATCAATAAACATTTTAGTGAGATTCACCAATGTCTTTAAACTTCAAGAAAATTTACCATCCTTAAAAATTTTCTTCATGAGTAGTAACAATGAATTTGAATATTTTCATTAGTTACTCTTATCACTTTGAAAATTAGGGCATCACCCTTCCTAACTAAACAATTGACAAGTCAACTCTCGCAATTAGGAATCCTTATACTTTGTACAACAACCATTTCTATTTCAGATGAGTACTTTTTCTCTACACATATATGGAATCATTTTACCCTTCTGACATCCATGATCTATGATCAGGATTCAATCAATGGAATTTTACCTGGTGATTAATTACTAATCAAATGTTGTTTTCCATGTTTACCTAATCTTGAGTTTTTGTACTTGTGTATTTCTTTGTATTATGTTTACTTGATCTAAGTTTTTGTTTTTGTACCTATTTATGAGTCAGTAATTCAAATTATTCAACCCTTGCTGGAAATCCCTCTACACTATGTTGGATACCATGTTCTCTAGTAAACTACATCAAGAATATCATGACAATGCTACCTTTGCTCATAGTAGATAGTCCCTTAGTACTATGTTGTTACCAACCTTCAAAATTTCTTAAGGATACTTTAGCTATATTTACATCATAATTTTGCATATCAAAGTTAATCTCTTTTTGTTGCCTAGACTTTTCTTTTGTGCAGTTGAAATCTTCTTTGCAGCTTCATATTGATGGCACCAATCCTATAGCTGAAGATATTACCCGTCAGGTATAGCTTTATTTGTGACATGATGTAGAAAATAGATAGTACTTTTAAGAAGATATCAATTGACCCATGCCTTTTTCAGCATTTATTTTGTATTGTTAATTAATTTTTAGTTCTCATTTTTCAAATATATCATTCCAAAAAAATTCCTAAACAATGCACATTAAGTGTCATATGGAGTGAACATTTGCAAAGAATTTGCAGAGTTTTTTAAACAATTTTCCTTTTGCAATTTTGTTATATTCTTCAAAAGATTGGTTTCTCCTATTTTGTAATGAAGATTTGTTTCTATGTCAATCTGTTGTGTTCTGACATGAAATTCTCTATATTATCACATCTATTTCAAGTGATACAGTGCAACAAGCAATGAATTCAACATTTCTTCTTTTCATTCTGTTTAGCCTTGCAAAGCCTTAATTTGGTGAAGTGTTTCACAATTTATGCTTTTTATTTTGCAACAAATTTATTTTAAATACTCCTGGAATAAATTAAAACAACAATGAAGAATCACTTCGAAAGAAAAGATAGTTTCCTCAATATAAAGAATTACCTTTTAGTATATTTGTATAAAATATAGATCTGTTGGATGAACAATAAGATCCTTGGAAGAACCTCCAATTCGAGTGAATTTTGTAGTACAAAAGGAAAGTTAAGTTTTGGCTTATCGAATCAAGAGTCCATTTCTACTAGAAGCTGAATTGATTAAACATAATTGACAATATAATATTTTTTCCTGGAACAAATTATTTGGTAGAATTCATTTGTAGCCTTTGCACTTGCAAGTAGTTTTTACATTTGGCATTAACACAACCTAATATGTCTTGGGTTTGCGACGTATGTCATTTTTTACAAACATAGATTTACTAACTCTTATACTGTTTAGCTAGGAAATTAATGCTATGTATCCTTTTAAAGTTGCTTCTTGTAATATGTTAGACAACATTATAACTGACCTAGAAGGTTAGCCACTACACATGGCTTCCTTATGTCGGAAAAATGGCCCTTGAGACGTTTGTCACTAGAAACAACTCTTTGAAATTTAGTTTTAGCAATTAATACTTGGCATTTGTTTTGATGTGCTTCCTTCAAAGCTAAACATTATAAGTGCTTGGAGAGGTCTAAGAGGTGAACCACTGAGCACAACTCAGAGCATAGATTTCTCCAGATCAGAAATGCCCACTTATACGATCCCTTCTAAATTAAACATCTCAATCTTAATTTCATCATAAAAATAATAAATATTTAAACATAATAATTATAATCTCTGTGGAATAATCTTGAAATCCATTGGCCACCTCAAACAACTAGAAAAATTAAATCTTGCTCTGAACCAATTATCGAGTAGTATACATGAAACTCTTGGGAAATGTTTACTACAACTAGCCCTATCATATAATATTCTCACAAGGCACATACCTCATGAAATTGGGGGTCTCCATTCACGTAGGCCCAGGTAAGCCTCTTGCAAAGCTAAATTAATTTATTACGTATTGTTATAGACAATAATTTATGTTGCAAAGGAACAGTTCCAAACTAGACAACATCTACATCGCCTAACACAGCACATCTCTCTTCATCTATGTTCTTCTTCCATATGCTACCATCTTATCATGTTTCACTGGAGAAGGCCTCTTTTTCTAGTTGGTTGTGAGAAGGAAAGGTATGTATTATGTGGATTAAAGTCTCGAGGAGTGGGAGAATAGGATAAGGTGGTTTCTTCTTCATATCGTCAATCTTTCCCATTCCTATTGCCTTCACCATACATCCCTTCTTTGCAATGATTCTCTGTACTAATCTGCAAATTTTGGATCTTAGTTTACAACAGTAGATGATTTATGTTTGGCTATTATAGCAATTGGTGCCAAAATTCTCAGGCATTTGAGCTTGGTAGGGTTTTTTGTGTGGTAATTTATTGAGATATAGAATGCACACCTTTGATTTTGGTTGGTTGATGCTAATATTACTACATATATGATATTAACATGTTAGCTTGTACTATAATTTCATTCCACTATTTGAATTCATTTTTATTAATCTAAGATTCTTGGATTAGGATGCCAATTAATGTATATATGGTGATATGTGGTCTTAAGATGAGAAGTCTTTTACACTCAATAGAAATTTCATTATTCAATCATATAAGGAATGAAAAAGAGGTTGCCACAAAATGTATATTGAGATTAATCATTCATATTTAAAATAGATAATGTATATTCAAATGATGAAACATTAAATCAAGCTATCTTGAGTATAGAGAAAGTAATTTTAGCAATGAACCCATCTTGCAATTATAATCCATGATATAGCTCAATTTTGTAAAGTTTAAATTTCAAAGTTTTGAACTTGCCACAAAATGTATATTGAGATTAACCATTCAGATTTAAAATAGACAATGTATATTCAAATGATGAAACATTCAATAAAGTACTCCCTTAATTTTAGAGAAAGTAATTTTAGAAATGAACTCATCTTACAATTATAATCCATGATATAGCTCAAGTTTGCAAAGTTTAAATTTCAAATTTTTTCTTTGAAACACCATTAATAAAATAAAATTGCATAAATTTTTTACTTCTATCTTCTATGTTATTCTTTTTGACCCTCTTGGCTTACAGCGGCATTTCCTTTGCAACATGTGATGCAATTGCTAGTTATGTTATACAACACTACCAAAAGAAAATCGCTTTCAACATCATATCATTACCTTTAAAAGAAAAGCAACATAACATCATAATATCACTACCATTAAAAGAAAAACAACATTAAAAAAACTCATTTAACATCTCATCATTACTTTGCTAAATAAGGCCAAAATACTTTCTCACATGTCATCATTATTCCTTGTGCTATCTTGAGAATGTGATGACAATTTTTATTTTTTCCCAACCCTATAATTTATATAGTTGTGTTAATTTTTACTTTTCTCTTTTATTATATTATACAACACTACCAAAAGAAAATCGCTTTCAACATCATATCATTACCATTAAAAGAAAAATAACATAATATCACTTTCATTAAAAGAAAAACAACATTAAGAAAACTCGTTTAACATCATTGCTGCCTTAAATAAGGGCCAAAACACTTTATTGCATGCCATCATTATTCCTTTTGTTATCTTGAGAATGTGATGGGTAAACGTGGTGTTTGCAAAGTGTTCGAGAATCTAATCCTAACCATGTGATAAGTGTTATACTTATCTATCTAAGTGTTATAGTTAGTTGAGTTAGATGAATTTAGTCTAGTTATCTTAAGTTCATTTTAGTCTCACTGTAAGCATTTATTACTGTAAGCATTTATTATTGATGTCTCCAATATAATATTATTTAACTAATTCATAATATTGAAAAAAACAACTCTCTTCCAGAATTTTTTTTTTTTAATTAACATGATATCAAAATTATTTTGGATAAAACTCCTTGACAGAATAACAACTCGAGTGAGGTGAGAGCAATAGTAAGTCAACAATGTGAAGTCTTTGTTAGAAGAAATTCATTGCTATGAAAATGGTGAAGCAAAAAAGTTATCGAACTGAGAAAAATGAGAAAGCTGGATTTAAAAAAAAATAAATCGAAATACAGTCACGAAGTAAAAAAGTTTTAAATTTGTATTTTACTTTTAAATTTGAATGATCAACCACTCATGATCAACGCACTCAACCCACGGACCAGGTGCGTTGACCCTGCCAGCCTTGTGAAATTAACAATTGTGTTGCGTTTCAACGCAGCACTCCTCCATCGAGAAGAGAGAAGAGCTCTAACGGCAGACCCGTGAACGAACCAGCAAGGAGAGGGGAGGTTTTGTTTTCAAAGCTTGCGGAGTGAACTTACGGTTTTGAAGAGGTCAAACGAAAGATCGAGTCACAAGTCTGCATTAGCACGAGGATTTGATTGGTAGTTAATTTTTTCTTAGAGGGCGAGCCAGGTTCCCTTCAATGCACAGAACGTTAACAGATTTGGAGCTCGTCGCCAGAGCTTTATTCTAAAAAGGGAAAATTCCTTTTAAAAAAAGACAAGTTCTAACCACCAATGTCAAGCAGGTCAATAGTTCGAACCACAAGGATTATCCGAAAAGGAAAATCCTTCAACGATCAAAGTGAAGGTTTCGTTTGGTATGTAAGAAGATATATTTTTTATAAGCTTGTGGAATAATTAAAAAGGGACATGTGCGTAGGTTAAAAGACTTTTTAACCGGGGTTTTTTGAGATTTAAATTTTTTATTAGAAAGTTTTAAAAAAGGGTTTTATTTATGGTTTTTATTTTAAAAGAAAAATTATGTTGTTTGGAGTGTTGTTTCAAGTTATATAAAAGAGAAGCCATATCATAAATGTTGAAGGGTTTTTAGAAGGGTAAAATATTTTTTTAAGGCAGTCACTATGTCTATAAATTGATTTTCTTGTTGAGTCACAGTTAGCTATCGCTCAATAAATGGAAGAGTTAAAGGTTAAGAAAGTTGAAGCATCACTTAACAAATGGAAAAATCTAAGAGGCTAAGAAAGTCCAAGGAGATGTATGAAGGTTTTTTGAAAGAATTGGAAGTAAAGAGGTAAAATGATGCCTTCACATTAAAATGCATAAAAGAATGTGTGAATAACAACATTTTTCCCCTGATTTCAAATGTCAAGACAACCAAAGAGGCTTAGAATACCCTTGAGAGGAGTTTTGGTGTAATGGAGGCCATTGAAGTTTAAGATGAAGAGATTAGTGAATCCCACTATGCTCAGGCACAAGTGGATGATGATTGTGAAAAAATTGCAAAAGCAATAGAGAATGAGCACTCGGATGCTTGTGATTCCTAGTGTGCACAACCACAAGTGGACTAAAATTTAGTGAATCCAGCTACAGACCTTGATGAGAACAATGAAGTTGTCATTGGAGCAGTCAATACTATGGTAAATCCACCAATTAATAGTGTTGATGTAAATTTTGACGATGATTTGTTGACTAAAGATGAGTGGTTGAAGATGATGCAACAAAAACATCATACTAACATGATGTTATTTGGTGATATAATGCCACTTGAATCTAAAAACCAAGTGGAAGGCAACATGTCTGTAGTAGCACAAGTTAGTACAGAAGTGGAAGAGATAGAGAAAAGACAAAGGCAAAGGAAAGAAACACAATTGGAGAAAGCTCTCAGAATGAACAAAACCAATGTGGTTCTGCAAATGTTTCTAATCTTACCATTGATTTTCAATATGTAGGTACACAAAACAATTATGAAGAAAATTTAAATTTCCTTGAAGCATGACTTGCAACACCATGCCTTGATAAAGTCTGCATAGAAAGTGCAAAAGTGAACCTTGAAGACAACTTGGATGACGTACAGATTAATGAAATTTTCAGGTATTGGAGTTCCGAAGTGATGAAACTGTATTATGGTCTTATGTTGCAATAGATTGATCATGACAAAAGATGACATGTGGCAGCAGTCCACATACAAGCTGGTTTTTGAAGAAGTCTGGGACATGCTTAAACAGTCTTGAACAATGGAAGTCTTGCACCAACAAATGAAGAAACTAAGGTTTGAAGGATACAACAAAAACAAAAAGCTGAATCAAGTTAGAGGCTACGGGATCTTGAAGAAGAGAAGAAGAAAACTAAATGTAGTTGAAGTCAATGTTTTTAAATTGTAAGCCTAACTGAGACATAACCCAACAAATATCTTAATTAAATTTTTATGTGGTTGAAATTAGGGGGAGTGTTGGAAAATCTAATTCCAATCACATTAGAGATGTCATAGCTATCCATCCAAGTGTCATAGTTATTTTAGTGCAATGATTTATCAATCATTACTCCAATATAATCTTATATTTCCAATGTAATCATATTTAAGTAATTCGTAATATTGAAAAAAACAACTATTTACTCCATAAAAAAAAATTAGTTTTCACAGTAATCTAATCCATATTTTGTGTGGAATGTGACAGCAGATATACAAACCAATAGGCTACAAATTATGAACATGCATGAGCGGACATATGACGGAGTTTACATCAAATTATTTACTTTTTATGATTGGACATATGAGCGGGCGTTTGCTGGTAAAGGGTTTTTTTTTTTATTGGTTTCAGAATGGACACGAATGAGTCCAGTATTCATCTTTCACAACGGCTGGCGGAATGAACGTACAACGACGCAATGTACGGGGTGGTGTTTCAGGGTAAGTAGTGCAGATACTATATCTTTGTTTACCAAAATAGTATGGCGGTGAAATGGCTAAAACCGTGAAAGGTTTGCAACAAAATATGACAAACCGATATGCAGTTCCATCAGTAACTTTTTATGACTGGAAATTTAGAAATATCAGGGGAATTTGGTATCTGCTTGTAAAGTTTAATTTTGTCTTTAGCATACAGCCAGTTGGTTAGTCTAGGGTTTACGATTCACAACATCACTAAAAATAGCATGGCGGTGAAATGGCTAAAGGTGTGGAACAAAATATGACAAACCGATATGCAGTTCAATCAGTAACTTTTCATGACTGAAATTTGGAAATATCAGGGGAATTTGGTATCTGCTTGTAAAGTTTTGATTTTGTCTTTAGCATACAGCCCGTTGGTTAGTCTAGGGTTTTCGCTTCACCATATCACTGTAAGTACCTTTGTCAAATCTGCTCATTCATTTAAAAAAGTCAACTTAAAGGCGCTTTTATGCCATGCCATGGAACGAGACGCGATTGTTGCGCCTAGGGAGTAGATGGTGGAGGCAGGAAAAGCCAGCTCAGCCCTGATTGGATATGTCTTTCGTAGCTGCAACTCACTAAAGGGACGTTCAATGACCGAACATATGCAGTGAAATTTCGGGCCACGTAGTAATGTTACTATTGTTTCGTTGAAATCGTCATTTAGCGTTCACATCTACGTGTGTTTGGGGTTCCTACTCCCGAAGAAAAGGACTAAATTTACTTTAAAAGCAATATTTACAGATACTACGGTCACAATCATACGGAATCAAATCCAATGATTGGTCGGTTGCCATGTGCGACTTTGGAAAATAGAAGGCTTATGGGCTCCATGCTTTCGCCATCCATCCCTGTTGATCGCCATCGCTCTACTTGTGAATTCGTGTTTATATATCTGCCACGAGTTGATTCCCAAGCCAACATCAGCCCTTGGCGACCGGTAGGAGAACTCATCGCCAGACTCAGTTACTCGCAGAGAAGATCCATTGGCAGGCAGGTGTAAAAATGAGGTACACAGAAGGGCAATTAGATGGAGTCCCCATTTCCTCCAAAGCGAAGATAAGAAAAGGTCTCTGGTCACCTGAAGAAGACGAGAAACTAATCAATTATATGAAGAATAACTGCCACATCGGCTGCACCTGGAGCTATGTGGCCAAGCATGTTGGTAATTAATGAAGTACCCAGTTCCATTTAAATTTCAGTTCTACTGTGCTTTATTTGAGTCAATTTAATGTTAGAGGTGCAAATTCAAGAACGAATATTAGTATGTAGTATGCAATGTTGGTAGTGGAGGGTGTGTAGATTGTCAGATTCTTAGTATCTTCAAATCCAATTATTTATACACTACACACATCAACATTCCATACATAAAGTTTATAAAGTACTTTTTTATTTAAAAAAAACAGCCACACTTTCTTTTAACAAGTTTGTTTTTGTAGTGAGTGACTTATCCTGTATATGGCATTAGCATTTCAGTGAATACCCTTTCCTTGTATATACAAATATAGTAACTCTCAGCGAGTACCGTCTGCTCTTGGTGCAAGATAAATAAGAGGTTAAATTTCCTTTTGTTGGAAGATGAATAAGAAGTTAATTTTCCTTTTTAATAATCAAGAATTTTGAAGTGGATGGTGAATAATAAATTATTTTTTTAATATTTGAGAATTCAATTCCATAGTAAATTTTGGAATTTTGGAAATTTATGGATGTAAATAAAATATGATAATTTCATATTTATAAAATTATCAAAACATACATAAATCTGCAATTAATCAGCTGTTCCCACCCCACCAAAGTAAAACACAATACACTAATTCGTAGTCATGTACATACAGGTCTCCAGAGATCCGGAAAGAGCTGCAGGTTGAGATGGATTAACCACTTACGACCTGGCCTTAAACACGGCGCAATTTCACTCCAAGAAGAACAATTGATCAGACACTTACACTCTATTCTGGGCAACAGGTTTTCTTTTGATCCATTCCTGCACCTCTGCTCTCTTCTATTCATTGGTTTCTCTATTAATAATTGTTCCATTTAACTGCTAATTTTTGTCCATCGATTTGGAAAAGTGAATGGCCTTGACGACGCAGGTGGTCTCAAATTGCCTCCTATTTGCCTGGACGCACGGACAACGAGATCAAGAATTATTGGAACTCCTATATCAAAAAGAAGCTCAATGAGTTTCCCTGCTCCTCCACCGAAGCCAACGGCAACAGCAGCACAAAATTTAACAACCCGTCGCAATCCGATCCCACATACAATACCAATACAGTCCCTGCTCAGGCTTATGATACTTATACCGGATTTCACTCTGGCAAGCCATTGGACGTCATTGCTGAAGGGTGCCTGCAGTCCCTCGATAACATCTTGAATTCATTGATCAGTGAAGAAAATCAGCTTTATGGTGTTCAGAACAGGTTGGAATTAAAGTATGAGCAAGTACAAGAGGAGCAAAACAATGAGTTTGCAATTGATATAGACCCCACCAACAACCAGCTAATTTCTTGCTCTCAGCTGTGGACTGATTCTACCTCTACTCAGACCAGTGAGAGCTTCTCTCAGGCTTTTACATATCCCAGTCTGCAAGCGCAAGGGCATACTTATAAGACTGCAAAATCATCGAGATGCGGTCAATTCATAGACCCGTGGATTACATTGCCATATCATGAAACGCCTGCCTGTGGCAGTTACTCTGTTGGCTATACCAACATCATCCCCGCTGTTGATGAGATCAGTGACTCGATGAAATGGGAAATTGGAAAAGATGGCGAGATCCTTAATAATGAGAATGAGATGATGATCGACTATTCTTCTTTGACAGCATCTCCTGGAACAACTGCACGGAGCGCTGGCCATTCCTACTCAAATGCAGCTGATTTTAGTAATGTTTACCCAGAAGCTGAGTCATACCCACCACATCATTCCCGCTCCCAATTTAGTGCACCAGAAATTCTATGGGCCGACGTTGATCAGTACTCTAAGATCCAGTCTCAGGATCAGGACGATTGCAATGATCTTGGGAATCTGATATACGATGAAGTAAAATTGGGCGCACCAATTTACATTAATAATGATATGGAGAAGAGGTATCAGTTGCCTCCGGTAGGAGGAGTGAAGGTTGGTGATAAACAGGACGATTACTACTCCACAATTGGGAATGAAGAAGCCATAGCAACACTAACTCCAACAGTGTTGGCCAGAGGAGGAAGAACGCTTGCCTTTGAGACTGAACACAAAGCAGAACAAGTTACGGTTTGGGCACAGGAAAACCACTAATTGCAATACCCGTTGTTTTCTGAGGTTACAATTTTTCAACCTGCTTTATTTTTTCAAAAAAATGAAAAAATAGTGTTTGAATTGTTTCATAGGTTACAATTTTCAACCTGCTTTATTTTTCAAAAAAATGAATAAATAAAGTGTTTGAATTGTTTTTTAATAGTGGAAATAAATTAATATTATTAAATTTTTGAATTATTTTTTCAATAATGGAAATAAATTGAGCATTATAAAAATCTATTAATATTTAGCATTCTGAAACATTAGAAAATGCAATGCAAATGCGTCCGCGTGTCGTACGAAATTGACTTGAACGTTTTAAATTTTCTGGTACGACAAGTTGAGTGTACTGTCACGTATGCCTTAGAATATTCAAATAATCAGATGCCTTAGAATATTCAAATAATCAGAATATTGGAGTATTTAATAATTTTTTATAATAAAAATAAATTTAGTACTATTAAAAACTATTTAATATTAAAAAAAATAATAATTGTAACCTAAAATTTTACCAAATTTTATTATAATAAATCTCGTTTCGAAGCGGGAGTAACCATAAGAGATTGTTTTTTCATATGAATTTACGGTGATTCTGGAGCGCAAATCCTTGATAACCGAGCAGTATAACCTGTTTTTCAAGTTTTTGGTGTGGCCGTTTTATTAGAATGCTGCGATATATTTTATAATGAAATTATGTTTTTTTTTCAAATATATAAATAGATTTAAGGTTTTGGAAAAAAATTGAGTTTTTCCACTAAAATTTAAAATTGTAATTTTTATAAAAAAAATTAACAAAATTAATAATAATCTCATTTATAAGGAGACAGTACAATAACAGATTGTTTTTTCTAGAGGTATTTATTTAAAGTTAGAAAGTAAATTTTTGAAAACAACGAAGTGTAACTTTGGTTCTTTTATTTGAATTTGGTGATGATTTATAATAAAATTGTGGTTATAAATAGATTTAGTGGCCATGCAAATTTGAACCTTAGAGTTATATAAATTTATCTTTAAATGGGAAGTATAGTAATGCATAAGAAATTTTTATTTTTTATACCCATTTTTTAAGATCTAAATAGCAAATCCTTGAAAACAATGTAGCCGGATTCTTTCCCATTTTGGTAGTTTTATGAAAATTTGGTAATATAATTTATAATGAAATTGTATTTCTTTTAATATATAAATCAATTTGATGCTTTGATAAAATTTAGAACATTTAAATTATAAAAAAAAATTATTATTTTAAACTTAAATTTAGGATTTTGAAAATATTTTACAAAATAAATTAAACATGAGACATTTATATAAGTTATGTATTCATATGATAAGTGTGTAATTTTTTTTGTTCTAAAGTAGAAATTTAGAATTTAAGGTTTTGAAAGGTTATTATTAGGATTTTAGATTTTTCCAAACTTTAATAGAATTTCATATAAAATCAATTAAAATATTTTTATAAAATTAGGTTCATTATATTATTAGTATATGATATTTATTTAATTCAATGGGGTAAATTCATCAACCTCTAACTAAATATCAAAATGCTATTACATGGGATTAATCTTTTCTTAGGAGGATTTTTTTTTTTAACTTTCAAAATTCAAAGGTCTTTTTTTAATCATTGTATTTATATATAAATTTTATAAACATTTTTTTTTTCTCAATCTGTCTACTCCTATTATTTATACAAAAAAATTACAGCAAGGCCACAGCCTTGAAAGTCTTGCCATGAAGTTGGCATTTTACAAAAATGATCATGATCTCAGTACACAGTAGACCTCCAGCAGTATTTTGACTTCACATAAGACTCGAAACAGTGCTGAACATAAACTAAGACGAAACTTGCACAGCTAGACAACGGTAGACATAAACGACACATTGACAGACAGAGACCTGAAACATGCATTAACTTCGAGATTCAAAACAGAGTCGAGCTCCTACTTCAGAAACTGCAAAGAGCGGAAACCCGGGCGGGATCAGTCATCCTCAGAGGTGTATGGCTCCTCAACGACCCTACACCCGAATTGTAGTGAGTCCTCCGAGTCAGAATGATGAACCGCCGAGCCTGTAGGTTCTCCTCGAGCTGGCGCACTTGGACCTGCAGGGACAACCGGATTCACCAGAGAGGGACCTCCCATGACCTGGCGCTGATTGTCAGTCGGATTCGCCATCCTCTGTTCTGCAAGAGCTCCAGGATGGGCCACTCCCGAACCCCGGACATCTTCACATTTTTCAATAGTGACTGAGACTATAAAGGTGGAGTTGGCGAGAGAACACGGGATGCGGTAGCGAACAGTGGGGTGGGCAGCATGCTCACAATCAACCATCCTGACTCGCCCACGACCCCTGCCTCTGCCACTTCTGGTGACAGGGGGACTGCTCCGCCCAGGTTCCAGCGCGTCCGAGGAAGAGTAAGAAATGGGGGTGGACCGCTGAGAGGTGGCACGACCATGGGAGCCACCACGTCTGCTCCCCATCCTGGGCCGTTCGCGCGGCATGGCAATGTACAGAGAATTGTCGAGAGAGCGAATACACGGAGAGGAGTACCCCGAGTGAGGCGGAAACGGAACCCCAATTGAACCGTATGAACCTGGAACCAGAGCCCAGCGTTTGTGGAATGCTCTTGAGCCTAGAAAGGGAATGACGGGCCTAAGCTCGCTTGTGGAAAAGCTCAGAGAGACACACAACGCTGCAATCCATAAAGCCGCAGAGGTATGCGACGAAGCCGCGGGAACGATGAGCTTATGGAGCGCCATAGCACAGTAAACCATGAAGCGGATGGAGGGAGTAAATGCCTGCATTAATAGGCTTGTGCGAGACTAGCTCGCTCATCCTGCGCAATAACCCGTGGCGTGCTTGGGCTGACACCTGCCCATGTGATACGCCATCTTCATACCCTCTGATTTGTCAAGCACCCGCATCTGGGAAATTTTATAAACATGTTAATAGGTATAAATATGTTTTATAATAAATTCCTAGATTTAAGGACAAATTTGGACACTTTAAACTTGGATGTATTAGATTACAATTTATAAAAAAAAAAAAGACTGTTTCATAATGATAAAGTCTTTTTAGGTTAGACTAATAAAATATATTGTAATTTCAAGGACATAATGATTTTCATCTCTCTATATATATATATAAAAGATTATAAATTTTGGAAAAATAGTTGTGCACAAGAAGGATTTGTTCTCTACAACTCCATAATTTTTTGTTATAGGATTGCATCATTTAAATACTCAAAGGTTGTATTAACAAAAACATATGCATGATATTATGCACGAAATTCCTACCTTTCATATTTTACACCATCTGGAAATTCATTGCAAGTACCTCTAATCATCTCTCCCAGTTAACATATTGTTGTTTTTCCAGGGTTGCATTGCCACTAATACTTCCCGAGAGACCATCATTGTCTTGAACCTACTCATGGGTTGGGATGACCTATAAGTTTTTTGACGAGCTCTGATGCAAGGAGATTTTTCATGTGAACCTCATTCAAACAAGGCATCAATATTTGTAATCTTGACCTATATTTTTTTATATGGAAAAGTTTGGTCATATCCTTATATTCTTGTTGAAGGCTACTCGAATTCACCTCCCAACTTCGAAAATTTTCTCGGCCATTTCAAAACTACCCTCCAACTAGAATCTAGGGCTATGAGAATTTTTTTCTTTGTATCCTTCCTATGATTCTATGAGATTGTTTTTCTTCGTATTTCCTATGCTTCTTAAATTGACCTTGTACAAGCCCAAATAAACTCCACAATGAAAGAACACAATGAAGGAGCACAAGGAGAGAGCGTCATATTAATGATAAAATTACTTATTTATACATGTGAAATCTAGGTACGAGACAGTTGTGTCTTGGTAACTTATTAACCGTAAAAACGGAATGTAAAAATAATTATATATTATACAATATACAATAACGACCCCGAAGGATTAGTTAACTTTACCCCCTTAATCCGAAGGGACATTTGACATGCCGAGTAACATTCTAAATTTTTCAAACTTTTCACGTCCTAGTGGCTTTGTAAATATGTCTGCGATCTGCTCTGAAGTAGGACAATGTGTCAGATGAATAACTTTGGCCTCTACATAATGTCGAATCAAGTGATATTTGGTGTTAATATGCTTTCTTCGATCATGAAACTTGGGATTCTTGGCCAACTGAATTATATAAGAGTTGTCGACGAGTAGTGGAGTTGAAGCCTTTTGTTTCTCCTGCAAGTCTTCAAGTATTTTGCGAAGCCAAATGATTTCTTTTGTAGCTTGAGCTGCTGCAACATATTCGGCTTCGGTGGTAGAATCAACAGGAATAGATTGCTTGCGTGATCTCCAACTGATGGCTGCTGATCCAAGACTCATCAAATAACCAGAAGTAGAAACTCCATTCTCCTTATCTCCATCAAAATTAGAATCTGAATAGCCGGTGAGATGGAAATCTACAACTTTGGAATATTTGATGTCATATGTTCGAGTGCCTTTCAAATACTTGAGCACTCACTTTGCTGCATTCCAATGACCTTCACATGGCTTATGCATGAACCTGGAAAGTATCCCTACAACAAAAGCTATGTCAAGTCAAGTAGTAGTTAGAAAATTCAAACTTCCAACAAGTTTCCTGTACTTTGTTGGATCTTCAAACATACTTCCTTCAGTGGAAGTAAGCTTCAAATTTTTCTCCATAGGAGTAGCAACAAGATTACAATCCTGCATCCCAAATCTATCCAATAACTGTCCAATATAATTTTTTTGAGAAATGAAAATATATTTGGGTTTCTGATCAACTTCAATCCCTAAATAATAATGTAATAAACCCAAATCTGTCATGTCAAAAACTTTCAATAATTCTCTTTTAACGGATGCTATATAGTCATCATTGTTTCTTGTGATCATCAAATCATCTATATACACAACCAAATATACAACTGACTTTCCAATTTTCTTAACAAAAAGAGTTGCATCATCTAGATCAAATAACTTATAATTCAACTTGAGAAGGTGTTCAGTTAACTTTTCATACCATGCACGAGATGCTTGTTTCAGTCCATACAAAGCCTTAACCAATTTGCATACCTTTTTCTCTTTGCCTTTAACAACAAAACCTTCAGGCTGAAAGATAGAAACATCCTCGTTCAGATTGCCATTTAAAAATGTTGTTTTAACATCCATATGGTGTATCTTCCAACTATTCTGAGTTGCAAGAGAAAACAGAGTTCTAATTGTGCCCCATTTTGTTGTAGGAGAAAATGTCTTTGTGTAGTCAATGCCTTCCTTCTAAGTGTAGCCTTTTGCTACAAGTCTTTCCTTGTATTTATCAAGTGAACCGTCTGCTTTGTATTTGATCTTATAGACCCATTTGCAACCAATGGGTTTGACACCTACAGGAGGATCCACTAATCTCCAAGTTTCATTCTTAATAAGTGCATCATATTCCTTTTGCATTGCATCCTTCCATTCATCACAATTAGCAACTTCTTCAAAATAATTAGGTTCGCAAATTATACAATGATTGAATTCAGAATCATGAGAAACATTACCTGAATCACGTTTAGAAGACATTCATGTTTCAAAATCATCATACTTTCTTGGAAATTTTCGAGCACATGTAGATCTTCATAAAGGTTGTTGAAGTGGTTGTGATCGTTGCTCATCTTGAAAAACAGGCTCAAGAACAGGCTCTTCAAGAGAAATTTCTGGTCCTACAGAAACATTACGATCATCTAAATTTTCCTCAACGATAACATTCTCATGAGTCAAACATGGAAGAACCACAAACTGGTCCAAAATGGGAATCCCCCCTTCCGGGTGTGGAACAACATTATCATATTCAAAATATAACTTCTTAGATGAAAATTTCTCCGAATGAGCCAGTTGCTTATCAACAGTGGAATTACTTTTATCTGATTCAAGGAAAATAACATCTCTGGAAAGAATTAACTTCTTTTTCTCCTCATCATACAATCTATAAGCTTTGGAAGTAGCAGAATATCCCAAGAAAATACATTTGTGACCCCTAGAACCAAACTTGTTGTGCTGATGTTTAGGAATTAATGCATAGCATAGAGAACCAAAGACTCTAAAATTTTGAACAACAGGAAGACGATTATACCACATTTCATAAGGAGATTTATTATTGATGATAGAAGAAGGACAATGATTGCGAATATAAGTTGCATAAAGCATTGCTTCTCCCCAAAACATCAACTTAACATTCTTAAAGAACATCATAGATCTAACCATATTAAGAAAAGTTCTATTCATACGTTTTGCGACGCCATTCTATTGTGGATTATAAGGTATGGTAGTCTGATGTTTGATTCCATTGTCCTTCAAGTATTGTTCAAAAGCATGAGAAGTGTACTCGCCACCATTATCAGTTTTGAGAATGACTATATTCTGTTGAGTTTCATTTTTAATCATCAAATGAAATTTTTTAAAAACATCAAACACTTGTGACTCATTCTTCAACAAATACACCCAAAAAATTCTCGACTAATCGTCAATAAATGTCAGCACATATTTATTTCCATTTGTAGTTGCAACAGGCATAGGTCCACATAAATCTGAATGTATGAGACCTAATTTTCATGAAGATTTGAAAGAAGAACTATGAAAAGGTTGTTTACAATGCTTTCCTATAATACAAGCATCACAAGGTGTAATATTTCTTGGAATTGTCAGAAGACCTTTAATACCTTGCTTTTTCATAATTTTGATGCTTCCATAATTGATGTGACCAGATCGAGCATGCCATAACAAGCTGAGAGACAGGATATCACTTTGTTGTGCCAAAAGAACAGAACTTTCACGAGAGTTAGTAGACGAAGTACCGCTTAATTTTAAAAGCGTACCTTCTTCCACACCGGTCATAAGAACTTCATTATCAGATGCTCTACTTATCTCGATGATGCCATCAAATACTTGAATAGAATGCCCCTGCTGCCGAATATGGATAAGAGATATCAAATGAGATATCAAATTTTGCTAAAATTGTGGAATACAAAGTACATCCTGTAGAACATAATCTGCAAAATTCGGTATCTTGAAACGAATAGACCCAATGCCATATGGTTTAATTTGAGACTTGTCAACAAAGTAAATAACACCATCAATATCGTCACTAAAAGTTTCAAAAATATCTCGCTTAAATGTCATGTGACAAGTGGCTCTTGAATCCAAAATCCAAGTATCTCACCATGAAGAAAATGCAGTGTTGAAAACATCATTCATATTAAAATTATAGTGAGCAACAATGTAATGTGCAGACTCTGATGATTTTCCCTTATCTGGTGGTGGTTGATCTTTCTTTTCATTCAATTGTTCTCTCCTTTCACTGACTTTCTCCCAAGGGATTTTACAGTTAGTAGTAGTATGACCAATTTTACCACATCTAAAACATTTGATAGTTGGTCTATCATTAAAATTCCTTTGTTGTCTGTCTCCTTGATTATTTCCCCCCCCCCGCCTCTATAATTTCTCCTACCACGACCTCTACTACTTTTATCACCTCTAGAAGTTTCAGCATGAGACTTTTGATCCTTTTGTGCAAGGCACAAATTTTCTACATTAGAGTTAGGTGAAACCTCTTTCTTCCCAAAAGCTCTTTCTCTCTCAGCTATTTTTCTCACTAGTTTATCAAATGTAATGTCTTTTAGCTGCCCACTAGCTTGGAGAGATTCCAAATAATTTGAATAGACAGGGTGAAGGACTTTTATAAAAGTTGTAAGTTGTAAATCTACTTTAATTCCAGTGGCTTTTGTATCATGAAAAATGACTTTTATTTCAGAGGCACTCTTCAAAGGATCATTATCCTTCATCTCTAAAATTAAACAACTTTAACAATAACTGAATAATTGCGAGTTCTAAGTGTGAATCATACAATTCTTTCAACTTCTTTAGTGCTTCGAATGAAGTACCACAAGAAACAATATATTTGCTTACCTCTTCTGTCACCAAAGCAGTTATTAATGCATATGCCTTGTTGTCTTTTGTCTCCCAAATTTCATGTTTCTTCTCATTATCAGGCGACTCTGGTGCAATTTCTTTTCCATCACTATCCTTTTTGCCTTGACAAACTTCCCACAAATTGTTAAAAACAAGGGCACTTTTAAGCTTTCTAAACCACTCTTGGTAATTTTCCTTTCCATTAAGAACCACTCCAACTATGGAAACTATTGAAGTCATAATTGCTATGTATCCAAATATTCTTCAAATCCTTTCAAATTCAAAATATATGCAATACATATAAATTTGTTTCTCCTCTTGTTTTAACAAAGTTGGCTTTGTGGTTTAGTGGTAAGTTTCAAAAATATTCTAGCAAAGAGCTAGGTTCAAATCTTATTAGCCTCCAAAAAAAATTGACCACTCTTCAATTAAAAAAATATATCTCCTTTATTTTAAGTATCCTTCACATCTTTCTGTAAAAAACTTGTATCATTCAAACTTTGTATCCTTCAGACATCTCCCACTCAAACATAAATGTATCTTATTATCCTTCATAAATTTTACTATCATTAAACTCATGCTTAATGTGGTAAACGCAAATACTATGATTAAACTCTTGTTTACTGCCGTAACTGTAAATACTAAAAAAAATTATTATGACTGAAAGAAAATTTATCCCACTCAATTTCTTTACGCCATAGATTTCAAATACATGGAATTTATGAACAAATCAACCAAGGCTTTGATACCACTGTACAAGCCCAAATAAACTCCACAATGAAAGAACACAATGAAAGAGAACAAGGAAAGAGCATCATATTAATGATAAAATTACTTATTTATACATGTGAAATCTAGGTATGAGACAATTGTATCTCGGTAACTTATTAACCGTAAAAACAGAATGCAAAACTAATTATATATTATGCAATATACAATAGCAATCCCAAATAATTAGTTAACACACCTTTGCATTTAAATAATACATTCACGTGATTTAGACTATAGAGATTTTCTCCTAAAAAATTTTCCAAAAATATATTTTGTGTAACAATTTGCTATATCTTTTTTTTTCTCCTTTTTATTTATAATTTCTCATCGTTAGCTACAACAATTTGTTTAAAATATTATTTTAATTAATTAATTAATTACTATTAAAAATATATTTTCCAATAATAATATCACTAACTTTCCACTAAATACAACATTACCATCAGAATCTATTAACATTATAAAAAAAAAATACAATATTTCCAAAACCCATCGGCATTAAAAAAATACACCATTTGCCAAATACATTTACCTCTCTCATCATTATTCCTCTTTAACATTATCAAAACACTTGCTAACATCTCATAATTATTCCTCTCTAACATTAGCAAAACACTTACTATCATCTCATCATCATTCCTTCTGTTATCTTGGGCATGTGATTGGGTAAACTAGGTGAACATAAATGCCCCTTTTGTTTTCATTCGATTTTATATCATATTTCGTATGAATATACAAGCAAATAAACTTCAATTTGTTTACTTTCATGAACGGACATATGACTGAAGTTGACTTCAAATTATTGAAGTTCTAGTTTGCTTCAGATTGGACACATGAGTGAATCAAGTTCAGTATTCATCTTTCACAACGGCTGACTGAATGTATATTCAACGACAGGATGTATGCGGTGGTGTTTCAGGGTAAGTAGTACGGATACTATAGCTTTGTTTACAACAATAGTTTGGCGGTGAAATGACTAAAAATGTGAAATGTGTGAAACAAAAAATGACAAATCGATACGGACTTCAATAACTTTTTATGACTGGAAATTTAGGCGTACCAGTAGAATTTTTCTCTTTAGTATACAGCCGGTTGGTTAGTCTAGGGTTGACTATGTACCTTTGTCACATCTGTTCATTCATTAAAAAAAAGTTCTAGAGTATCTTTATCTCAGAAAAGTTCGATAAATTTGCTTTAACAGTTTCTTTTTTTCCAATGTGGTCGATGATAGGAAAGCGAAATATATATTATGTCAATTCAATATAAAAGGTGCAAATTAAATAGCTAATATTATTCATACTGCGATGTAGTGTTGAATATGAGTAATGGATGGTGTATAGATGGTTATATTTATACTTTATTCATACCGAACAATCTATAAAATATGGATCAGTGTAATTTTTAAATAGAAGTATGGAGTTTTATTGATTTTATTATATAATTTCAAACTTTCCAATAATGTTGGGACTAAAAAAAGTTTTTACTAGCTTCATTGGGTCAAATTCCATTATTATATATTAGAATTTTAAAAGTTATTTTTTCTAATATTATTAAGTTTACATTCAATTTTTAAATATCACATGTATAATCATGGATGGGATTGTTGGCCATGCCACATTCTCTAAACATCCATGGCAAATGAATTTGTGAGCGTTGATCTGCACGGTGCTCACCTGAAACTCTAATTAATGATATTGTTATGCATTCAAGACTAACGTCAAGGAGGCCACCCTACAACCTCAATGCAATAACTCCTTCGGTACACATGGGTTGTCAATCTATTATGTGGTTACAAAACTTGGCGAGAAAGGCTCTGGAAGATTTCTAATCTTTTTTCGTAGTTAAACCTCTACCCTATTCGAGAATCGAGTCTTTGTTTCCTACAACGTCCTAGTCAACACTTCACAGTGCATTTCCTTTTTCCTTGTCAGCACCTCATGAAATGGATCCTTCATCCTTGTCGATACCTCTTGCCTAGAGTGCAAGAGCCGTTGTTGCCACCGCGTCCAAAGAATGCCCCTAACCTAGAGATGATGTCTATTATGGCCCCATGCCTAGTGATGAAAAGGTTCCAGAATTGCACAAGCATGGCTCGCCATCTTGAACATGTCTTCTAGATATGCCTTGTCTACTCCTCTTTTTCTTCTTTTGGTTTTGTTCTAAGCGATCATATATATGTCTTGCTTACCGTAAGCCTCTCTGTCACATGCTCAACACTTGGTTATCGGGTAACAACCAACTCTTTTGGACAATTTTTGTTACACTGGTCTCACAAGCTCTTGGCATTCACTCACGAGAAAATAAGAAATTGATAGTCTAATGTAATTATTGCATATCTTCTGTAATACATAATTCTTTTACTTACTAAAAGAAAAAAAATAAAAATAAAAATAAAAAAAGAAAAAAGAAAAGAAAAAGAAGAAGACATAACATTAATCTCTTTATTAATGTATAAACTATTCTTATCTCAACATTAATATTGTATAACAACATATAAATAAAAATTTAGCTTTTATCTAATTCTATTAATAATATTTATATTAATAATTATTAAAGTAATATGTCTATAAAATTTATAATATATTTATTATTTTTCTATTTTAATTAATATTATATCAAATTTTAAAAATAAATTTATTATCTAATAAACTTAACAATATTAATTTAATTTCCATTCATTTAAATTTAAAACCAAAAATTTAAAATATAACTCTAAAATATTAAAATTTACATTTCAATTTTCCATTTACTTCATATACAGAAAAGTTCATGTGATCTTATGTCTTTTTGAAAATAAAATCATCCTCACAATTTTCCATTAACTTCATATAAAGTTCATGTGATCTTATGTTTTTTGAAAATAAAATCATCCTCACATTCTTCTTTTAACCCAGTGTTTATAAGGAAATGCAAATTTTGATTTTATCTCGGTGAACACTGTTACCTGTCTATTCATAGTAACTCTCCGTGACTCTCAGTGACGATGGTTTTCTCTCCGTGCAAGAAGAATAATTTTAAAGTAGTTATTTTTATTTCATGGGACATCTAATGAAATATGATAGTAAAACATGATAGTTTTGTTTATATTCATTATCACGCTGGACCTATGATGAACACCATAAAATATTGTAGTTTTTCTTATATTCATCGGATTTCCATATCGTCAATGGATCAGTATCTTCCCACCAAAATAAAGCTCATTATACTAATGTATATGCATACATGTCTCCGGGATCCGGAAAGAGCTGCAGGTTGAGATGGATCAACTACTTACAACCTGGCCTTAAGCACGTTGTAATTTCATTCCCAGAAGAGCAGTCTATCATACACTAAAATCAACACGTTTTCTTTGAACCATTGGTCCATCTCTGCTCATAATTATTCGCATTAAGTTCTACATTTTGTCCATTGATTTTAAAGTCCTATTTTTGACCAATGAAGCTTTCTAACCGTGATACACAATTTCCACCGATTGAGGATGACAATTTCTACCGATTGAGAACGACAATTTCTAGAAGCTAGACATTTCCATATTGCAATCTTTAAATGGAGGTTGATTTATTTTAAGTTTTAAATATATTTTTGGTCACATTTATTTGAAATTTCGTATATGGGTTAGAATCACAAGTTGAAAAGTGTAAACTATTTATTATTTTATTACTTTAAAAGTTTTTTAATAAACTAAGTTTATTTATTCATTCAAAAATATATTTTAAATAACATAAAAATATCTAGTAGGTTTTTATCCTTAAATATCACATCATTTCTCTTTTTCTCCTTCCTCAAAGTATCAAATGAGTACACGTACCATCCTTGAACCTATGTGGTCCATTTCACAACTTGATCATACATAACTCAACGCACTACCACACTATCATATGTGTTCATGAATAATCAATCTTACAACAAACTAATCTCAAGTTAGTAAATGAGTACACTTGTCACCCGCTCATGTATTCAAGTAATTCATCAATTTGATCCTCCATTCCTTCTATGCTTGAGAGGGAGACATAATATGCAATGTGCTATTAAGCTCTTCTCACCTTCATGTAACCTTTAAATGTTATTTGCACTAAAGTGATCACCTAGTCTCTAGCTAGCACATTATTATTAATTATCATTGTAAACCAAAAAACATATAGAACCCATATGGTTTGCTCACTTAGAGGTTGTGTCTCTTCCATGTAGATGAAATATCTAGCTAATAAATCTTAAAATCTATTCTGATCTATGCATTTCTTTGCATACCTAGATATTGAAGTAGTAAATCTACCTATACCACTAATAAGAACTAATTATCCATCATTCAAGAACTTCTTACAATATATCATGCTAAGTGTTATAAAAAATGAAATATACATAAATGTTGCAACTATATAAATTGAATAAAGCTTATAGGCATCAAAACACTTACCTCATGATACATCTCACATTTCCAATATTAAAATAAATCATAAAAATTAACTAAACTATAGCTTTATTTTAAGTTATTATTAATTACAAAAATGATTAATGTATGAGTTAAATATATATACATTTAAAGAAACATATAAAAATATTATTAACCATGAAGATTCACTACCACTTTAACTGCATGGAGATTCTTAACTTATAAATAGAATTTGTTACAATATCATGGGCCAATACTGTGTCTTACCACATGCACATAAACCATGTTCATATTACGTATGCTCATGTGACATTTTTTTTAATTAATGAATTTAATTGAAAATATAAAAATGGCATAAGTACTTTTGAGATAAATCCTAATCTTTGATCTATGGCTACTACTAAGAATATTCTAAAATATTTCGTGGAAGTTAAATCCTACCATCCACATAATAATTATTGATAATTAAATTAAAATTGTGGAAGTCATATTCAAAAATAGACACACCTACCTCCATAACTATTATAGGCACACAAATAAATACAAATCATGACAAATTCATAGGAGTTAAAATTTTTGTTCACCCAATTTGGACTACACCCACCAAGAAATGGGGCAAACTTTTGATTATGTCATCAGTGAACACTTCCACATTTTTGAAGCCAAAGGAAACAAATAATGGGAAAAACCAAGGCAACAAACAATGGAGTTAGATTAGAATACCACACGAAAAGCTATGGTTTACCGAAATATCAAGCACATAAAATACCAATGATAGAGTCAAATTTACACTAACAGAATATAGATGCTCTAATTATTAATTATTGTTGGAAATCTCTTGAAGTAACAATCGCAATTTAGCGACGATTGTTGCACGATTATACTAGTAGTGCAAGTCGTGATGGGCATGATGGAGGTGGGACAACAATGAATAGTTGATCCTTTTAGAAAATTTGTAGATGAAAAAAAGGAAAAGTTATAAAACAATTCATAGCTAAGAATTTGTTCCTCTCCTTGCAAGTTTGTTCACAAAGGATTTGAGTTAGACAATTGCTTGTTTGAAGAAGAGAGATGAAAATAGAAGAGACTACATAATTACATAGGTGACTTCTATCGTAACTTTGTTCACATTTTGATTTGAATGCTTTTATATTACTAATGTTTTAATGTACTTCTTGGGTTCAAGGTGTTTGAATAATATGAAATTCACATTTGCATACTATTGTAACAAACCTCTCTAATGGCAACCTCTATCTATTCGATGACTATCCTAACTTTCTAATACATACCTTTCCTTCTACTTGTGCATTACTTATCGCTAACATTTGTAGTGAGATTATTTATTCTAAATATTAGGTTCTAACATGAGGTCTACATTTATAATAGACCGGTAGTAGAAACACCACTTCTTTCTTCTAAATGGTTCTAAAATGCCACAGGATGCGCAGATGATACTTTTGCCTTTTTTTAGATATGAAATATAGGTATAAATTCTTCCACATATTTTCATCAAAGAATGAACTTATATGTGTGCTCTTTGATATGAACTTATATAGGTATAAATTCTTCCACATATTTTCATCAAAGAATGAACTTAAATAGTGAACTTAATGATCAGGTTCAACCTGTCAATTTTAATATTATTCAAATGTAATTATACATGGATGAACAAATAGAGAGGGATTCAAGAAATCAATATGGATGATTTGCACCATGGATTAGGAATCCATCACTTTGGTTACATCATCCATCTCTTCAAGATGTAAGAATTCATTTGTAACAAAATAAATGGTGGAGTAAAGGTGTAAGGAATAACATTTACCATTTGTATTGGAAATATAATGAACATTGTAATTATTTAGGTAGATAAAAAATAATCTGGTCAATTGTATTGTTCATCTAATTCAAAATAATTATTCATTTTCCTTTCTTTTTAATACCTCGCTTGGCCTCACCATTTTCCTAGCCAAGAAAAGAAAAAAACCATTCATACAATTCTTTACCTAATTTGAGACTTAAAATACTTGTTGTAAAAGAAAAAAAAATGCTATAAAAAATTGAACCTCTATTATGATATCTACATTCTGTCCTCAATCATTTTGAATAATAGAGTTATATGAAAAGGATTAGTCCATTTATTCCTCTCCAATATCATATTTTATTATCGAGATATTAAAGGGATCTCTATTTATTTTATGTATTATTGTAATCATATCAATTGTTCAAGGTTATAGGTCCCTGGTCAAAACTACACAAATGAGTAGAAGTTTGAAGAAGACAAAATACAAGAGAAAAAAAAGTGATTGATTCCAACAATATTTTATTCATATATACAGTTGATGTGAGAGTGAAAGAAAACCAAACAGATCTAGAAGTTATTGCGTAGCTCGCTGTTTTGACTGTGTTGGCTGTATTGGGCCCATTAGTGATTGTTTTATCAATAATTTGGAAAGATAATCTACAATTAAAATGATCCATCTTTGGAGATTAAATACTATTTACTATGTATTTCATCTCTGGGGATGGAGTTTTGTGTAATGATGAAAATGAGTTAATGATTGATAAAAACTTTCAATAGAGGTTGATAAATTATCATATTCCTACTGGTTAGTCAAAAGATCGATCTATATGTTACAATTGGATTATGGTGGGTATAATTTAGTTGTAGAAGTGTGATTTGTTACATTATCAACTAGAATATTTGAAGGATTTTTACATGGATCTTTGATCCATCTAATGTTTTATTTTTAGATAGGGTAAATGTAATGTTCCTAATGGAAATTTTATAATGATAACAAGGACATGAAAATACAATAACACAGAAAATTTCAGACGCAAATACACATGAACTAGAAATTTCTGCAAATCCCAAAACTAGCCAACATTTTATTAATAATATCAGCTTGTGGTACAAGGAGTTGGAGAAATTCCACCTGGGCTTACACAAGGCAAGATACAAGTACCAAGTGATGAGTACAAGAAATACCAATGACTGCAATAACAAACTTCTCCAAAAAACTACACTACTCCTCCAAAACTACAGTGTTGTCTAACTTTACCCCCTAATTTTCCCACTCTATAGTGCCCACAAAATTCTAGGAATTTTGGATTGTGATGCTTTCCCCAAACCCAGAAAAATCCAAAAAGGGTTTCCCTTTGTTCCAACCTTCAAAAATTGACTCTTCACAGCTTGGCCCTCCTCCAAATATGAATTCTATTGATGTGACTGATCATGTCAATCTCTGCACTCCCAACTCCAACAATCCTCCTCAAATGGCCCTCCAAATTATCCCCCAGCTCCCCAGCTCCAAAATACCTGGGATAATGTTGCCCAAACAAATCTCACTCCAATGATTGTGCAGTCCCTGCACTGCTATTACTCTCCCTGCTCTGTGTTGCAGTTACTCTCCCTTCTCCTTGCTGCTATTTTCCTGTTGCTGCAATTTGACCCTCCTGCTACTATTTCCCTGTTGTTGTAACTCAACCCTCATGCTGCTCCTTTCCCTGCGGATGTAACTCAACCTCCTTGATGTTACTTCCCTTGCTGCTATAACTCAACTTACTGTTGTTGTAACTCAACTCACTGTTACTGGTACCACTTAGAAAATTAGAACTCCCTCCTAGGGATGAGACTTTAAGTCCACCAAAGCAAGGGTTGAGATCTCCGCTCGGAGACACTCGTGTGCTAAACAACACAATATTGGCTCAACTGAACAGATAAGGAAAATTCAATTTTCAAATAGACAAAAGACACCTATTGCTCCCTCATTCCTTCCTTTTATAATTGTTGGCCATGCATCCCTTATGGGTCCCTCCATCAATTTGGTTTGCCTCAAGGAATTCGAATTCCTTCTTCCCCACATGTGTACTTCATGTGGGCCCCATATTCCACTAGCCATTTAATTTTCTCTTTCTCTAATGTTGGTGGCCTCCATTTCTCCCAAAAATTAAGTGAGGAATCCCTCAACCCACTTTTCCTAAGCTTTCATGCAAAAACATCCCCAATGCCCAAATTGCAAAAATGGGATTTCTTCTTAGACAAAATTAATTTAATTAGGGATATTACAGTCCTCCCAACCAAAAATTGCTTGTCCTCAAGTAATGCCTAAACAAGCACTCTCTCGATCAGCTGACCCAAACAATCACTACACACAATACTGGTGTCCCAAATGTACCACTGGGTTACCCTGAATCCATCCATCATCCTATCATAAATGAATCCCTCGATACCAGGGTCCCATGGTAATCTCAAAAATATGCCACCATGTCGACGCTACACGACATTGATTACAACTGATTACCCATCACGCCCATGTCATATCCTCCTCTCGTGGAACCCAATGGTGAAATACAAATAAACGCCAAATAAATCCTCCCCATGTATCTCCATGATGCCAAATCCTACCCATCCAAAGCTAACCCTGAACCTATGTAGCAACAGGGAAAGCCTGTCTCACCATACGATGAAGGCCTCCCAGAACCCCCATGTGTCGCCCCAAGAGTGAACTAGATCACTCTCTGCCACAACTCTTCTCATCATGAGATAGAGTGATCTGTCAACCAACTAAACCCCTAGATCCCATAGTTAGACCTGCTACAACATAGCTCTAACAACTGCTGGAATCCATTCGTGCCTCATCTATAATTCCTGCATGCAATCAACATATAGGCTCCAAATATCATGAACTAATCTTATGCGTGCTAAATAGGTTTGTACCTGCCACTATGTAGTACCGATGACCGCTGGAAACCACATGTGCCAAATAGCTACCCCCTGAATACAACTAATAGACAAATGTATGATTCTCATGACCGTATCAGTGTATGTGGATCTGTTATGATACATCCAATCATCACCTCCAAGTATTCCATCTACACCCTCAATAAAGTGCCAATACAGTGTTTGAAGCTTGGATGCCCATTGGAAAACTGCCTTAGCTATACACGGTATCCCCTTCTCATGCATAGTCCGAACATGCCCTAAGAAAAGAGTGACACATGTCTCCCTCATGACTAACACCCTAGACGTAGCCTCGGTAATGAATTATATTCCACCCTTGCACATGATCACCTCATCCCCCAACCTATGGTTGTCAACTGATGCACTAGCCAAGGGCCACTACTGAGAAGTCTATTCCCTAGTGCATTGAGTGTCATCCAAACATCTCGAGTAATCCCCTCATCTCCCACTACTCATGCCCAGAGTGTGAAAAGTTAACAGCAAAATCGACTGCACCCGTGAAGGATGTAGAAGAGTGTTAGGTGTGTGAGTCCCCGCAGATACTATTAAGTACCGCTCATCTATGTCCTCGTCGATCCTGGGTGAACTACATCCAAAGGTATGCCCGATGTCTCCATTCATGGGTCTCCCTGGAGGCAACACTCCAATGAATCACTGTGCACCACCATATGCCCCTACATACCACCGATCATCCCAGTACTCCTAGACATGCCACTGTACACCGCAGCCTACCCTTGTACACCATTGGATACCCTTGGCTACGGCTATGCCATCCTGTACCATCTTGTGTCTCACCTGTGTCACTGCACCTATCGCTCCCCGCATGTACTCAATGCAATAGGAGCCACTCCTCCTACTCGATAGTGTAAACCAGAAAGTTGTGGTATACCCCCATGCATCTCCATGCTCCTTTGCAAGCCACTTCACCTCGCTACATAGCCCTGCACACCACTGGGTGTTATCATCTAGAATCGTGTCTCTATGCATCAAGTTGCACCTCTTTGTCCATCCTGGTAGATCTAAGCGCGCTAAATCTGTTCCTGCTAGAGGGGATAACTCTGTTGTGCCGATCCTTGGTGACCCCTGAGTCCTAAATGTAAAAGGGAGAACATTGTCCCCATATAATGCTTGGTTTGGTGTATTACCTGTGCCACCTCCTCCAACCATTCCTTTCCAGAGAGCATTAATAATCCTACGACCCCATGTGCAAGAAACATGTCAAATCAACCCATGGATTCTACTCATGAACCATCTAGCCACTAATGTCGACTGAAACTCCCCTGAGGAATGCATGCACTCAGGTACTGGGTTTACTACAATGCCATAGCCATCCCATATGTTTGATGCCAGATAGGAAGCCTTGGTTGTATCCCAATGCCAATCTGGGCCTCCACTACCCTCGATGTCTAGAAGCTCCCACCCAGCTTCGCTCTAACTATGTACATCTCCATGTGTCAAGCCCCCTCCATCATGTGCCAACTCAAAATCTCTCGCCATCCAACCCCAAGAGAGGGACCGAATACATGAACTCTAGCTCATAGAACAACCCAAACATGTGGATGTTTCATCCTGTGCGACTGAGGTTGTTCCATATCGCTATCCTGGTCAACACATGAAATCAGATATGTATCTCTGTTTCTCTCTGTCCAATGGGAAAAGGTAACCTAGCAGTGCTACCAGCCCCATCTATGTATGACTGAAAAGAGTTGCTCTCACTCTCCAATGTGCACTCTAGTTGCACCAATAGGGAATCCAACGCTCCCTAATGTGAGTCAATTTGGTCTTGGATTCAACACAAAATTCTTTCATGCCCTCCAACTTCTCGTTCTGCTGCAAAATGGCCTCCCCTACTATCGTTTCCTTATTTCTCAATGCTAGAAGGATAGCCTGGTACTAAAAAACAGTGGAGGGTGACTATCCCTTGTAAACTCAGTCACTGCTATGGACTCCTCCGTCTCTTCTCGTACCTCCTCAATGAAAAGTATGCCTCCAGACACCTCATAAACCTGTTGTGGGTGGCCATCGTTTGGAAATGGTGTCATAGCATCGGGTACCTCATCAACTGTTGGCATCTCGTCAATAGATGGTCCTTCGAATGTACTACTCCCTCAACCAAGGTGTTAACTAGAACTACCAAAGAGGCCTTCAACAATGGTGACTCCTACACCACATTAGGTATATTGATGTTCCCCTCACCATCCCGTGTGTCTTTGTGCTCAACCTCCTCCTCGAGCTTCTGACACGTAAAGCCCAGTCTCCGCCAACAAAAATGCCTCCTGGTCTCATCCTCTACCTGTCCTCATCCTATCCACTCCCTTTGAGGCGGTCTGGTGTCCTTTCGGTCAATTATCTCCATGAACCTCTGGGTGAACTCTGCGTAGGACATGATACGTACATGACTGATAGGGATCAACCTTCGGTACCACCACTCCATAGCATTTCCATCCAAGTGCAAAGTAGCATGTCTAATAGCGTTTGCCTCCCTCATGGGGTTTAGCCAGAAATATGTGTCCAATTTTTGTACCCATTTTCTGACAGAACTCCTAGCTGAACCATCAAAGTGGGTGAGGGTCATTTTTCCCTCAATGATACTCACTCTCCCTTGAGCCATGGGTTTGTCTACAGTTCACCCATCATAGTGCATACATGGCCAAATCTTCCATGATCTTGTTGGCTACTCCACAATTGGAAAAGATCATGCTCTGATACCACTGTAATGTTCCTAATGAAAATTTTACAATGATAACAAATACATGCAAATACAATAACACATAAAATTTCAGAAACAAATACACATGAACGAGAAATTTCTGCAAATCCCAAAACTAGCCAAGATTTTATTAATAATATCAGCTTGTGGCACAAGGAGCTAGAGAAATTTCAACTAGGATTTCACAAGGCAAGATACAAGCACCAGGTGATGAGTACAAGAAAGACGAACAACTGTAATAAGAAACTCCTCCAGAAAATTGCGTTGCTGCTCCAAAACTTCATTGATGCCTGACTTCAGATCCTAATTTTCCCACTTTAGAGTGCTTAGAAAATTATAGGAATTTGGGATTGCGATCCTTGCCTAAAACCCGGAAAAACCCAGAAAGGGTTTCCCTTGGTTCCAACCTTCAAAAATTGACCCTTCACAACTTGGCCCTCCTCCAAATACGAATTCTTTTGCTATGGCTGATCCTGTCAATCTCTACACTCCCAACTCCAATAATACTCCTCAAATTGTCATCCAAATTATCTCCCAGCTCCAAAATTAACAAGATAATGTTGCCACAACAAATCTCACTCCAATGACTACGTAGTCTCTACGCTGTTGTTACTCTCCCTGCTCTGTGTTGTGGTTACTCTCCCTGTTCCATGTTGCTATTTTCCTGCTATAGCAACTCAACCCTCCTGTTTCTACTTTCTTGACATTGTAACTCGGCCCTCTTGCTGCTCCTTTCCCTGCGGCTATAACTCGACCTCCTTGTTGTTACTTCCCTTGCTCCTATAACTCAACTTACTACTATTGTAACTCGACCTCCTTGTTGTTACTTCCCTTGCTCCTATAACTCGACTTACTATTGTTGTAACTCGACTCACTACTTCTCGTATGACTTGGAAAGAAGTAGAAATTCCTCCTAGGGATGGCACTCGAATTCCACCAAAGAAAGGGTTGAGATCTCTGCTTGGAGACACTCATGTGCTAAAACAATACAATATTGGCTTAGCTGAACAGTTTAGGAAAATTCAATTTTCGAATAGACAAAAGACCCTTATTTCTCCCTGATTCCTTTCTTTTATAATTGTTGGCCATGCGTCCATTATGGGTCCCTCCACCAATTTGGTTTGCCTCACGGAATTTGAATTCCTTCTTCCCCAAGTGTGTACTTCATGTGGGCCCCATATTCCACTACCCATTTAATTTTCTTTTTCTCTAATGTTGGTGGCCTCCATTTCTCCCAAAAGTTAAGTGGCAACTCCCTCAACCCATTTTTCCTATGTTTTCATGCCAAAACATTTCCCAACACCCAAACTGCAAAAATTAGAATTCTTCTTAAACAAAATTAATTTAATTGGGGACATTACACTCAAAACCTTCCCCATGAATACCCAAGATTGACATACCTTCTCGTCATTTTGATATGAAATGATGAAACATTGGCACATGTTAAGTTCCAAGATAACGACACAGAATGTTTGAAATGTTACCTAAATTACACATCTATGGGGATCCAAAGATATGTTTTCATTGTGACTAAACCTTTAACTTATGGATTGAAGGACCATACATTAATGGTGAATAGAGATATAACGATAAATTTGATTTACCTGGGTTATGGAGAATTCATCCAAGCTAAATAGAATTTGTTCTTTGGGGGATCAGAAATAGTAGTAGAAATAGGAAACACATTAACTAAAAAAAAATTATTATTATTTGGAACTCTTCAAATTTCTCTTTCTATCTGTACCATTGAATTTTATTACCTCCATCATGTTCACCGTACCACTTTTATTCCTTCCTCTCCCTGCTAGGGAGACTAGGGCTTCTTGAATAACAAGCTTTATTTCTATTTTGAGAGAGAAGGATGTCATGTTCTTGGTAGCAAGAAAGATTATGCCATGTGCCAAAATCGAAAGTAACATTGTTGTGGGATTTCGACGATGGATTATTGTGTTTTAAAAACACCATAAAACATCTTAGTCTAATTTCTTAACATCCGTGGGTGTCTTGGTAGTTTCAGAGTATGAAAACCAATGTTAAAAACCATTCATGTAAGAGTTTGGAGGTATGATTCCCACTCATAAGCTAATGATTTATTTTTCTATGACAATATTACCAATGTTCTTGTGTTTCAAAGTATAATGTAACGTAATGAATGGGTACACAAACTCTACTTTTTTATTATTTTCATGGCGATTTTTACTTAGTTGCTATATGGACATGCACATTTTTATTGAAGGCCATTTATATGCAGCCTACATGTTGATATTATCAATATGGCCTTGTATTGGTTAATACATTTTTTATTAGGTCAATATAGCAGTGAGTCTATAATTGTTTTAATTACAAACAAAAGATTGACCTTTGGAAATGCATTTTCGAATGCATTTGTAACAATAAAATAGTGGGGTAATGCATCTGATTTTGCATTCATGAGAATAATATAGTCATGGTTTTATTAATGTGTGGGATTTTAAATTTATAATAATAAAATAACCATGATTTTATAATTACATTCATTTGTTTAAAACATTTGAAATATGGATAAAATAGATGTGCACTTTTAATGGAATGCATCTGTACAATGCATTTGAAAAAAAAGACAGAAATATAGTTGTATTTTATATTAATAACATATGTTATTGCATTGGTAATAACAAGAATGGTTTTCTATTAAAAGAAACTAGTAGATTGTTATGCATGGTTTTCATTATGTTAAATGCAACAAAAGTGTTGTTTTTCAAATAGTAGTTATGATATTGCATGTGTTACATAGTTATGATTGTGTATTTAATAATGCAGTTAAAAGCAAAAAATTAGTCATGATTATGATTTTACTTTTGTTCATCCATTTGCAAGAAAGTGCTTTCATGCAAAGACATATAATACGTAGAATTTATTAGTATTCTTAGATGAAGGAAATGAACCGTTAAAACTAAACCATTGAGGTAGAAAGATTTGGATCCTCTCGCATTTTGTTTGGAAAAAATACCATAATATTTTGGGTCTTGATAAATTGATATTTCAAGGAATGAGGATGCTATAGTTTTTTCTAAAAATAATGGTTGCGGGGATGAAATCATAATTTACCAGGAATTGAGTGACATTTCTTAAACTAATCTCTTTTACCACTATTGAATTATGGTTTATAACTAATACTATTGTAGGCGATGAGATTATTGTATGTAATTAATGATACATGAAGAGTGATAAATAACAAAATTTAGTTTTACAATGGGAAATGTGGTTTACTGAAAATCTTTGTTGACTTGGATGGTTTAATAATGATGATGCATGAAGGGGAAGTAGGTTTTTCTTGTAAAGAACCATGCCTCAAAGATATTGATCTTTAAGATTGATGGGTAACATGTTTGAGAAACATGACAACATGTCCAATGTATGGGCCTCTAGTTAAAATAATTCAATGAAAGTTTCTCTCTTTCGTAAAATCTCAACAATGGACAAGGGACGAAATCCCTTGTTGCCACTGAGTGAGGTATGGACTCCGCGATGAAACGTTTAATAAAATAAATGTTCGCTGGTTTTTCCCTTTCGGGTTTCCAGGTTAGTATCGATGTTCATTTATGTGCATGCTTGATTGGCTATCTTGATAATATTTTCACCCTGCATAATGTTGGAAATGATATCATTCATCATGTTTTCAATAAGCACTGAATAATTGAACAATGTTAATGATACAAAGTTGCAATAAAATGTATTATGTTAATAAGTTGCACTAATGACTTTTCCTCTACACAAGTAGTTATTCAATTTCTACAGTTACTTCACTTAATGATTATGATAATTAGTTAAAGAGTGTGTCATAATTCATTCGTGGGATGCTACATGTAGGTAAAACCTACAAAAAAAAATTAATCATGTGTTTTTTGTAAGAGGTATATCGAGATGTTATAAGATCAAATATTTATTTTTGTTCTTTAAGAATAAAAAAATTAATACGTTCATTAAGAGTATCTTTCAGAAGGCCTTTCACTTCTATATATGTACCAGTAGAACATGTATTCCTCTCAACTCTATTCTTTATCAAATACTCACATAACCAAACAATAAATTTTCTCACCTTTGTTATTTATAATATATCTAGATATATATTTGTTGTGTTATAAGTAGTAGTTATTTTTTCTTCTACTTCAAAATGAGATGACTGAGATTGTTTGAGAAGCTCACATAATTGTTGACCCCTTGCTAACTGACCTTGAGTAGCTTTATCAAGGTCAAAAGAAAATTTTGAAAAGGCTCCCAACTCTGCAAATTGAACTAAATCTAATATCAAATTTCTAGCTACCTTTTTGATAGCTTTTACCATGTCCACATATACTATTCTAGATATAGATAAACTCGCATTAATAATAGGTCAAATTTCGGTATTGAATATATCAACTAATGAAAATAATTTTCCATGAGTAATGGAAATTACATTAGTGAGAATATAGGTTAAAACATCTCCAACTTGAGTCTCACCTCTTAGTAGAGTAGTAACACTCCCCTCACCTAAATAGAAACTTAATTTAGTTATTCTTTGCAAAAAACGAAAATGCTAATAAAAATATCCCTTCTGGACCAAATAGTGTTCTTAATAAATAAAAAAAACATTTGTCAATAAACTTGTGCCTATTTAGAGAATTATGAAGGTATAAAATGAAAATGATTTTCAATTTAAATTATTCTTTATTAATATAAATTATACCTAAATTAAAAAATCTAATGATCTTAAAAAATAAAATAAATTTTATTTTAAATAATTATAAATAATAAAAATATATAGAAAATATTTATTTATAATACCTAGTAAAGTTTACTATAAATAATATTAATATTTTAAATTTAAATATATAGTTGAATAAAATTAATAATAATACAAAATTTAGAATATAATTTAATAAAACTATCACTTTTTTTAAATACATTATATACATGCATATACCAACTTATATAATTACATTTTACCAACTTATATAATTACATTTTACCGAAACATATATTGAAGTGAATGGCACAAGTCTTCCTTGTGCATCTCCAATTATAGGTTAGATTGATAAACAATATTACCACTCAAACTAATTTAAAAATAAAAAATAAAAAATAAAGAAAATAATTTATAATAAATAATAATTTCACATAGTATTATCCCAAGAGGTGCTTTACAACTAATTATGGAAGAAATATACACTAGGCCATATGTTGTAATAAAGAATTACATGAAATAACAATTAAGAATATATATTTACTCATTAAAAATAATAAAAATTACAATTCCATTTGTCTTAATTTATTATATTATAAATTTATTTTATTATTAATCAAATTACAAACAATTTCTTTAAAAAAAATTATTATATACATTTTACATTTAAAATATTTAAATAATAATGATTTATATTTATAACCTTAACGATTAAAATTTTATATCTAAATTTAATTAATATATATAGAAATAATATATATATATATTTACAATATAAATTAAATAATAATAATTTATGTTCGTAACAATGATATATATTAAATTAAAAAATACAAGTCAAAGAAAAATGAAAAACACATATGTACGAGATAGGTTACTTAAAATGTTTTGTTGAACTTGAATAGAGTTCGAGATTTGATATAAATATTTTGGGCCAAGTTGAGCTAGTGATTAACATCTAAATATTCCTCTTTGAAATTGATGATGTCCAAACTATTCTCGTTAAGTTTCTTGCCTTGTAGAATCAAATGGTTATTCTATGGATCTCATTTTACCATTAAATTAGTATAAGTTTGTTGTACTCTCTAAATTTCTAGCTTCATGTTGTTATCTAGTTCTTTGAGATGATCATGGTGTTGCTTCAAAACACAAATGATCTTTTATTGATTTATGTTTCAATCTGACTGTGGTTGTTGTACTTTTATTTCAAGTTCATCAATCTTTTGTTATTGATGTTTAATAGTTTTCTTCACATTGTTATTTGATTGTTTGTTAGAACTTGCAAAAACCCCCATTGAGTTAGCAATTTCATTTATAAATTACTCCTATGTGAACTTAGATGCATCCCAAACCATAAATATTAGAGTAATGGATTATTCTTTCTTCTCTACTACTTTCCTTCGAGGCTTACCTCTCGTTGTGGATTTCTCCTTTCTGCTAAAGAAATAATTAGTAGGAGGCATGTTCTGCTTTTCAATGGGTTACAAAGAATAAAATAAAATAACATTAGGGGAAGTGATCCTTGGATAAGAAGAAATGGAGTCCTAGAGATAACTCCTATGGTGATAATATATAATTGATGTTCAACTTGACCAATTTGAGAATCTTTTGAAACATCATTGTTGAACTCTTGTATATGATTTTGTCCATTCCCGGGCTAAGTGATATCTCCTTGAGGTTGATCAGTTTCTATCTTTTATTCATCATTTTGTTGAACAAGAACATTATATACCTATGCCTCAACTTGTCCTTGAATAATTTCATTTCTTTATATTTGTGTTTTCTTTTCAAATAGAGCCTATTATTGTTTTAGCTTCAAAGATAGAAGCAATTCATATTGAGATTGATTAGCTAGCCATTCATCTACCTGTATGCTACATGTAATAACATTCTCTCTTTTTTCTTCACTTGTTTACGACTTTGGTAACTATGCTTTTTTAGTAAGCACAACATCTTTCTCCTTCTCCTCTATCATAATTTTCTTGGCTGGTGTCTTGCTAGAGAATGAAGAAACTGATCTTGAGATTCCTTATTTCTCTTTCTCTTGTTGTGTTTGTCTATATATTATAGATTGTGCCCCTAGAGACATCTTTCTTCTTCTTTGTAAAGTATGGAATCAATCTAGTTTTTTTTTTAGGAATTTCTTGAAGTCTCTTAAGAAAATCTTCATAAGATCTATGTAACATCCCTGCTGAAAATTCCATGTAATAAAAGTTAATAAAGGAAAAATAATAACCACGGCTGATGGGACACTTATTCCAAGCTGAATGTTGGGCAAAAAGATAGGGAGGCGATCACTTGCGGTTAATTAATGACTAAGGAAATTGGAAAAGGCTTTGGAAAAGAAAATGGCATTTTTGGAAAATCTATTTATGAAAATAATAGAAATCAGGATAAAAGGGAGGTGAAAGGTCACAGGTGACATGTGAGGAGGAAAATGAAGGAAAATAAGGGAAAATGAAAAAAATAGAGGTCTCATTAATAAAAAGGATGTTGAGGATCAGTACACATAATTTTGTCAATTAAGTTTTGGAGCTCTCTCCCTATTCTCTTTCTCTCATACTCTAGGACACTTAGAGGTTTTTTGGAGCACTCTTGGAGGAGTGTGGCATACTTGGAGTTTTGGAGAGAGAAGGAAAAAGAAGAGTAGGAATGTGCACGAGGACATCAAGATCAACAACTACAATGTGTTGTGCTTTAAGGTACCAAGTTGCATCTATGGTTTCCTCACTAGTTTTCACATTCATGGCATATGCAGGTGGTTTATTGGTCATGATCTATCACTGGAATGGAGGATTGGTAGTGGATTTTGCTAGCCTTTCCATTTCCTAGATAGCAATGGTGTTGTGGATTTATTTCTTGTTTTTTTGTTTGGTTCTCATGTTTCCCTTATATTGGGTTGAGTTACTAGTTCCTAAAGCATTTGTTGCACAAACGCTTCGGAGCCCTGTAACAACTTGGGTTGAGTTACTAGTTCCTGGAGCCTTGGTTGGAAAAATTCTCTAGAGCCTTGTAACAACTTGGGTTGAGTTACTAGTCTTGCAGCCTTGGACAAATACTCTGGAACCCTTGGTGGGTTGAGTTACTAGTCCTGGATACTTGGTTGGACAAACACTCTGGAGCCCGATGGCAACTGTGGATTGAGTTACTAGTCCTGGAGCCTTGGTTGGAACAAATGCTCTCGAGCCATGGAAGGTTTTTGTAGAGACCAATTTGGTGATGGTTTTGTGATGTCCGACCATGAGGTGGAATGACTGATTGATGGGATGAGGTGGTTAGCCTATGGAAGCCTTGAATGGTTTTGGATTGATTTGTTTTATGATATCTCACATTCATGCTTGGAATATGGCACAGGGGTGATTGGATGAAGAGAGTTTTGGCCCAACCATGTCTACAGTCAGGTGGTTTGTGGAAGTCCCACAACTTGTTGGCCTTTACATCAT
The DNA here is from genome assembly GCA_031772625.1 of Pinus tabuliformis. Classification (NCBI taxonomy): domain Eukaryota; kingdom Viridiplantae; phylum Streptophyta; class Pinopsida; order Pinales; family Pinaceae; genus Pinus; species Pinus tabuliformis. The sequence goes on from CM062817.1 coordinate 619,604,861, forward strand.
TAATATGAGTTTATTCTCCTTTTTTATTTTATGAGTATTGTACTGGTTTATATGTAGATCATATCGCTATTGTTTCCTTGATATTTCTGTTGTTATTATGTTGATTATGAATATGTGTTATAAGAATAGCTTTGTATGGATCTCATCATGTTTTTGCTTGTAAAAAAATAAGCAATGTATCTATGACCTAATGGATGAAGCTGCAGCTAATGTGTTGAGGCACCAATGCTTCTAGGCAATTCTCAAATGAGTATGAGACCCCTATGCTTAGATCTATTGTTTACACCCCCAGATTACATATTTATGATGTGTTTTATGAAATGCCTGTCATGGCTAGTAGGGGTCCAATCAAGGGCTTATTTAAGTAATTTCATTTATATCATCATTCCCTTCATATTTTTATGTTCTGAAGGTGTCACTAAATTCTGGGCAGTGACCTGGGATTTGGGCCTGAAAAAGTGGCTTAAATCCCAGGGCCACTGGCACAACACTGAACAAAATAGTCCCTGGATGCTAGCATGCCATGCTATGGGAGCGTCCAAATCCCTCTAGATGTTAGCATGCCCGTATCATAGGCGAGTTTGGGTTTAATTGGTCAAAAAACTTAGTTTGAATCAGGGTTTGCTTACCTGAGAGTTAGGGATGGTTTCTGAGAGTCTTGTTGTTATTGTGGAAGTTTTGTATGGTGTGTTTCCATCAGTTCCACTTCCTTAATGTGACTTAGGAGGTCGATCATATCATATTAACTTCTCATCACATGTTTACCCTAGTTGGCTGGTTATTTCAGTAGATATGGGAGGAGGGTGTTATAGAGTGGTATCAAAGCATGGTTCACCCCTCAGATTGGATGGGTTGTGTGTTTGTGATCCACTCATGTCAGTTGCATGTTTGTTTCTTGTGTTGTAAGACCATGTGCTTGTTACATTTGTATGGTATGGGTTATGGTTGTAGTGATGTCGCCATGGGAAGTTGATGGTCTTGTTATGGAGTGTGTCATCATGAGTGTATGGTTGATCATGCATTATTTACGCACGTCAGTGTACACATGTGGTTAATTTCACAGTGATGTAGTGGTTGTTGTCATGCATTAGGTCATGGTATGGGTAGTTGATATGGTCATGCATTGATGACTGGACTCTAGCTAGAATGATGGGTATATGATTATATGCTTATGTATTATATGTATATATATGCTATCATGATTATGTTATGTGTATTACGCTAATTAGTTGATCTTGCAGATGAGGTATCCTCCCAAAATTATGCTAAGGTACGTCGGTTTATTGTGAGTTGGTATAACTGACATGATATACCTCGCAGGAAGAATATCAAAGATGACTAGCAAGATGGTAGACTATAGTTCCCAAGAATCCCCCTATGGATCAAATGAGCAACATGGTGTTGGGCACTCTTCTGAGTTTGAAAACACATTTAGAAGCTTAAAGGCAGAAATAAGGCATTGTAAGGCAAACAATGATAGAATCATACATGCACATGAGAAACAAGCAGAGGTAAATGCAATGATACTTCAAAATTTGTCAGAATTGTGGCAATAGGGACCACTTTGGATCAGTCATGAGCAGGAGGATAAAACTAATGGGGGATATGGTAGTAAGTCTCGTGGTGGTCACAGGTCGGACATAGATGAAGTAGTGAGAGATGGCAGGTTGCTAAATAGTCTGGATAGGAGAGGTGATGGACATAGGTACTGTTCTAGTTTTGGTTCAGATAGGAACTATGATCGTAATCGTTATCATCCCCGGACAAGAGGAGTGATAGGGTATATTTTCCTGATGAGTTTAAGAAAGAAAAACTACTTACAGTTGATGGAGAGATGAAGAAATCACAGGATGCAGAGGCATGGTTTCTTGGTATGAGGAAGTTATTTAGGTTACATGATTACTCAAACAACATGAAAGCCAAAATAACTACATTCAGTCTCAAAGGAAGTACAAACATTTGGTGGGAAGATGTGAAGAATGTTAGAGGTATTCATGAGGAGGACTTGACTTGAAGTGAGGTTGAGAGGTTATTGAAGAAGAAAGAACTATCAGAGAGATACTTTGATGACAGGGCAAAAGAGTTCTATGAGCTAAAGATGGGATCGATGACAGACGAGGAGTACACTAGCAGGTTCTTGGAGATATTGAGGTATGTGCCTTACCTCATGCAGGAGATGGCCAAGATACAAAGGTTCATTAGTGGATTACTAATTGCATTTAAAGACAAGATTGAGTTCGACAAGCCTAGATCCTTGGAGGAGGCCATTTGAAAGTTAAAGAATTGTTATGAAAAATCAAAGCACAAGTCTAAGAATAAGCAAGATTGGAAGGGAAATGATAAGAACAAAGGAAAGTGGGACAAGAAATGAGAAAGACCCTAGGGCACAGGTAATAAAGAGAATGCAGTGCCAACAAAGAAGTTTAATGCATCTAATAGAGGATAGGGACTTCGAACTGAGGAGCAGAATAAGGAGCTCGTGCGGTGTTGGACCTATGGAGGAGATCATCATAGGAGAGATTTTCCACAACATCAGGATGGTAGGCCCCAGATATACAATAATCAAGAGGCATAAACAGTGGGAGATGTTGGGAAGAGTATCCCTAGGATCTATGCAGTGCTCGATAACAGACAAGCAAATCATCAAACATCTATCATTGAGATGGACAGTAATATTTGTGATCAAGTTGTTTCTATTTTGATTGACCCTGGATATAATTATAGTTATGTTAGTCCTAACTTGGTGGATAATTGTTGTTTGAATAAACAAGTGCATGCAAAGTCTTGGTTAGTGAAGTTGGCGACAAGTACAAAGAAGAAATTTCATCATTGGGTAAGAGCTTGTGCATTTGATTTGAATTGCATGCCTACCACAACACATTTGAATATATTACCATTGCGATCATACAACATGTTGTTAGGCATGGATTGGTTGTACCTTCATAGAACCAAAGTGGATTTTTTCGACAAAGCAATTGAGTGCTCGGATGACAATGGGGAACAAAGAGTTTTTCAGGGTAAGAAGAAAGCAACATCAGTTTATGGTCACAATTATGTAGGGAAAGAGTAGTCGCAGAAAAGGGTGTGTGTTATTTGCAATTCACATTTCTAGTGACAAAGGTAAGGAATTTGAGGATGCAGATGTTTTGAGTAGTTACCCAGTTCTACAGTGGTTTCAAGATGTATTTCTTGGGGATATTTCAGATTTTGCACCTCACAGGGAAGTAGACTTTTCTATTGATTTGGTGTTAGGGGCACCTCCTGCATCAAAGGCACCTTAGAGGATGAGTACACATAAGTTGGTAGAGTTGAATCTTCAGTTGAAGGAAATTTTTGACAAAGGGTACATTAGACCAAGTGTATCACCATGGGGTGCACCAGTATTGTTTGTGAAGAAGAAGGATGGTACTCTCAGATTATGCATTGACTATAGTAAGTTTAACAAAGTGACCATCAGGAAAAAATATCAGTTACCGAGGATTGATGACTTGTCTGATCAGTTGAAAGGAGAAACAATGTTCTTGAATATTGATCTGAGATCCAGATATCATCAAGTACACATTAAAGAAGAGGACATCTACAAGACATATTTCTCGACTAGGTATGGGTAGTATCAGTTTTTTGTAGTTCCATTTGGTTTAACTAATGCTACAACTACCTTTATGTGCTTGATGAATAGTGTGTTGTGTCCATACTTGGACAAGTTTATTATTGTGTTCATTGATGATATATTGTTATATTCTAAAAATGAAGAAGAGAATGCCAAGCATTTAGCAACAGTGTTGAGACTATTGAGAGAGCATCAGTTGTATGCTAAGTTTAGCAAGTGCAGTTTCTTTCAGACTAAGGTACATTACTTGGGACATGTTGTCTCCAAGGAGGGCATAAGAGTAGATCCAGAGAAGATAAGAGATATCATGGAGTGGGAAGCTCCTAGGAATTTGGATGAGGTGAGATCTTTCATGGGGTTGGCAGGTTATTACAGGAGGTTCATCAGGAACTTCTCGCAGATTTCTTATCCTATTACATCATTGTAGAGGAAAGGTAAGAAGTTTGAATGGATAGAGGAGTGTGAGGCTAGTTTTGAGCAGATCAAGTAGTTGTTGACACATGCACCAGTGCTAAATATTGCAGATCCAGACAAATGGTTTGTAGTATGTATAGATGCTTGTAAGAGAGGACTTGGTGGAGTCCTTATGAAGGATGGAATGGTGGTATTCTATGAGTCATGAAAAGTGAATAAGCACAAGAATGACTCACCAACACATGATCTCGAGTTGGCATCGATCATATATGCATTGAAAATGTGGAGGCACCATCTTTTGGGCAGGAGGTTTGTGTTGATGAGTGATCAAAGTGGTTTGCGGTATTTATTTGACCAAGCGAGCGTGAATGGTAGGTAGGTTCAGTAGTTGGCCATGATCAGTGAGTTAGATTTTGATATTAGGTATATCAAAGGTAAAGAGAACATGGTGGAAAATGCTCTTAGCAGGAGGATACAGGTAAATTACATAGCAGCTATGAGCTCCTATGGGACAGACTTACAGGATAGGATCTTGCAGGTAGGTTAGCAGGATGTCAAGTATATGGATATTGTGCGGAGATTGTAGTAGAGTACGGTACAAGTATAGGTAGTGGTACAGGTATAGATGTAGGTGAACAGGATGTGGACTATCATCTCACAGCAGATGGACTAGTTAGATTTAGGGACAAGATATATGTGTCATACAACAGTGAGTTCGAGAAGGTGATCTTGAGAGAGTTTCATGCGAAACCATATTTGAGTCACCCAAGATATCATAAGACATTGACAATGGTGAAGAAATTATATTATTGGCCAAATTTTAAGAGAGACATAGAAGAGTTTATGGCTAGGTTCTTGGATTTTCAACAGGTGAAGGCAGAGTGCAAGAATCTTGGTGGTCTTCTATAGCCAATTACAATTCCATAGTTGAAATGGGAGGTCATTTCCATGGACTTTATCATACGTTTGACGAGGACAGTGAGACAACATGATTCCATCATGGTAGTGGTGGACAAGTTGACCAAAGTAGCGCACTTCATCCCAGTGAAGTCTACATTCTCTGCTAGTGATGTAGCACAAGTATTCATTAGAGATGTGGTCAGATTGGATGGAGTTCCAAAGAAGATTGTGTCAGATGAGGATGCAAAGTTCACTTCCAAGTTTTGGAAGGAGTTATTTGCAGGTTTGGGCACTGAGTTGGCCTTTTGTACAACTTATCATCTACAGACATATGGACAAACAAAGAGGGTCAACAGGATATTGGAGGACATGTTGAGGATGTATGTGATGCACCAATAGTGGTAGTGAGACGTGTATCTTCCACTCATAGAGTTTACTTACAATAATGGGTATTAGGAATCTTTGAGGATGAGCTTGTTTGAGGCATTGTTTGGGTAGATTTGCAATACTCCCATCAGTTGGAGTGATCTAGTTAACAGGGTGTTGATTTGACTGAACATGTTGGCAGACATGGAGCGGGAAATACAGTTAATGAAGAAGAATTTGAAAGCAGCACAGGATAGGTAGAAGAGCTATGCAAATCAGAATAGGTTGTTCAAGGAGTTCCAGGTTGGGGAACAGGTGTACTTGCACATCAAACCAAAGAAGATATCCTTACGGATTGGATCATGTGTCAAGATGGCACCCTGGTTTTGTGGACCTTTCAGGATTATTAAGAGGATTGGGTGAGTAGCCTATCAACTTCCACTACCTCCAACAATGAAATTCCATGATGTTTTCCATGTGTCATTGCTTAAGAAGTATGTTAAAGATGTTGATAATGTGATTGACTGGTTTGTATTGCAGGTGGAGCCAGAAGGGGAATTCCAGCCAAAACCATAGTTCATTTCACATAAAAATATGCTCATGCTCCAGAACCAAGCAATCGACCACGTTAAAGTGCAATGGAATCACTTTGGGCCCAATGAAGATACATGGGAGATGGAGGATCAGATGTGGGCTATGCATCCTTCATTATTCATTAGTTGAGAAAATGTTTTGGTATATGTTTTGGTACATGTTTTGATGGTGTTTGGTATATGTACACATCTATACGGATGTAAATACAGCCATGAGCTATGTTATAAAGCTCCAATAAGTAGTATGGGTGTCATGTCATTATAATGTTATACTTGTTATGTTGTCATGTTGGTTTTCTTCTCAGCAGAATGATCGTTGTAAACATTGGAATGAGCTAAGTTATAAATCTCCATCGACAATATGTTTTTCTTATATAATTCTTATGGTTGTATGTGTTGTTGAACACTGAAGATGGTGTTCCCCCAAGCGGAAGGGTTCTGTAACAACCCTGGTGAAAATGCCATGTAATAAAAGTTAATAAAGGAAAAATAATAACCATGGTTGATGGGACACTTATTCTAAGCTTAATGTTGGGAAAAAATATAGTGATGGGGATCACTTGTGGTTAATTAATGGTTGAGAAAATTGGCATAGGCAATGGCAAAGGCTCTGGAAAGGAAAATGGCATTTTTTGCACATTTATTTATGAAATTAATGGAAATTAGGAGAAAAGGGAGGTGAAAGGTCACAAGTTGGATGTGAGGAGGAAAATGAAGGAAAATAATGTAAACTAAAGAAAATAGAGGCCTCATTAATAAAAAGGCTTATAAGGATCAGTACATATAATTTTTTTAGTTCAGTTTTAGAGGTCTCTCTCTATTCTCTCTCTCTAAACTCTTGGACATTTGTAGTTTCAGAGCAAGAAGGAAAAGGAAGCTCATGAAAACACAAGAGGACATCAGGATCAGTCTTTACAATGGATTGTACTTGCAGGTACGAAGTTGCATATATGTTTTCCTCACTAGTTTTGGCATGTATGGCATATGCATGTGGTTCATTGATCATGATATGTCACTGGCATGGAGGATTTCCTGGATTGATAATGGATTTTCCTAGCCTTTCCATTTCCTGGATAGCCTTGGTGTTGTAGATTTATTTCTTGTTTTTTGGTTGGTTCTCATGTTTCCCTTGCTTGGGTTGAGTTACTAGTTCCTAGAACCTTGGTTGGACAAATGCTCAGGAGCCCTGTAATAGCTTGGGTTGAGTTACTAGTCCTAGAGCCTTGGTTGGAAAAATGCTTTGGAGCCCTTGGTGGGTTGAGTTACTAGTCCTAGAGCCTTGGCTGGAAAAACACTCTCGAGCCCGACAGTAGATGTGGGTTGAGTTACTAGTCCTGGAGCCTTGGTTGGAACAAATGCTCTAGAGCCCTATAATGTTTGGGTAGAGACCAATCTGGTGATGGTTTTGTCATGTCTGACACTAAGGTGGAATCACTATTTGATGGTTTGAGGTGGCTGGCCTGTAGAAGCCCTGGATGGCTTTGGATTGATGTGTTTTATGAGATCCCACATTCATGGTTGGAATATGGCATGAGGGGACTAGCTGAAGAGATTTTTGGCTCATCCATGTCTACGGTGAGGTGGTTTGTGGAAGTCCTACAACTGGTTGGCCTTTGGATCATTAATATGATGTTATTTCTGTTGATCTAAAGATGATCTGAGGTTGTCATTAATGTCAACCCAATTAGCCCTGATCTTCCAAGGGAATTTTAACTTGACAACTTACTCTATTTTGAGTCAAGGATCTTCTAGATGGATTCTACTCATCGATATGTTTTCGTTGATATATGGCACGCCAAGTAATTCTTCACGGTTTGAGAGATATTCATGTTTGAAATTAGTAACCCTAGTTAGTGGGCTAAAACCCTATGGGGTTGTGGCATGGCACTCATAATTGGTTTTCGTCATTCAATATTCATTAATTAATAGTTTTTTAAGCTCCTAAAATCCCTCCAACATTCTCTATAGAAGCCCCTCTCAACTCTATAAAAAGAAATCTCATATATCCTCCAAATGAAGTGATTGTGGCATTTTCGCTATAACGTCATTTATGCGAAATCTTAGATTCTAAAATGAAAACCCATTTGATTTGCAATCGTGATGAACGTCATGACTGAATTTTAAATCTTGATTCACTACATTTTCAGAGATATTATCTATGGAAGTTAGGGTTTTTGCAGGCTCCCAAATTTCATCTCAAAGAAGTGACCTTGGAGAAATCATCATAACTCTCTCCCTGAGAAGAGGATTGGAATTCTGTAAAAAGTGGTAGATAGTGCACGGAATGTAGTTTTCTATGTATCAATTTCAGAGTTGAATGAGGAAACAGTGACACATGGCATGTCGTACAAGTTCGCTCTACTGAACTAGTCCATAATTATGTCATTGTGAGAGATTGGGCATAACTTTGTCTTGAAGAGTCCAAATCGGGTCAAACCTGTGGCATTGGAAAGAAGACCCAAAGGGATACTATAGGGCCAAAGATCACATATTGGGGATCTGAACTCACAGAAATACATCAGATTAGATATCCTACTCCTAGAAGGCAAGAAAAACTAGATCAAGTGTTGTCAAGGGGTGCAAAGGACCAGACTTTCTAGGGCAGAAAAGAGCAAGGTGTAGCAGAGGTAAGCTACAGGTAAGTATTTTTTATATATGCATGTTCATTTCTTAATTGCATTAGGTTCTTTGTATTCTAATTTGTTGTTTTTCTTTAGCACTGACATATGCTCTACAGGATGAGGTAAGTTTTACTATTATCATGTCATGGGTATTTTCTTGAAGGCTTTTTGTAGGTATTATATATTCATCAAGAGAAGACTCAATGCATAATCTAATGTTCTGAAGAGTGAGAAAGGGTAGCATGACAAGAGAAACAATCAAGGTGCATAACAACAACAAGAAGTTAACCATATGAAGTCTTCAAGTGGGAAGCATTGCATACAATCATTGTAAAAGTATCATTGTACAGAGTCATTGTAAAAGAATCATTGTAAAAGTTGTACGAGTGTCTATCTACCAAGAGTTGAAGAGGTAGAGTTGGGAGGTATAGGATCATCATTAGGTGGTTGTGTCATAGTTGGGGTTATGGTCTAGTGTGTCTTCTTCTTCTACATCATTCTATATCATTGTAAAGTGGACCATTTCCCCTAGAACGAGAGTCCATTCTTCTTTTATTCTTCTATAGGGTGGTAGGGTGGTGCTAGGTTGGTGCATGAAGTCACCAATAAGTTCAAGCCTGTGAAAAATTTAGGGTGGTAGGGTGGTGCTAGGGTGAGTTGTAGCTCATTTAGTGTTGGGGCATCCATTCAGTTGACTACTGAAGAATCTCGGGCGTTGGAGCGTCCATTCAGTGGGAGCTGTAGAAGAATGCTTTTCTAGACTCTAGGAAGTTTGAGCTTTCTTTTCAATTGGAGTTGAAGATTAAAGAATTATTAGAAAAGCATTCTGTGGTTTTTTACTCAGAGGGGGTTTTCCACCTAAAGTTTTTGTGCCTCCTATGTTCTTTTATTCACTATTGTTACTGCATAAACATTCATGATAATTGAAGATTAACTAATTCTATGAAAATATTTAAAAGTGATTATTGCTAAGGAATACTGATTCACCCCGCCCTCTCAGTATTTTCCAACAATTGGTATCAGAGCTTGGTTCCTTCAGTAACAGCTTAACCGCTGGAAGTCAGTTTTTAGAGAATAGAGATGGGAAAGTCAAAGAAGTGGGTTACAAGGATTTCAAAGGAAGGTACAGCTACAACAAAATCTCAAGAAAGTGAGTATTGTGTACCAACCCCTGATTTTGATGCAGATAATTACTGGATATGGGAATCGAGGATGGAAGTATCTTTGCAGGCACATGGAGTATGGGAATAAATTGTTTATCTAGACACATTTACTGACGAAGCTAAAAGGTACAATTCAAAGGCCATGAATGTAATTTTGAATGTTTTTCCAAATTATGTGAAAACAAAAGTTGGTCAATGTTCAACAGTTAAATCTCTTTGGAAAAAGCTTCATAATCTCTAATCAACAAAGAAATCAGGTGAAGATGTAATTGAAAACTCAGATCCTTCTTAGTATGATGAAGAAGGGTTGACCATAGAAGAATTTTCTGAGACAATCAAGCTTATAAAAGAGCTCAAGGTTGAGAAGATCCGTTCCAATACTCTTGAAGAAAAAGTTAAAGGTCTCAAAATCGAAGTTGAAGAACACAAATGTATTGAAGATTCACTTCAAAAGAAGTTGGAAGAAATCAATAATACAGTGACATGAGACCTCAACAGATAAGTCCAACAGAAGCAACAAGAACTGGACACAACATTTGCAGAGATTAGCAGGATCACACAATAGATGCAGGAAGTAGAAATTGAAAGGAAGGAATCTGATCAAAGATACATATCCACCATTGACCAAAAGCAAAAGGAATTAGAAACATATTTAATTGAAATAAGGCTTAGGATTGAAAATGAGAAGAAAAAGGAACAGATACAGGTTCTCAACAGAGAAGTAGAGAAGATGACTCTTCTCAAGCTAAGGGTTGAGGAGGCAGAAAAAAGAAGGAAGATATTGAAAAGATGGTTTCAAGAAGATCTTTCTCAAAGGCAAGAAGAACTTGATGCAACTCGTGATGAGATCAACAAACTCAAGGGATCGCAAAAGAATATATACAAGATAAGATAGATGAAGAAGCGAAAATGAAGGCAATTAAAGATGGTAAAGATCCAGTTGATGAAGGTACAAGCTCCACAGCTTCATAGGATGATTCTAAGAAGGAAGTTGATCAAAGTGAAAAGCCAAAGAATAATGTTGCAACTCCAAAGAACAAGACCATAGCAATCAAGAACAAAGGATCACCAGAAACTACAACACCGTCTCCAAAGAAGAATGAAAAATCTTCCAGGTGTGTTCATTTATTTAATGGTTATTGATTTTTATTTGCTAACTATGGACATATGGCTAGGGATTGTGAAGTTTTTGACAGATACAATCATTATCTACAAAACCCTAGAAGCAAGTTTGCAGGATCACGAGACAGGTTCCACGATGATTTTTTCAGAAGAGAATACATGCTAGATGGACCAAATATTGAATGTTTCAAATGCCATATCTATGGCCATAGTGCTTGTGGTTGCAGATATCAGATGGAATCACGTATGGACAACATTGAATGCTTCAAGTGTCATAACTATGGGCACATGGCTCGAGATTGGAAGAACAAGAAGGTCTGGAAAAGGAAACAGGTACAGAAGACAAAGTAGATAACAAGGTTTCAACAGTTATGCTTTTAGGATTTGTAAAATCAAAAGGTCATGAGGAATTAGCAGTTGTTTCAAATAATGACTCAAGTCATGATGGCCTATTAGGTGACACACTATTTTGAACAATCTAGCTTGTTGAATCCTTAATGTTTGTACAAGAGGAATCTATGCAACAGTATATGGCACAAGTCTACGATTGACAAGAAGGTAGTTTCAACAAGATGGTAGTTTCAGTAAAGGTTCAGGGGGATCAAAATAGTTGAAGGATTACAGGTTACCATGAACAAGACAAGATTACTCTACAAAGGATATGAACAAGTGGAAGGAATTGATTTAGAGGAAACATTTGCACCAGTTGCCATAATGGAAGCCATCCAGATGTTTCTCTTCTATGCATGTTCAAGAAAAATAGAAGTCTACCAAATGGATGTTAAGTTAGCATTTCTAAATGGAGAATTAGAAGAAGAAGTTTACAACAAACAACCTGAAGGTTTTCTACTATCAGAAAAAGAAGTCTATGTTTGCAGGTTAAAGAATGCTCTGTATGGTCTCAAGCAGGCTTCCAAAGCATGGTATGCTTATCTTGACGGATATCTACATCAACAAGGGTTCAAGAAAGGTACTAATGATAGCAATATTTATGTACAAATAGATAAGGATAATTTAACAATCGTTGAGGTATATGTGGATGATATAATATTTGGTAGAAATGATGATCGACTAAGTAATAACTTTGCTACAAAGATGAAAAGTGAGTTCGAGATGTCTTTACTTGGTGAGTTAACATACTTCTTAGGGCTTCAAATATCTCAACAAGAGAAAGGAATATTTATATGTCAAGCCAAGTACATCAAGGAAATGCTCAAGAAATTCAAAATGGAAGATTGGAAACCCGTCCTTACTCTGATGGTAACAGGTTGCAAATTCAGCATAGACGACTCATCTAAGGATGTGGATCAGAGGTTGTACAGATCTATGATTGTTAGTCTTCTATATGTAACAGCGATGGCCAGATGTTATACAAGTAGTTGGACAAGTAGCAAGATTACAAGCAGCACCAAAAGAATCACATATTATTGCCATCAAAGGAATTCTTCGATATATTAAGGGGCCAACATAATATGGCTTGTGGTATCCCAAGGGAAACAATCTCATTATTCAAGCCTTTATAGATACAGATTGGGCATGAAGTGTTGATCATTGTAAGAGTACTAGTGGAGCAGCATTTTATCTAGGTGGTTGTCCCGTATCATGGTTGAGAAAAAAGAAAACCTCAATCTCGTTATCCATAGCAGAAGTAGAATATATCGCAGTAGCAACTTGTTGTACTCAAGTTCTCTCAATGAAGAAAACTTTTCAAGATCTTCAGGTCAAGGTTGATGAGCTTATTCCCATATTTTGCGATAACACTAGCGCCATCAGTATCTCCAAGAATCCTGTGATGCATTCCAAAACGAAGCGCATTATGATTAAATATCATTTTGTTAGAGAGCATGTCACTGAAAACAATATCAAGCCTGAATATGTTGGTACAAAAGAAAAAATCGTTGATATCTTCACTAAACCTTTACCTCGTGAAGCATTTGAATATCTTCGCCAGAAGCTTGGGATTCTCCCAAGTTCTCATTATATTTTCCTTATTCAGAAAATAAAGGGGGAGTGGAAGTGTGTATAGGTCCATAGGATGGTTGTGTGTCAGGGGGAGTTACCATTTGCCATTGATGTCAAAGGGGGAGAAAAGGTAGTAGGAATAGGTGCCTTGATCGCAGGGGGAGTACTTGTGTTGCCATCAATGCCAAAGGGGGATATTGTTGATCTAAAGATGATACGAGGTTGTCATTGATGTCAACCCAAGCAGCACCAGGGGCTACCCTGATCTTGCAATGTAATTTTGACTTGACAACTTACTCTATTTTGAGTCAAATATCTTCTAGATGGATTCTACTCATCGAGATGTTTCCGTTGATATATGGAACGCCAAGTAATTCTTCCCGGTTTGAGAGATATTCATGTTTTAAGTTAGTAACCCTAGTTAGTGGGCTAACACCCTATGGGGTTGTGGCATGGCACTCATAATTGGTTTTGATCATTGAATAGTCATTAATTAAAAAAAAAATAAGCTCCTAAAATCCCTCCAACATTCTCTATAGAAGCCCCTCTCAACTCTATAAAAAGAAATCTCATATATCCTCCAAATGAAGTGATAGTAGCATATTTGTTATAACTTCATTTCTGCGAAGTCTTAGATTCTAAAATGAAAACCCATTTGATTCACAATCCTGATGAACGTCGAGACCGAATTTCAGATCTTGGTTCACTACATTTTCGGAGATATGATCTGTGGAAGTTAGGGGTTTTGTGGGCTCCAAAATTTCATCTCAAAGAAGTGACCTTGGGAAAATCGTCATAACTCTCTCTCTGACAAGAGGATTGGAATTATGTAAAAAGTGGCAGATAGTGTACGGACTGTTGTTTTCTGTGTATCAATTTCAGAGTTGAAGGGGGAAATAGTGACACGTGGCACGCCATACAAGTTCGTTCTACTGAATTAGTCCATAATTAGGTCATTGTGAGAGATTGGGCATAACTTTCTGTTGAAGAGTCCAAATCGGGTTCAGACTTGTGGCATTGGAAAGAAGACTCAGGGGGATAATACAGGACCGAGGATCACATATTGGGGATTTGAAATCATGAAGATACGTCAGATTAAATATCGTCCCCCTAGAAGGCGAGAAAAACTAGATCAAGTGCTGTCAAGGGGTGCAAAGGACCAGACTTTCTAGGGCAACAAAGAGCAAGGTACAAAAAAATGATGTAGCAGAGGTAAGCTACAGGTAAGTATTTTCTGTATATGCATGTTCATATCTTAATTGCATTAGGTTCTTTGTATTCTAATTTCTTGTTATTGTTTAGCACTGACAAATGCTCTACAGGATGAGGTAAGTTTTGTTATTGTCATGTCATGGGTATTTCCTTGAAGACTTTTTGCAAGTATTATATATTCATCAAGAGAAGACTCAATGTGTAATCTAATGTTCTGAAGAGTGAGAAAGGGTAGCATGACAAGAGCAAAAATCAAGGTGCAAGACAACAACAAGAAGTTCACCATATGAAGTCTTAAAGTGGGAAGGATGCATACAATCATTGTAAAAGTATCATTGTACAGAGTCATTGTAAAAGCATAATTGTAAAAATTGTACAAGTGTCTATCTGGCAAGAGTTGAAGAGGTAGTGTTGGGAGGTCTAGGATCATCATTAGGTGGTTGTGTCATAGTTGGGGTTATGGTCTAGTGTGTCTTCTTCTTCTACATCATTCTATATCATTGTAAAGTGGATCATTTTCCCTGGTACGAGAGTCCATTCTTCTTTTATTCTTCTATAGGGTGGTGCTAGGCTAGTGCATGAAGTCACCGACAGGTTCAAGCCTGTGAAAACTTCAAGGTGGTAGGGTGGTGCTAGGGTGAGTTGTAGCTCATTTGGTGTTGGGGCATCCGTTCAGTTGACTACTGAAGAATCTTAGACATTGGAGCGTCCATCTAGTGGGAGCTGGAGAAGAATGCTTTTCTAGATTCTAGGAAGTTGGATCTTTATTTTCAATTGGAGTCGAAGATTAAAGAATTATTAGAAAAGCGTTCGGTGGTTTTTGACCCGGAGGGGGTTTTCCACCTAAAATTTTTGTGCCTCCTGTGTTCTTTTATTCACTATTGTTACTGCATAAAAATTAATGATAATTGAAGATTAACTAATTCTATGAAAAGATTTAAAAGTGCTAATTGCTAAGGAATACTGATTAACCCCCCCTCTCTGTATTTTCGAAAAATTTCTCCTTGTTAATTTATGAGTATTGTACTTGTTTATATGTGGATCATATGGCTGTTGTTTCCTTAGTATATTTGTTGTTGTTATGCTGGTTATTAATATGTATTATTGCAGTAAATTTGTATGGCTCTCATCTTGTTTTTTCTTGTAACCAAATAATAAATGTATCTATGACCTAGTGGATGAAACTACAGCTAATGTGTTGAGGCATCAATGCTTCTTAACGATTCTTAGATGAGTATGAGACCCCTATTCTTAGATCTGTTATTTACACCTGTAGATTACATATTTGCAATATGTTTGATGAAATGCCTATTATGGCTAGTAGGGGTCCTGTCATGTACTTGTTTAAGTAATTACATTTGTAGCATCATCCCCTTGTTATGCTTCCATTCTAAAGGTGTAATTCAATTAAGGGCAGTGACCTGAGCTCTGGGCCTGAAAAAGTGTCTCAAATCCTGAGGACGTTGGTACAAAACTGAGCAAAATAGTTTGTGGACGCTAGCATACCACGTTGTCAGAGAATCCGTAGCCCTCTGGACATTGACATGCCATGTTGTGGGACCATCCAGAGCCCTCTGGATGTTGGCATGTGCATATCATGGGAGAGTATAGGGATTAATTGGTCAAAAAACTCAATGGGACTTAGGGGCTAGTTACCTGAGAAGCGGGTATGGTTCCTTAGAGTCTTGTTGCTATTGTGGAAGGTCTGTATGGTGTGTTTCCATTAGTTGCACTTCCTTAATGTGACTTAGGAGGTCCAATCATATCATAGTAACTTCTCGTCACATCTTTACCCTAGTTTACCGATTACTTGAGTAGATGTGGGAGGAGGGTGTTACAATCTAGCTCTTCTAAACATTTCATCAAAGGGAATATCTTCATCATTATAGTTCTTAAAAATTGTTTGATTTTGGTGGAATTATTATTACATTATGAGTGGAGGGCTAAATTAGTGTAAAGGCCAATTTAACCAAATTAAACAATTTCATAATTCATCATAACTAAAATCATAATAGTGCATAAATAAGAATAATCATCATGTCGACACATGCATACACCAAATATATATGGAAATCCTTTTTAGTAGAAAACTATAATTCTTTTTGTCTTATTATTCAATCTTTGATTACAATATTTCACTGGCATCAACTAGATTTAGGTTACAACCTGATTGAGGCACCAACCTCATAAATTTGCAAGCACCAAATTGGTTTAAGAGCATGTCGGTGCTGGATTTGGCTCTCTTATAGAAACTCGTTCTCTATGTGGGTTTTGTCTTGTGTCTCCCTCACCATATTACTTCCTCTCATATTTCCAAGGCCAAAATTCGCTCATTCAAATATTCATCTCTACCTTGCATTAGATTTACCATTATAATAGTCATCATAATTTGTAAAAAATCATTATTGTATTTAATACAAAATTAAAACCTTAATTTTGAATTAATTATTACATAAACTTTTTATAAGTTATAACTATTATTACAATAAACTAAAATAAAAGTTAAAAATAAAAATTAAATACTAAATAATAAATTACAAATAAAATTAGTTAATAATTAAAATTAAATCATTAAATTACAAACTTTCTATTAAAATAATTATAAATAAATATAAAATAAATTAAAATAAAAAATATAAACTAAATTAAAATTAAAATTATAAATAAAATAAAATAATTAAAATACAAAATTCTAATAATCATAAATATATATATAATATATATAATTAAATGAAACCAGAAGAGATTCCCTTGGAATCAGACTCTCAGTTCATGGACAACTTCATGACCATGAGAGCCATGGTAGAAGAGATGTATTGAGAATTTAAGAAAGGTCGAGGTGAAAGTACTTCAACCTCCAAACAAGACAAAGGAATAGAGGAACCTCTTCTAGATGGTCATTCAAAAGGCAAAGGGAAAAGGGAAGAGCCTCCTCTATCAACACCTCCCTCTAGCCCGAAAACATCTTTGAATAAATTAGATGTAAAATTTGATTTGCCAATATATGATGGAGAATTAAGTGCAGAAAAGCTAGATAATTTGATTAGACAGATTGATGTATATTGCAGGGTGCAGAACATCAATTCAAAAAGGAGAAAGATTCAGCTGGCCAGCCTTCGCCTTGGAGGAACTGCCCTAGTGTGGTGGGAAGGTAGGACACAAGCTGATTTGAAGAAGCATGATAAAATTCTTTCTACCTGGAGTGAATTTGTTTATGCCATTAAAAAAAAATTCTATCCACTAACTTTTATGCATCAAGCAATGATGAGTTGGCAAACTCTTCACCAATTAAAGGGGCAAAGTGTACAAAGCTATACCCAGGAATTTAGAAAAAGAGCTTTAATTCTAGGCATTTCTCTAGACTCACCTGAAACTTTGTTGAAGTATATAGGTGGTCTGCATAGCTATTTGAGGCACACCATTCTCATGTTTAACCCTACTAGCATAGATGAGGTATCAGTTCAGGCTACACATCTAGAGGCTAGAGGCAAGAATGTGAACCCAAAGATTGGGGGATCATCAAAACCCACTGCAAGCAAGAACAAGGAAAAGAAGAAGCAAAAATGGAAGGAGAGGAAGACAAACATTGTACCAAAAGGAAAAACTTCAAGCACTCACTGTAAGAAGGATGGACATGATGGTGAACACTGCTGGTCTTTGCAACCAGAGCTGAAATCCAAGAAGTTCAATGGTAAGAAGAAGAATGTTGTTGTTGCTATTCAGAAAGATTTGTGGTTAGACTGGGGTGATGAAACAACAATCACAGCCACATGTATAAAAGCTAAAAATTTTGAAGCATCTGCAAGTAATTCTACACAATATATTGATAATGAAGATAATGAGAGGAAAAGACATGAGCTTTTTCATATTAGATTTATTTCCAAGCATCAAAAGATTGATACTTTATTTGATAGTGGTTCACAAGTAAACTTGATTTCTGAAACAATTGTAAAGAAGTTGGGCTTACTAACAACACCTCACAAGAAGCCACATCCATTAGGTTGGGTATGTGATAAAGCAAAGCTACAAGTGACTAGACAATGTAAACTTAGGTTTGCTATTGGGTTCAACTTTTGTAGATGAGGTTGAGTTAGATATAGTTCCCCTGGATATATGTGGGATTTTTTTAGGAAGTCCTTACTTGTATGATAGAAATGCCATTTTATATAGAACTAAAAATAAGTATCAACTCAAAAAAAGATGGAATAGAATATATTGTAAGAGCTCATCAACTCAAAAATAACTACACTCTCATAAACTCAGGGCAGATGAAAGGAATTGTAAATTCATGCAAGGAATTTTTGCTAATGGTTGTAAAGGAAAAGACCCCTGATAAAACCAATGCATTTGAAGGCTGTGATGCTAAACAAAAAGCTGATTTAGAAAAAGTTGTGTTAGAATATGATATCCTATTTCAAGAACCTAAAGGTCAGCCACCCAAAAGGGAAATAGTACATGATATTCATTTGTAGCAAGATGCTCCATTGCCTAACATTGGAATGTACAGGTTATCCGCTTTAGAGAATGTAGAGATCAAGAAGTAGGTATAGCAGTTGCTCGATAAAGGGTTCATAAGGCCAAGTACATCACCATGTGGATCTCCAATTGTGTTGGTGAGAAAGAAAGATGGTTTGTGGAGGATGTGCATTGATTACAGAGCACTGAATAAAATAACGATTAAGAATCGTTATCCTCTTCCTTGTATCAATGACATATTAGATCAGTTGAAAGAAGTTGTTTACTTTTCCAAGTTGGACTTGCATAGTGGCTATCATTAGGTCAAAGTAGCAGAACAAGATGCATGGAAGATTGCTTTCAAAACAAAGCAGGGGCTGTATGAATGGCTGGTTATGCCTTTTGGCTTAAATAATGCTCTTGCCACTTTCATGAGAGTTATGAATGATGTACTCTGACCTTTTATTGATGATTTTGTAATTGTATATTTAGATGACATTCTTGTTTTCAGTAAAACATGGGAAGAACATTTGAAGCATGTAAAGCAGACTTTAGATGTTTTGAAAAGAGAAAATCTCTATGTTAAGTTATCAAAATGTGAATTTGGCAAAACATCTTTAAATTATTTGGGTCATATTGTAGGGGGTGGTGAATTGAAGATAGATCCCTCTAAGGTTGAAGTCATTGTGAACTGGCCTAAACCCAAATCTGCTACAAAAGTTAGGAGCTTCCTAGGAGCAGCACAATATTGGAGAAAGTTTATTGCTAACTTTTCCTTGATTGCAGCTCCCTTACATGCTTTGACAGGATTGAACAAGGTGTTTCAGTGGGGAGGCAAACAGCAAAAAGCCTTTGACACCTTGAAAGAAAAAAATAGTACAACACCTGTACTAGCATTGCCAGATCTTCAAAGACCATTTGAGATTGAAACAGGTGCCAGTGACTATGCCATGGGAGCAGTGTTGATGCAACACGGTAAACCCATATGTTATCATTCTGAGACATTTAATTCTGTAGTACTTAATTATCCCACATATGATAAAGAATTGTATGCATTAGTGGAGAGTGTGAAAAAGTGGAAACTTTACCTATTGGGCAAAGAAATAATTATACATACAGATCATCAACCACTTCAATATTTGCACTCACAAACTAAATTGCAACAATCAAGACACTATAGGTGGATGGGTTTTTGTTACACTAAAAAATGTCACCATGACTATTTACAGTTAGTATGGCTCTATCAACAGTCATGCTATCCTCTTAGGCAAGTCTTATACCTCTGCTCTCCATGTCAAACTCCAAAAAAGAGAGAAAGTCTTTATAAATGTATTTATCTCTGGGTACGCAGGTTCTCTCAACCTTACCTGCGGGCACGCACTCAATGTTCACAAAAGCTGCGTCCTTGGACGCTCTGTATGTAAAGGGGCAGGTGCGTCCCCCTGTAAAGGTCAAAATGCGCAAGTTTCATCTTTAAAAAGTCACTTGTGGTCATTTCTAGAGCATTCTAGAAGGTTGTTCGACGTGTATTGAGCGCCTCCAGATGGTTCATGTACCCCTACCAAAGAGGAACTTATCCCATCAATAAGGGAGCTATCCCATCCAAAGAGGGGATTATCCCATTGATGGTGGACTTGATTAACCTCCTCTTGAGCACTATAAATACAGGCATTGGGCCAGAAGGAGGTGAGGTTGGAAGCTATACATTTCTAAGGGTAAATGCTGCAGGAATTAGGACTCCCATTTAGAAGCTTGTGAGGAGAGATTGCCATCTTTGCTTGTTCTATTTGGAAGTGGGTGAGCTTTGTCAAAGTAAAGGAGAACTCTTGATGGACCCTGGGAAGGACTTGCACAACACCAAGGCTCAGGTTGTATTTGTTCCTTTTGTTACCTATTAATGCAAATGAGTCCATTCTTCTCAATAACTTGTTATTTATGAGTTGTTTCATGTACTCCTTGGTCTATGTGTTAAATATGTTTTATTCTATGAGATTATCAAGTGATATTTAATCGTTTGATTGTTAGTGTATGCAGGTTTCAAAGTGAAGGAGGAGCTCATCCGGATCAGCGGAGCTGGACTGCTACAACAGCGTTGGATTACAGGTAGGATCTAAACACTTGATTTCCCATATAGTAAATGCATGTTTAGAGAAGGATTGCTCTTGTTTGTCTTGTTTGTCACTAGAGAGTCTTAGGCTCCTAGGGAGGTTGATTTTTGTCCGCACTATCGACTCTTTCCGCCTGACAAATTGGCGACTCCACTGGGGAATCCATTGATGTGAAAGTCTTTTCCTTTGTATGAACTTTGCTCTGAGAAAATTGGTTTATTTTTCTGGTTTTTGGCACTGTGACTTTGTCTTTGGGTGGGTTAGCTTAGGGTTAGATTCATTTTGGTTTTTCTTGAATTTTCCAGTAGGACGCACCCTCTGAGTATTGCACAGTGCGTCCCTGGACGCACTTTTTCTGTGTGCACAGAGCGGGCCCGCACCTGTCTTAACGGGTTGCCTGCGTCCCCTGCTAAAATTTGAAAAAATTCCATTTTTTGCATTTTTTCTCTTAGATTTTACTTTTTCTCAGTTTTTACTGCCCAGATCCATTAGTCTCTTGTCAAAGATCTTCACCTAAGCTTGTTTCATTAGCATTCCTACTCTAAGCTTTCATCAATTGGGTGTTTTGAGTCTCTTTCTTGAGAAATTCTTAATTTGATTTCCTTTGGTCATTACTTGGAGGTTTGTCTCAGTCTTTTCACAATTTTGCATCTTTTTGCTTTTGTTTTTGCAAAAAAATTTCCCCTCATTCACCGGGGGGGGCTAAATTGTGTATGAGTGTTAATCGCCTTTGAGTGTTTTTATTTTTTGATCTTTGGAACTCACACCCAATTTTCTCGACTTGCACTTGATTGGTTCTTAGATTACATTAGAATCATCTTGTGTTTGAGAATTCTCTTGCATAGATCACATTTGCATAATTAGAATTCTCATTTTCAGAATATTAATGAAAAATGTGCATAGATTACATTTGCATACTTTTCAAGTGAATTGTGCTTAGATTACAATTGCATAGTTTACATTCTGAAAAATCAATCGTAGATTTAGATCAGCTTTCTTTGATTTGAATTTACACAAAAATAAAAACAAAAAAATGGTTTGGAATTGATTTGCATTAGTTTTTCTTGATGAAATTAGTGCATTAGAGAATTTGTTATATTTTCTCTTAGTGATCAATTTTTTGCATTGTTGGAAGTAAATGGAAACTCTCTCCTTACTTTAGTTAGGATTCATCGAATTGAAAGGATTACATTATCATATTCAATTGCATTCAGTTGAGTCGGGTCATAACACCATTGGTTTCGTATCTATTTACCCATTTGAGTAATAACAGCCTTAATAACACAGCGCTTAATTAAAATTCATCTAGTAATTTTTACATTTCTAGGGCTCTGAAACACCAACATAGCTTAGGCTAGTGTCTTGGAGTAGGAGAGTAATTAACTCTCCAAGACAGCAAGACCAAACAAGTAGCTCATCTTGTGGTAGGATAAATCCAACTGTTTCATTTGTACTCTGGGAAAGCTCCTCTTAAAGGAGAAGCACGAGCTCGTGTCCGAACCAGTGAGGGGATCAATCCTCCCTCGTTGGGAACGACGCCAGACACGCACGTATTACAAACGGTAAACCTCGGATTAACCATTGTCGAGGAACCAGGGGTCACTTGTCGGTAAACCTTGGATTATTGTCAAGGAGCCGGCAAGGGGATTGAGCTTGATACTCTGCCCTTGCGTGCTGTCGGAGTGTAGACTGTTCCCCCAGGTGCATTTGTTGCTGTTGGTGACCTTAGTGAACATTATCTTTAGGGTTCTACCCAAGGTGACGGTGGAGGGAAGATCCCACTATACCTGGAGCAGACGTCGGCTAGACTCACTTGGATTTTCTGGGGGGTTCACTTCACTCGAGACGGTTAAAGTGGAGGAACTTGGTCCAGTCTATTCATTAAGCAGGTTGTCGGGGTAACTGTTCCGCCCACCACTTCTGTACTGAATTCGGCGATGTTGGATTTCATCACCAACTAGTGTTTTCGGTCCGGAAGGCTACTGTTTGTGTGTGGTTTGACTCCTAGATTTGATAGCGCGTGTTAATTTGTTTGTTTTTACTTTTAGAGACCATAGGTGTGAATTGTGAATTGTTAATTTTAGTTTTAAAATTGTTAATAAAATTCACTGAAGTTGAATATAATGGCAAATGTTCCGGAATTTATCAACCTAGGAACCCCTCCTAATGAGAATCCTAGTACTTTTCCTTACTTTGGAAATGTTGGTCCTCCTTATATGGCTACTTTGTCATTACCTGGATTTACAATAGGTTTACCGATATGGTTATTTTCAACTTCATTGGCCCAAAATACTCCAATTGTTCCATCTCAACCGGATGCTTCACCTCAACAGAGTTCACCATCTCAACATCACCAACCTTCTGTTGATCCTTTACCTTCTTCGCCTAATTTTTCTTCCTCCATTTCTTCCTCTTCGCCTAGTAAAAGCCTCGATGCTAGTAACCAGGAGGCTAAGAAGAAGAAGAAAGGGAAGAAGAAGAAGAAGAAGAAGAAGAAAGATAAGAAAGAAGTCAACCAACCAACCGTGGCTGTAAGTGTTAGTTGTGTTGAGGAAAACTCCGACATGCATCGTAAACCCAAATACCCTTGCAGGCTTTGTAAGGGTGACCACTTCCTTGTCAATTGTCCTGGTATTCCAAAGGTCTTGGAAGTATGGTCAGAAAAATCTCATCAACTTTCTGTTGATCCATCAACCAGTGATAGTCAGGTTCCTGGGAAAAAGGGTAAAGTTAGGTTTCCTTGTAAGTTATGCAAAGGGAGTCATCAAACTCACATTTTCCCTCACATGGATGAAGCCTCAACATTGTTGGAAAACCTTACTGTTCCATAGCAAGAATTTCCAACTGGTTACCGTAAACTTTCTCCCAACCTACCGTCAACTGACGGAGTGATTGATCTAAATTCAAGTACAATCGATCACACTCTTCCATTGGAGAGTGAAACTCATGTCACTCAGGTTGATGATCAATTAGTTGATCAAGTGTTCGATTCAATTTCACATTCGGTCGATCACACTCTCCCTTTCGAGAGTAAATTTCATACCGCTGATGTTCTTCTTGTTACATCGGATTCTTCAATGCCGGGGGGCATTTCACCTGTTTCTACAGAACCCCCTCCAAGCACTGAGGTTTTTTCCTTTGATTGGAATAGACTGACAGAACCTCGTCTTCCTTCCTCCATCCCTTTCCAAATCATTGTCAAGGCTGGTGGTAGGGACATACATCGTACTCAGGTAGATGAAGGTGCTTCTGTTAGTATTTTATCCTCAACTGTTTGGAAAGCTTTGGGTTCCCCTCAGCTTGCGCCTATTACGCAGAATCTGAAAGCTTTTAACAGAACCATTAGTGAACCTTTAGGGATCCTTCCTAAGTTTTCTATTACCTTGGAAGGTAGAACTGTCTGTATTGATCTTATGGTAGTTCGAGGTCCCTTGGATTTCAATTTACTCCTTGGGCGAGACTATGTTTATGCAATGAAAGTTGTCGTATCGACACTCTTTCGCGTGATGTCTTTCCCTCACAATGGCAGTATTGTGACTGTAGACCAGCTTTCGTTCCCTAGTCCTGTCTCAACTACCAATAATATGACACCCCTAAATGTTCCTGATTCTAAAGTGGTATCTACCCTGCCACGGGTTAATTATGTGGCAACTGGTCCCATGTTTTCAGTTACCGATGTAAGTGAGCCTCTCACTGTTTGCTCATCTTCCTTTGATTTAAATCCAGTAATTGACATGGAAAACTCTATGGGGTTATTTGACCACGATGTTCTTATCCCTTTTGAGTCCCTTGACATGTGTTCCTTCCAGAGAAGTGTTCTTCCTTCTGATGAAGACCTTTTGGAAGCCATGATCAAGGTGCGTCCATTAACATGTCTTTCTTCCAGTTGGAAGCCATGATCAGTGTGTGTGAGGATAGTTTCTTCTAGTCTCAACCTCATTAAAAAATGAAACTGGAAGTCATGAGCATAGTTCCTTGTCTTGTGTCAAGCTCATTAAAAAATGAAACAAGGAGTTGTGAGGAAAGTTCCTTTTACTGTGTCAACCTCGTTAAAAAATGAATCAGTGCGTGCGAGGATAATTTTTTCCTGTATCAACCTCGTTAAAAAATGAAACAGGCTAGACGAGGAAAGTTCCTTTTACTGTGTCAACCTCGTTAAAAAATGAATCAGTTGGTCAGAGGATAGTTCTTTTCCTGTATCAACCTCGTTAAAAAATGAAACAGGCTAACATGAGGATAGTTATTTTACTGAGTCAACCTCATTAAAAAATGAATCAGGTAGATTTTAGGATATGTAGGTAGATTGTAGAAAGTAGGGTTTTGAGGATAGTTCCTGTTACTGAGTCAACCTCGTTAAAAAATGAATCAGGTATGAGGATAGTTCTTTTCTTGTGTCAACCTCCTTAAAAATGAAACAACTCCCTTTCCAAGTTAAATATTGAAAGTAAACCTTCATTCCATCCATCTGGTTGAATGCAATGAAGCCTGGGGGGCATGTACCTCATTTTGCATCATTAAACTGGGGGCATGCAAACTTTTTGAGCATAGTTCCTTGTCTTCTGTCAAGCTCTTTAAAAAAATGAAACAAGGGTAGGTTAAGTAGGTAGATTGTAGAGCGTAGTCATGAGCATAGTTCCTTGTCTTGTGTCAAGCTCATTAAAAAATGAATCAAGGATTTTTAGAGCATAGTTCCTTGTCTTGTGTCAAGCTCGTTAAAAAATGAATCAAGGTTTTTAGAGTAAAGTTTTTTGTTAGGTAGATTGTAGAGAGTAGTTATGAGCATAGTTCCTTATCTTGTGTCAAGCTCGTTTAAAAAATGAAACAAGGGTTATGAGCATAGTTTCTTTTTCTTGTGTCAAGCTCGTTAAAAAATGAAACAACTCCCTTTTCAAGTCGAATCTTGAAAGTAAAGCTTCATTCCATCCACCTCATTGAATGCAATGAAGCTTGGGGGGCATGTACCTCGTTTTGCGTCATTATGCTGGGGGCATGTGAATTTATAACAAGCATAGTTTTTCGTTTCAAGCTTGCGTAAACATGAAACCGAATCCGAGCATAGTTCTTTTCCTGTGTCAAGCTCGTTAAAAAATGAAACAAATCCTCCTCTAATTGAGTTGAGAGTTTGACTAGATCTCATAAATGTTAAGTATTTAGGTTAGTTATTCTAGTTTTTTGCATAATTTTCTTACAGTTTTAGGTCGAGTCTTTCAAATGATCTCGTAACTCAACTTTCATTCCATCCAGCTTGTACTTAGTTGAATGAAATGAAGTTGGGGGGGCATGCGCTCTAGCACTTATGCTTAGGGGGCATCAAGCATAGTTTTATCTCTGTTTCAAGCTTGTGTAAATATGAAACTATTTTCAAGCACAGTTTCTTCTCTGTTTCAAGCTTGCGTAAAAATGAAACTACTCTGAAGCATAGTTTTTCTCTGTTTCAAGCTTTTGTAAAAATGAAACCTATATCGAGTCAATTTCAGTTATTTTCAAGACTCGTTAAACTCATGAAAATACCGAGATTATTTTGCTATCTTTCATTCTCGTAAAACAAATGAAAATGCCGAGTTCTTTCCGTCTTTTCCTGCTCGTAAAGTAAATTGAAAGTCAAACATATGAGTACATTTTTATCATTTTTTCGAACTCGTTAAAACTTACGAAAAAGTGAAAACCATGAGTACATTTTTATCCCTTTTTCGAACTCATTAAAACTTACGAAAAAGTGAAACCTTAGAGTCATCTTTTAAGCCCTTTTCTGACTCCTAAAATATGAAAAGATTGCCGAGCGTTTCTTTTACACTCGTTAAAATGGAATTAAAAGACGGTCCCCTTATAGCCCTTTTCTGACCGTAAAAACAGGAAAAGGTTGCCGGGTTTTTGTCGTTTCAAACTCGATACTGGAAATAAAACGATGTGTCCTTGATCGCTTTTTACTTTTCAGGTCAGTGGCACTAATTATGAAAGTACTCCTTGGTCGCAAGATCAAGCGGTTCCCCCAGGTATTATTTTATACTTTTTCGGGCTTGAGGGACACAAATCTACGAAAAAGTTCAACTTGGAGTCTTCTTAAGTTTTTCAGACTCTCTAAAATTGAAAAACGCCGAGTTTCTCCTATACTGGGCTCGTTAAAATTTCACAGTAAAGGACCTGTTCAATTACAAACAGGAACGAACCACTCCTTCCTAGGGTTCGAATCAAAACTAGGTTGGACTCATCCGAAGGATGAGCTTATAATCAAGCATATGTTATCCTCCTCAAGCTTGTTAAAAATAAAGAGGTACTTGCCAGAAATGGTGGGGGAAAAGAGAGAAGAATGAGCCTGTTTGTTACCTTTTGTCTCAGAAGAAACTTTATTACCACTCTTGAACACGACACTTTTCATTCACCTGGGTTGGGAAATCTTTTACCTCACAGTTGATCAAACCACATTGAAAGTCTTTAGCCGGGTTCCGGGGATTAACTTTGAGTCATTCGTCACCAAGCCATCTGTTGTGTCGTTATGTGTTCAAGAGGTCTGCAAGCAAAACTTTCATCTGCAAAATACTTGTCATCCATTTGACCATCCCTGAGTCAGTCCTTACAGCAACATTTCTTCAACTTGAACAATGATTTCGTGTTGCGGGCTTGCCTGCAACGAGTCGCTTTCTATCGACATCAGCACATTATCTAGAGAGATGACTTAGAAATCGTCAGTACCTTGAAGTCTGCATGCATCAATGGCAGGTTTCTCGCCTTTGACGTCAATTTACATCATTGACTTTCGATCGAAGGATTCCGTGAAATGTTCGACATCAACTCATTCATTCACATCTCATGGATTGTACTGGGTACTTTGAGAACCATTGACATTACTGGTGGTCTCTCTCACGCTTGTTAACAGTTTACATCATCGACTGGTAATCAAGTGGTTTCTACCATGTTCGACATCAACTCATTTATTCGCATGGCTAGAATCGTACCAATTCGGGAAGTAGAAATGAAGACCCTGGATCTAGTTTCCACCATCCAGGCTGCGAGGAGTTTTGTATTCATTATCTAAGTAGACTAATCATAAACAGATGGCTGCGCCCATACTGTGTCTACAAAAGTCTATGATTATGATGTACTGCAAGATCATTCCTGTATCAGAGTAGTTAGTCTGTTAGTTAAAGTTTTAATCTGAGTATGGGAATGCCTACCTCAGTGATGATATAATCTTATACATGTATTTTGTGTCGAAAATTGCAGGTTCTGACCAGGCTCTCCGCGAGATAATCCTTGAAATGATAAAGCGCTTCACCCTTCCTAGATAATACAAAACCCTAATCTATTACAGGCTTCGCACTTTAGGGGGCAATCTGTTACACTAAAAAATGTCACCATGACTATTTACAGTTAGTATGGCTCTATCAACAGTCATGCTATCCTCTTAGGCAAGTCTTATACCTATGCTCTCCATGTCAAACTCCAAAAAAGAGAGAAAGTCTTTATAAATGTATTTATCTCTGGGTACGCAGGTTCTCTCAACCTTACCTGCGGGCACGCACCCAATGTTCACAAAAGTTGCGTCCTTGGACGCTCTATATGTAAAGGGGCAGGTGCGTCCCCCTGTAAAGGTCAAAATGCGCAAGTTTCATCTTTAAAAAGTTACTTGTGGTCATTTCTAGAGCATTCTAGAAGGTTGTTCGACGTGTATTGAGCGCCTCCAGATGGTTCATGTACCCCTACCAAAGAGGAACTTATCCCATCAATAAGGGAGCTATCCCATCCAAAGAGGGGATTATCCCATTGATGGTGGACCTGATTAATCTCCTCTTGAGCACTATAAATACAGGCATTGGGCCAGAAGGAGGTGAGGTTGGAAGCTATACATTTCTAAGGGTAAATGCTGCAGGAATTAGGACTCCCATTTAGAAGCTTGTGAGGAGAGATTGCCATCTTTGCTTGTTCTATTTGGAAGTGGGTGAGCTTTGTCAAAGTAAAGGAGAACTCTTGATGGACCCTGGGAAGGACTTGCACAACACCAAGGCTCAGGTTGTATTTGTTCCTTTTGTTACCTATTAATGCAAATGAGTCCATTCTTCTCAATAACTTGTTATTTATGAGTTGTTTCATGTACTCCTTGGTCTATGTGTTAAATATGTTTTATTCTATGAGATTATCAAGTGCTATTTAATCGTTTGATTGTTAGTGTATGCAGGTTTCAAAGTGAAGGAGGAGCTCATTCGGATCAGCGGAGCTGGACTGCTACAACAGCGTTGGATTACAGGTAGGATCTAAACACTTGATTTCCCATATAGTAAATGCATGTTTAGAGAAGGATTGCTCTTGTTTGTCTTGTTTGTCACTAGAGAGTCTTAGGCTCCTAGGGAGGTTGATTTGTGTCCGCACTATCGACTCTTTCCGCCTGACAGTTTTCTACAACAGTTTCATCTTGTAATTAGATATAAGAAAGACATACACAATAAGGTTGCAGATATGTTATCAAGACCAATCATAAATGAATCTACTATACTTAAGTATAACTCAGTATTGCATGAAAGCTACATTGAACAATATGCTCAAGATGTAGATTTTAAAGATGTATATGCAACTTTAAGTCATGGCAAACAAGTAGAAGAATTGGATTATCATGTTAAGGACCAACTCTTATATCATTTGGGAAAGTTATGCATTCCTCAAACTGAAAGAGTTAACATAATCCGAGAAGCACATACTTCTCTAATATCAGGTCATTTTGGTGTAAGTAAAATAGTTGCACAGCTGCAAAGATTCTGTTATTGGCCAAGAATGCATGAAACAATTTCTAGATATATTAAAGGGTGTACCATGTGTGCTAAAAGCAAGCCTAACAAT
Organism: Pinus tabuliformis; assembly: GCA_031772625.1. Taxonomy (NCBI): domain Eukaryota; kingdom Viridiplantae; phylum Streptophyta; class Pinopsida; order Pinales; family Pinaceae; genus Pinus; species Pinus tabuliformis. The sequence continues at coordinate 619,634,216 of CM062817.1, forward strand.
AGAAAACTAGGCTTGTACACTCCACTTCCAGTTCCTTCTCATCCTTGGGAAAGTGTTTCCATGGACTTTGTTGGGGGATTGCCAAAATATAGAAAGGGTCATGATTATTTATATGTTATTGTGGATAGGTTCAGCAAAATGTGTATTTTAATACCTTGTAACAATCAAATTACAGCTGAACAAACAACAAAGTTGTTCTTTCAACATTTATGTGCTCATTTTGGGTTACCCACTTCTATTGTGTCTGATTGAGACTCCCGATTTGTTGGAAAGTTTTGGTAAAGTCTATGGGAGTTGATGGACACTAGATTGAAGAAGAGCACAACATTTCATCCACAAACAGATGGTCAAACAGAGGTGGTCAACAGGACAGTAATCCAATTGCTTAGGGGCTATTGTAGCAAGCATCCCAAGCTTTGGGATGAACATTTATGTTATGTGCAACATGCTTACAACCATGCTAAACACTCTTCTACACAAAGATCTCCTTTTGAGACTTGTTTTGGTTTTACACCAAGGTCTCCCTTGGATTTTGTCTTTAGTAAAGACGTAGAAGTTGATGCACACAGTGATGTGGACAAAGCAACCAAGTTCATTGAACAGATCCAAGAAATTCACCAGGCAGTGTAGGAACAACTGGAAAGAAGCTAGGCCAAGTACAAGGCAAGGCATGATAAGCATCAAATTGAGCATAGCTTCCAAGTTGGTGATCAAGTCTAGTTTTACATCAGCAAAGACAGAATGCAAGATGAAGGTAAGACGCTGAAGCCAATAAGGTATGGGCCTTTCAAGATACTTGAGAAAATTGGTGAGAACGCTTTTCGCCTTAATTTGCCATCTTACATGCACATCTATTTAGTAGTTAATGTAGAGAACTTGAGACTGGTTGAACCTTCATTGATTGAAGATCCCAAAGAGCAAAGTTAGTTGCCTTCTATTGATGATCTGTTGCCTGAATATCTCAATGAGTTGTAGGAAGATACAGTTTTGGACAAAAAGGTGAGAACTACGCACAAAGGGTATGTTGAGTACCTTAGAATCAGACTCAATGGTTCAAAACCAAGCAGTGCAAGATGGATAGAGATTGGACAAGTGAGGAAGCCATATCCTCACTTGATTGATGCTTAAAAACCAAATTTTGGTGGTCCAAAAGCCTTTTCAGTGGGAAGGCGTGATCCAAATGGATCCTAGAAAACCCTCTAAGTCTTCTAAATATCAAAATTATCGAAAAATAAGGACTCTTAGAAATAGCAGATAACACTATCAGGAGTGAAAAACATGAAGAAATAGTGGAAAAACAGAGTATCGGCGGTTTAAAACTACTTTGCACAAGAGCCGTCAGATCTGGCCGATTAACAGTCCAGATTTGATCGGCATATCGCAATCGACGATGGCAGGCGGAGTCTATCAGAGACAGCTTCATGGGAAATGAGATAGCGATCAGCACGATTAAACGAGAGCCATTGATTTATGCGCGCATATCAATGGTCTAGATTAACTCGCGATATCACAATTGGCGAATACAGAGGAGCGCTTACAAACGGTCCGAAGGATTAGCGATATGTGATTGCGATATTGCAATATCGCATCAGAGCTATACAAAGGAGCGGGGCCGATAATAACTATGACTGCGTTAGCCGGACCCGATAAAATTATGAATGATATTTGATATATTTTGAGATCTGGAAAACAACATTTTCTTGTGTGTTTCGGATTTCCACTAAAATGAATGAAATACAAAGGAAATGTGCCGATGCAATGAAACCAGACCCAAAGGTGTTTATTAATGCTTTTGTATATTATTTCAAGTCTGATATGAGCCATTTTGCAAGATTTTCATGTTTTAATGTATTTTTCAAATACAAAGGGAAATCACGAAACAAGCGGGATTTTGGGTGGGCCATAGGCGGTAAGTGGTTTTGGCCAGGCTCCGCCCGAGCCCATACACTAGCTGCCACATATCTAGGCTTAGGATAGAGAAAACTACACATTTTGGGTGGTTAACCCCCTGTACGCATGAGCCACCCAAAACAAACCTTAGCCGTTAGATCTAGATCTCTCAGATCAACGGTGGAGATGCGATAAGGGGTATAAAGGCGAACCCGATAGGAGTTATAAGGCGGAATTTATAATATTTCAAATCCGATAAATGGCAGATTGGCATATTTTCATAGTTTTACATGTATTTCTCTGTGTAAACAGAGAACGACCATTTTTGGGATTTCAAACATGGAATATTCCGTTACAGAACAGGTGGCCACCATCCCTGAAGGCATTTAGCAATGATCACTAACGCTTATAGGGGGATCTGAGCGGACAAAGGCCAGGGAGCCAGAGAACCCAAGAATGAGAAATGAACAGACAACGCCAATTGGCTTTAAAGCCACTAAAGACAGAAAAGAGAGACAGGCAATGCTGAGACAAAGAGAAAACATAGATAGAGAGTCTGTGTACTCAGAAAGACTTGGGGGATCCAAGTAAAGCCTTGTTGTTTGTATCCATTGTGTGAGACTCATATTGAGCTCACTTTTGTAAAAACTCTACTTTTGAAGACATAATAGAGAGGTCACCACTGAAGGCTGGACCAGGAGACGTAGCCCAGGAGTGTTGGCTGAACTCCTTATTAAACTTGTTGTGCTTATGTGTGTTCATCTATTATGTTCTTTAATTGCTTCATTGTCTATGTATTTTGAAATCTTATCGATCCATTGCACAAAGTAACATAGGCAAATCCATGCACATGAGTCTGTAATACCTTAATAATTATCTAAGATCTCATTATCGGATCAAGCAGAGGATAGGTATAAGAGCTATGCAAATTAGAATAGGTTGTTCAAGGAGTTCCAGGTTGGGGAACAAGTGTACTTGCACATGAAACCGAACAAGAGATCCTTGCGGATTGGATCATGTGTCAAGATGACACCCCGATTTTGTGGACCTTTCAAGATTATTGAGAGGATTGGGTGAGTAGCCTATCGACTTCCACTACCTTCGACAGTGAAATTCCAAGATGTTTTCCATGTGTCATTGCTTAAGAAGTATGTTAAAGATGTTGATAATGTGATTGAATGGTCTGTATTGCAGGTGTATTCAGAAGGGGAATTGTAGCCAAAACCATAGTTCATTTCGCATAAAAATATGTTGATGCTCCAGAACCAAGCAATTGACCGCGTTAAAGTGCAATGGAATCACTTTGGGCCCAATGAAGCTACATGGGAGATGGAGGATCAGATGCGGGCTATGTATCCTTCCTTATTCATTAGTTGAGAAAATGTTTTGGTATATGTTTTGGTACATGTTTTGGTGATGTTTGGTATATGTACATATCAATACGGATGTAAATACAACCATGAGCTATGTTATAAAGCTCCAATAAGTATTATGCGTGTCATGTCATTATAATGTTATACTTGTTATGTTTTCATGTTGGTTTTCTTCTCAGCAGAATGATCATTGTAAACATTGGAATGAGCTAAGTTATAAATCTCCATCGATGATATGTTTTTCTTATATAATTCTTGTGGATGTATGTGTTGTTGAACACTAATATGGTGTTTCCCCAAGCGGGAGGGTTCTGTAACAACCCTGGTGAAAATGCCATGTAATAAAAGTTAATAAAGGAAAAATAATAACCATGGTTGATGGGACACTTATTCTAAGCTTAATGTTGGGAAAAAACATAGTGATGGGGATCACTTGTGGTTAATTAATGGTTGAGAAAATTGGAAAAGGCAATGGAAAGGATCTGGAAAGGAAAATGGCATTTTTTGCACATTTATTTATGAAATTAATGGAAATTAGGAGAAAAGGGAGGTGAAAGGTCACAAGTTGGATGTGAAGAGGAAAATGAATGAAAATAATGTAAAATGAAGAAAATAGATGCCTCATTAATAAAAGGCTTATAAGGATTAGTACATATACTTTTTTTAGTTTAGTTTTGGAGGTCTCTCTCTATTCTCTCTCTCTAAAACTCTTGGACATTTGGAGTTTCAGAGCAAGAAGGAAAAGGAAGATCATAAAAGCACAAGAGGACATGAGGATCAATCTCTAAAACGGGTTGTACTTGCAGGTACCAAGTTGCATATATGTTTTCCTCACTAGTTTTGGCATGTATGCCATATGTATGTGGTTCATTGGTCATGATATGTCACTGGCATGGAGGATTTCCTGGATTGATAATGGAATTTCCTAGCCTTGCCATTTCCTGGATAGCCATGGTGTTGTAGATTTATTTCTTGTTTTTTTGGTTGGTTCTCATGTTTCCCTTAGCTTGGGTTGAGTTACTAGTTCCTAGAGCCTTGGTTGGAAAAACGCTCGGGAGCCCTGTAGTAGCTTGGGTTGAGTTACTAGTCCTGGAGCCTTGGTTTGACAAACACTTTGGAGCCCTTGGTGGGTTGAGTTACTAGTCCTGGAGCCTTGGCTGGACAAACACTCTCGAGCCTGATAGTAGATGTGGGTTGAGTTACTGGTCCTGGAGCCTTGGTTGGAACAAATGCTCTAGAGCCTTGTAATGCTTGGGTAGAGACCAATCTAGTGATGGTTTTGTCATGTCTGACACTGAGGTGGAATCACGGTTTGATGGGTTGAGGTGGCTGGCCTCTGGAAGCCCTGGATGGTTTTGGATTGATGTGTTTTATGAGATCCCATGTTCATGGTTGGAATATGGCACGAGGGGACAGGCTGAAGAGAGTTTTGGCACATCCATGTCTATGGTGAGGTGGTTTGTGGAAGTCCTACAACTGGTTGGCCTTTGGATCATTAATATGATGTTCTTTCTATTGATCTAAAGATGATCTGAGGTTGTTATTGATGTCAACCCAAGTAGCCCTGATCTTGCAAAGGAATTTTGACTTGAAAACTTACTCTATTTTGAGTCAAATATCTTCTAGATGGATTCTACTCATCGATATGTTTCTGTTGATATATGGAATGCCAAGTAATTTTTCACGGTTTAAGAGATATTCATGTTTGAAGTTAGTAACCCCAATTAGTGGGCTAAAACCATATGGGGTTGTGGCATGGCACTCATAATTGGTTTTCGTCATTCAATATTCATTAATTAATAATTTTTTAAGCTCCTAAAATCCCTCCAAAATTCTCTATAGATGCCCCTCTCAACTCTATAAAAAGAAATCTCATATATCCTCCAAATGAAGTGATTGTGGCATTTTCGCTATAATGTCATTTCTACGAAATCTTAGATTCTGAAATGAAAACCCATTTGATTCGCAATCCTAATGAATGCCATGACTGAATTTCAGATCTTGATTTGCTATATTTTCAGAGATATTATCTATGGAAGTTAGGGTTTTTGGAGGCTCTCGAATTTCATCTCAAAGAAGTGACCTTGGGGAAATCATCATAACTCTCTCCCTGACAAGAGGATTGGAATTCTGTAAAAAGTGGCAAATAGTGCATGGACTGTAGTTTTATGTATATCAATTTTAGATCCGAAGGAGGAAACAGTGACATGCGGCATGCCGTACAAGTTCGTTCTACTGAACTAGTCCATAATTAGGTCATTGTGAGAGATTGAGAATAACTTTGTCTTCAAGAGTCCAAATTGGGTCAAACCTGTGGCATTAGAAAGAAGACTCAGAGGGATACTACAGGACCGAAGATCACATATTGGGGATCTGAAATCATAGAGATACATCAGATTAAATATCCTACTCCTAGAAGGCAAGAAATACTAGATCAAGTGTTGTCAAAGGGTGCAAAGGACCAAACTTTCTAGGGTAGCAAAGAGCAAGGTGCAGCAAAATGATGCAGCAGAGGTAAGCTACAGGTAAGTATCTTCTGTATATGCATGTTCATTTCTTAATTTCATTAGGTTCTTTGTATTCTAATTTGTTGTTTTTGTTTAGCACTGACATATGCTTTGCAGGATGAGGTAAGTTTTGCTATTATCATGTCATGGGTATTTTCTTGAAGACTTTTTGCAAGTATTATATATTCATCAAGAGAAGACTCAATGCATAATCTAATGTTCTGAAGAGTGAGAAAGGGTAGCATGACAAGAGCAGCAATCAAGGTGCAGAACAACGGGAAGAAGTTAACCATATGAAGTCTTCAAGTGGGAAGCACTGCATACAAGCATTATAAAAGTATCATTGTATAGAGACATTGTAAAAGCATCATTGTAAAAGTTGTACAAGTGTCTATCTGCCAAGAGTTGAAGAGGTGGTGTTGGGAGGTATAGGACAAGGATAATTTTAGGGGCGAATGTTCGCCCTTTGGCGAAATTAAGGGGTTTTAAATTTTTAGTGGGCGAATATTTTGTATCATAGTACATTTTTACAAATCACCTCAAATAGCCCACCTTATTTTAAGGGAGAGGGTAAAAAAGGTAAATTTAGCCCTTGAAATTAGGACTTACAACCTTCCATTCGCCCATTTTCAAGAATAGGTTTTATTTAAGTGAATCCATTCGCCCATTTTCAAGAATAGGTTTTATTTAAGTGAATCCTATGGACCAAATACCATATTTATAAAAGAGGTATGGTAAATTAATAAAAATATAAATAAATGAGAGGTATGGTAAATAAATAAAACATTTTTTATATTTACTCCATAAGTCACCTTATATACATGTAAGGGTGTAAACAAATAAAAATATAAGTAAAGTGGAGGTATGGTAAATAAATAAAACGTCTTTTTATACTTACTCAAAAGGTATGGTAAATAAATAAAAATATAAATAAACTAGACGTATCGTAAATAAATAAAACCTCTTTTTATATTTAGTCCATAACCCTCGTTCTATTTATGAAGGCTCAAGAAAGAGGTTTTATTTAAGTGAATCCTATGGGCCAAATACCATATTTGTAAAAGAGGTATGGTAAATTAATAAAAATATAAATGAACGAGAGGTATGGTAAACAAATAAAACATTTTTTTATATTTACTCCATAAGTCACCTTATATTTACGAACACTCAAAAAATGGGTTATATTTAGGTGAAACCTATGGCCAAAATACTATGGGACAAATACCATGGACTAGATTGTTATTAATACCATGCAAAAAACCATTATTAACCCTAATATTAGAATTAATAAAAATAAAAATGGCACATGGTATTGACCCATGGTATTTGGCACCCCATGGAATGTAGCCTATTTAAATGGGGGAATTAAACCATCATGTAGCCTATGCTAAGATTCACTAGGACTTTACAAAGTTTTATTATTTAGTTAAAGACTCACCAAGATCTTACAAGATTTTATAATTGAGTAAAATATTCGCCATGCCTGGTGAGAGATTCGCCAAAAAATTATATATACATATTATATTATTGATAAAATCGCCTTCCATTTTTCCTATATACCATGGAGATTCGCCCATTTATTATATTTATAAATTTAGGGGGGGTTCTTAAAATTTTCCCTGGTATAGGATCATCATTAGGTGGTTGTGTCATAGTTGGGGTTATGGTCTAGTGTGTCTTCTTCTTCTACATCATTCTATATCATTGTAAAGTGGACCATTTTCCCTGGTACGGGAGTCCATTCTTCTTTTATTCTTCTATAGGGTTGTAGGATGGTGCTAGGCTAGTGCATGAAGTCACCAACAAGTTTAGGCCTGTGAAAACTTCAGGGTGGTAGGGTGGTGCTAGGGTGAGTTGTAACTCATTTATTGTTGGGGCATCCGTTCAGTTGACTATTGAAGAATCTCCGGTGTTGGAGCGTCCATCCAGTGGGAGCTGGAGAAGTATGATTTTCTAGATTCTAGGAAGTTGGAGCTTTCTTTTCAATTGGAGTTGAAGATTAAAGAATTATTAGAAAAGCGTTCAGTGGTTTTTGACTCGAAGGGGGTTTTCCACCTAAAATTTTTGTGCCTCCTGTGTTCTTTTATTCACTATTTTTATTGCATAAACATTAATGATAATTGAAGATTAACTAATGCTCTGAAAATATTTAAAAGTGTTAATTGCTAAGGAATACTGATTCACCTCGCCCTCTGAGTATTTTCCAACAATTGGTACCAGAGCTTGGTTCCTTCAGTAACATCTTAACCACTGGAAGTCAACTTTGTCAACTTTTAGAGCATACAGATGGGAAAGTCAAAGAAGCGGGTTACAAGGATTTCAAAGGAAGGTAAAGGTAAAACAAAATCTCAAGGAAGTGAGTATTGTGTACCAACCCCTGATTGTGATGCAGATAATTACTGGATATGGGAATCGAGTATGGAAGTATCTTTGCAGGCACATGGAGTATCGAAATCAATTGTTTATGGAGACACATCTACCGACGAAGCTAAAAGGTACAATTCAAAGGCCATGAATATAATTTTGAGTCTTTTGACAAATTATGTGAAAAAAAGGTTGGTCAATGTTCAACAGCTAAAGCTCTTTGGGAAGAGCTTCATAATATCTATTGAACAAAGAAATCAGGTCAAGATGTTATTGAAAACTTAGATCCTTCTTAGTATGATGAAGAAGGGTTGAACATAGAAGAATTTTCTAAGGAGGCAATCAAGCTTATAAAAGAGCTCAAGCCTGAGAAGATCTGTTCCAATACTCTTGAAGAACAAGTTCAAGGTCTCAAAATTGAAGTTGAAGAAGACAAATGTATTGAAGAGTCACTTCAAAAGAATTTGGAAGAAATCAATAATACAACGACATGAGACCTCAAGAGAGAATTCCAACAGAAGCAACAAGAACTCGACACAGAATTTGTAGAGATTAGCAAGATCACAAAACAGATGCAGGAAGCAGAAATTGAAAGGAAGGAATCTGATCAAAGATACATATCCACCATTGACCAAAAGCAAAAGGAATTAGAAACATATTCAATTGAAATAAGCAGTCTCAGGATTGAAAATGAGAAGCAGAAGGAACAGATACAGGTTCTCAGCAGTGAAGTAGAGAAGACCACTCTTCTCAAGCTACAGGTTGAGGAGGCAGAAAAAAGAAGGAAGATCTTGAAAAGATGGTTTCAAGAAGATATTTCTCAAAAGAAATAAAAACTTGATGAAACTCGTGATGAGATCAAAAAACTCAAGGGATCACAAAAGAATACTTACAAGATAAGACAGATGAGGAAGCAAAAGTGAAGGCAATTAAAGATGGTAAAGCTCCAGTTGATTAAGGTACAAGCTCCACAGCTTCACAAGATGATTCTAAGAAGGAAGTTGATCAAAGTGAAAAGCCAAAGAATAATGTTGCAACTCCAAAGAACAAGACCATAGCAATCAAGAACAATGGACCACCGGAAACTACAACACCGCCTCCAAAGAAGAATGAAAAATCTTCCAGGTATGTTCGTTTATTTAATGGTTATTGCTTTCTATGTGCTAATTATGGACATATGGCTAGGGATTGTGAAGTTTTTGACAGGTACAATCATTATCTACAAAACCTTAGAAGCAAGTTTGCAGGATCACAAGACAGGTTCCATGATGATTTTGTCAAAAGAGAATACATGCTAGATGGGCCAAATATTGAATGTTTCAAATGCCATAACTATGTCCATAGCGCTCGTGGTTGCAGATATCAGATGGAATCACGTATGGACAACATTGAATGCTTAAAGTGTCATAACTATGGGCACATGGCTTGAGATTGCAGGAAAAAGAAGGTCTGGAAAAGGAAACAGGTACAGGAAGACAAAGAAGATAATAAGGTTTCAACAGTTATGCTTTCAGGATTTGTAAAGCAGAAGGTCATGAGGAATTAACAGTTGTTTCAGATAATGACTCAAGTCATGATGGCCTATTAGGTGACTCACTATTTTGAAGAATCTGGCTTGTTGACTCCTTAATGTTTGTACAAGAGGAATCTATGCAGTAGTATATGGAACAAGTCTATGATTGACAAGAAGGTAGTTTCAACAATATGGTAGTTTCATTAAAGGTTCATGGGGATCAAAACAGTTGAAGGATTACAGGTTACCATGAACAAAACAAGATTAGTCTACAAAGGATATGAACAAGTGGAAGGAATTGATTTCAAAGAAATATTTGCACCAATTGCCAGAATGGAAGCCATCTGGATGTTTCTCTTCTATGCATGTTCAAGAAAAATAAAATTCTACCAAATGGATGTTAAGTCAGCATTTATGAATGGAGAATTACAAGAAGAAGTTTACAACAAACAACCTGAAGGTTTTCTACTATCAGAAAAAGAAGACTATGTTTGCAGGTTAAAGAAGGCTCTGTATGGTCTCAAGCAGGCTCCCAGAGCATGGTATGCTCGTCTTGACGGATATCTACGTCAACAAGGGTTCAAGAAAGGTACTGTTGATAGCAATCTTTACGTACAAATAAATAAGGATAGTTTAACAATCGTTGAGGTATATGTGGATGATATAATATTTGGTAGAAATTATGATGGACTAAGTAAGAACTTTGCTACAAAGATGAAAAGTGAGTTCGAGATGTCTTTACTTGGTGAGTTGACATACTTCTCAGGGCTTGAAATATCTCAGCAAGAGAAAGGTATATTTATATGTCAAGCCAAGTACATCAAGGAAATGCTCAAGAAATTCAAAATGGAATATTGCAAACCCGTCCTTACCTGATGGTAACAGGTTGCAAATTGAGCATAGACGACTCATCTAAGGATGTGGATCAGAGGTTGTACAGATATATGATTGGTAGTCTTCTATATGTAATAGCCTCCCAGCGAGATGTTATGCAAGCAGTTGGAAAAGTAGCAAGATTCCAAGCAGCACCAAAAGAATCACATATTATTGGCATCAAAAGAATTCTTCAATATCTAAAGGGCACAACATAATATGGCTTGTGGTATCCCAAGGGAAACAATCTCATTATTCAAGCCTTTATAGATACAGATTGGGCAGGGAGTGTTGATCATCATAAGAGTACTAGTGGAGCAGCATTTTATCTAGGTTGCTGTCTCATATCATGGTTGAGCAAAAAGAAAACCTCAATCTCATTATCCACAACAGAAGTAGAATATATCGCGATAGAAACTTATTGTACTCAAGTTCTCTCAATGAAGAAAACTTTTCAAGATCTTTAGGTTAAGTTTGATGAGCTTATTCCCATATTTTTTTATAACACCAGCGCCATCAGTATCTCCAAGAATCCTGTGATGCATTCCAAAACGAAACACATTACAATTAAATATCATTTCGTTAGAGAACAGGTCACCGAAAGAAATATCAAGCTTGAATATGTTGTTACAAAAGAAAAAATCGTTGATATATTCACTAAACCTTTACCTCGTGAAGCATTTGAATATCTTCGCCAGAAGCTTGGGATTCTCCCAAGTTCTCATTAGATTTTCCTTATTAAGAAAATAAAGGGGGAGTGGAAGTGTGTATAGATCCACATGATGGTTGTGTGTCAGGGGGAGTTACCCTTTTCCATTGATGTCAAAGGGGGAGAGAAGGTAGTAGGAATAGGTGCCCTCATCGCAGGGGGAGTACTTGTGTTGCCATCAATGCCAAAGGGGGAGATTGTTGATCTAAAGATGATATGAGGTTGTCATTCACGTCAACCCAAGCAGCACCAGGGGCTACCCCGATCTTGCAAGGGAATTTTTACTTGAAAACTTACTCTATTTTGAGTCAAGGATCTTCTAGATGGATTCTACTCGTCGAGATGTTTCCGTTGATATATGGCATGCCAAGTAATTCTTCACGGTTTGAGAGATATTCATGTTTTAAGTTAGTAACCCTAGTTAGTGGGCTAAAACCCTATGGGGTTGTGGCATGGCACTCATAATTGGTTTTGATCATTGAATAGTCATTAATTAATAAATTTTTAAGCTCCTAAAATCCCTCCAACATTCTCTATAGAAGCCCCTCTCAACTCTATAAAAAGAAATCTCATATATCCTCCAAATGAAGTGATTGTGGCATTTTTTCTATAACTTCATTTCTGAGAAGTCTTAGATACTGAAATGAAGACCCATTTGATTCACAATCTTGATGAAAGTTGTGATCAAATTTTAGATCTTGGTTCACTATATTTTCAGAGATATGATCTGTGGAAGTTAGGGTTTTTGCAGGTTCCCGAATTTCATCTCAAAGAAGTGACCTTGGGAAAGTCGTCATAACTCTGTCTCTGACAAGAGGATTGGAATTATGTAAAAAGTGGCGGATAGTGTACGGAATGTAGTTTTCTATGTATCAATTTCAGAGCTGAAGGAGGAAACATTGACACGTGGCACGACGTACAAGTTCGTTATACTGAACTAGTCCATAATTAGGTCATTGTGAGAGATTGGGCATAACCTTCTCTTGAAGAGTCCAAATTGGGTCAGACCTGTGGCATTGGAAAGAAGAAACAGAGGGATAGTACAGGACCGTGGATCACATATTAGGGATTTGAAATCACAAAGATACATCAGAATAAATATCGTGATCCTAGAAGGCGAGAAAAACTAGATAAAGCGCTGTCAAGGGGTGCAAAGGACCGACTTTCTAGGGCAACAAAGAGCAAGGTGTAGCAAAAGTGATGCAGCAGAGGTAAGATACAGGTAAGTATCTTCTGTATATGTGGGTTCATTTCTTAATTGCATTAGGTTCTTTGTATTCTAATTTCTTGTTTTCGTTTAGCACTGACATATGCTCTACAGGATGATGTAAGTTTTGCTATTGTCATGTCATGGGTATTTCCTTGAAGACTTTTTGCAGGTATTATATATTCATCAAGAGAAGAATCAATGCATAATCTAATGTTTTGAAGAGTGAGAAAGGGTAGCATGATAAGAGCAGAAATCAAGGTGCAGAGCAACAACAAGAAGTTCACCATATGAAGTCTTCAAGTGGAAAGCACTGCATACAATCATTGTAAAAGTATCATTGTACAGAGTCATTGTAAAAGCATAATTGTAAAAGTTGTACAAGTGTCTATCTGCCAAGAGTTGAAGAGGCAGTGTTGGGAGGTCTAAGATAATCATTAGGTGGTTGTGTCATAGTTGGGGTTATGGTCTAGTGTGTCTTCTTATTCTACATCATTCTATATCATTGTAAAGTGGATCATTTTCCCTGGTATGGGAGTCCATTCTTCTTGTATTCTTCTATAGGGTGGTGCTAGGTTAGTGCATGAAGTCACCAACAAGTTCAAGCCTATGAAAACTTTAGGGTGGTAGGGTGGTGCTAGGGTGAGTTGTAGCTCATTGGGTGTTGGGGCATCCGTTCAGTTGACTATTGAAGAATCTCAGGCGTTGGAGCGTCCATCCAGTGGGAGCTGGAGAAGAATGCTTTTCTAGATTCTAGGAAGTTGGATCTTTCTTTTCAATTAGAGTCGAAGATTAAAGAATTATTAGAAAAGCGTTCGGTGGTTTTTGACCCGAAGAGGGTTTCCACCTAAAATTTTTGTGCCTCCTGTGTTCTTTTATTCATTATTTTTATTGCATAAACATTAATGATAATTGAAGATTAACTAATGCTCTGAAAAGATTTAAAAGTGCTAATTGCTAAGGAATACTGATTCACCGCCCCTCTTAGTATTTTCTAACAATTTCTCCTTGTTACTTTATGAGTATTGTACTTGTTTATATGGTTGTTGTTTCCTTAGTATATTTGTTGTTTTTATGCTGGTTATTAATATGTATTATTGCAGTAAGTTTGTATGGCTCTCATTATGTTTTTTCTTGTAACGAAATAAGAAATGTATCTATGACCTAATGGATGAAACTACAGCTAATGTGTTGAGGCATCAATGCTTCTTAACGATTCTCAGATGAGTATGAGACCCCTATGCTTAGATCTGTTATTTACACCTGTAGATTACATATTTGCAATATGTTTGACGAAATGCCTATTATGGCTAGTAGGGGTCCTGTCATGTACTTGTTTAATTAATTACATTTGTAGCATCATCCCCTTGTTATGTTTCCATTCTAAAGGTGTAATTCAATTAAGGGCAGTGACCTGAGCTCTGGGCCTGAAAAAGTGTCTCAAATCCCAAGGACGTTGGTACAAAACTAAGCAAAATAGTTTGTGGACGCTAGCATGCCATGTTGTCAGAGAATGTAGCCCTCTGGACATTGGCATGCCATGCTGTGGGACCATCCAGAGCCCTCTGGATGTTGGCATGTGCATATCATGGGAGAGTATAGGGGTTAATTGGTCAAAATCAATGGGACTTAGGGGCTAGTTACCTGAGAAGCGGGTATGGTTCCTTAGAGTCTTGTTGCTATTATGGAAGGTCTGTATGGTGTGTTTCCATTGGTTGCACTTCCTTAATGTGACTTAGAAGGTCCAATCATATCATAGTAACTTCTCGTCACATGTTTACCTTGGTTGACCGATTAATTGAGTAGATGTGGGAGGAGGGTGTTACAATCTAGCTCTTCTAAAAATTTCATCAAAGGGAATATCTTCATCATTATAGTTCTTAATTTTTTTTTGATTTTGGTGGACTTATTATTACATTATGAGTGGGGGGCTAAATTAGTGTAAAGGCCAATTTAACCAAATTAAACAATTTCATAATTCATCATAACTAAAATCATAATAGTGCATAAATAAGAATAATCATCACGTTGACACATGCATACACCAAATATATATGGAAAGCCTTTTTAGTAGAAAAATATAATTCTTTTTGTCTTATTCTTCAATATTTGATTACAATACTTCACTAGCATCAACTAGATTTAGGCTACAACCTGATTGAGACACCAACCTCATGAATTTGCAAGCACCAAATCTGTTTAAGAGCATGTCAGTGCTAGATTTGGCCCTCTTATAGAAACTCGCTCTCTATGTGTGTTTTGTCTTGTGTCTCCCTCACCATATTACTTCCTCTCATATTACCAAGGCCAAAATTCGCTCATTCAAATATTCATCTCTACCTTGCATTAGATTTACCATTATAATAGTCATCATAATTTGTAAAAAATCATTATTATATTAAATACAAAATTAAAACCTTAATTTTGAATTAATTATTACATAAACTTTTTATAAGTTATAACTATTATTACAATAAATTAAAATAAAAGTTTAAAAAAAAATTAAACACTAAATAATACATTACAAATAAAATTAGTTAATAATTGAAATTAAATTATTAAATTATAAACTTTCTATTAAAATAATTATAAATAAATATAAAATAAATTAAAATAAATAAATATAAGCTAAATTAAAATTATAAATAAAATAATTAAAATACAAAATTCTAATAATCATATAAATATATATATATATATATATATATATAATATAATAATTAAATGAAACCATAGAACAAGAATTAAATAAATCATAATAAAATTTTAAAAGATTTAAAATAATATAAATTAAATAAAAATAAATGAAAAATTAAATAAACAAAAACAATAAGGGTACTCTCTCGCCTCTTTATATTATTATCCACAAAAGTCAATGCTCAGAAGCTCAAGCATTAAAATATGTGAATTTACGTATTCATGTGATAGGTGTGTATAGTTTTTTTTTCTTTTTTGGTTCTAAATTAGAAATTTAGAGCTTAAGGTCTGCGAAGGTTTTTATTATTGGGATTTTAGATTTATGATTCTTCTAGATTTTAATAAAAAAAAATTTGTATAAAATCAATTAAAATAATTTTATAAAATTAAGTTCATTACATTTATATAAAATTAATTAAAATATTTTTATAAAATTAGGTTCATTACGTTCAGTAAATTTATTTATTTCCAATTAAATATGAAACAACTACCATACATGATTAATTAAATATTTCTATAAAATTAGGTTCATTACGTTCAGTAAATTTATTTATTTCCAATTAAATATGAAACAACTACAATACATGATTAAGCTAACCAATTTTTTATTTAAATTTTTTAAATTTAAAGGTTTTTATTTTATTTTATAATGAGTGTATTATATATAATAAATTTTTAGATTTAAGGATAAATTTGAACACTATAAATTTAGATGTATTGGATTATTAAAGAATGAAGATTATTCGATAATGATAATGTTTTTTTAGTGTGAAAGACTTTTTAATTTGAAGGATATAATGATTTTTTTATATATAAGATTATAAATTTTGAAAAAATAATTGTGCATAAGATTTGTTGTCGTTAACTCTACAAATTTTTGTAGCAAGATTGCATCATTTAAATACTCAAAGGTTATATTAATGAAAATATATGCATGATATTATGTGTGAAAAATAACATATTGGTTTTAGACACAATTTTTATAAATAAAAATATATTTGGAAAGGCAACTCATTTTCCTACATTTCATCCTTTACACCATCATTAAGTTTATTGCAAGTACCTCTAATCATCTCCTTGAGTTAACATATTGTTGTTTTTCTAGGGTTTCATGGCCACTAATACTTCCCTATAGACCATCATTACCTTGAACTTACTCATGGGTTGGGATGATCTAGAAGTTTGTTGACCTGAAGCAAGGAGATTTTTTATGTGAACCTCATAGAAGCAAAGCATCAATATGATCTAGAAGTTTGTTGACCAGCTCTGATACAAGGATATTTTTCATGTAAACCTCATTCAAACAAAATATCAATATTTGTATTCATGACATGTATTTTTTATAAGGAAAAGTTTGGTCATCTCCTTCTCTTCTTGTTGAAAGCTACTCGAATTCACCTCCTTCCTAATTCTTCTCATCCATTTCAAAACTACCCTCGAACTAGAATATAAGACTATGAGAATTTTTTTCTTTATATCCTTCTTATAATTCAATAAGATTTTTTCCCTTTATATCTTTATGATTCTTAATATTAATCTCTCTATATAAATAATACATCTACATGATTTAGGCGATAAAATTTTTCTACAAAAATATTTTCCAAAAAAATATTTTGTATATTAATTAACTCTCTCATTTTATTTTTTCTCTTCATTATCTACGATTTCGCCTCATTATTTATTTAAAATATTACTTTTGAAAATATAGTTTTCGCTTTTAGTATCACTAACTTTCCACTCAATACAACATTATCAAAAAAATACCATTAACATCACATCATAATCCATTAACATTAAAAAAATACACTATTTCCAAAATCCATTACCATTAAAGTGGTGTTTCAGGCTTAGTAGTACGGATAAAGTGAAATGACTAAAAATGTGAAATGTGTGAAGCAAAAAATGACAAATCGTTAAGGACTTCCATCAATAACTTTTTGTGACTGGAAATTTAGGCGTACCCTTAAAATGTTGTCAAATCTGTTTTTTCAATGAAAAAAGTTATAGTCTATCTTTATTTCAGAGAAGTTTGATAAATTTGCTTTTAACAGTTTCTATTTATCTCTATATAACCAACCTCCCTATGTAGTCGATGATAGGAAAGCGAAATGTTTATTATGCAATACAACGAGATGATATGATATTAGTCAATTTAATACAAAAGGTGCAAATTAAATAATTAATATTATTCATACTGGTATGTAGTAATACCAGTATTGAATATAAGTAATGGATGGTGTACAGATAATTATATTTATAATTTATTTATATGGAACAGATTCGTATAATCTTTAAATAGAAGTATAGAGTTTTATTGATTTTATTATATAAATTTAAATTTTCTAATAAAGTTTTGTTTAAAAATAAGTTTTTGTTAGCCTCATTTTATTAAATTCCACCTTTATATATTAGAACCTCAAAGTTAAGTTTTTTTGTGATATTATGAAGTTTAAATTTAATCTTCAAATATCAGAAGTGTAATCATGGAGGGGGATGATATTATTGGCGATGCTACATTTTCTAGGCACCAATGACACAAGAATCTATGAGCCTTCATATGCACCATTGACGGTGCTTACCTGAAAATCTAGTTAACTACATTGTTATGTATTCAAGACTCACGTTACAGAGGCCACCCCGCAACCTCAATTCAATCACTCCTCTGGTACACATGGCAAGGTTGTTAATCTACAATATGGTTATAAAACTTGGTGAGGAAGGCTTTGGAAGATGTCTAATCTCCTTTTCCAAGCAATGCTCTACCATATTCTAGAGCTGAGCCTTTATTGCCTGTGGTGTCCTAGTCAACACCTGACACTGCAATTCCTTTGTCCTTATGAGCACCTCTTTAAGCGGATCCTTCATCCTCGTTAGTACCTCTTGCCAAGCGTCCAAGCGCTAATGTTGCCACTATGCCCAAAGAATGCCACCAACTTGGAGATGATGACTAGTATGGCTTCGTGCCTAGTGAAGAAGAGGTTCAAGAATTGCAAAAGCATGGATGACCATCTTAAGCATGTCTTGTAGCTCTACCTTGTCTACTCCTTTCTTCTTTTTATTTTGTTCTATGAAATCATATATATGTCATTATTTTATCATAAGCTTCTCTGTCACATGCTCAACACTTGGTTATCGAGTACCAGCCAACTCTTTTGGACAATTTTTTTGATGCTTTTGTCTCACAAGCTCTAGGCATTCACTCATGAGAAAATGTCAAATTGATGGTCTATGACCTGAAAGCCACTAGAATGTAATTATTGCATATCTTTGCTAATACAAAGTTCTTTTACTTATGAAAAAAATAACATTAAAGACGTAACATTAATCTCTTTAATAATGTATAAACTATCTATCTCAACATTAATATTGTATAACAATATATAAATAAAAAATTAGCTTTTATCTAATTCTACTAATAATATTTATATAAATAATTATTGAAATAACAAGTTCATAAAATTATATTTTTTTTTTAAATCAAAGCTCAGAGTATGTTTATTATTTTTCTATTTTTATTATTATTATATTAAATATTAATATTTTATCTCATAATTTTAATAATATTAATTTATTTTCCATTCATTTAAATTTAAAACCAAAAATATTAAAATATAAATGCTAAATATTAAAATTTACATTTCATTTTTCCCTTTGCTTCATATACAGAATAGTTAAGGGAATCTTATGTCTTTTTGAAAATTTTATTTTATAGTGATTATATAATATCTTATTCTTTCTTTAACTAAGTGTTTAAAAGAAAATGCAAATTTTTTTGTTTCAAGTGATTTCCCTATCATGTATATAATATCTCAGTTAATACCCTTTTGTCTATTCATCGTAACTCTTAGTGACGATGGTCTTCTGTTGGTGCAAGATGAATAATTTTAAAGAAGTTATTTTTAGTTCATTGGACATCATACACTTACACCAACAAGTTTTCTTTTGAACATGTTTTGAACTGTTTATCCATCTCTGCTCTCTTCTATTCTTGGATTCCTCTACTCATAATATTTCACAATAAGTACTACATTTTGTCCATTGATTTTGAAGTCGTATTTTATTTTTGACAAAGGAAGCTCATTATTTTTGTCAGCATTTTAATTAATTACAGTTATTTATAATAAGGTAATATTAAATAGGATGTCATAAACCCAAAAGATTATAGAAAAACAACAAAGAATATATAGAAATGTTGAAATAGTGGAAAATGTGGGTAGCCACTGATATCCACATGGATCAAAAGGAAGGGTACGCTTACTCTTCTTTTGGATCTTCTTTGCATGAAAACAATTTGTGGTGAATGATTAGCTAACTTTTAAACTAGATACCTCTCAACATAGCTACTATCCCTTAGGAAAGGTCAACTAACCCTTCTCCTTGATCCTATCCATGAGAACACTATTATTGAAGAATGAATGGTTAAAAATCCTATTGAATACCATACAACATGAACACCATCATTAAAAAAGGGTTGGTTATCCCTTCTACATACCTCCCCTAGATCATAATGTTATTGTCAAAGAATGATCATTTAACCCATCTTTAAGACCCTCCTATTTGGAAATTGTACTCAAGGAAGGGTCAACTAACATTTCCATTAGATAACCCTTGGAATGAATACTATCCTTCAAGCAGGGTCCATAAACCATTCTTCATGCTAACTATCATTGATAACATATTGCTTGAAGAAGGGTGAGTGAAATTTTCATTAAACACCATGTATTTAGAATTCCATTATTGGGGAAGGGTTAATTAACCCTTTACCATGTTCCACCTTAATGAGAATGCTATGACAGTGGAAGGGTCGTGTAACTATTCCTTGAAACCTCCTATTTGACAACATTGCTTGAGGAGTGTTTGGATGAATCCTCCACTAGATACATAAGAAAACTCTATAGTTTGATAATTTTTGTAATGAAAATGTCATTAAAATACATAAGACAACTCCATATACCCCTCAAAAAAATTAAGTAGAAGAATCAATGATAAAAATGTTGATGGAAACAGCTAGGAGTGTGCGGAAATACTATTATGACCACAAAAAAATCAAGGAAGCCATTGAAATAGGAATGCACCC
Source organism: Pinus tabuliformis (assembly GCA_031772625.1). NCBI lineage: Eukaryota > Viridiplantae > Streptophyta > Pinopsida > Pinales > Pinaceae > Pinus > Pinus tabuliformis. The sequence goes on from CM062817.1 coordinate 619,654,426, forward strand.
AAATAACCTCAACAAAGATGATGAGTAAAATATTAGTAAAAAATAGATTCTCATAATCATCTCAAGGGTTTTCCCAACTAGTCCTTCCCCTCTTTTTATCCTTTATTTCCCTTCTTTATCCATCATTTTTCCTCCTATTTTCTAAACTATAAACTTTTTCTATAAATTTCTCCCCTCACACCACCCTTTTTTAATCATTACCTTAATTCTAAAGTATTATGCATAATTTAGACATTAATATTTATTTAAATATCATTAAATTCAATAATTTCTACACTCCTAAGTTTCTAATTATAACTCATATCTCTAAATTATAAACATTATATATACATGAATAAATATACATCAATATATATTAATAATTATTCATATTAATATTAAAATACATTTAATATGAAAGTTAATATTAATTTAAATCAAACTTTTATTACTAATTTTAAGTTTTTAACATTATTATTATTAATAATAATTACTAATATTATTAAAACCAATATGTAACTTCTTTTTATCCCACATTATGAGGTTTGCTGTTTTACAATTATTTTCAAGACCAAAATAAGCTTTCCACCCCCCATTAATCATTTTCTCAATGCTATGGTTCCAGTTGACCTTGTGATGAATATCAATTCCTAGGTACTTGTAAGAATACACTTCCTCCAAGTTATTATTGTCATACATAAAATTAGCGTAAGTGTCCTTCTTGGATTTGATAATCATAAATTTTATTTTTTTAGTGTTAATAGTCATACCCATGGTAGAGCAGAAATCTTTAAGAAGCTTGAGTTGCTTATCAAGATCAGATGGGCACCTTGCCAAAAGAACAATCGTCAGCATAGAGAAGAAGGATGACGACTATCCCAGCTAAGATCATGCCATCAAATCCTGCTTCCTCTAAATATCCTTCAAGCTTAACGATGTAAATGCCAAATAGGGTAGGGGAGAGGGGGCAACCTTGTTTAACTCCGATGTTACACTTAATATCTTTCGACCACCCCTCATTGCTCTTTAGCTTGGCAATTACATTCTCGTATAACCTTATAGCGGCAGCTCTCAACTCGAGAGGAACCTTTAGCTCTTCTAATCTATTCCAAAGGTTGTATCTAGGAACCGTATCGAAAGCCTTTCTAAAGTCCACAAAGCAACAAAATAAATTGGATTTATCATTACAACATTCCTCCGCAATGATCCTAGGCGTAACGAGGTGGTCTGTTGTTAAGTGATGCCTTCTTATACTTATACCTCCTCATTTCCAATTTATTCTAAATTGGCATAAATTGGCAGAATCTTATTATTTGAAATTCTCATTCTAATGATGAATCTCATAAGCACGTTCAAAATAACTCTAAACTCTCATTCGGTGTATCTAGAAATTAATAACCAATAGAACTCAGATCTCACAAGGCTCAAATTTGAAATTGGGAGATTTGTTTCATACACCTTGTAGCCCTAAAGTGGAGCGAGGAATAAATGAATAAATGTTGAGTAGAAAAGAATAACTATGGAATAGTGGTGGAAAATAAATAGAGATCATTAGTACACAATGAATGTTAAGAAAATGGAAAATGGAGTTGGCTAAGTAAGAATATAGTATTGTTATGTTTATTTATTGAGTTCTAAAGTGAGAGGAAAATAATGTTTTAGTTTTTATTTGTAATGATATGTCATTGCTAAACAATTTTCTTATAAATATGGAGATTTTGTAATGCATTTTAATTAAATCTTGCATTTTAATTATGTAAGATTTAACTTCCATGGAATATTATAAAATATTTTAGTAGTATTTATTGATCAAAGGTTGAGATTTTATGCTTTCTCTCTTTTCAATTAAATTGATTAATTAAAAAATGTCATATCAACAAATGCAATATGAAATGAGCTATGGTTTATGGACATGTGGGATTTATAAGCCATGATACTGGCCCATGGTATTGTAACACAACTTATTTATAGGTTATAATATCCATGGTAAAATGAAAATGAATATCCATGGATAATTTTTTTTACATGTTTTAAATGTATATATGTTTAAATTATACATTAATTCTTTTTGTACTTAATAATAATAATTTAAAACAAATTTATAATTAATTTTTATGATATTTAATTTTTGACAAATATGAAATATATTATGAAGTATGTATTTTAATGTTTATCATGGATGAAATTGATGTTTATCTACTTCTCCCAGTTATATAATTTATATAATTGTGTTAGTTTTCATTTATTTTCCCAACTATATAATCTATATAATCGTGGTAGCTTTTATTTATTTTCTCTTATTATCCCTACCGTCAAACATTGGATATTACATTGGGTTTTTAGTTAAACCCATATTAGTTTGAGTTTGACCAAAAAAATTTACAAAACTTCCATAGTTTAACTTTGAACATTCAAATTTTATATTTTTTAACAATATTTTTATTTATTTATGTTCATTCTGATTAACTATCAAATTGAACATGTTATCTCTTATCTCTAATTTCATTTATTAAAAAGCCACAAAAAAATACAAAAGTCAAATCATTACTTGATTGTATTGGTTGTTCAACTTGAAAGTCTTATTTTCAAATCTGAGAAAAAAATATAGTAAATTAAATAGTTAATGTTAATGGTACATGAGAAGGACACGTCATAAAGGTTTCATTTATTAAAGAGCTAAAAAGTACAAAGGTCAAATCATTACTTGATTGTATTGGTTGTTCAACTTAAAAGTCATATTTTCAAACCTGAGCAAAAAAAATAGTAAATTAAATAGTTAATGTTAATGGTATGTGGGAAGGACACGTCATAAAGGAGAACCCGTCACAATGTGGATCTACGGACTTACATTTATTTATTTGTTTATACTCATCACTTTAAGCAATACCACTCAAATTTTAAAACAACTTTATTTACAATGGTTATGAATTAATTTTAAATACAACTTTTTACTTTTTATTTATTATAATAGTAGCTCAGTATTTAAAATTAAGTAAAAAAGTAATTCACTTGTAGCTATGTAGATTTAAAAATTACTAATTTGATTAAATCATGCTTCTATGTAAATTACTAATATTAATATTATATATAACTAATATTACATAGTAGCAATATTAACTGATAAAATTTATAAATTGAGATTAACCAATAAGAAATGAACTAGGTTTTTTTATGTGATGGATGAACTAGGTTATATTTGATGGTTGATGACATCAATTTTGAATACTTAAATTAAACATATGTATATTATTATAAGTTTAAGAATAAGTATTGATTTTAATAAACAAATATATTTATAGGAAGAGAAAACAAATATATCCTATGATGTATATATAGGATTATTATTTTATAATGAAAAGTATGGATCATTGTAAAAAATTTGTGATTATGGTTTGTTTATACATTGAATTAAATATATTACGTAAATTTGAGAGATATGAAATAAAGTCTTACAAGGAAAAGGAATTTTTTTTTTTTTTGTAAGCTGGGGCGGGACTCTCTGATTTACATGTCCATTATGTACCCCTCTACGAGGGAGGGGTAGCCCAAGATTTGAACCCAAGACTTCCGGTTCGGTGAGACTTCATTTCCACGGCCCTTGCCGCTTGAGCTACCACATGTGGACACAAGGAAAGGAAATTTAGCATCTTCCATTCAAATGGAAATTATGTTTTAGGAAAAATTATAAATTGATATACGTACTGGAAATATTTATTACCTACCAAGGCCAAGACTTACATATAAATATATTTATTTACATATTTTTCCTACACATTTTCTATATAAATACTTGTTTAAATCATGGTGGGTAGTAACTAACTGTAAATATGTTATTTACTTGAGTACCAATATAAAGTGATGAAATCAGAGACACTTGGGCTTTCCAGCTATAGATTTCATATTTTTGTAATAGAGGCACTTCTCCTTGTTTAGATACTTCTTGCTGGGAACACACCCATCACATTTATTATAGTGCTTCAAGTACAAGTGCCAATGGGCTTGTAGGCAAGTGTAAAATCCTCCCTCTTACCGAAATTTGACAACACCAAGGATCGTCTACCCTTAGATACTTCTTGTTGGGAACACAACCACCCCTCTTAGATACTTCTTGTTGGGAACACAACCATCCCATTTAACGTTTTTTCACACAATTGTAAAATCCTCCCTCTTTCCAGAATTAGATACTTCTTGTTGGGAACACAACCATCCCGCTTAGATACTTCTTGTTGGGAACACAACCATCCCATTTAACGTTCTTGCTCACAAGTGTAAAATCCTCCCCCTTTCCAGAATTTGACAGCACTTTGTTGGAACACAACCATCCCATTTATTACCATGCTTCACTAAGGATCTTGTACGCTTAGATACTTCTTGTTGGGAACACATCAATCCCATTTAATTTTCTTGCACGAAGTGTAAAATCCTCCCTCTTTCCAGAATTTGACGATCCTCTACACTTTAATACTTCTTGCTAGGAACACAACCATCCCATTTATTACAGTGCTTCAAGTACAACTGTCATGGGCTTTAACGTTCTTGCACATAAGGGTAAAATCCTCCCTCTTTCCAGAATTTGACACCACTGGGAATCCTCTACAGGCTCCAATTCTAGATTTGACCCCAATTCTAGATTTGACCCCTACACGCTCTAATTCAAAATTTGGACCCTCTACGCTACACACTCCAATTCTAGATTTGGCCCCAGTATAGTTGCCTTGTTTTTTTAGAGTGAATGTATATGAATTTGATAATTTTACATATGGTACATATCACAGATTTAACCATAGTGGCCTTATTTCTTTTACGGCCAATGTATATCAATTTGATAATTTTACATATTTATATTTAAAATATAATTACCCTCCCTAATATCAATCCTCTTTTATTTTAACTTTAACTTCAATATATATAAAAGTATAAGATTATACTCATGTAGTTATTGAATTAACATAGCTCGGTGAGGTGTGTACGAGTCTTAACTACGAAGTCATAGTATTGTATTGATACAAGGTTTGTATTTACATTTAATTAATGGAGTGTAGTTCGTATTAAATCTATGTGTGAGTTTACCAACCTTTTCAACCGAACCCATATTTAAAAACTAGACAAGCAATTGAAATTACTAATCATCATGTATAATTTCAAACATTAACAATTTCGGGTTTCTAAATTCATGTTTATCTTTTCACATTTACATCACATAATTATAAAATTATTGTACAAAACCTCAAATAATCATAAAAAAACAATGCCATAATTTGAAAATTAACAAATGACTTTAGTTGTCTATTTTAAGGAGCATATTTTAAAACAATTTGGTTGTGGTGTAATTTTGACTACCATGATTCAGTGTTGAACCAATGCAATATAAGTGTATATCTCCATTGCCAAGCCCGAGCCCCAAAAATACATTTTACATCTACAAGTAGAAAGCATAGTAACTAATTTTTTTAATATATTAATAGTTTTACTATACAAATGACGTTAGTTGTCTATTTTAAGGAGCATATTTTAAAATAATTTGGTTGTTGTGTAATTTGGACTACCATAATTTAGTGTTGAACCAATGCAATATAAGTGTATATCTTCATTGTCAAGCTCGAGCCCCAAAAATACATTTTTTATCTACGATTAAAAAGAATAATAACTAATTCTTTTAATATATTAATAGTTTTACTATATTTTTAGTTAGCCATAAAAATAAGCTACTATATAATACTTTTTATATTATACAACTGTATTTCTCATTTCTACTTCTTTTCATTTTCAAATATCATTACATTAAATACAACACTACCAAAACAAAATTACTTTCAACATCACATCATTACCCATAAAAAAAAAAAAAAAACTTTCAACATCACATCTTTACCAATTAAAAAAAAACCATCAAACTCATATCACTCCCATTAAAAGAAAAACAGCGTTATAAAAACTCATTTAACATCTCATCGATACTTCGCTCAATATTGCCAAAACACTTTCTCACATCTCATCATTATTCCTTGTGTTATCTTGAGCATGTGATGGGTAAACGAGGTGTCCGTAAAGTTCTCTTTCGTTTTCATGCTTCCCTAATCTATATTTTGTGTGGAATGTGATCGGGAAGCAGAAGATATACAAACAAATAGACTACAAATTATTAACATATGACTGCGTTCACATCAAATTATTAACTTTTATGATAGTCATATGTCATATGATTGGACATATGAGCGGGTGTTTGCTTGTAAAGTGTTTTTTTTTTAATCTTGGTTTCAGATTGGACACAAGTGAGTTCACTATTCATCTTACACAACGGCTGGCTGAATGAATGTTCAACGACGCAGTGTACGAGGTGGTGTTTCAGGGGTGAGTAATACCGATACTATAGCTTTGATTACAACAATAGTATGGCTGTGAAATGACCAAAAATGTGAAATATGTGGAAAAAAATATGACAAACCGATATGCACTTCAATCAATCAGTGACTTTTTATGATTGGAAATTGGGAAATATAAGTGGTCGGGCAGACCGTGTAAATACTTATTATTATGTCAGTGTATGAGATGGGGCTTAAAGTTCACCAAAAATTGAGATGTGGCTCAAAGCTTACTAAAAATTGGAGAAGTGCTCCGAGTGATTATTATTCTCTCAGTGCATGAGATGTGGCTCAAAGCTCATTAAAAATTGGAGAAGTGCTCCGAATTTCATCACTCGAGAATCTTCGTACTTATTTACAAAAAAACTTCTTTTTACAATGTGGATGCTTTTGAATAGTAAAATCCACGAGAAAACTGATCACAAATAGTCCTTGTGACTAGACATCATAATTACAGTGTGGAGGCTTTAAGGACAAGCCCACAAGAACCATTTATGAAGTGGGGTCACTAAGAGGTGTAATCCCTGGAAAATGGAATCTAGGATATTGGAGGCCATCCCATGCCTTGGTGTAAATTCTTCTAACTATCATAGGTTTGTTCAAAATATACTAGTGTTTTATTTTGGTCATGACTAACCATTCATCATGTCTAGACATAAATTGGTGCAGGACTCCATGTTCTGGAAATTTTAGGAGGTCTTTTACAGTTTTACATGGATCGTGGAAACAATCTACAGTGTTCTTCTCAAAACATACATCACTGTGCATATGGTTGTAGGATTCATAATAGACTGGGTCTATTGCTGTTTTATTTACTCCATAGTCTCTCCACCAGTCTTGCAACCATTCAGCTTGCTGGTTTCTCTGCATACTCCCGGTTGATCCGAATTTGAGTTTTGTATAATGAATTTCATTCTTCCCATCGACATTCAAAATATCCCACCATAGCTTCTTGTATCCTGCAAAATTATAAATGGTGTCGGGAAAAATTAAGTTTGGATCATTTCTAGGCCAGAGTGCATCATTATTTCTGGTAATTGGCCAATGTGTATTTCTGGTTCTGTTTATGCAGAAAAATCTATGATAAATTTTTCGCCTTTCTCCCCCTTCTGACCAAATCATTGAAATGTCATGGAAAACATTTTGTAATGATTCTTATGCCTGATGTGCTGCTGCCACACTGCTGGTGTATACCATATCATGAATCCATCGAGCTCCTTTTGGAAAGACTCTTCTTTCAGGCACTAGATGTAAGATATCAGCGTGAAGTTGTAGATCAACATCTAAAACCTTAGTATTTCTTAATTGCCATGTAGGTTTCCAATTGTCTCTATATTCAGCTCAAGTTTGGTCTTCTCTGATAGACCTCAAAGTTCCCTGCTGCTGATTTGAGTCCCATTCGGTAACAATTATCATAACTTGTTCTTGATGCTGGATGTATTCCCTGCTGAGAAAATCGGGTAAACAATTCTCAACACCCTTAATGTGCTCAACTTCGAAATCAAAGTTGGCAAAAATAGCTTGCCACCTAGCAAATTTAGCTTCTCTTGGCTTCTTTATATCCTTTCTCAATACTTTTTTAAGAGCTGAAGTGTCTGTTCTTAAGAGAAAGGGTTTGTTGACCAGATGAATTTCAAATTTGTCTATACAATTCCATGCTGCTTTAACTTCTTTTTCAATGGTGGAATAGTTATTTTTTGTAGGGTTCCAAGTGCCTGATACAAATTGCACTATTCTTTCTTCTCCATCCTTCTTTTGTTTAAGAATTCCTCCCCATCCGATGTCACTAGCTTCAGATTCAACAATTTTGTAAGCTCCATCATCAGAAATATGCAAAATAGGGAGAGTTCTGACCTTAGCCTTTATGTTTCAGACTGCTTTAGTATGTGCCTCAGTCCATGGTGAAGGATTCTTTCTGAGAAGCTGGTTTAACAAACTTCTGTCTTTTGCACAATCCTTGTAGAAGTTGCTAACATAATTTAAACATCCAAGGAATCTCTGGAGCTGCGTCTTGTCAATGATTTGATCTGGAAAATTTTCAGAAAATTCCAGAACATGTTTTTGTAAAGATATTTGGCCATTAAATATGGTATGGCCAAGAAACTTGATGGAGGTTTGGAATACCTCAATCTTCTTTTTACTGAGAACCAGACCATTTCTTTTTATTATCTGTACAAAAGTCTAGATATGCTTAAAATGGTCTTGGACATTTTTAGAAAAGATGAGTATATCATCTATATATACTATCAACCAGTCAAAATAGGGTTTGAAAATGGAGTCCATTACCTTCTGAAATTTTGATGGTGCATGCTTCAACCCAAAAGGCATCACGTTCCATTCATAATGACCAGCTAGCACGCTGAAGGCAGTTTTGAACTTATCTTTTTCAGCAATGGCAACTTGCCAAAACCCTGATTTTAAATCAAACTTTGAGAAGATTTTCGCGCCTGCAATTCTTCCTATGAGATCTCCTTTGTGTGGAATTGGATATGTGTTATCTGCTAAGACATAGTTTAGGGGCTTATAGTTTATTACCAGTCTTGGTATACCTCTGATTTGTTCGGCCCTTTTGTTGACATAGAACCCATAACAATTCCATGGGCTGTCAGATTCTCTAATCAGCTTTTTCTCCAACAGTTGTTTTATCTCCTCGTAGAGATCTCTATATTCTTTGTTCATTGGAATGGCTCTGCTCTTGCAAGGCCTTCCTGTATATTCTGCCTTATAAGGCAGCTCAACTGAGTACTGCTTCCTGTGCCAGAAAGCATTTGGTTCCTCGGCGCAACATTCTTCTTCAATCCTTTTTCTGATTTCAACAATCTTCTTCTGATTTACTAGATGTTTTAACTGTTCTGAAACTTGGATCGTGGATTTTAAATCCTTGAGGTCCATTAGCTTGGATTCAGCTCTGTCTAGTTCTTTCATTGCTTGGACCATTGTGGATATTCTTGGATTTGAGATATAAGGCATCTCAATCCTCTTGGGAATCCTCTAGAAGTTGGGATAGTGATAAAATATCCTCCTTGATTTCCTTTTAGTCTAATTGATCCATGTGGTTCCACTGCTGCTAAAAAAACATTGCCTAAGATGCAATCAACCGGAATATCAGCAACTGCAAATTTTAATTTTATACAATGCTGCTCAAAACAAATTGAAGCTTTAGGCACTTCAAATTTGAGGGTTTTATTACCCAAACCGATCACCTTCCTGTTTGCAGACACCCAATATTTTGTTGGAATTACTTTGGTGTTGAGTATATTTACATCTGCACCAGAGTCTATAAGTGCAGTTAATGAAAACATTTCATTCTGTATACATAAATTAATATGTACATGGTGTTGTTGGTATTCTACAGCCAGGATTCTCATTTCTTGAAATCCTGCAGTGGGATCCTTCTTTCCTTCAATTATCTCAACATTTGATCTGTGATAGACTGGTGAATCATATTCATCAAATGGATTTGCAGTAATAGACTGCTTTCCTTTTTCTAATCTTTCAACTTGAAGTTTTAAAGCAGAGATTTCAGATTTAAGATTATGTATCTCTCTACTTACCTCCCCCAAGGTGAGTGAGCGAACCTTATCTTGCTGCTTATGCCTTTGAAAAGACTTAGTGTTCCGCTCATATGAAGCATCTATGAATAAAGGTTTCTTTGAAGATCCCTTATTGGAAGAACGGAGTTGATCCATAAAGGCATCTGTGAGACGATTTTTCATTTCTCCATCTTCCATTGCACGAATTTGTGCCAATATCTTCATCTCTTCTTCTTCTGATTGTGCCATAAGCACTTTTTCCTTGTGCTGAATTGGTGGCATAGCATCTTCTGAAGATTCACTGGAATAGTCAGAATCAGAATTAGTAGAATAATTGCAATTACATTCGTTTGAGTCTGAACAATTGCATGGTTGGGCATGAAGATTTAATTCTTCATATTCTTCATCTGATGCACTGTCAGAAGAAGAGCTAGTATAATCAGCAGATGAATAAATAAGTTGCTGCTGCTGAGCCTATTCTCGGATCACTACATTTGGGCAGTGATCTGTCTTGTGACTTCTGGACCCACATTTCATACAAAGAATTGGGGTCTCTGTCTTGACTATTTTCTTCTGCATGTGTAGAGGTTGTGATTTCTTACCTCTATTTTTCTTTGATTCTTCTCCTACCAGGCACTTATTGGAAGTGTGTCCAGTTTTCCCACAAAGCCAACAAGTTAACTTGTTCCACTTTTCTTGTTTTGAACCATGCAAGTGGATGTCTGAAGGCTTATAATAGTGAGTTCTTGGAACATATTTGTAATATCCCTTGCGAGGCTTGGGAGGTCTAGAAGAGACTCTCCTTGTTCTTTTGTGAAATTTGGTTGTTTGTTTTCTTTCTCTCCACACCATTGGTTAAAATGTTATATTGAAAACATATAAGAAAGGAATTTTTTCGGAACTTGGTAAAGCAACGAAAATCCTTAAAATGATTATCTTTAAAATCAGGTCAACAAAAGAAATCAACAACAATGTGTCTACACAATCTAGATTGCATATTTCATATATAACCATTTCATCTCAAACTCGAAATACTATTTTTAAGGGACATCGCTAGATGAAGCAATAACAAGTTAATTTGTAGGAAATTTGGAGAAGGTTTTAGCTTTTTAAATCATGTTCTATTTTTCATCTCTTTATATAGAAATGAGATAAATGTCGAGAGAGAAGAGAAACACATCTCAGGAGAATATCACAGGCTTAAAGGAAGTCCTAGATCAACCCCCAAAAAACCAAAAGAGAATAAGGATCAATGGGGAAACAAAGGGAAACCCAATGGGGAGTGGATAAGTGGGCGAATAGAACTAGAGGATAATAATGAAGATGAGATTCAAGTAAGGCTTGGGAAGAGGAACCAACAACCATTTAGAGTTCATCACACCAACTACACTTATTACAATGGCAAGAATAAAGTAGGTGGTAGAGAGAATTTTTGGGACTATATTAGTATATTAGTCACTGGATGGTTGTCAGACACATTACATGTTAGCAATATTCACGATCAAGTGAGACTACGAGGGATAAGGGAGATGGTTACCAACTTTGGGCACATTTCCTTCACCATAATATTAGCATGGAATAATCATTGATACTAGACGAAACAACATTCATAATATGATAATATAGGATTAGCTAAATTACAAAGTGGAACATTTGAAACGCTGCATGTAGCTCATGCCAATATTTGGTTAAACATGATTTTTTTGAAATAATAATCCTCATGTGGCACTCCCATACATCTATATCCAAGAGAAATAACTACAATTTCTTTGTTTCTCTCATACGCTGAGGCACAATACCTATAAGAAAATAGATAATCCATGCTATCAAAATATGAATCATCACTATTACATTTTAGAAATACTTCAAAAATTGCCCAAAAGTACATATAATGGACGTTCACATCCAAACTAGCTAATAATAAAATAATAATAATCAAAACTTTCATGAGTCATTCAATTTAAATAGATGCATGATAGGATCCAATTTTTTTGCAAATATAATGGAATTGAAACTATGTTGGAGTGTTCATTTTCATTCATTTAGGTATCGTTCACCTGAATTCATCTGCTATGGCCTTTCCATATTGAATACCCACTCTATTGAAATTCCAATTTGGACATTTCATCATTTCATTTTTTGTTCAATTTCTTCTAGACAACAACTACTCTTTTTAATGCTAGAGTAGATTCTATCTATGGAAAATTATTCATTTCATTTAAAATTGGCTAATCTAATTCACTAAGCTTAGCATGTCCACCATATCTCATGAAAGACACATTCATACGGAAATAATTCATGCACGCAAATAACTGGACTTAGCTTTCACTTAAAAGTATATCTAGTTAGGATGCATCCATATGTTAAATGTGCAATAAGGCCTCTCATTTGAGGAGTCCTAATCCGAAAGAAAGTATTTAAAAATTTGGTTGTTATTCAAGTAAACTATCTAGTATATTTCAATAAAATTGGTGTTTGTCATCTAAATGGTTGCAAATAATGGAGTTCTTTTAATGCATGCACACAAATAACTAGACTTAGCCTTCACTTAAAATTATATCTAGTTGGATGCATCCATATGTTAAATGTGCAATAAGGCCTCTCATGTGAAGAGTCCTAAGCTGAAAGGCATTGTTTAAAAAGTTGGTTATTATTCAAGTAAACTATCTAGTATATTTCAATAAAATTGGTGTCTGTCATGTAAAGGATTGCAAATAATGGAGTTCTTTTCATATGTTTAATTGTATATTACTATCATTAATTGGTCACCTAGAGTTTCTTATAATGAGGTTTTCCATTATACATTAATTTCTCAGTTGGAATTTACTTATGAGGCTTGCCATTATGGCTCACATTCACTTTTAATGTACTGAAAACTACAGAGGTTTCTCTCATCTCACATGCAATTCAATACTCTACATTGATGTTGCCATACCATTCACGCACTTTGAATGATACACTTGTACAAAAGGTCATAGATCACAAACAACATTTTAATTTTCTTTCAAGTTACTTATATTTTTTCCTTGGGCAGATTCTTACTAGACCTCTTGTGAACAAAGGACTGAAGGGTTGATTGAGGAAAAATTTAGAGGCAAGAGCGTTGGTGTGATAATGATTATACTTGTTTACTTTGGGACAAGATATTTAAAGAGATACATTTCCATTGGATGAGGATGGAGTGTGTCAGCTTCCCCTCAAGTTATTGTTTTTGTTTATTATGAATCTTGAATGGCTTTCATTTTCCCATGGCAAAAGAGAATACTGCATTGAAAAAAATTGGAGATCATCCCACCAGTGATGTAATTGTGAGATTAAGGACAAGTGATGGTAGAAAATACTGGTTTACTGCCATTCAGAAAATTTAGTAAAACAAAGAAAATATTTTGCGGACCATCTTTCAGATGACTAGCCCATATTCCAATCGCTAGAATTATGTAGAAGTTTATTGCTGCGAATCTAAATATGGTCATCCTCTGAACATTTTAAGGATTTTTTTACATGGACAAAAATTTAGTTATAGGTTTATGGTAGCATGTAAAAAAGGCTCTTGGCATTTTGAAAGTAGCCATAAAACTTGGTACTGATTGAATAATTTCAAAGTGTGTTCAATATTTAGAGACAGTTCCTTGGGAAGAACATGAAGAGGAAGAAATTAGGACAACCCTTGTCCTTGCTATAATTAAATTAATTAAATCATAAGTAGTAAGAAATGTGTTTCTCTGTACCACACATGCTGCAAATTAGGTTTCCTACTCATGTTCAGACATGAGTTTCCTATTCATGTTCAAGAATGAGTTTGGACAAAATCATGATTTCCATGGATTGAGAATGTAATAATATGTAATAGGCTTGTGAAGTTTGGCCAAAGATGTGTTGAGTTATAGGTGAACTATTGATTCTCCTAATAGGTGAAGTAGACTCATCGAGTTTCCTAATTACTTGACAAGTTTTGTTACTTACACCAATGCAGATTATAAAATGTCTAACAAGCATGCACATTTCATATGAGAACATTAAAATATTTACATATGAGACTTAATACATATTTTCATTGAACATATATTGAGATTCCCTGTATTAAAGGCAAAAATTGAAAAACAAAGAATCGTTTGATGCCCCATAATTCTTCAAGGCTGCCCATTTAAAAATAACAATAAATTGCATATTTCTCGAAAACATAATGGTCATGTATTTCACTCGAAAAGTATATCAAAAAATTAACGTGTTGGTATAAAAGGAATTTAATAAGTTATATTTGGATTGGTACATGTCATCTTGTCTGTTGCCACAAAAACATCCTAGGGACAGAGATACCCACCCCTCCTCCCATTGTCAATACATCCAATAATGCCACTCGCACACCAATCACCATATATATCGAGGATCTAATGTTGCAGTAGCTCAGATGAAAAACATTAAATACCGTGAACCAAAAATAGATGATCAAATGCAGTACACATCAACTCATTGATGTAAATATCCAAGGAATAATTCAATCAACAAGAAAAGCAGAACATTAATAATCAACTAAAGGTTTATCATGGGAATCAAAACAACGAACAAAAGGATATTTTAAATATGAAAAATTAACCATCTATGATGGAGACAGGAAGACACACACATCAATTGAAGACATAATATTTTTGGAATTGTAATAAACAATCTTTTCTTTTAAAGCATAGCACTTACAATTTTGTCCTTTCTGAATAGAGTAATATAAACTAACAACTAACTCAAAGTAATTTAATAGTTATATAAGCATATGAAGTTCTAGTTATAGGGTGTTAAGGAGACAAATCAGTAACAATGAATTCTGGAAAGTGCAAAGTTTCCCTCCCGTCCACCCATTAGAAATGCCAAAAATATAACTGCTTTGTTCACTGAAAGGAGAGAAAATAAAATATCCAATGAAGAATTTAAACATGAAAGTCTAGAGGAATAATATTCACCGCGCTAGAGCAGAAATGAGTGGATCTACAAGATTGGATCAAATTTAGACATATGTGTTTCAATTTTTCGATACCCTCAAGGCATACTCACCTGATAGTGCTACACTCTAAGGACATAACAAGAAATGGCGAACAACATGGGAATAAGGAAAAATTAAAAAATGTCATATTGGATAAGGCTTCAGTCCGAAACATCAAAATCAAGTGCTTTAGCCAGCAAATAGATATTAGATAAACCAAAGATGACTAAAAATGTCATAATAGGATGAAAACACACTACAAGCATACTTATGTGTAATCTAAGTCATATATGTCCTCTGTGTCTGGATTTAATAATATGCCATCGCTTTCACCTAAAGGGTTAATCTCTTAACATTGATCATAATTTGTCTTTGAATCTAAGACATCCATCTGATGAAGTCTCAATAATCGCAGTACACCTAAGTACTTCTATAGAAAATCTTAAGTTCGAGTGTCCCAAATTCTACAAGTAGTATTATGATTTCCTGTAGAAACATATCTAAATGAGTAGTCCAAATTCCCTCTCAAACTAGAGATACGATTCCCTGTCTTGGTGATGTTATTTTCATTCATTCCAACCAAATTTATAATACCTACCAAGGTAAGGTAAGCTCACCTATGACATGTATGCTTTTGCAGTAAATTGAACATAAGTGTAGGTCAGTACTTATGCAACAAGGGTACTCCTACAAATCATGCAACAAGTAGCATAACCTTGTATTTTAAAATCCACCTTTTTCATTGTAAGTATCCATAGGTGGTTTACTAAAAAATGATCATCCACCTAGCCTCGTATATTTTATTGTAACCTTGTATTATCATCTCCAACAATTTTGCAATCCTAGATATATCTCACAAATAAGTGTACAACATATGTGCAGTTCCAACAATCTACTTTGTTACTTGCATACTTGTTACTGGGCTAGGCTTTCCTTATAATGTGAGTGATTATTGATTGTTGTTTTGTTCATCTTCAGGGAAAAGCACCCTTTGTAAACTTGATCTTGCATATTCACCTCAACCTATAATAATATTGTTGAGCATGGATCAATTGTAAATGATGTTTTTTTTTCTCATATTGTACAATCCTTAAAGATGTATTTTTATTGGCTAGTGCTCTACTTCATATGTTGCATAAAAATTAAGAAAGATAATTAATATCCACCCTGCCACCATATCTCTTTCCCCCCCTTGGGAATAACTTGATTGATCATCACGTCAGCATTGGCATGCTCCCCCATATGTTCTGTTATCAATGCTTTTTGACACATCATTGCAAATTTTTCACTAGTCACAAACCATATCTCCCTATAGAATTCACAAGGGAGTTTCATACTTGGGGATTTTCCATTTGTCGTATCTTGTAAAGCATCAAATAGTTCATTCTTATCTAAAGATTATGATTAATGTAGACTAAATCTAGTGAACCTTATAAAAATGTGTTATATTTGTACTTTATTTGATATACAGTTGTGAAAATATTCATTTAACTTTCATTCTTCCTTCTTATGTATGTTTGTATTTTCATTGTTGCAAAATATCATCATATCAGGTGGTATAAGAGCCTAGTTTTAGGGCTTTTGGATATCAACAATTTACTTCCACAGGGACTCTCACATCCACTTTTCCTTGAACTCTCAACTCCAAGATGCTTGAGAGATCCACAATGCATTTGTACCCACTCATCCTATTTGTAGGTAATTAACAAAGAAAACACCTTGTCACTCAAAGTTTCTCATTCCACTTTTTATTCTTCTGCATATTTTCTCAAGTCACAATACATTTTCATGACTTGAAATCCCACTACTATTTTTGTTCTACCAGATATTCTTGTTGCATATACCATAGATTTCAAGGAAATGTACCTTATCATAGATGAAAACTACTGCAAGGCAACATAACTTTTGTTTCAGTGCTCTATCATGACTCTTCATAACTCTAGAGACTTAGACAGGTCACAAGACCCCTGTACCATTCAGCTCTTATCCGATAAAATCCAAGAGAAATGCTGCCAATAAAGCCAGTTCTCGTTGGAGCAGTTGTTGTAAATGACAACAATAGAGCAAGCTTGAAGCCAAAATGATGCAAGGCATGTTGCCCATTATTTCAGGGCGTGGCTCTTGATTTATGAGGTACATATAGAAGCCATTGTGGAATCTTCTTGGTTGTCAGTTAAGGTTTTCCACCTCATTACATCCCCAAACTAACAAACAAATTGAGATAATCAAAAGCAAGATTGCATGAAGTGGGAGAATTTTTTAGAAGAAAAGCATTGGGATCATCATGTTCTAAAATCCCTCAAAATTGAAGCGTCCAAAATGCCAAATTAATTGCAGAATATATGAAAACATGCACATTTGAACATAAAGCAAGATAGAAATGACAACCATAGTACATTAATCATTAATTATTCAAGCATCAACCATTTAAATTCTAGCGATTACAAACAAACATCAAATTTTTTAAGGATATAATAGAAAGTAAACCATTAAATCATTGAAATATCTTATTTAGCAACTATCAAGATGACCAACTAGTAATAATTAAAAAATAAGCCATCTACTCAGAAGTAGGAAGAATGAAAGTCCAAATTTAAAACACTAATCTATCATTTGTGACAAACAAAGTAGTGAATTTATCTACTATTCTCTCCTCCTTACACTACCACAACGGGAAGCGTGTCGGAACCATGTGTCGGACCATCAGAACTGTGTGCCAAACCATGTATGGAACGGTCAAAGTTCCGTAATCGCAGGAAACATGGTTTTGAATTTTTAGATAGCATAATACATGGCACTTTAGAAGATGTCTCATCTAAAGCGAGGTTCTGACCTCCAGACTAGGTGGACGAGGGACAATTCCTGCAACACTAATAAGAGGATCTTGGGTCATGCTCTCTTTATTTATGACCAACAAAAAAAGCAATAGGATAATTGCATGCACACTATGCAGCACAACTACAATAGGCCAACTCTTGTGTCCATTGAGCAATCTCAATTTGAGGTTTGTTATGGCTTCCAGCCTCCTTCCTCTTATAATCTTCCAATTTCTTTCCTTGTAACACCCAAATCCCACCAACAGAAGAAGCAAGATAAGGTTTCTTCCTTTACGCAGAACCTGGCCAAACTTTACAAAAAGGTATATGAAATACTTCAGTAAACATAAGCCAAGTACAAGGCATTATATGATGGACATCAAATACCTCCTCAGTTTTAGGTTGAAAACATAGTTTAGCATAAATTTCACAAAAACAAGTTCAAAAATCAGCCAAATCACAACCTCAAGCCAATCCAATATGAGCAATATACCACCATGTGATAGGCTGCTCCAAATGCCTTCAAAATGGACCTTCCACCTCATCTTTCTATCGATGATTTGGTGAGTGTCAATTAGACCAAGCTTCACAAGCATAAAAATTTGAAGGAATGAGTCTAATTCACGCATCAAGACACCACCATATGCTTGATCTACTAGACAATGTCAAAATAAAACTTACTTCCAGTGGTATGCAAAGGTTTTTTACCCACCCAATCCAAGTGCTTGTCATAATCAGAAGTTGAGTAGTGATTCCCAAATCTACGCAAAAAATGATTAATTATGGACAATTTATTCCTAGAATAAGAAACTATGAAACTTGGTCAAATGGATGTTATCCAAATATGTATCATGTCTGTGCTTTACCCTTTGTATTTTGTCTTGTATAGTTGACTTCAACGAAAAGGATCCTTCCACTAACATTCATATTTTTATTTGTACATTTAGGAGACTTGGGCAAAGAAGTTCCACCACAATTTTATCATATATATGTAAACTTATAAAGAGTATACAACATGTTCAGTTGTGGGTTGTGGCTATCTCCTTCGAGCTGTGCTTATATCAGTGATAGATAGAGATGCTACGTTTTTGGTATTTTAGGATATAGATGGAACATCATACCTAATTGTTTCTTTGGTCTAATTTTCTATTAGCATTAGGGCCCACAAAGGTAAAGTACTTTTCAAAAGGATTTGAACATTTTCTTGTATTTTTTTCTATACGAAGATATTCTTGTACAATGAGAAGAAAATTTTAAGAGGGTGCAACTTTCAAGGGAATATTTTAAAAGACTATGGTTTCAAATCCATATCATTTGGATTTGTGGGAAGTCATATTGAATCACAACCAAGATGTAAAAGTAATCTAATTCAAACTTGGAGCTTATTTCCACATTTATCAACAATTTAAGCTATAAGAACTGAGGAAACTATAGTAGAGAGCCATAAATGAAATCAACACATCTAATCTTGGATTTCCATACGATAAAAAAGAAAGAAGCTTTGGAATTATCAAAGAAGTTGAAACCACAACCCAACATGAGAGATTATATCATAGAGCATTCTTTCGTGATATCAAGGGAGTAATTTGATGGCAGGTGGAAACAAAGGCCATATTGTATTGAACAAAAAAATAATAATTACTTCCCTTTGGTCAATTAATTAATTAATATTTGTTAGTGTTACAGAACCTGACTCAACAAACAAACTCAACACTAGATAGTAAGAATTATACAAAGATTCAGAAAAACTCACAACTAATTTTTTTGAGTAGAATAGTATGTTTTTTATTGTTTGGGTAATATAAAATTATAAATGGACCCACCAAGTTAATAGGTAGGGTTGGAAGTCAAAATCACCCATCCATGAAAAATCCACAAGTACTAGTCGGTTTGGGTTTGACCCACCAATACTTGCATCTAAAACTCATTGTCAATGAGTTTGAATGGCCAACAAGTTGGCTTGACCCATTTTATTTTCCTCGGGATTACTTAGAAATTTAACCAATTTTTGTAACAAAGATATCAACATAGAAAGTATGTAAATAAATCAAAAAGTGCCACCAATCTAATGTTGTCACATATCAACTTGTCAATTTCCATACTTATTCACAAAGAATTGGTTGTTATGTTCAAGAATGTACGAATGATATTCCTCACAATCTCAAAGTGATCTTGTTGACTTGCTTAATCATAACTTCACACCACTCACCACCCCCCACCCCCTCATTCCTCTGAAATATCCTCCTTCCCAATTCACATTGCTCAAGTCTAGATCATCCTGTTAACAAAACCTAAAATTACTGGAAAACATTATTTGCATTTTGAACTATGAATCATACATACATCAACAATTCCACCATGCCATTGAATTAATATATTGTGTTTTGTATCATTTTTTCCTTGAGACATTTTTAACATCAACAATGAGCAACTGTTACAAGGCAGAATCAAGAACCTGAGATGAGTTTCACTTGTAAAAGTGCAGCCTAAATTTACCAATAGTATAATGGATTATGTAAATATATCAACGCTAGAAACCATGAAACAACTAAAAATTACATTCACATACTTTGTTGTGTCAATTTCCTACCCTTTTACATCTATTCACCATGAGGCATTCACAGTATAGAAGTAGAGTTACTACAAGTAAAATCAAAATCTGAAATGCCACATCTGTATGCCTACAACACATGAAAACTACATGTATTTGAGTCTTGTATCTTAAGGCATTGGTGATATATGTTGTTAAGATATGCAGGACTTCATACCCTCATTCAGATCCAATTAGGAAAAGGAGCGACAACACGACACCCTATAGTCCTCACTGCAAATGATGGTTAACTTCCTAAGAATTTGGTCATTTTCTCCCCATCAAGTCTCTTAGTTAATCAATGTGCAACACCATTGTATACAACACTTTAGGAGGCAGAGGCACCATACGGGTTAGAGAATGGAAATCTGGGAAGAACCAAGTTATGATGAGCAGTGTCCATCACTCTTTTCCTCAGAAAGATCATCAAGTGGCCACAGTGAGAAATTGGGTGTAGGATACCTTATGTTGCTAGACCTCATGAGGTGTCAATGGTATGTAAAGTTAATAACCATAAGGTCTATGAATTACAAATACAAGGGAAAACCCTCCTGGGTTGTATCCATTAAGGATTGACCCTGCTTCACCTAGGGTCCATACATAAGCATATAAGAATAACAAAACAACTATCTAGGTATAGTTACACATTCAGGTATGATCAAGCATCATATCATTATGATTTTGATTTATCATACTAGTTGATATTGTTGTCTTTAGTTGTGTCATACAATAGTACTCTTGGTTATCAAACAGTTTGGTAGGTAGGCAGCATGGCTCCTCATTATGGGCAATAGTTAAGGATTATTGTTACACACACCACAGGGCTTGTCATGTTGTTCTACCACCATGGACATTGAAACACCTCAAAATCGGCACAGGGACAGGCTTCGTAATCACCTCCTAATGATTGAAATCTGCTTGTGCACAAGTGTCACCCCCTAGCGTGAAACTAGTCCCAATATTTAGGCTAGGGATTTGAGAGGTTGTCCCGCCCCCACCCTGCTAGAACATAAAATTTCTAGAGAACTTTGTGGGACTCCAGTATATATCCCCACCCATAGTTGGTAAGGTATTCTAGGGATGTATACTACCCAATATATAGCCAGGGACTCAAGAGGTCAATGTCTCCACCCTTTGATCAGAAAGGGGCTTTAGAGATCCATGCCTCCACCCTTTAGGCATATCCCCACCCATAGTTGGTAAGTGGTTGCAGGGGTGTATATCTCCACCTAATGTATAGGTAGGGACTCTAGAGGTCAATGTATCCACCCTTTGATTAGAAATGGGTTCCAGATATGAATGCATCCACCTTTCAGGCATCCGAGATTCTCGACACATGACTCTCCACCCTAAATCTATTCCACGATTCTAGAGACTTTTCCCCACCCTAAGCTTACATCATTGCCTTCTTCCAACTGATAACTATAAAGTGATTTCATCACATAGTTTTCTCAAGCTTATCAAGGAGGATTCCTAGAGATGTAATGATGAAGTTAACAAAAGGGTTAGAGAACTTGGACCGAAATGGGTCTATCTCAATTTTGTCCTCTGGCTTAAAACTACATATCTGACCCTAGATTTGACATGATGTAACACCCTCCTCCCACATCTACCCAAGTAACCATGCCAACTTGCAAACATGTGACGAGAGGCTACTATGATTGGATTCAACCTCCTATGTGACCTTAAGGAAGTGGAATCGACGGAACACATCAACCAACATATCCACATGAGTAAGTGAACCTTTCGGAGACATGTCAACCACTCAAACATCTTATCCATGGGTCCCAGTGATGATTTGGATATCTTAGGCCTCAGTCACTCCCATGTTATAGGAAAGAGAGCATATAAAAACCCAAAGTTGCTCTCAGAGGCTTGTCTACCAGCCACTAGAGACTAAATTTGTTAGTGCTATGCCAGGGACCTCAGGATTTGAGCCAATATTTTAAGCCCAGGGCCCTGATCACTACCCAGAATGGAATGATAACTCAGGAATAATAAAAGAATAGGGAAACAATGACACAAAAGAAATAAGTTTAACAAGAACTTAATCAGAGCCCTACTAGCAATGCCATTCATTTCGTCAAACATATCATCAACATGTAACCTACAAGTGTAAACAACAGAATAAAGTGTAGGGATCTCATACTTATATGAAAATATGTATGAACCATTTTTCCCCTGTGTCATTTGTTTCATTATCATCTATTAGGCCATATATACATTATGCATTCATTTACAAGTGAAAACATCCTGAGAGCCATACATAGTTGTTGTCATAAAACATACATATAACCAACATAATAAGGAACTAAATATCACAAGCATATCATCCATAAAATCTACATATACATCAGTACATTTAAACATGAAAAATAGGGGAATGAATTTCTCGTTAACGAACGCAATAAACCAACTGGAGATGGGACTACCAAATTCCACCCGACCATAGAATGGCTGATCCAAATCTCTCTTCATCCATTCACCCACGTGCTATATTCCAAGCATGAATGTGGGACTCAAACCAAAAAAACCAACCAGGGCATACCGAGGCTAAACCACCTCACCCTCATCAATGGAAACCAGGCTTTACCATAATCCATCCTGGATCACTACGCCAACACAATGAACAGATCATAGTAGGCTTTATCGAGATATCCACTCTATCACTAGGCAAAACAAGCATGGATGCCACCCGATTTCTCCACCTACACCGTGAGTAATTTTCCTGTCTCCTAGTCTCTCAAGCTTTACTGCAATCAAAACTCAGATCACTAGGCCCTAAACTGAGACCCACTCTCCAGGCTTTACCACATATCCCAAACCCAGGATTACTAAGCCGAACATATAGAAAACCACCTCTTCTCTTTATCATATATCCTTCCATTCACCGACAAGGATTCCTAGGCCCACTGAGGAAACACAATCCTGGCTTTACCGTAACCCACAGTCTATCTCAGGGGTCACTAGGCCAGTGGCTTTACCGTAATTCATAATCTGGTTCACGGACCACTAGGCCATGTGCTATATCATTTGGAGATCCACCCCACTTAGCTTCAAATCCAAGTGGAAATATCGCTCGACCATAACATGAGAACCCCATCACACCATGACTATCCGTAAATGGAAAGGCTGGGCTCAAAACAAAGTTACACCTAGCAAAACCCATGCCATAACAACAAAATGAACCACATGCAATACCATTCATCCCAAATATAGCAAGGAAAATACACATGCAATCGATACTTACAATGAATATTACTGTAGCTATTTGATCCTGCCTTTCCCTCCTTGATATTTGCTTCCTCTTGCCTTCTTTTCCTTTCTTGCTCCAATGCCAAATTGTTCCAAGAAAACTCTAGGTGTCCAAGAGTGAGAGAGAGAAAAAATAATGAGACAAATCCAAAACTCAATTGACAAAACGTTACCAACTGATCCTCAAAAGCCTTTTTATTAATGAGGCCTCTATTTTCTTCATTTTCCATTATTTTCCTTTAATTTTCTCCTCACATGCAACCTGTGACCTTTCACCTTGCTTTTCACCTAATTTCCATTATTTTCATAAATAAATGTGCCAAAAATGCCATTTTTCCTTTCCAAATCCTTAGCCATTTCCTTTTCCATAATAAACCAAATGAGCACCCCCCTAGGATGTCTTTCCCAACATTCAGCTTGCAATAATTGTCCCATCAACCCTGGTTATTATTTTTTCTTTTATTAATTTTTATTACATGGAATTTTCACGAGGGTTGTTACAGAACCCTCCCCCTTGGGGAACACTGTCCTTGGTATTAGACCACGCCAAGACTCAACAAAACCGCTAAAAGGAAAACATACTTCCCTTGGAGCTTTATAACATAACTCGATGTAGTATTTAAAATGATCACCCTCCTAAATGAAAACCATAATGACAACATACCAACATGACAAAGTAATAACATGACACCCATACCACTTATTGTAGCTTTATAACTTAGCTCATGGCGGTATTTACATCCATATACATATGTACATATAGAAACATCACCAAAACATATACCAAAACATATACCTAGACATATACCCAAAACACCATACCAAAACTGCTTTGCCTTAACTAGTAAACAAGGAAGGATACATAGTCCACATCTCATTCGACATCTCCCATGTAGTTTCATCGAGCCCAAAGTTCTCACTGCACTTTAACTTTCTTGATTTCTCAATTTCTGAGCATTGACCACTACGTGTCAATGACCCATAGTGACACACACCCTTTTATCGCAAAAGGGATAGTGCCTGATCGATGTGTCCGTGATGTCCAACTATCAGCATGAACCTGACTTCCAAGATATTATGTAAACCCATTCTACATGTGTATAATGTAAATAATCTCAGCAGACCTTTGTCATGTATGTAACGACCTAGGTAAACCTACCTTTATAGTGACAGTCTCCATTCTAGGAGGTTTTTTATCTCACCGATTCATTTTCAAATAATTAGCGGAGTGTTTCCCTCCAGACTTACACCAAAGATGGAATGGATTTTGTCGCTAGGATATTAGGCGAGTCCTGGTGTTATAGATCAAGTCTATGTAAAAGTAGTATGGGAATAATCCTAACTATTTGGTTATATTATTTTATTACAAGTTACTTGGTCTGCTAGATTATACTTGTGTCGTAGAAATGGGTAATCTGCAAGGGTCTATTAGAAATGGGTTTTCCCCCTTATGGTGTAAAAAATATGAAAATCATGATGTAAAGTGTCTTAAGGGTTGGAAAAATAATTTATCCCCTCATAGGTTAATAAATTAAATTTTCTTACCCAAAATTAATTAAAATCCTAAGCTAGAAATTTAATTAATTCTAGGTCCCAGGTAAATTTAAATTCTCCTAAGGAAAAATTCGTCAGTCCTAAAAAATTAAATTTTAAGAGGTCCATTGATAAATTTTAAACCTTTTGTTGGAAATAATATTGAGAGGGGGGGTGAATCAATATTTTCAAATCAATAACTTTTTCATTTCCATAATCAGATTTATATACGCTACTTCAGTGAAGGGAACTCGTGTGTGCACGCAACTGTTCTTAAAGCAAACAACGTATATCCAGTGAACTTATGATTAAGTTAATTCATCATATGTTTATCTTTAAACATTGCATCAAAACTTTATTAAACATTAAATAGTAACCAAGTGCAGTAATAATAGAATAAACCATCACACATAAGCAACACACATGAACACCTATATTTTAAGTGGAAACCCAATGTGGGTGAAAACCACCTGCTGTTGTTGTCTCTGTCTTATTTTAATAATAAGAAAATCTATTTACAATCTTGTATTGGTGCAGACTCATACCAGTACGCAGGCACCCACCTGCAGAAGGCTACAACCTTCTCTCGTTCTCCAACTTCTACTAGAAGGGAGCTACAACCCCCTAGCTCTTGTACTAGCCGATATGTTTACTAGTAAGTAGGCACCAACCTATAGAAGGCTACAACATTCACTCATTCTCTAGCTTCCACTGGAAGGGAGCTCCAACCCCCTGATCAAATCACCAGCCACTATTGGTAGGAAACTTCGACTTCCTCACTGAAGGCTTCAACCCTCAGTATCCTCCAGGGACCACGTTTCATAAATTTTCACACTAGATACTCCTGGTACACAATACTACAATATGAAGGCCATGTTTCATCAAATTTTCATACTAGACCCATTAGTAACATTGAAGCTCAAAATCAATCACCACTGCAATACAACCATCAAATACATCTGCATCAACCAATCACTGAAACCCAATCAATCTCTGATATAACTGAAACCCAATCATCAATCTCTCATATAACTGAAACAATCAATCACTGAAACCTATGAACCTCTGACACAACTGAATCAAACAATCATTCAAACTTAATCAAGGTCAACCAATCAACGAGAATAGATAGATCACTATAACCAATACACAGATCTGAACCCAAAACACTACATCAACAACCAAAACTAATTGTAACCTCAAAAGGCATGTGTCAGAATGTGTACGCTCCTTCAATGAAGCAAACCTGCGTGTATACACTACTTCCTTTTTCCCAACCTGTGTACAATTCTAAATATACTGAATCATAAAACCTCTGAACCACAAACTGTACCAATCAGGGACATTCTGAAGATCTATTGGTCTATTACAAAGTTCTAAACAAATAGCAACAATGATCACCCTTCTTTCTCAATCAATCAATCAATCAGATTCAATTTCCTTATTCTTTCAGTTTTATTTTCAGATCTAATGAAGACATCATTGAAAAACAATAGTAAAACAACAACTCTGATTTGATAGATCAGTCATCCCTGAAAATCAAGCTTTTCTTTTGCATACGCTACTTGGAAGAGTCGAACCAGTGTGTATACGCACCTTCATCAAAGCGAACCAGTGTATGGATCTGCAAATACTTACTTATAACTTCGTTGCAATTTCAGACTTCAGACATACCCAGATCATCACATATAAAGGATAAAATGTGTGTTAGCAATCAGATCTAGCATATCCATTATCAGATCACATAATTATAAGTCATTATGATCTTGATCCCTCATTAGATCTCATCCATCATCAAACACTTAGGTGCATACTTAGTTCAGATCAAGCAAAGCATCAGAAACCCATAACATGCATATTTGCTTTTGATCTAACACTTCATAAGATATTCATTGCTTGTGCACTTAGGCATTTGATCTTCTCCTCCTTATATACTTAGATCCTTTGTCAATACCTTGGACCAAAACCACTTAGGACCAATACCTTGGACCAAATACCTAGGGTCAATACCTCGAACCAAATACCTCGGAAAAAATACATTGGATCAATACCTTAGACCAAAATACCTTGGACCAAATACCTCGGAGTAAAACCTTGGTTTTCCAACATGTACGTGCTTTTCCTCCTGTGGGAGTGCGTGTATACGTATACACTCTTTTTGTTCTGTGGACCAACGTGTATATGTTGTTTTGACTAAGTGGACCTACGTATACTTCTTAAACTACTTTACATCAACCTTTTCCTTTACCTTCTTTATTCTGATCAGTAGACCTTAGTTCCATTTTCCTATTCTTTTGTACCACTTCCTTGTTACCTCTGAATATAACTGTTATACTGTGAGTTGCCTTTTACCAAAACTGAATTGACTTGTGAGTGAGTTTCCATCAAGGACAACACTTGTATCATAATGCCAACAATTTCCCCCTTTGGACTTGATGGCAACCATGATGGTGTTGATTACTTCAAGTTGTAGAAACTATTAGAGATAACATGCAACACCAAAATACTCTCCCCTTTTGACATCAAGGGCAAAGGGCAGACCAAGATACTCTCCTCCTTTGATATCAAGGGTAAATGGCTGACCAAAATGAAGACTTTCATATCTGAACAGCTGAATATGAACATTGATCATTCTCCCCCTAGGCACATGATGAATTCTCTGATTAAACTCCCCCTTTGTACATGCTGATATGCACTATACCATCCATGCTCCCCCTGAGAACTTGCAGAGTCTGCAAATATATATTCTAAAAGAATACATGACCTTATAACTCAACTATGTGAGTATGACCTTCCTATCATCAACGACTCATCCATACATCAATCTCCCAACCAAGTGGGGATATACCAAATTTGACTCAACTACCCAACCAAGTGGGGATATACCAAATGTTTATACATGATTGAAATATAGAAATTATTACATCATCCTTCCCATGCATAGTGGGTGTATAAATTACATCATATGACCAAAACAACTCATTAATAGACTATGGAAAACAGAGACATATTATTACATCATGGGCCTTTATATGACCTTTACATCAAATGATATACATGACATTTATAACAAAGACCAAATATCTAAACAAGACCATGATAGTCATCATCAACTATCATACACCATATGTGATCTGCACCATAAGCATCTGTCAGCAACATCCAGACCAACAACTTGTATATGTCCATCATCAGTTCCCAAGATATGACAAGGTAAATATCATCAACCTATGACAAAGTATGTTGCATATCAACTCATCCTCTTGATCTCATCAAGATCAACTTGCTTTGTTTCCTTAGTAGAAAGAGCCTTATCATAACCTTCCATGGATCAATTAAGCATATGTCATATCTCCAAGCAGTAACACAAAATCATTCATATCATATCATATGTATGTGAAAACACCATAGTCATCATCTATGATCATAACATCATCATCAAGAACTGCATGATCTTTCCACAAGAACCCTCAATATCTTAACCATGTATCATCACTTGGGAACATCCCACATTTGATAAGCATCAACCATGATAATCAACATATGTGAATATCAAACCTATCATCATAAAGTAAGAAGGCATCATCATTATGTGACTAAGTAAGCCATGTCTCCGAATATCCATGTCTTCAAATAGCTATGTCTTCATCAGACTTGCAATAACACCATTCTCTTGGCCAACCAACAATATTTATCAATATGCAACTTAAGTGATCATCCATGTATCCAGTATAATGTATATCCATCTAAGAGATAGCAATATGTATCTAGCAAACCATGAGATCATAGTCATTTGTAAAGCTTTCTTGATACCATCAACAACAACAATCCTTAGCCATGTGAGAGCCAAGAACTATAGGAATCTTGCATCATAACTGCACCATATGAACTTTATGCATCTTTGAATGCATGATGACAACAACATAAAAGAAATGAGTGGCTCATCATGAAATAATGAAGTTGTGTACTCAAGCTTTGTACTTTTCCTTGTCCTTATGAATATCACCATGTAAGCAGCATATATGTACTGTATGCATCATCCAAGTCATCCAAAATCATCCATAAATATGATCTGAATAACAACTATGTAACCCCAAGCAATACAAGTGTCATCTGAGACTTCATCATAGGCAACTCATAACCGCAACATAGAATGATGTATCATTTACACTTTAGCAACATAAGCATCCTCACCATTGATAAGAATCGTTATGTACTAAATACTTATAAACATAATGCCAACAATGCATTATTAGAAGCATAACATATTCTCCCCTTGAACCTGTGCCACCTGTTCACTATCATATCTTATCATTGCATATATCAGTAAGGTCATTAAGGCATCATCATCAACTAGTTATACATCAAGTCATCAACAACTTATGGGGTTCAATAGCACTTCTAAACAACATCTACAGATTGTAGTCATCAATCATCAAGATAGAAAATTGTCTAAACCATATCAAATCATTTTTCTGAGCCTGTCCCACTACTTCTTCATCAATCCAACATATACGCGACTGTGCAACTTCTAACTCACGTATATATGCAACTTGTCTTCATGATAATTGCGTATGAGAATTAGAACACTAAAATTTCATACTTTTAGTTTCTCCCGAGTCTGTTATGTTTGTATACTGAGCTATGCCACATATTTCTGGTTGTACTTCCTTCTTCTTCCATACCTTGGAGTGTGATGATGTTTGCTCCTTTTGGTATGTTGGCCAAAATTTGCTCCTGCATTCTTTTTCTATATGCCCAAACTTGTTACAAGCATAACATCTTATATGTTTCATATTCCCTCTATAGTAGTTAATGGCTTTGTGACCAAACATATTGCAAGAAAAACAATATCCCTTAAAGTACCTAGAAGTTGATGATCTTTCTATGTGACTGTTATTAGCTTGAACCATTCTACTTCTGCATCTGGCTGCAACATGTCCAAAATTATGACATATAAAACATTCAACATTATTCATCAGAGGAAAGAATCGATTAACACTTCCATAGTTAGGAGTAAATGATTTTCTTTGAAGACTTTCTTTCCTTGGTTGTTGATGTGGTTGACCTCTTATCTCATTGTTGAGCATTTCTGATTTTGCACTAGAGTTCCTTGCTTCAGTTTGTGAGCTAGATTCACCTTTAACAGTTTCATGAAAACCAAGACCAAATTTGATGGCAAGAGACCTTTGACTACTAATAATATCATCCAAAATCTTAGTACTATCTTGAAATCATAAAAGTTTATCCTTTTCTTCTAATTTACCTTTTAGAATATTTACCTCAACCTGATATTGCTCTTCCTTTTCAAGATGCTGCTTCTTCATTATTTCTTTAATTTTTCTTCCTTCTTCCACTTGTTGCCTTAATTCAAGAACTTCATTTTCTTGTTCTTCAAATGCTTGGAGTAGTTCTTCATTCTGCTTATTTGAATTTTTGAGATCTTCTTTTAGAGTAATGACCATAGCTTCAAGACCTTCACAATAGCTCGTTCTTTCTATAAGTTCCTTGGTTGTTGTGTTCTTTTCATTCATTTCATTTCTCAATGATGTCACTTCATCCTGTAGCCTTTTACTTTGATCTTCCTTTTCTTTGTACTGCTTCTTTATTTTGTTTCCTTCCTCCAATTGGGCTTTTAACTTGGTAACTTCTTCTTTGTAGGCACATTCTGTTTTATCAATTAGATCCTTTTGATCTCTAATTGTGTCTTTGAGCTTTATAAATTATGGCTCTATTTGATTCCTTTCTCTTTTACCCATAAGAGAAAATTTAGTTATTTCTCAATCACTTTCATTATCTTCAAATGAACAGAGAAATGTATCACCAGAGGATAACAAATTTGTACCTGATAGTTCTTTTTCTTGTTCATCTTCATTCTGAGGTGATTCTGAATCTGAAGAGTTGCTTCCACATAAATGCCAATCGTCTCTCCCACTGTCACAGTTCCTTTGAGATGTCTTCTTCTTTTGAGGTGCTTTCTTCTTTAGCTTATTTCCCATTGTTACTACAGATCTCCTTCAAGCGATCAAGCTTTTGCCAAAGGACCTGCTCTGATACCAATTGTTGGAAATAATACTGAGAGCGGGGGGGGGGGGGGGGGGTGAATCAGTATTTACAAATCAATAACTTTTTCATTTCCATGATCAAATTTATATACGCTACTTCAGTGAAGGGAACTCGTGTGTGCACGCAACTATTCTTAAGGCAACCTGCGTATATCCAGTGAATGTATGATTCAGTTAATTCATCATATGTTGATCTTCAATCATTGCATCAATACTTTATTAAACATTAAACAATAACCAAGTGCAGTAATAATAGAATAAACCATCACACATAAGAAACACACATGAACACCTAGATTTTAAGTGGAAACCCAATGTGGGTGAAAAAAACCTGCTACTGTCGTCTCTATCTTCTTTTAATAATAAGAAAATCTGTTTACAATCTTGTACTGGTGTAGACTCATACCAGTACGCAGGCACCCACCTGCGGAAGGCTATAACTTTATCTCATTCTCCAACTTCTACTAGAAGGGAGCTACAACCCCCTAGCTCTTGTACTAGCCAATATGTCTACTAGTATGTAGGCACCAACCTATAAAATGCTACAACCTTCACTCATTCTATAGCTGCCACTGGAAGGGAGCTCCAACCCCCTGATCAAATCATCGCCACTACTAGCAGGAAACTTCTACTTCCTCACTGAAGGCTTCAATCGTCAGTATCCTCCAGGGACCATGTTTCATAAATTTTCACACTGGATACTCCTGGTACACAATACTGCAATATGAAGGCCACGTTCCATCAAATTTTCATATTAGACCCATTAGTAACATTGAAGCTCAAAATCAGTCACCACTGCAATACAACCATCAAATACATATGCATCAACCAATCAAACCTAATCAATCTTTGATATAATTGAAACCCAATCATCAATCTATGATATAACTGAAACAATCAATCACTGAATCCTCTAAACCTCTGACACAACTGAATCAAACAATCATTCAAACTTAATCAAGTTTAGCCAATCAACGGGAACAGACAAATCACTGTAACCAGTACACATATCTGAACCCAAAACACTGCATCAACAACCATAACTAATTGTAACCTCAAAATGCATGTGTCAGAATATGTACGCTCCTTCAATGAAGCAAACTTGTGTGTATATGGTACTTCCTTTTGCCCAACCTGCATATAGTTCTAAAGATATTGAGTCATAAAACCTTTAAAACACAAACTATACCAATCAGTGACATTCTAAAGATCGATTGTCATATTACAAAGTTCTAAATAGCAACAAGGATCACCCTTCTTTCTCAATCAATCAATCAATCAGATTCAATTTCCTTATTCATTCAGTTTTATTTTCAGATCTAATGAAGACATCATTGTCAAACAACAGTAAAACAACAACTCTGATATGATAGATCATTCATCCCTGAATATCAATCTTTTCTTTTGCATACGCTACTTGGAAGAGCTGAACCAGCATGTATAGGCACCTTCATCAAAGCAAACCAGTGTATAGATTTGAAAATACTTACTTATAACTTCGTTGCAATTCCAGACTTCAGACATACCCAGATCATCACATATAAAGGATAAAATGTGTGTTAGCAATCAGATCTAGCCTATCCATTATTAGATCACATAATGATAAGTCATTATGATCTTGATCCATCATTAGATCTCATCCATCATCAAACACTTAGGTGCATACTTAGTTTAGATCAAGCAAAGCATCAGAAACCCATAACATGCATATTTTCTTTTGATCTAACACTTCATAAGATATT
The DNA here is from genome assembly GCA_031772625.1 of Pinus tabuliformis. Classification (NCBI taxonomy): domain Eukaryota; kingdom Viridiplantae; phylum Streptophyta; class Pinopsida; order Pinales; family Pinaceae; genus Pinus; species Pinus tabuliformis. Next base: position 619,687,273 of record CM062817.1, read on the forward strand.
CATTACTTGTGCACTTAGCCCTTTGATATTCTCCTCCTTATATACTTAGATCCTTTGTCAATACCTCAGATCAAAACCACTTAGGACCAATACCTTGGACCAAATACCTAGGGTCAATACCTTGGACCAAATACCTCGGACCAAATACCTTGGACCAATACCTTGGACCAAAATATCTTGGACCAAATACCTCAGACCAAAACCTTGGTTTTCCAACATGTACACGCTTTTCATCCTATGGGAGTGCGTGTATACGTATACGCTCTTTTTGTTCTGTGGACCAGCGTGTATACGCTGTTTTGACTAAGTGGGCCTGTGTATACTTCTTAAACTGCTTTACATCAACCTTTTCCTTTACCTTCTTTATTTTGATTAGTAGACCTTAGTTCCATCTTCCTGTTCTTTTGTACCACTTCCCTATTACCTCTGAATATACCTATTAGACTGTGAGTTGCCTTTTACCAAAACTGAATTGACCTGTGAGTGAGTTTCCATCAAGGACAACACTTGTATCATAATGCTAACACCTTTGATCCCTGGGTTTAAGTCAAAGTCAATTTTTTGTGGAAATTAACTCAAAATTTGAATTCTTGAGTTAATTAAGATGCATTTAAATGAAAATTTTGAATTTCCTCAAAAGTTAAATATTTCGACGGATGAGATTAAAAGAAATTTTGACCTTCATCAATGGTCGATATTACTTTGACGAAGATCACTCAAACTAGCCGTTAGAGGATTTATCTTTAAATAGGAGGTCATTTGTCACTCGATCCATATGATCTCTGAGTGGTGTGCTTAACAAGAAGCTCTCGTGTAATCTTTTTTTTTGGATAATAAAGAAAGACTTTCGGGTTAAATTCTACTGGTGTTACTCTTCATGGGAATACTGTAAGATGTTTTATTTTCATGCATAATTTTTAGTATTGATGATTGCTTCTGAAGAGTGATTTGAGTATAGGTATCTTTCTCAGTTGCTGGGGTTTGAATAATAATATAAATTTTGAACATAATAGTATTTATCTATGTTTGTCTAAGTTTTATTATTATTTTCTCGCTCTTTTTTTAATGAATGGGTCGGGTTTTGGAGGGAAATCTTGATTTAGATCCTCGAGCATTAGGGGAAGTTTTCAGTTGGACCAGCCAACTACAGATCTGTGTTTCTTGAAGTGCCCAGCCAAATTAATCCCGAGCTTATCATAAGATTTTTTGTTTTATTGATGCATGAGGGTTTTGACTTAGAACCTCATTTAATATTATTTTTTTTAATTTTTGTGTGGCATAATGATAGATGTGGTTACTTAGAGCCTTCAGCTTGTAATTATTGTAATTATTTAACTGGTTTTTTGGGGTTTTTTATCATTGTATATGGCATTTCTGGGTGTTGCTCTCATTTGCAGCTGCAAATCTGAAGGAAGATATTTATTTGAAGCTAGATCTAGGCCCTAGAGGGTAAAATCTAGCCTCAAAATCACTCTACAGGGATATTATTCAATTTTTTTACAGTCCAAGGGTTTTGAAATTTTAAATTTGGAAATTTTATAAGTAAAAAAAAAAAAACAAAAAAAAAATTGAAGAAGAAGAAGATAAATTGGTGTAAAATTCGATTTTTTCTGGGTTTATTTTGGGGTTTTCGAGACTACCATTGGCTACCTGGAAGCCTCTCTTTTCTCTGTTGCCTTGGGTTTTTCATCTGTCTGCTGCAAAATTTCGATTTTTTTTTTATTCCTCCATTCTCCTATGCTGACAGCTCCTCATTTCTTGCATGTAGATACCATCTCTTAGATCTTGCTACCTTTCAATATGCTTCTTTCTTGAAGGCACTACTCATCATGTCCTTCCTTCCTTCTCGCTGCCATACCTTCCTACGGATTTCGTCGCCCCTCCTGTCATTGTCAAGTTTCCTCCTGTCATGGTCGAGTTTTCTTCTGCTGTGTCTCCCATCCTTGTAGCTCCTTCCCTTCTTTGTTTGCAACCCTCATAGTCATCCCTCATCAACCTGCAACATTCCTCCATTACGCCTGCAAAGACCTCTCTCAATCTGTGTCACTTGTCCTTGCTTCTCCCTCACCTCTCGCCCATCCCTCCTGCATACTGCTCACGTCCATATCCTCTTTTATCTTGCTCATAGTCCCTCCCTCCATTGTTCCTCACTACCATCTTGTCACCGCCTCTCTCTCGACCAACATAACACTCAAACAAATTCGATTTTTTTAATTCATTTGTATTATGTTTGATGTATGTGTCACGGTTATTTTAATTTTGATCTCTCTTGTTTATGTTAGTTTAGGTTAGGATTCACACTAATTAAATTTTAATTTGTTTTTACTTTTCTATTTGTTTTATTTTGATTTATTTTTTTTAATTTTTTTTTTTTTTTACATTTTTAATTTTAACTTATGATTTTGATTTGTGTTTTGATTTCCTTTTGTTTTGTTTAAAACATTTAAAAACATTTGAAAACATTTAAAACCTAAAAAAAAAATTGACTTTGAAATTTTAAGGAAATAAATCAAAACAAGATCTAAGATCTAAGATTTCACATTTAATAAATTAAATTTTTATGTGGCCTACAGTCCATTCAAAATTTAATTTAATCAAGGTCTTTTGATTTTTATCTTTGGTCACATTAAAACAAATTTTGCCACATTAAATTTGCTTCATTAAAAATTTACCCAAGGGATAATTAAATTATAATGTAAAGTTCCTTGGTGTCTTTTTGTGTTAAGTGTAAAATTTTAAAGGGATAGTTTTCTGGTATTGATTTATCTATTGTCAAGCGCGATTAATGTTTTACAATTATATCTAAATCTTGACTATAGGAAAAAGGTGAATTCTAGATTTGGGTTATTGAAGAAAATCATTTTAATTCTACAATCATATATTGCTTGGGAGTTAAATTTCATAGCTCTTCATGGTATTTAATTGCTAGAATATCTTGCATGATAAAGTTTTGAGCATTTACATTTAATTGTTCATGATCGTCACTTTCATGACATTTACAAATTTCTCTGGATAACTTGTTTTCATTTGGTTTATGGTTAACTGAATATTAAGGCACTGGTCTAAAATCATTTCTTTCTTTTGGTTGTATTCATCTTAATTGTTTAATATATCCATCTTGATTAACCAAGACTTGTTTACATTCATCAATTTGTTAATCCTTAAGTCTCCTAGAGCCTGTGTTCCACAGGTTACCCTCATTCATTCACCTTAGGGACTACCCCCCTTGACTTGTCTAGGAGAGAGTCTAAACAGAGTGAGTAAGAATTAGAGTGACAACCCTTACTTTGAGCGTTGTCACGGTGCCTAGACACTTTGTGCAACAACATATTCTGACGACGTCGTTGGGGACAAAGTTTTTCTGTCCTTGGTCCTCTAAATCTCTTCTCATCATTTGATCCTTTCATCTTCACCCATTCATCTTCATCTAATTTTCATCATATCATGTTATGTGTCTAAGTTATATTTCTGTCCGGGTGGTGACTCCACTTCCTCCATCTTCTATAGGGGCGTGTATTAAGCGTAACTCAAGCAACTTAGCTAATCATACTCTGGATCTTGAAAGGGCTCTCAGAGTTAGATTACACAAGCTCTCTTCTTGTACACTCCTTGACAATCTCAACTAGGAAGCTCTCTATGACATCCATTCACTCTTCTTGAATCCTCCTGTTCCAGAAATCATGGATATCTATGAGCTTCTTAACTTTTCTAACATCCAGGTTTATCCCCATAACCTTCCCAATTTTGGTATAGACAAGTTTCCCGCTTTCCAAGGAAATAATGAAACCACTGTTAAAAATCATTTATATGCTTTTCATACTTGGTGGGCTAAATTCACTAATGCTCATAATTATGAGGATGTGCAAATGAAATGATTTGTCTTGACCCTTGAACAAGATTATATGAATTGGTTTAGGGATACGTCTGATTATAGCATTGATTAATTCAATTCCCTCCTTAATGATTTTAGAGATAAATTTGGTGATAAGAAAGAAGATCGTTTTCTAGCAAAAGTCATTAGCGTCATTAAAAAGAAAGAAAATGAGACGTGTGAAGAATTTAATAAAAGTTTTAATGGTATGCTTAAAGAGATATCTACTGATTACAAACCAATTGAGAAAATGCTTCTAGAATATTGTCTCGATGCCTTCAATCCTGACACTTCTTATGAGCTAAGGAGGTCCAAACCTGGTGACTACAAGGCTTGTCAAATCACAACTGAAGAGCTGGAAAAAGGTAAGAATTCTTTTGGCAAATATAAACTTCCCAGGTTTCATAGATCTACTGTTAAATTAAAAGAACCTAAAGGAAAGGAAAAAGAACCCGAACAAGAACCTATGCAAAAATTGCTTAATAAGTTGGAAAACATGGAGTTAAATCAGGCTAGGATGATTGTTGATCATGGTAAGGAAATAACTACATTACAGTCTAGGTTGATTCAAATGGAAATAGCACAAATGAAAAATCATCAACCTTGGGGTCAGAATAATAATAATAATAGAACTAATTGGCAGAAGAAAGGTCATACTAGTGAGCAGAGGCCTCATCACCCTCTTGAAACGAATAATCTTGTGGAGGAGACCCTGCCTTATTGTAGAGCATGTGATGAGATTCGTGAAGAAGCCACTTGTCCTGTTATCAAGAGAGGCATGCATCATGAGATTCTTGGGACAAATAATCAGATAAATGTGGTTGGTAAAGAATATCATCTATCATAAGAGAATTGGGAAGAGGTCAAGGGAAATAGTCACCCGTCAAGCATTTGACATCGTCATATAACAATAATAATTTTGGTCAAGAAATTGATGTCTTGGTTAAACGTTTTAGTAAGGAGCCTCCTACTAAGCGAGTTCTTGAAATTGCTAAGGAAAAGGGGCTAACCTATCAAAGAAGAAGTCAAAATGATAATCAAGTTAATTCTCGAAGTCTTAAAACAGGATCAACTTCTGGTATGAATATTGATTTAGGAGGTTGGTTTCATAGCTCTAAAGTTTTGGTTCCTATCACCAAAATAGTGAAGATCCCCTCCCAGAACAACAATTTACTAAGTGTTATTGGCAATATCCAAGTGAATGCAACTCAAGGGGGAACTCATGAGGCTTTCTACCAGGATGCTCCCGTGTATTTGCAAAGTATTGAATCCGATAACAAAGGGAATTCTCCTTTTTTCTTTACTTTGCTTGTTAATAATTATCGGTTATATAACTGCATGCTTTACTCTGGTGCTTCTACTTGTGTGATGACTAAGAGAGTCATGGAACAACTCAATGGAAGGATATCTAGGCCTTACTACAAAATATGTGCCATGGATTCAAAGAAACTTGAAGCTCATGGGTTAATTAAGGACTTACAAGTCCATCTGTCTGTGTACCCCGATATCATGATTGTCATGGAAATAGTTGTGGTTGATGTGCCTGCTGCTTGGGGTATGTTGTTGTTTAGGAAATGGGCCTCTGATTTAGAAGGAAGCATACAAATCAATTGGTCATATGCTATGATTCCTTCCTCTAATGGTCAAGGATTTCTTAAATTGAATAGCGAGTCTGAAAGGAGATTCCATGTTGAAGATCCTAAAAGTCCCCATAATCAGATAATATGTGAATGTCCAAACCTTGGGAATCATGTTATTTTATCTAATTCAATCATTCTTGTAGACGTCAAGGTTGATAAAAATGAGGGTGACTTACAAATAAAGCTTGGCATTTTTACTTTGATGGTGCAACACCTAGGCATGGTAAAGGTGTGGGAATTGTCTTGAAATCTCCCCTTGGTCATATTTCCAAATTTTCCTATCGATTAGAATTTGCAGCAACCAATAATGAGGCTAAATATGAGCGCTTGTTGTTGGGTATTGAAATGGAAAAAACTTTGAAAGTCAAATTGATGAGTATCAAGGGTGATTCAGATTTAGTTATCATGTAATAAAAAGTAAATTTACATGTAAAAATCAAATATTAAGAAATTATAGAAATGTTGTGTGGGATACCATGGAGTATTTTGATGCCATCAATCTTGAAGCTATCCTAATAGAGAAAAGTTTCTTAGCTAATGAGTTAGTTGTTGCTTCTTCTACCATGTAGTTGTCTGATAAATTAATTGAAGATAAAACTAAGACGTATATCATTTTTAAACCTTCTATCCCAAATAAATCTGAACATGGGCAAGCCTTTGATAAAGAAACACATGTTATTCACTTTCTAAATAATTTGGATAAATTTCAGCGTTTTCAGGTAAATAGTGTGGAAGATGGATCGAAATGGCTTAATTTTCAGAGAGGGAAGAGTCCTACCATATGCATGATTGAACATGGCACATCTGAAAAGAAGCCTACATATTTTCCTAAAAGTAGGAAAATGCTCAACATGCACTACATTGGATGCATTTGATGCCATGGGGCATCGTCTGTATTGTATTTCTAGCCCTATACCCTTTTATTTCAGCTTTGTAGGTAGATTTATGTTTTTCATGTTATTAGGATAGTTAATAAATGAAGAGACTATATCTTTCTTGTGCTTAATATTATATGATGAATTTTGGATGGATGCTACTTTTGTTATCTTGTGTGTTTCATGGATGTAGATTTTGGATTCTCACATTCCTCTAGTGTAGCAACATGTCCCCAAGTAGAGCTAGATGTTGACCACTAAGTGTCAACGAACCACATCGGTACACCCACTTTTTTCACAAAATGGATAGCACCTGAATGATGTCTTCATGTCGTCCAACTATCATCATCAACATGACTTCCAAGATGTTCTCTAATCCCATTCTCCATGTGCATAATGTAAATAATCTCAGCACACCCATGTTATGTATGTAATGACCTGGTTAAACCTACCATTCTAATGACGATCTCCATTCTAGGAAGCTTTTCGTCTCACTGTTTCATTTTCTAATAATCGATAGAGTTTTTCCCTCTAGTCTTACCTCAAAGATGAATTTTGTCACTAGGATCTTAGGTGAGTCCTAGTGTTCTAGATCAAGTCTATGCAAGAGTATTTTGGGAATAATCCTAACTATTTGGTTGGATTATTTTAATACAAATTACATGGTGTGCTAGATTATACTTGTGTCACGGAAATGAATAATTTGTGAGGGTCTATTAAAAATGGGTTTTCCCCCTTATGATGTAAAAGATATGAAAATCATGATGTAAAGTGTCTTGAGGATTGGAAAAATAATTTATCCCCTCATATTTTAATTAATTAAATTTTATGGCCCAAATTTGATTAAAATCCTAAGCGAAAAATTTAATTAATTCTAGGTCCTAGGTAAATTTGAATTGTCTAAAGGAAAAATTCGTCGATCCTAAAAACTTAAATTTTAAGAGGTCTAGGGAGTAAGTTATATTAATTATTTTGATAACTTTTAAACCTTTCATCCCTGGAATTAAATCAAAGTCAATTTTTTGAGAAAATTAACTCAAAATTTTAATTTTTGAGTTAATTAAAATGCATTTAAATGAAAATTTCTAATTTCCTCAAAATTAAATATTTGGATGGATGAGATTAATAGAAATTTTGATCTTCATCAATGGTCGAGATTACTTTGATGAGGATCACTCGAAATAGCCATTGGGGGATTTATCTTTAAATAAGAGGTCATTTTTCAGTTGATCCATCTGATCTCTGAGTCGCGTGCTTAACAATAAGCTTTGGTTTATTTTGTTTTTTGGATAATAAAGAAAGACTTTAGGGTTACATTCTACTGGTGTTACTCTTCATGGGAATACTATAAGATGCTTTATTTTCATTCATAATTTTTTCTAAAGCCATGGATAACAGCTTCTGAAGAGTGAATTGATTACAAGTATCCTGCTCAGTCATTGGGCTTTGAATACTCATCTAAATTTTGAAGGTAATAGCAGGTATCACTATTTGTCTATGTCTTATTATTATTTTCTTGCTCCATCTTTAATGGATGGATTGAGTTTTGAGGGAAATCTTGATTTAGACCCTCGGGCGTTAGGGGAAGTTTTCAGTTAGACCAACCAACTCCCAATTTGTGTTTCCTGAAGAGCCCATCTAAATTAATCACGAGCTTATCATAAGAATTTTTGTTTTATTGATGCATGAGGGTTTCAAGTTAGCACCTCCTTTAATTTTCTTTTTTTTTTTGGTCGCATAATGATAGATATGGCTACTTAGAGCCTTCATCTTGTAATTATTGTAATTAGTTAACTGGGTTTTTGTGGTTTTTTATCATTGTATATGTCATTCCTAAGTGTTATTGTAATTTTTAGCTGTAGATCCGAAGGAAGATTTTTGTTTGAAGCCAGATAAAGGCCCTGGAGGGTAAGATCTGGCCTCAATATCACTTTGCAGGGATATTATTCATTTTTTGCAGTCCAAGTGTTTTAAAATTTAAAATTTGGAAATTTTATAAGTGATTAAAAAGAAAAGAAATATGAAGCATAAGATAAATTGGTCTGAAATTCGAGTTTTCTAGGTTTATTTTAGGGTTTTTGATGCTACCATTCACTGCCTGGAAGCTTCTCTTTTATTTGTTGCTTGGGGTTTTTCTTCTGTCTGTTGCAAAATTTTGAATTTTTTTAATTCCTTCATTCTCCTTTGCTCATAGCTGCTTCTCATTTCCTGCACGCAGATCCTATCTCTCAAATCCTGATGCCTTTCGATCTTCTTCTTTCCCCAAGGCACTGTCCATCATTTCATTTCTTCCTTCTCGCTACCATACCTTCCTCCGGATTTCTTCACACGTCCTGCCGCCATCAAGTTTCCTCCTGTCACCGTCAAGTTTTCTCCTACTTCTTTCCCATCCTTGCAACTCCTCTTCCTTTTCTCTTCGCAACCTTCGTAGTCGTCCCTCATTGACCTGTGACATTCCTCCATTCTTCCTGCAAAGACCTCTCTCAACCTGCATCACCTATCCTCACTTCTCTCTCACCTCTCGTCCATCCCTCCTATGTACTGCCCACGTCCATCTCCTTTGTCATGTTGCTCACAGTCCCTCCCTCCATCGTTCCTCATTGCCATCTTGACGTCGCCTCTCTCTTGACATGCACAACACTAAAAAAAATCGATTTTTTTTTATTCATTTGTATTATGTTTGATGTATGTGTTAGGGTTAGATTATAATTTTGATTTTGTCTTGTTTATGTTAGTTTAGGTTAGGATTCACGTTAATTCATTTTTTTTTCTTTTTTACTTTTCAATTGAGTCTTTATGATCGGGGCATGCAAACTTATCTCAAGCATAGTTTATCTTGTTTCAAGCTTGTGTAAAAATGAAACCAAACCCAAGCATAGTTTGTTTCCATTTCAAGCTAGTGAAAAAATGAAACCATATTCAAGTATACTCAAGCATAGTTTCTCATGTTTCAACCTTGTGTAAAAATGAAACCATTCCCACTTTACCTGATTTTTGTATTTATAAGCTTGTTTTGCTGGATGAGCTTTGTTTTTTTTAATTCCATCATCGCCATCTCTTTGGCCGATCATATGCTTTCACTTGGTTATTTTACCCTTTCCGGGGGAACATCTATGATGAGTTGTTTTATTAGCCAATCTCTTTACCTTCACATGTTTTGAGCAGTTCCATTGTGACTAGAACCAATTGCTATCCTTTTATACCACTCATTCTTCTAGGCTTCTGACTCTTGAAATACGAAAAGATTTTCGAGAACTTGTCTTTTAGAACTCGTAAAAGTAAATGAAAAGACATCTACTATGTACAAGTTTAACCCTTTTCAGGACTGAGATAGACTATTGTACGAAAAAGGAATACCTTAGTTGAACAAGGCTAAGAGGTTCTCTTGAATATTGTTTTCTACCTTTTCAGATTTGAGATACTATTTACAAAAAGGGACCTTTGGAGTTTTCTTTTATTCTTCTTTTTCAAACTCTCTAAACATGAAAAATATGTCAAGCTTCCCCTCCGTCAGACTCACAAAACATAAACGACGAAGGAATTGTCACCATGACAAGATACATTTCTCCTCCTAGGGCTCGTAAAATTTTCTAGGATGGATTCATCTAAAGGATGAACTTATATGGAAATCATATGTTATCCCCTTTAAGCTTGTAGTAAAAATTAATGGGGTACTCACTAGAAATGGTAGGGGAAAAATGAAAGCGATTATCTCTTGTTTTTTTAAATGCTGCATGTCACTCTTGAATAGGGCACTCATCTGTTGGTCATGTGGGGTTTGGGACATCCATGCTTAGTCACGTTTCTTCCTAGGTTTGGGAAATCCATTTTGCCTCTCATCTAATTATACCACTTCGTCATCAAGATATTTGATCCTATGTTGAGCCAAATTTTGGCAAACTCTAGATTCGTGTCATCGATATGTTCAAGAGAAGTCCTATCTGCATTTATTTACCACTTATACATTGTCTAACTTTCTTCCACAATCCTGGATCACACTTATGTACTCTACTACATCCTTTGTTTCGTGTCGATGATGTGGGATTCATTATAGCCATCCTTTGATGGATCGCTTCCTCTCGACTTCAGCTCATTATCTCGGAAGATGATCTAGAAGCTCCCTTCTAGTACCTTAGATCTTGCATGCCTCGATTGCAAGTTCTTTGCATTCGACGACAGGTTTACATCATTGACCTTTTATTGAATGGTTCCATGGGTGTTCGCCTCCACCTTCATTATTCAAATTCGTGGATAGTGTTGATTGTACCTTGAGAGCCATTAACATTATTAGTTGTTTCTCTTGTCCCTGTTAATGGTTTACATTATTCATAGGTAATTAGGTGGTTTTTTATCATGTTTGAATTCAACACATTTATTTGCATGTTAGAATTCGGACATTGATCAGGACGAGACGGAGCGGAAGACCTTGGTTTCTGTTTGATAGAATCTAGGTTGCATGGAGTTATGAGTTATACATGATTATACACATGTTTCCTCTGGATGGATGGTTGCGACCATACTGTGGGTCCATATTCATGATCCTTTGTATTCGAATGGTGGCGACCATATCGTGGATCCATACACATGAGCCCTTCTATTCAGATGGATACGTCCATACCATGGATTCATATATTATTCAATACTTACTCATGTATCATTAGGCATGATCATTAGATATGTCATATATGTACATGTAAATGTATATGCTTGATTTGAAGGTCTCCCGATGATGTTGTTCTAGTCTTTGCACTAACTTATAAACCATCTCAACCATCACTCTTTGTTTGCGTTCATGCTTTACAGGGAATCTGTTACAGAGTATTTTGTCACACCTCCTATTCAGTTCCCGTTCCATATCCAGAAGTGCCAAAACATTGACAACTGTGTAGCATATCCATCATGATATACAGACCAAAAGCTCCCTAAAAATCAAAGGAAAAGTGTCCTGTGTCAATTCTGAAGAAGGTTAACTAAAAACCTAATTTATAGGACCAATGCATTTTGCTACACTGCCTGACCGTGTTGATGGAAGGTCTCACTGTTCTACCCTAGCACTGCTAGCGCAGGTTTTGATATGAAAACCTGTGTTCAACCTCTTCTGGATAGTTTTCCCAAACTAGAGGAGAAGCTTCGTGCAATAGAACCTTCGAGAACAACGAGATGGATATTGGTTGTTGTTTATATGGTCGAGCTCTCCCATTTGGACCTCTTGTTCTTATCATTATGGGATTTCCCCTTGAGATGTGGACCTTCCTCCCTCTTTTGTGGATCCATAACTCCCTCTCCCTTCCTATAAATCAACTTCTTTCAATCCCCAAATGGTTGGTCATTGATAGTTGCATTCCTATACTAAGATTATGCTTACATGCTACCAATTCTAACTTGGAGAAGGAGTGCTTGAAGACTTATTTCTTGGACTTGGACATCCACCAAAAGGAGGTCTACAACATCATCGCATAGGTTGTATGCTTCCATTTTTAGCTCATTAATGTATAAATCCGAGGTTTACTTTCCATAATTGTGTAAATGTTTATGCTTAATACTCCTTGATCTATTAACTAGTTTATGTTTGATGTATCCCATATATGCTCTTGTATCTTGTATATCTCTTTGATATTTCTTGCAGCTACTTAGACGTGAAGAAAAAGTAAGAAGCAAGCCTGGAAGAGAAGGATTCAAAGTCATATTCAAAGGATTGAGTGATTAGCATCAGAGTGAGGTAGGTTTCTCCTTCTCTCCATATTCGTCAAACATAAGCTAGGAAAGTGTATGTTAGTTTGTTTAGTTTGTTGCTAGACCCACTCATTGGGCTAGAGGGACCACCTCTGTTCGTACAGGGGATTTAGCTTCACAATGAAATGGCGACTCCACTTGGGAGGCTATAGCCTCTTCAATCTCATTTCTTCTCTGATCTCTTGATCAGTTTGACCGACCATGGAGTTCTTAATTAGTTTGAGTCTGTATAGGTATGCACAATCATTGATTTCTACCTTAGAGTGCTAATTCTGGAGTGTTTTTGGAAATATTTTTTAATTTTTTCTTTATTCCTCGCCCAACGCATTTTTAATGATCATTTCTAACTCATGATCACTACTAACTAAAGATCATGTGTCAGGTAGCTCTGCTCATGCTCATTCAGTTTCTGTGACTCATAGCATACCACTTATCCATATTGTATAAGGACTCCACCAAGTCCTCTCTTGAAATCATTTCTACATACTACAAAATCTTTGTCTGGATCTACAATCTATAGCACTGGCGCATGTGTCAACAACAACTTAAGCTTCTCAAAGGTAGCCTCACACTCCTCTGTCCTTTTCAAAATATTTCCCTTCCTCTGCAATGATGTAATAGGATAAGAAATCTGTGAGAAGTGTCTGATGAACCTTCGATAAGAGCTTGCCAGGCCCATGAAAGATCTCAAATCATCCATAATATTTGGAGCCACCCATTCCATGATGGCTCGTATCTTTTCTAGATCTACTACAATTCCTTCCTTGGAGAAAACATGCCCCAAGTAATCTACCTCACTCTAAAAGAAACTACAGTTGTTGAGCTTAGCATACAATTGATGTTCCCTTAACAAACTTAACACTACTCCTAAATGTTCGGAATGATCTTCCTCATTTTTAGAATATACCAGTATATCATCAATGAATACAATAACAAACTTATCCAAATATGAACGCCACACACTATTCATCAAGCACATAAATTTATGTTGAGCATTAGTTTAGCCAAATGGAACTACATCAAACTCATAGTCCCATATGTGGTCCTGAAAGAAATCTTGTAAATATCCCACTCTTTGATGCATACTTGATGGTATCCCGATCTCTCTTCAATTGATTGAAAAAGTCATCAATCCTCGTCAAAGGGTACCTATTATTTATACTCAATTTGTTGAACTGCCTGTAGTCAATGCATAATCTGAGAGTACCATCTTTCTTCTTCATAAACGATACCGATGCGCCCCAAGCTGATACACTTGGCCTAATTTATCACTAGTAGAAAATGATGAAATTATTGACTAGGTGACTGAAAATGTTAGTCACCGTAGATTTTCCAAGTGAAATACTATCAAAAATGAGAAATATTAATTGATTAACTAAAAATGACTAGCATAAACGACTAATTTAGTCTCGTCTTAAAATATATGACTAGCCAATAAGTAATACAACTAAAAATGACTAACGTGAATGACTGATTTAGTCTAGTAACATAAATATGACTACTTAACAAGTAATACAATAGTACAAATCATTCGTTTATGTTAGTCATTTTAATTATGTCACTTCAACAATCTAAACTTACAAGTGATAGGGGATTCAAAAGTGATTATAGATTGCTTGAAAGGTTATACTTCCTTAAACACTTATTTACTGCATCAATGTACTATTATAGAACCTCCAGGGTTATACCCTTTAATCACATTCACAGGGAATTACATTAAAATAATGATAGATTATCCAAAATGGGAGTGGGCTTATAGCTGGGTCAAATGTATGATGAAGAATACCTACAAGGAGAGGTGTTTAGTAATTAGTAGAGGACACATTTCCTTTAGTTGAAGACTTAACTTTTCATGCATATCTACATTTTTTATTATTAGGGTCATATCCATTGAAATTAGGATACTCATTTTTAACTTGGATACCATGTTATATATCTATTTTGAACATACATTATGAACATAGTATTACTAGACTCTTATGAGATTATTTTTGTTGGGATCACAATTGCCGTTACACCAAAACCCGCAAGTGTTAGTAAACGGACGCATCGCTAGAGTTAACGAATCCTCGAGAGGCGGTTAGTCCATGTCACGAAACACACGGGGAGTGCTGGATTATCTAATGCCCAACAATCTCCCCCCCAGTGCGAGCCAGGTGTGATTAGAACTCGAAACCTTTGGCTTTGATACCACTTGTTGGGATCACGATTGCCGTTACACCAAAACCCGCAGGTGTTATTAAACGGACGCATCGCCAGAGTTAACGGATCCTTGAGAGGCGGTTAGTCCATGTCATGAAACACACGGGGAGTGCTGGATTATCCAATGCCCAACAATTTTGAATCCTTTGGGGATTTTGATATTGCCCGAACATTAGATGTTGAACATATTACAATATCATGTCATTTAGGTAAAGAAAATTCAATATATCTTAGATGATGCAAATTACATCTTTGCATTAATATTAAAACAAAAATGTCTTTTTCTTATTAGAAAACAAATTATGGCATTTCCCACCACCTAAGTTATTAGACATAATTTATGTAGGAATACATGAAACTATAAGAATCTTTTCTTAGTTGCTATATATGGTTTGATTTCATAATAATGATGATAATGATTTGTCTTCTTGGTACCATATGTCAATTTTGGACTTCCATCATGGCTCTGTGATGGTTGGGATTCCTCTTAATAGGCATGTGAATCCCTAGGTATGCACACAACTCATTGAATTTGAATATGGGGTTTGAAACTTGGTAGGAACAATGTTTTCTATGTTGTATGAAAGGTTGTTGAGGTTTCAATACATTACCTTGAATCCTACAAGAACATTGTTCCACCCCTTAAACCCTATGTTAAACACTCCATGCTTTGATATTGATGTGCAAAAATAAATTTCATTATATATATATATATATATATATAGATATATATATACAAAACCATACTTCAAATACATGAAATTATGCTAAAATTATACAAAATATCCAAGTATGATTTTCCTCATAAAAACTTCAAATACATATAACTAGCCTAGATCCATCTTAACCCCAGATCTATCAAGCGTCGAGAGGGATCCAATCTCTCGAGGTGAAAACCTTTTTTTTTAGTGCAAAACTTGAGGAAAGGTGTGCACCTCGAGACATTTGATCCCTCTCAGTGCTTGATAGATCCGGGGTTAAGATGGATCTAGGTAGGTTATATAATACTATATAATATCTATTTTTGTATTTATGTGTCTCTTTCTTATTCACTCTCTCTATTTCACCCCCAAACATGCACACACTCTCTCCATATCTATCTATCTCTCTCCCCCTCCCTCTTCCTCTTTGCCTCTCTCTCTCTCTCTCTCTTCCCTCCCACTCTCCTCTCTCCCTCCACCTTTATCCCCTTACGTATTTCTTGTTCCTTCCCTCTCTCTCCCCCTCCAACTCCCTCTCTTCTTCTCTCTCTTGATTTGTCTCCCCATTTCTCTCCCACCTCCCTCTATCTCTCCCCCCCACCTCTCTCTCTCTCTCTCTCTCTTCCTTCCAAAACTCTCAATCTCTCTCTCTCTTCCCTTCTCTCTCTCCCTCTTTATCTCTTCCCCTTCTCTCCCTATCTCTCTCTTCCCTCCTCTCCCCTATCCCTTGACCTCTCTCCATCTCTCTCTCTCTCTCTCTTCCCTACAGATTTGTCACTATCTCCCTCTTCACTTTTCTTTTTGTCATCACTTGGATGCTTAGTTAAGATGGATATATGTTGGTGCCTACTAACACTATTTATATTATATAAATTTCACATCTTTAAATATAAAAGTATTCTCATTTTTAATTTTATTAAAATCTTAATTTAATTTCTATGGGAATATTTTTTGTAGTGGTGAGGATAAAGAGTTTAGATATATCTCAAAAGTAATTATAATCTTTTTCCTTTTAGCTTTAATTTAAGAAATGTTATAAAATTAAATTAAAATAAATATTTTTATTGTGAAATATGTTATGGTTTTTGGGCATGTGGTATGGATAAACCATGGTATTGGCCCACAATATTGTGATAAAGCCTATTTACAAGTTAATAATATCCATGGTAAACTAGGGGTGAATATCCATGGTGGTTAAGGATCTTGTCATATTGTTAAAATATATTTTGATTGTGAAATATGTTATGATTTTTTGGCATGTGGTATTGATAAGCCTTGGTATTAACCCCATGCTATTATAAAAAATCCTATTCAAAAGTTAATAATATCAATGGAAAAGTGAGGGTGAATGTCCATGATTAAGAATCTTGTCATATTGTTATAAAATATTTTTGTTGTGAAATAAGTTATGTTTTTTGGGCATGTGGTATTGATAAGAGATGTCAGTGGCTCATGGTATTGTAACAAAGCCTATTTATAATTTAATAATATCCATGGTAAAGTGGGTGTGAATATCCATGGTTAATAATATTTTCATATTGTTTTAAAATATTTTGATTGTGAAATAATTTATGTTTTTTTTGTATGTGGTATTAATAAGCCATGGTATTGGCCCATGGTATTGAAACAAAGCCTAGTTTTTACAGGTTAATGATATCCATGGTAATGTGGGGGTGAATATCCATGGTTGAGAATCTTGTGATATTACTATAGAATATTTTTGTTGTGAAATAAGTTATGGTTTCTCGGCATGTGGTATTGATAAGCCATGTTATTGGCCCATGGTATTGTAAAAAGGCCTATTCACAAGTTAATAAGAAAATCAAAATAAAACAAATTGATTTTTATTACCTTTATTATTGTAATTTTTTATTATTAGTTAACACAACATTTAAATGTTTATAGTCATCCCCGATATCAATTTTAATTTTTTTTCTATTTTTTAATTAAGTTGATGTTTAAAATTGTTTACATATTTACATTACACCTACACATGTACTCTATACTAGGAATTCCATTATTATAAAAATAATACATTAAACAATTACCATCAAATTTAATCTCTAACTTCTTTAGTAATTAGTCTAAACTTTCTAATGGGAGATCTGTAGACAAGTCCAAATTATGTAATGGAACCTCTTTGGAATCATGAATTCAAAGGGAAACTAACGAAAAAATTTAACGTGGGGGAAATGACTATCCAACCATAGCCATCAAATTTGATTAATACAAACCATATAACAAATTAAATTAGTTTGCCAATAAAAAATGGCATCGTCTACCAAGGCCACAGTTAGGATGGCCAAAAACTTATGGGGATGGCCCACAATTGGCCTAGATCTTGAAAAAAACAATTCCCAGTAAAATTGTTTGAATTATATTTTTACTAGGGAAATTCTAAAACCCTATGTTACCTAAATTCTTGAAAATCTCAAAATTGGCCTGGACCTTGCAATTGGTTTTTTCCCAGTAAAATTGTTGGAATTAAATTTTTATATGGGAAATTCTAAGCCCATATATTACCTAAATTCTTGAAAATCCATAACTATAACCTAGATATACAAAGTATTATGCAAGAACCATAGGAAGGGTATATTATTCATAAATTTATACCTAAAACTATGAATAATTTGAAAAACGACTTTACATTTCCAGCTACCAAAAATATACAAATCGTTATAGAAGAGTCAAGAAATACTTGAGGAGGATGCACATGAAGACAACATTGCTATGATCGAAGACATAATACTGAAATGTTCGTGCTTTGAGCACTCTGAGAATTGCTTTATCATTACCTTCATCATTCACGAATGACTTCCAAGGGTTTTATGGACAAGAATGTTGTATTCATAAAGATATGGGTCAAACCCAACAACAAGGTTCTTTTCATATTTTGTGATGGTTTTTCTCTTCAAATTCTTTATGGCTAATTTATTTCTTTAGTGGGAATAAAATATTTTTGCGAGATAAAAAAAGTTTTCTTGTGGGTGCATTATTTTTTATCATTCACAACAAAATTTAATTTGATTTGGGTAATTTGATACCAAATCTATATAGGTATTTATGATTTCCTGTACATATCATCTGATCTGATGTGATTTTTGTTCATGATTGAGGTTCTTTGACTATAATAAAAGGAATCCCACTTGGGCATTAGTTAGTTATGTGATCATTTGTGTGGATTGTTCTTCATCTCATTGTAGTCTTGGTGTTCACATTAGCTTTTTCAGGTATGTATTTTAATATTTACTACTCAAATTGCAATGCGTATTTCTTTGTTTGGGCAATAAAATTCCTCAGGGGTGGTTGTCTACTTTGTGGTTCCTTGTATTTGTGGTGTCTTTAAGAAAAATAATTAAAAGTAAAGTAATGTGTTCCATTTTAAAAGTTTTATTGAATTTATAATGTCTTCTTCACAACAAGTTTTTTAAATTAAAATTAATATTACATATCCATTTTTGAGGATTTTGTTTAGCGTGAGTGCCACTATCTCCTTGTAATGCATATTGAATGATACATTGAAAATTGATATGTTAAAAATATACATTATTGAAGATTGTGTTATGATATTTAGCGTAGCATAATAGTATTTGGCATAGGAGGACCTTCATGACATATTTTCCCCTACCCTATAATCAACTACATGAGAGATATGCCTTGGTTTTCATCAACTTAAGGCAAAGATTTTTATTTTTGCTATAATTGAAATATATTATCCCTCATTTAGGCACTGACATTGCTTAGAGGTACTTGTGTGTTTTGTGTTTCCCTATTGTCTTTGTGATATCATTTTAGTTGCAAGCTAAATAAAAATAAAAATTTAAGTGACATATATTTCCACGAGGATTTTGATATGTATTAATGACATTATCTCCTTGTAATGTATATTGGGTGATTCATTGTAAACTACTCTGTTAAAGTGCATATTAGTGAAGGTTTCATTCTGATATTTAGCTTAACATTGGAAAACCATGATAGATATGAACATATCATGGTGTATATCCCTACATGTAAGCTCATCAAATGTTGCAATGCTAGGTGCATATTTGTTGTCTACAATCAAATAGGTGAGTGCCCTATTTCATGTAAAAGTTTGTATATGGTAGGAGACATATCACATTTTAATTATGATGTTTATGTGTTGTAACTCGTTATTTCATTTTTTACTTGGAGACAAAACAATATTGTCTACCACTAGTCAACATTGAAAAATACCCCCTAAGACTGAATTTTACTGCCAGCGATGTACTATTTTACAAAAAATGACTGAATTTTACTAGATCGATGGGGGAACCATGAGAAGCTATTTCGACTGATTCCACCAAGAGATTTCACCTAGGACTTTTACCTAGTGCCATCCCTTTCAAATTTGTGCCATTCGAGTGGGGAAAATCACATTCAAAATGGAATCCTGGTAGACAAATTAATTGCCGTTGACCTGAACAGGTAACTAATACTTCATTTCCAAGAAGAGAGGTTTTATGAATGACCCTATCATATACATTTGGTGCATGTAGTGGTAGGCAAGACATTGTAGACTAGAGGTGCGAAGTTGCCTACTCAAATGCATGACTGTTTTTGGTAATGTGAATTCATGGATGGGATATTACATTGCATATAGTCTATGAATAATAGGGAATGCACATGTGTGATTGGCTGATTAAGGCCAATTTATATTCTTTATGTTGTTTTTGACATAAATTTAACTCTTTTGCTTAGTCACCTTTAGTTTTCTTGAATATTTCCTAAAATATTATAGGACTATTGTCTCTAAAATCCCTTTGAATCACTTGTTTGTCTTATGGTTGGGCTAGAGAGAAAATGGCTTAAGATATCAACAACTTCTCTTACTAAAACCTTTCTTAATTCATTTGTCTATATTTGCTTTCTTTCTTCTCTTTATTTCTCTAGTTTCTATGATATTAGCCTTGTAATGAAACCATTACAGAATATCCTCTCTTTGTATTTTTTCAACTAAATATATTGACATTTGACATTGCATCAAGAGGTGCATTCTCTAATCTACATCTCTAGTATTCCAAAAACCATAAATATATAAAGTTGATGTATTATCAATAAAATATAAACCAGTGTAGATTCGTATTAACCATGTATCTATCATGTGTTGAGATTCAAGGTGCAAATATTTTTTAGAGTGCAAAAACTTGAGGGAAGTTTTGCACTTCAAAGGATTTCTTTGTCTTGGTGCTTGACAGGTGTCAGGTTAAGATAGATCTATGTAGGGTTATTTTAATTATGATACAAATAAATATCACTTTTTTATATATTCATCTCCATCTCTCTCAACCATGTTTCACATTTTTCTTATTTCCTGTTTTGGTTGGCTTGCTATATTATGACCACATTTGTGCTTGTTTATTGCAATATATTATTCATATATCTTGCAAACAATATCATATTAATCATCTTGAGCCTAAAGCATACGAATTTACAGGAGAATGAATTCATGGAAATCTTTTAGTTACGTATTATAGTCGTGGATGGGAGAATACATAAAGGAATAAAAGAAGAAAAATGGAAATATAATTAATAGAGGGAATGTGTTGAATGTTGGAAAATATCACCAGTAAGTATCTCCACTAAGAAGCATTACTAATCTAAATTCACACCTTCTTACATAATAAAAATAAGGGTTAAGAACATTCATCATGGCTACTTGTAGAGAAAAATAAATAAATTAGTGGGTCCAATTTCAGACCATTGACCAGTCGTAGCTTCATTCTCTTAGGGCCTTCCCAAATATCTCTAAGCAACAACCAACTGCTCCTATAAGCTATAGCATTGATCCATAGAAATCTATAATCATTAATTCCCTTTCGATTGTTGGGTATGTGTTATATTCTTTGTACTAGTATCCTCAGGCGTAGGTCATATATGTTAGGGGAAATGAGATCATACACAATTGAGATGCAACAAAAATGAGTATTTGTCAAGATGCTAAAAACTCAGTTGGAAAAAGTAAAATATGATGGTAAGTATAAGTCATCACTCTCAGAAAAGTTAATAGCCCTTGCCACACAAAAAGATAAATTTATCCACACAAGTGAACACGTTCGTGTAGAAGAACTTCAAATGTTCACGAGGCTGGTTTTGGATAACTTTAATGATGTTAGTCTAGCGTATTTGACTGGTTTTCTCCAAAAATAAATAAATATGGGTTGGCATAATATAATTAGTCATTTCTTTGCATGATGAAAATTTTCTTTTCAGGCCTATTACTTTCTTATCTAAAACTCCACTAAGGAAAAATAAAATAATGCACATGCACGAAAATAGAAATCGAGAAAATGAATGTTGACAACTTAGCTGATGTAGAAACTAATTACTCCAACGCCTGTTGCGGTTGTTCATGGAAAATAAAGTGTGGAATATGAGAATGAAAGATATGCTCTTTTTAAAATAGCCTTGCGAGATGAATGCAAGTTAGCTTGTGTGTCCAATAAAGGTATGGGAAAGAAAGATGAAAATGAAAACTTGTATGTATCTAGCTGGATTCACATAGAATAATCAATCAACTGTATTACAATTAGGATTTTGTTAGTTTTACCTACAGTTTTATATCCACTCTATTGTTTTGTAATATTGACCATATCTATTAAGATTCTTTTTCTATCCAAAATATGCAAGTTTTCCTTTTAACATAAATCCTTTTAAGAAATATTGTACACAATTTTTTACTTGCTTGAATTATCTATCACATGGTCAAGCTATATCTTTTCAGTACAAGAAACATTTTATGAAAATCAATGAAATTCACAGCTTCATTTGGCAAGGCCTTTAGGAAGCTTCTGAAACCTAAAAGATTGAATGCGAATTCTGTTTTGAGGATAACATAAATCTTCATGGATAAAGCAAAGAATTTGGAACATGAGTTCTCCAGGTAGTATTTCTCTTTGAATAAGACCACTAGTTGCAGTGGATTGTCAATATAATTTATAGTTGTTTATCAAGCTTCAGAAAAAAGCTTATGCTTTTTTGATTGATTATTAATTGATGAATTTGTTATTTCTACTTGTTGCTCTTTCTTGAAGTTTTTGTGCTAACTAGTTTGAACTAATTGAGGATCAAACATTGGTGGTATTGACGTAATATGTTAAATTCTTATTTGTATTGAATCAAGTATTTGATGTAAAATATCAATCAATGTGTTATATCTTGGAAATTACAAGTATAGTAAGTATGGGAAAACTATTGGTGCTTTGCATGTAAATCTACAAAACAAATCAAAACTACTCTTATTTTATCTTTTCGTTATAATGATCACTAATGTTTTGAGTTTGAGTGATTGAGAATGGCCAGAGGTGTTCCCTCAAATGGGAAGTTTGGTGTTAGATTTCGGTATAGATTTTCCATTCAAGCATCATATAGAAACTAGAATCTGAAAGTTACATTCGAAAATAATACTATTTTGGGGATTACTAGTGGTGATTGCTACATATTTTCGATGTTGGAAATTTGCTCCGAACCACAGCTAATTTATTGTACCACAAGTCAGGAACACAATGGGAAGGGAATTGTCTTTGAAATTTATCCACTTATATTGTAGTGATCCATAAATATAAGAAAAACATTAATAATCTGGTATAGACCATTTGGATTATTCATATGTGACAATGAACCCAAATAATAGTTCTTATCTGAAGAAATTCTCATCAGACTTGGCCATTCTTGACATCATCGACCTCCAACCTTAGAATTATTCACTTAGCCTTCTACATTATCCAGTTATATACATGTATACAAGGCTATCCTATTATTGTATCCTTTTTACTTCATTTCATTTTATTCTAGACTTAGCTTTGGCTTTTTCTAGGAGTTTTGTTTGCACTCCCACACTGTGTAAGTAATCTACAGCTTGAGATTTTTAGCATGTAACTTAGTTTGCATGATTGTGCCTAACATTCCTTGAAGGTTGAATACTAAGTTTACTAAGGTGTTATTTTCTATGGTGATGTTTTATTTTCTTTGTTTATATAGGTCATCTGGCCACATAATGGCCACTATTTCCCAACTGAAGAAAACTTGTTCGAGTTTCTTGCTTTTATGGGGAAAAATGGCATTGACAATATTGTTGATGTTAAGGTATATATCATATAAATCCTTTATAGTATGCTTTATTTTATATTCCAGTGTTCATCGTATTTCATGTCTTATACTCTGCATTGTATCTTCTTTATTTTTCAGAAAAGGAACTTAGTATTGACGGTAAGAAGCAGAAATTGAAGAATGAGGAGAACAATAACACTAGAGAAACAAAATAAAAATTAAAGAGAGAGAGAATGGAACTGGTATAGTGGTACTTCTAGAGCCAATATCCCACATAAGACACACACACAGACTGATGGTCAAGTCCTCATAGTTGGTCAATTCACCTGCAATGCCTTTACAACACGATAATGTTTTGAAGTGATGAAACAATATTTCATGTGTAAATTTTACTCCAACCAATATTAAGTTAGAAACTCATATTTTAATACTTAACATTTTATATAATATATTTTTCGTGGTTGAAATTATTTATAGTTGCACTTGATATTATTTAGTATTATAATTAATATTTGTAACTTAGAGTTTTCATATTAGATAAGCATGTACATTGTATGCCATTTTTTTTTTAAATTTAGTTGCAAAATCATACTAATTAATTTATGTTGATTAATAATGAACGCGTAAAATCAATCTAAAATGATTAATTTAGTAGTTTATGTTGATTGATGATGATCACAAAAAAATTAATATACCACTAAATTAGTTGTTTGTAATGGTTGTTATTGAAAGTAAATGAAATGACTATAAAATACTAAAGTAGTCATTCATATAATGAATATGAAACTACAAAAAAATGATAAATGACTACTACAAATGATAAATTTGTGATTACAAAGGATGACTAAATTTTGTTTATATACGACTATTAGTAGCTAATTTACAATATCTTATAACACGACAAAAATTAATTCATATTTCTTTGGCCATTAATTGGTTTCAAACGATGACTAAAATTTGCATAGATATAATTATTAATAACTAATTTACAGTATCTTATAGCACGACCAACATTTTTGTCATATTCTCTAGTCATTAATTGGTTTTCTCGGGAGATTAATATATTTTGTTGTATATTTGGTCATTAATTGTGGAAATTAATGACTAAATCAATGACTAAATTAATGACAAAATTTATGAATAAATATACTACTAGATAATAAAATTGAAACAACCAATTAATGACTAAGCTAAAAATGACTAAAAGTTGGTCATGTTATAAGATACTATAAATTAGCTACTATTGGTCACCGACCAAAAAATAGTCGTTTATATGCAAATTTTAGTCCTTTTTTTAGTAACTAATTATCTACCTTAGAACTCCTTATCTCTTCCTTCAAGATTCTTAGTGTATTTTCCAAATCAGAAGAGTGCCCCACGTCATGCTAGTCATCTGATGCATTGTGAGATTCTATGTAGTCTACCACCTTTCCAGCCATTTGGTCTCTTTCCTGCAATGCATAATATGTCAGATAAACCAAATCACAATAAATCAATGTACCTTAATATAATTAGGGGATGATTCCTTGTTTGCAAGATCATCAAATCAGTGTGCTACATGTATAGCATAATCATAACATCATATAGACATATAACAAGTAAGTGCATCAACACATAAACACCATTCTAGCCAGGGTCCAGTCATCAATGCAAGGTTATATCAACAATGCATGCTACACTAGTATAAAATGGCTAATTCGTTACTAAAACAACGACTTAAATTTGCATATAAATTACTATTTTTCAGTCGGTGACTAGTAGTAGCTAATTTACAATATCTTATTATGCGACCAACTTTTAGTCGTTTTTAGCTTAGTCATTAATTGATTGTCTCAATTTTATCATCTAGAAGTATATTTAGTCATAAAGCTGGTTATTAATTAATTAATTTATTTAGTCATTGATTGCCACAATTAATGACCAAATATACAACAAAATATATTACTGTATGATCATTTGAGAAAACCAATTAATGACCAAAAAAATATGACCAAAATATTGGTCATGTTATAAGATACTGTAAATTAGCTACTAATAGTCATATATATGCAAATTTTAGTCGTCGTTTCAAACCAATTAATGACTAAAGAAATATGACTAAATTTTTGTTGTGTTATAAGATACTGTAGATTAGCTACTAATAGTCATATATATGCAAAATTTAGTTGTCATTTGTAATGAAAACTTAATCATTTGCAGTAGTCATGTTGGGTCCCTATAATACTAGTGATTACCCCATTACTATTATAGTTATACCCCTTATTTATATTGTTGTGCCCCTATTACCCCCTTATTGTTATTTCTGTGCCCCATAGAATCCCTCTATTGTTATTTTTGTGGCTTTATATTATTATTGTTAGGTCGGCTGGATTATATTGTGACTCCTTAGACTCCTATATATAGAAAGGAGGTTTTGTCATTTGAATCATCAAAGAATTGTTCATTTATGTAATGTAAAGGAGGTTTCCCCCTTGAAGAGGCTGAATTCTAAGGCGTTGATCTATCTTTTCTATCTTTTCTTGAGCTGGTTTCATAACATTTGGTATCAGAGCTTTGGATTCTAGGGTTTCGCTACTCCAAACAGGTCATCATGGCATTTTCGCTATAAATTTTTTCTATGATGTTTTAGAAGTCACAAAAAAAACCCATTTGAGAAGAAATCACGCTGAACCTTGGGTCCGAATTTTCGATATTTTCGTGCAATATTTTCGGAGATATGATCTGAGGAAGTTGGTCTTTTTGCAGACTCCTGAATTACATTCAAAACAGGTGACCTGGGGAAAATTGTCATAACATTCTCTCTGGGAATCAGATTGAAATTTCGTAAGAAGGTACAGAAAGAGGACGGACTGTAGCTTCTTGTATATCATTTTCAGAATCAAATATCGAAAATTGTACACGTGGCACTTCATACAACTTCGCTCGTCTGGAAAGGTCTATAATCATGTCATCTTGGGAGATTGAGCATAACTCTTTCTTGGAGAATCCAATTTGGATTAGACTGGTGGCATTGGAAAGAGGACACAGAGAGCTACTACAGATCACAAATTCAAAACTAGATGATTGGAAAGTACAGAGATACATTAGAGGCAATATCGAGCTCCTACAAAGTGAAAAACGGTGTGTAGATTTTTTTAAATTTTTGCTTAAGCTTGGTTTGAAAATTTATTTTGAAGGAATTCAAAGGGCATAGTAGAGCATTAATATCAGTAACTGATGCCCCGAGGAAAGAAAATGCAAACACCTAGTAAGGAACCTGAAAGCTCTAGCATGACTCATGAAGAAGAGGAAGAAATGCTACATGATATATCAAAATTACAAGAACAAGTGCAACAAATTTCACGCTCACAAAAGTTAACAGATACTAAGATAAATGGCGTGGAAGCTAAGATAAATGGCGTGGAAGCTAAGATGGACAATTTGAAGATAGATTTGAACACAAATTTGAAGACAGGCATGGCAGATTTGAAGACAGATTTGACAAATTTTCTACAAGAAATACTTACTAATGGTGAAAAGGTAGTAAAGGAAACTCATGATGAGAACAAAAGAATGTTAATCATGATTCCATAGACGCTAATGTTGGATCGAAGAATCACCATATTCCAAAAATCGATATGAGGAAGTTTGATGGCAAGGATCCCGCCACATGGATATTACAGATGGAGCAATTCTTTGATCTCAATAATGTGCAAAATGCACAAAAGGTACGTATGGCAACTGTATATTTGGAACCAAATCAGTTTGTATGGTATCAATGGCTTTGTTCTCGTAAACAATTTATCACTTGGGCAATTTTTACGGAAGAATTGATAGCACATTATGAGGACACAAAAAGCAACACTTTTTTTAGCCAATTGATAAGTCTCAAACAAAAGGGTTCAATAATGGAGCACATTGAGGAGTTCCAAAAATTGAACATAAGGGTAAAAGATATTCTAGAGGAGCATAGGATTGATGTGTTCATAGGGTCTTTAAAGGATAATATCCAACATGATGTTCGCCTTTGGGAACCTGATTCATTAGAGAAGGCATTCAGGTTAGCAAGAAAAATGGAAAGCAAAATTATGGCAACTAGGAAGCATACCACTCACAACTATAAAGATAGAAGTGTTGTTGCCCCTAGTCATCCACAACCTACAAGGTTGACACCACAACAATTGGAAGAAAAAAGAGCAAAAGGGCTTTGTTACAATTGTGATAGCAAATACACAAAAGGTCATAAGTGTGCTGAGAAGAAATTATTCTACATAGATTGTGAAGAGGAAGACGAAAAGGAGCAAGAAAGGTCAAAAGAAGAGGATATATTCAAGGAACAAAGCCTAGATGAAGAACAAATAAATCCGACCATATCTTGTAATGCATTGGCGGGAATTACCACTCCTCAAACCATCAAGATAGAAGGTCAAATCAAGAAGAAAAAGGTAATAGTGTTGATTGATTCAGGAAGCACCCACAATTTTATTCATTGTAGGGTAGCAAAAGAATTGAATTGCTTCCTATATCTAGCACTAGAGTGTCAAGTGATGATTGCAAATGGAGGAACAATAAATTTCTCTGGAAAGTGCCATAATATCAAGCTATCCATGGGAGAATATGTATTGACTAGCCCAATGCTTTCCATTCCAATGGGAGGTGCCGATGTTGTACTAGGAATTCAATGGCTACAATCCTTGGGTACAATAGATTTTAATTTTCAAGAACTTTTCATGAAATTTTCTGTGGAAGGAAAGGAAGTTGAATTAAGGGGTATTGCAGGGAAACCAGGAAAGATAATCAACTCTAATGGCATGACTAAGCTTCTAAAAAAGGAGCAAAGAGGTGTAATTGCACAATTATGTTCGCTAGATGTTTCCACATTGGAATCATCTATTGCTCCAGATCTCCAAAAAGTCCTGGACAATCATTCCAAGGTATTTGAGACTCCCAAAGGTCTCCCACCTATGCGTGATCATGATCATGCTATTCATCTGATTCCAGGAAGTGTTCCTCCAAACATCAGGCCGTACAGATATCCCTATGTCCAAAAAAGTGAGATTGAACGTATGGTTGTAGAAATGCCAGAGGCTGGGATAATTCGACCGAGTCAAAGTTCTTTCTCAGCTCTAGTAGTATTGGTGCACAAGAAGGATGGATCATGGCACATGTGTCCGGATTATAGGGAGCTCAACAAGCTCACTATTAAAGATAAGTTCCCCATTCCTGTCATTGATGAATTACTGGATGAATTGCATGGATCAATTTACTTCACCAAGTTGGATCTTCGTTTGGGATATCATCAAATCAGAATGAAGATTGAAGACATTCCGAAAACGGCATTTAGAACTCATGAGGGTCATTATGAATTTTTGGTCATGCCTTTTGGCCTTACCAATGCACCTTCAACATTTCAAGGTTTGATGAATTCAATTTTCAAACCATTCCTTAGAAAATTTGTGTTAGTATTTTTTGATGATATACTAATCTACAACAAGTCTTGGAAGGATCATGTTGAACATGTTGACAGGGTGCTACAACTATTGGAGGAGAAACAATTATATGCAAAAAGATCCAAATGTTTCTTTGGAGTCCAGGAGGTGGAATATTTGGGTCATATTGTATCTCATGAAGGAGTTAAGGTAGACCCTAGCAAAATTAAAGCCATTAAGGAATGGAAAATCCCCACATCCATAAAGCATCTGCGAGGATTTCTTGGGTTGACAGGGTATTATCGCAAGTTTGTTAAGAATTATGGGAGAATAGCAGCACCTCTAACAACATTATTGAAGAAAGATTCATTTTCATGGACTCCGGAAGCAACAAAGGCCTTTGAACATCTTAAAGAGGCAATGTGCCAAGCACCGGTCTTAGCTACACCGGACTTCACAAAAACCTTTATTGTGGAATGTGATGCTTCAGGAAATGGAATTGGTGCTGTTCTAATGCAAGATGAAAGATCCATTGCTTTTGAAAGTCGTCCAATCAAGGGAAAGTTTTTAAGCAAAGCTATTTATGAGAAGGAAATGTTGGCAATACTCCATGCACTTAAGAAATGGCGACCCTACCTAATGGGAAGACACCTCAAGGTAAAAACGGATCATGATAGCCTTAAATACTTTTTAGAACAAAGATTATCCTCTGAAGAGCAACAAAAGTGGGTCACAAAGATGTTGGGTTATGACTTTGAAATCATCTACAAAAAAGGGAAGCAAAATGTGGTGGCAGATGCACTCTCAAGAAAGGATGAGGATGTGGAAGCATTGTTGTGTGCCATTTCTATTATCCAACCAGATTGGATAAACGAAGCAAGGGAGGAATGGAAGAATGACGAAGAAGTGTGGGCACTTATTCGAAAGCTACAACAAGATTCCAGTACTTCTGATACATTTAGCTGGCAAAATGATTCGTTATGGTACAAAGATCGCTTATACCTCTGTAAGAATTCCCAGCTAAAACAAAAGATTCTTATGGAATTGCACATTTCTCCCTTAGGAGGGCACTCAGGATTTTTAAAAACTTACCACAGGGTTAAGAAGGAATTTTTTTGGGATGGCCTTAAATCAGATATTCAAAAGTTTGTGGCGGAATGTTTGGTTTGCCAACAAAATAAAGTTGAAACAATTAAGACACCGGGTCTATTACAACCTTTATCCATTCCAAGCCAACGTTGGGAGGAGGTTTCAATGGATTTTATCACAGGTTTACCCAAGTCTGAGGGAAAGAGTGTCATCATGGTGGTAGTTGACGGACTTACCAAGTATGCACACTTTTGTGCATTATCACACCCATTTAAAGCCAGTACAGTTTCTACTGCATTTATGGAAATAGTTCAAAAGCTACATGGAAACCCAAAGATTATTGTAAGTGACAGAGATCCCATTTTCACTGGAAATTTTTGGACAGAATTATTTTCTTGTCTTGGTACTCAGTTAGCTCATAGCTCATCTTATCATCCTCAATCTGATGGGCAAACTGAGATAGTAAACAAATGTTTGGAAGGATATCTTCGTTGCTTTGTATCTGATAAACAGACACAATGGGTCAAATGGTTGCCTCTGGCTGAATGGTGGTATAACACTTCCTTCCATACAGCAACAAAAATGGCCCCATTTATGGCACTTTATGGGTATCAACCACCATCCATCACATCATATTTAAGAGAAAATTCTAAGGTTCAGGCAGTGGAACATCACATCGAACATCAACAACAAGTCCTCCAACTCTTAAAGGATAACCTCGTGTTGGCACAAAATAGAATGAAACAATAGGCAGATCAACATCGCAGTGAAAGAAGTTTTGATGTAGGTGATTGGGTATTCCTACGGCTACAACCATATAAGCAAATGTCCCTAAAGCAAGCTAAGAAGGATAATAAACTATCACCAAAGTATTATGGTCCGTACAAGGTGTTGCAAAAGATTGGTACTATGGCATACAAATTGGAGCTTCCTGCAGCTTCTCGATTGCACCCAGTTTTCCATGTTTCATGTTTAAAGAAGGTTATAAGCAACAAGCTCCGAATTCAAACAATATTTCCAGAACTTGACGAGGAAGGAAAAATTATATTGGAACCGGAAGCAGTCATAGAAACAAGAACTCGACAGCTATGAAATCGATCAATTTCAGAGTATCTTATCAAGTGGAAGAACTTATCCGCTGAAGATTCCACATGGGAGGATGAGAATTTTATGCAGAAGTATCCAGAATTACTCAAGCGTTGAGGACAACACTTTTTTGAAGGAGAGGGGCATGTTGGGTCCCTATAATACTAGTGATTACCCCATTACTATTATAGTTATACCCCTTATTTATATTGTTGTGCCCCTATTACCCCCTTATTGTTATTTCTGTGCCCCATAGAATCCCTCTATTGTTATTTTTGTGGCTTTATATTATTATTGTTAGATCGGCTGGATTATATTGTGACTCCTTAGACTCCTATATATAGAAAGGAGGTTTTTTCATTTGAATCATCAAAAAATTGTTCATTTATGTAATGTAAAGGAGGTTGCCCCCTCAAAGAGGCTGAATTCTAAGGCGTTGATCTATCTTTTCTATCTTTTCTTGAGCTGGTTTCATAACAAGTCATTTATATTTTTTTGGTACTTTCATATTCATTATATAAACGACTACTTTAGTAGTTTATATTCATTTCATTTATTTTCATTGATAATCATTATAAACGACTAATTTAGTCGTATATTCATTTTATTTATGTTCATCATTAATCAATATAAACTACTAATTTAGTAGTTTTAGATTGATTTTATGTGTTCATTATTAATCAACATAGATTAATTAATATGATTTTGCGACTAAATTAAAAAAACATCATACAATATGAATTGGTTCATCTAATATGAAAATTCAAAATTACATATGTTAGTTAAAATACTAAATAATATCAAGTGAACTATAAATAATTTCAACCACAAAAATTATATTATATGAAATGTCGAGTATTAAAATATGAGTTTCCAACTTAACATTGGTTGGACTACAATTTACACATGAAATATTGTTTCATCACTATAAAATATTATCATTGTGTTGTCAAGTCATTGCAGGTGATTTCACCAACTATGAAGACTTGAACATCAGTCTCTATCTATGTGTCTTATGCAGGATATTGGATTTAAGGGTACCACTAGACTAGTTCTCTTCTCTCTTTTTTTTCATATGTCACTCCAGTGTTAGTGTTCTCCTCTTTCTTCAAATCCTACTACTTACCATCAATACTGAGTTCCTTTTCTGAAAATAGAAGAACCTAGAATGTAGAGCGTAAGACATGAAAGACGATGAACAATAGAATATAAATGAAAGTAATCTGTAAAGGATTTATATTACATATACCTCAACATCAACAATGTTAAAGCCATTCTTCCCCATAAGAGCAAGAAACTAGAACAATTTTTCTTCAATTGAGCAATAGTGGCCACTATGTGGCCAGATGATCTGTATAAACAAATTAAAGTCGCCATAGAAAAGAACACCTTAGTAACTTAGTATTCAACCTTCAAGGAAAGCTTAGGCACAATCATGCCAACTAAGTTACATGCTAGAAAGCTCAAGTTGTAAATAACTTGTTAAAACAAATAATCTGAGGTGTGATGTCTAATCCTTTTTATTTTATTCGCAACAACAAATTGTTGTCTAATGCATGAAATTGGTCAAGTATATAAACAACATGTTCTCAAATAACAACATCAAAGTAAACTTTTCTAATAATCATGAAAATATTTCAATACAAAATAGTTAAAAGTATTTCAATCAATATCGTGTAATATTGATTTCATCTTCAAGCTTTGGTTGTTGTTTAAATAGACATAATACCTAGTACTTTCAATTTCATAGTTAAAATACAAAGAAAAATCGAAATAAATGTTCAAAATACAATCAAACAATAAAGGGAGTATATAATGGAATGGACATTGCAATTATAAAAGAATTGTTTACTTGTCCATCGATATCTTATCACACATTCCTAAAACATTTGCTTGCCCAAAATAACCATGAGGTGAAAGAATCAAACCTTAAAAACCATAGGAATGCTTAGTAGAAACATTTCCAAAGTTGATGGCTGAAGTGCCTAAAGGATCTCCAACAACAAATGAATCATATCTAAGACATGATCTCTATATTGTCTCCACATCCTTTTTCCAATCGCATTTCATGTAACCTACCCACCAGAGTCAAGTAACAATCAAATTAAGGAATTGACATTTGTTTTTATCTTTTATATGTATAAAATTTGAATATAATTTGTGTTGGTAACGTATTAATTCGTATTTAAAGGCTTCCTATCATGAGAATGTATCAATCAAGTAGAACATCAGAAAAATTGACCTCAATGAGGTCCTCTAACAATTTCTACAATATCAATATTTGTCTTGCTGTGATATCTTGGATAGAAAAAAGAAAATATCTGCAAATGAAAAATCCATATATTACTTATGTTCAAACTATGTATATGGTGTATTCTTAGGTAACTTTTTAAGATGTCCCTCTACCTTTACCAAAGTGGATTGTAGCTTGGTTAAACTCTTTATCCTTTCATTCAACATCAATTTCTGCAAGATAAATGTCACACATTATTCTTTCCCATTTCTCAACATGCTAGATATGATAAATTGAAAGTCACATAAAAGCAAGAGAAAACCATTTTCTAGCCGAAGAAAATAAACAAACAATTCCTCTAATAAAACTTCACACCTCAGAAATTACTCTACCACGTGCTCAGACTAAAGGTGATATTCTTTAAATCATCTGTAGGTCATATCTAATGGGACATTCATAATTTTACCATGATTTGAATTTGGTGCTAAAAGAAATATATAAATCCAGGTTATTATCAGTGAACTTCAAGTATAATTCAAAAGAATAATGTCATTATAAGGTATGGAGAGAGAAACATCTTCATAACTAGGATTCTCTATTTTATTTTGATTTGAGTTGAGTTGGTATTTGAATATATAGTTTTCTCTAAAGAAGTGAAATAGAAAGATGAGAATCAAAATAACCCTTTGAATTTTTAATTAATTCATATTTTATATTTCTAAAATAGCCAGGTCATCCTTCTCTGCTATTTGATAGAGATTTATTGGCATAGAATAATAATGAATTAACTATCAAACACAATGATGCAATATATTACCAAGGAAAGAAAAATGACATGGCTTTGGTATTTGTGTGCGGGGAGGAAATCCAAAAATGGTTGTGTTCTTTCTTTATCATGAAATAATATTGAAGACAAATGTTGGTTCAGAAATCAAACTCCGTTACCAATAGGAGAAGGTTGTGTTGGGTAAGGAAAGGATGAATTGAAGCGCTCAAGACCTAGCTCCAATACATAGTTATCCTTGTCACTACAAAATACAAAGTTGTCATCATTTGCTTATCCAGGTAAAAATAAAAGTGAGTTTGTATTTTTGCACTTATGATAGTATATGAAAAAGAGAGCACTAGTGGAAATCAAAGTGTGTTGTCCCATTATTCAACCTAAAAGAAAACTTATATATTCAGTTGTTGACTACAGTGGAAATCAAATGTAAAACCCACTCAACTTGATCTTTACATGACATAGTCATAATTAAATAGTACAATAGAAGCATGATAACTCATAAACAAGAGATGGTAAAAACGAATAATGGAACATTATTCCCTACCACATAATTGGCATGAATAAAATTTCCATAGAATTCATCCAAAAAATGAGAACTTATGGAAAAATAACATATCATTAGTGTTTTGTACCCTCTTTAACACATGTAGCCTAGGGAAGTAGAGGAGGCCAAATGTAGCAGGATTCCAATTGTGTGGGATATAAAAACAGAAATGTCAAAAAACACGCCTGCCAATTCACGAAATCTCACTCTAAATAATAGAACATGTTGAGGATAGTAATGATGAAAATAGATCATGTATTAAGATCAAGCCCCTTATTGGTCATGAATTAGCAAGGCGACTGGTAATTTTTACTCGTAAAAAAATATCATAATTAGTGTAATGATTGTGTGGATATTTTTGTGATTTTTTTTACATTTATATTATGGTGTCCTTGCAGGAGAGAGTGATGAAAGTTCTCGAGGTTTGGTCAGACTAGTTTCCCCTTTCATATGCTTATGTGAATGGACAGAGAGCTACCTTTCTTCAGTTCGGAAATTCAGATGTCCCTCCCTTTCATTCAATATGTGGACATGCCCCACCATTGAAGGACCTTGATAGTTCTGAATCCAATCTTACATACATAAAAGATGGATCTGCTCCAAATCAAGATTTTGCGATGGTGATTGGAGAGGTTGAAACAACTCCAGAATTGTTTAGTATTTCTCTTGTGGAGCTTGAAATATAGTGTAGGAAAAATGGTTTATCTATTTGGGGTGGTAGGGAGGTAATATTTTTCCGATTGCTTAGCTTAGAAGAAGAAGAGAAGCATAAGAACCAAGATCAAGACGAGGATTTAAGGTATGGGTATAACTTTGCAATTAGAGGGAAGCATGCAAGAGAAACTGATGCTTATATACAATTGGGAGGGGGAAGGTGGAGCACGGGTGAAGAAAGAAAATCCATACTTTATGATGATAAGGACTATATATCATTATCATCATCTAGGAAAAATGTTCAAGAAGAATCATCTTTACAGTCATGGGTTGTGGAACGTGAATCAGTGGATGCCTCTTGCAATGGAATTTTACCAAAAAATGTTGGTGTTATGATGGTAGTGTTACGTGATGTGCCCAAAAAAGTTCAAAATATTCTAGGCAATGTCAAGGAAAATTTCGTTCTCTACTCCTTAATTCATATTTCATCCCATCCACGTTTTGATAGACCAATTATCAAGATCATAGAATGATATTTTCTTTAATGAAGGAGTCCAAGAGCTAACAATTTAAGGATATGATCATTTTTTTTTAAATGGACAGTCTTGTATGACTTGCAAGGACTTGGGTGTCAAACTTGCTGCTGAACCAATGTTATTCACATGTCAAAATTTTGAGTATGACTTGGAGTTGAGTTTGAATGAGAGGATTTCGCTTAATATTGTTTAGTTAGGGAAAATAACCAAATTCAGATTCCCTTTGAATTATGATTCATGAAGCATAGTAACAGAGTTGGTGAGCTTAATAGGGCTCATCCTTGTCGTGATGTGTTACATTCGAAGGTCATGAATGCATGAATTTCAAAAAGCTGAGATATGATATAATATTGGGGAACTTTAACCAAATAAATAACTAAAACCTGACACTTGAGATATGATATAAATCTTGGGAAATTTTAACCAAATACATAACCCAAACCTTAAACCTAGTAGTTTTAAATCCATTGTTTGAAGTGTGGCTACTGAAGACAAATTTCTTAAATACTTTTAAAAAGTAACATGCAAATAATTTATAAAAGCATGGAATTTCGTTGTCAATCAAATGTCAAACCGGATAACAATTAAAGCGATAACCCATAATGACAATCCAAAATCGACAAGACATATTGGACAAATGTTCAAAAATCATTGGGAACATCCTAATCGTATAGGTTGTTCATCTAAAGCAACTGAATATGTTACCTTTCCTGGGAAACATGGAATGTTAATGATATAAATGAAAAAAATATAAATCATTAAAGTTGACTATTAGAACTAGCACAAACAACGAATGATAAACAAAATGAAAATGGGGAAAAATGTCGCATACCCACTCCATGAGACTGTCATCCAATTCCATACTCGATGTTTCCCAAGACCAAGCAGGTCATTCCACTAGTGTCCACATCCTCGTATCCACAGTAGAATTCATCCTCGTATCCACATACAACCTGCATTGGTCATACCCTTTCGTAAAGAAAAAGATAAAAGAAAATGAAGCCCAAAAGTTGTTTTACTCATCAATAGTTTAAAGATTTTGAAGCATGTATTTAAAAAGAAGATTATCATACCAATATCCTTTCTTTCTTTGAAACTCTATTCAAATACATCACTTCCTCCAAAAACTTTACATATCATGGATCGTCATAATTCAATTCATTAATTAAATGAAGTTCTATCATCTCTAGAGTAGGCGTGCTTTGAAGAAAGCAACCTAATACACTAATTTCACTATCATGAAATTCAGTTATGTATACATAAACTTGTATATACGAAGATGAGAGAGTGGGGATATGAGATGTCGAGGAATGGAATATTTTAAAATTTCCTGCATTGCATTTCAAAACCATAATAAGCCAACTCTGCACTCATTTACGAGGTAAAAGACATAGTTATTCATTAAGAGCATCATGGAAAAAAACCACGGAAGAATTTTATGGTCTTTTCACATATTATAGCAAGTTAACTTTTTTAATTTAGGTAGTATAGATTTTCATTAAGGAATAGATATGAAAAAAGTCGTTACTTAGTTTTGTTTCATATCTATTAGATATACTGAATGTGAAAACATGACATAATAATGAACCAAAACATAATAGTCAACCTAAGCTACATCAATATATGCTTTGTATATAAAAAAATTATGTTATACCTGACAACTAAGTAGCAAATGCAAACATTCTTAAACATTGAAACATGTTGTTCATTGCACATGTAAAAGAAAAGCAGAAATTCTGTTTTTACCAAGATAAAGTTGTCACCCATTAATAAACATTGGACATTAGGAAGCCTCTCAAACAAAAAATTGAGAAGACACATATTTCTTTAAGAAAAGGAACAACACATATGACCAGCTCCTTTAATTATTTAAAGCTCCCCATCATCTCAATCAATATGTCCACAAAGAAATTGTATGCATTATCGGGATATGAGTCCATTTCCAGTACGGTCAAATTACTTCCACGTTGCATATTGAGTCTCAAGATAGAGCATGAAATCTCTTGAAACAGTATCCCATTCACTCTCAAATATTTTATCATGTATGCCCCTGCATACACATACAAGACAACCTACATTTACAGTGGTTTATATTTTATCCATACACAACCTGCATTTACATTGGTTTCATTGCAAAGCATTGAAAGTAATAGTAAAATCCAGACTTACATGGTTGTAGTTTGAAGCAATGTGATTGAAGAGGTTTTGTCCATATCTAGCGACTGTTTGATGCAAATTTAGTGATTCCTCTACTGAGGACCACAAATGCAGGGAGTGCACAGAAGGTCGAATACTGACAATCAAATATTCTTTATGGTTTGGATAGTCGAGTGGGGCGTCCGATCAAATTGGATGAGCATACAACTAAGCTTCAAAAGGGGTCCTATGCAAGTGATTTTAAATGATATCCCTTGGAAGCTTCAACATAGTACTCAGTATCATCATACAAAGGACCACCCAAAAACAGACCATCTGATCCTGTCAAAGTTTGAAGAACCAAGTCACCCTTTTTCAGAAGACCATTGCTACTGTCATTTTGAGCAATTATTTTAATGTCAATACCTTGGATTACTGGAAGCACTGACCCTGAATGTACTTTCCTGGGCACCCCACAAAAGAAGGAATATCAGGTTGGCACCCATCAGTTTTTGTTGGGTCCCTATAATACTAGTGATTACCCCATTACTATTGTAGTTATACCCCTTATTTATATTATTGTGCCCCTATTACCCCCATATTGTTATTTCTATGCCCATAGAATCCCTCTATTGTTATTTTTGTGGCTTTATATTATTATTGTTAGGTCGGCTGGATTATATTGTGACTCCTTAGACTCCTATATATAGAAAGGAGGTTTTGTCATTTGTATCATCCAAGAATTGTTCATTTATGTAATGTAAAGGAGGTTGCCCCCTCGAAGAGGCTGAATTCTAAGGCATTGATCTTTCTTTCTATCTTTTCTTGAGCTGGTTTCATAACATTTGGTATCAGAGCTTTGGATTCAAGGGTTTCGCTGCTCCAAACAGGTCATCGTGGCATTTTCGCTATAATTTTTTTTTCTGTGACGTTTCAGAAGCCGCAAAAAAAACCCATTTGAGAAGAAATTGTGCTGAACCTTGGGTCTGAATTTCAGATCTTTTCGCGCGATAGTTGCGGAGATATGCTCTGAGGAAGTTGGTCTTTTTGCAGACTCCTGAATTACATTCAAAACAGGTGACCTAGTGAAAATTGTCATAACTTTCTCTCTAGGGATCGGATTGAAATTTCGTAAGAAGGTACAGAAAGAGGACAGACTGTAGTTTCTTGTATATCTTTCTTAGAACCAAAGGTCGAAAATTGTACACGTGGAACTTCATACAAGTTCACTCTTCTGGAAAGGTCTATAATCAGGTCATCTTGGGAGATTGTGCATAACTCTTTCTTGGAGAATCCAATTTGGATCAGACTGGTGGCATTGGAGAGAGGACACAGAGAGCTACTACAGATCACAATTTCATAACTAGATGATTGGAAAGTACAGAGATACATCAGAGGCAATATCAAGCTCCTACAAAGTGAGAAAAGGTGTGTAGATTTTTTTAAATTTTTGCTTAAGCTTGGTTTGAAAATTTATTTTGAAGGAATTCAAAGGGCATAGTAGAGCATTATTATCGGTAACTGATGCCCCGAGGAAAGAAAATGCAAACACCTAGTAAGGAACCTGAAAGCTCTAGCATGACTCATGAAGAAGAGGAAGAAATGCAACATGATATATCAAAATTACAAGACCAAGTGCAACAACTGTCCCTTGCACAAAAAGGAACAGAATCTAAGATGGATGGTTTAAAGAAAGATGTAGAAGCTAAGATGGATGGTTTAAAGAAAGGTGTAGAAGATAAGATGGACTGTTTAAAGAAAGGCATAGAAGCTAAGATGGATGGCATGGAAGTTAAGGTGAATGGCATGGACGCTAAAATTGATGGCATGGATGATAAGTTGGAAGAATTGAAGATAAATATGAATAAGTTGCTACAAGAAATGGTCACTAAGGGTGAAAGAGTAATAAAGGAAACTCATGATGAGAACAAAAGAAATGTTAATCATGATTCCATAGACCCTAATGTTGGATCAAAGACTCACCATGTTCCAAAAATCGATATGAGGAAGTTTGATGGCAAGGATCCCGCCACATGGATATTACAGATGGAGCAATTCTTCGATCTCAATAATGTGCAAAACACACAAAAGGTACGTATGGCAACTTTATATTTGGAACCAAATCAGT
Organism: Pinus tabuliformis; assembly: GCA_031772625.1. Classification (NCBI taxonomy): domain Eukaryota; kingdom Viridiplantae; phylum Streptophyta; class Pinopsida; order Pinales; family Pinaceae; genus Pinus; species Pinus tabuliformis. Next base: position 619,726,960 of record CM062817.1, read on the forward strand.
TTGTATGGTATCAATGGCTTTGTTCTCGTAAACAATTTATCACTTGGGCAATTTTTACGGAAGAATTGATAGCACATTATGAGGATACAAAAAGCAACACTTTTTTTAGCCAATTGATAAGTCTCAAACAAAAGGGTTCAATAATGGAGCACATTGAGGAGTTCCAAAAATTGAACATAAGGGTAAAAGATATTCCAGAGGAGCATAGGATTGATGTGTTCATAGGGTCTTTAAAGGATAATATTCAACATGATGTGCGCCTTTGGGAACCTGATTCATTAGAGAAGGCATTCAGGTTAGCAAGAAAAATGGAAAGCAAAATTATGGCAACTAGGAAGCATACCATTCACAACTATAAAGATGGAAGTGTTGTTGCCCATAGTCTTCCACAACCTACAAGGTTGACACCACAACAATTGGAAGAAAAAAGAGCAAAAGGGCTTTGTTACAATTGTGATAGCAAATACACAAAAGGTCATAAGTGTGCTGAGAAGAAATTATTCTACATAGATTGTGAAGAGGAAGAAGAAAAGGAGCAAGAAAGGTCAAAAGAAGAGGATATATTCCAGGAACAAAGCCTAGATGAAGAACAAATAAATCCGACCATATCTTGTAATGCATTGGCGGGAATTACCACTCCTCAAACCATCAAGATAGAAGGACAAATCAAGAAGAAAAAGGTAATAGTGTTGATTGATTCAGGAAGCACCCACAATTTTATTCATTGTAGGGTAGCAAAAGAATTGAATTTCTTCCTATATCCAGCACCAGAGTGTCAAGTGATGATTGCAAATGGAGGAACAATAAATTGTTCTGGAAAGTGCCATAATATCAAGCTATCCATGGGAGAATATGTATTGACTAGCCCAATGCTTTCCATTCCAATGGGAGGTGCTGATGTTGTACTAGGAGTCCAATGGCTACAATCCTTGGGTACAATAGCTTTTAATTTTCAAGAACTTTTCATGAAATTTTCTGTGGAAGGAAAGGAAGTTGAATTAAGGGGTATTGTAGGGAAACCAGGAAAGATAATCAGCTCTAATGGCATGACAAAGCTTCTAAAAAAGGAGCAAAGAGGTGTAATTGCACAATTATGTTCGCTAGATGTTTCCACATTGGAATCATCTATTTCTCCAGATCTCCAAAAAGTCCTGGACAATCATTCCAAGGTATTTGAGACTCCCAAAGGTCTCCCACCTATGCGTGATCATGATCATGCTATTCATCTGATTCCAGGAAGTGTTCCTCCAAACATCAGGCCGTACAGATATCCATATGTCCAAAAAAGTGAAATTGAACGTATGGTTGCAGAAATGCTAGAGGCTGGTATAATTCAACCGAGTCAAAGTTCTTTCTCAGCTCCAGTAGTATTGGTGCACAAGAAGGATGGATCATGGCGCATGTGTCCAGGTTATAGGGAGCTCAACAAGCTCACTATTAAAGATAAGTTCCCCATTCCTGTCATTGATGAATTACTGGATGAATTGCATGGATCAATTTACTTCACCAAGTTGGATCTTCGTTTGGGATATCATCAAATCAGAATGAAGATTGAAGACATTCCGAAAACGGCATTTAGAACTCATGAGGGTCATTATGAATTTTTGGTCATGCCTTTTGGCCTTACCAATGCACCTTCAACATTTCAAGGTTTGATGAATTCAATTTTCAAACCATTCCTTAGAAAATTTGTGTTGGTATTTTTTAATGATATACTAATCTACAGCAAGTCTTGGAAGGATCATGTTGAACATGTTGACAAGGTGCTACAACTATTGGAGGAGAAACAATTATATGCAAAAAGATCCAAATGTTTCTTTGGAGTCCAACAGGTGGAATATTTGGGTCATATTGTATCTCATGAAGGAGTTAAGGTAGACCCTAGCAAAATTAAAGCCATTAAGGAATGGAAAATCCCCACATCCATAAAGCATCTGCGAGGATTTCTTGGGTTGACATGGTATTATCGCAAGTTCGTTAAGAATTATGGGAGAATAGCAGCACCTCTAACAACATTATTGAAGAAAGATTCATTTTCATGGACTCCGGAAGCAACAAAGGCCTTTAAACATCTTAAAGAGGCAATGTGCCAAGCACCGGTCTTAGCTACACCGGACTTCACAAAAACCTTTATTGTGGAATGTGATGCTTCAGGAAATGGAATTGGTGCTGTTCTAATGCAAGATGAAAGACCCATTGCTTTTGAAAGTCGTCCAATCAAGGGAATGTTTTTAAGCAAAGCTATTTATGAGAAGGAAATGTTGGCAATACTCCATGCACTTAAGAAATGGCGACCCTACCTAATGGGAAGACACTTCAAGGTAAAAACGGATCATGATAGCCTTAAATACTTTTTAGAACAAAGATTATCCTCTGAAGAGCAACAAAAGTGGGTCACAAAGATGTTGGGTTATGACTTTGAAATCATCTACAAAAAAGGGAAGCAAAATGTGGTGGCAGATGCACTCTCAAGAAAGGATGAGGATATGGAAGCATTGTTGTGTGCCATTTCTATTATCCAACCAGATTGGATAAACGAAGCAAAGGAGGAATGGAAGAATGACGAAGAAGTGTGGGCACTTATTCTAAAGCTACAACAAGATTCCAGTACTTCTGATACATTTAGCTGGAAAAATGATTCATTATGGTACAAAGATCGCTTATACCTCTGTAAGAATTCCCAGCTAAAACAAAAGATTCTTATGGAATTGCACACTTCTCCCTTAGGAGGGCACTCAGGATTTTTAAAAACTTACCACAGGGTTAGGAAGGAATTTTTTTGGGATGGCCTTAAATCAGATATTCAAAAGTTTGTGGCGGAATGTTTGGTTTGCCAACAAAATAAAGTTGAAACAATTAAGACACCGGGTCTATTACAACCTTTATCCATTCCAAGCCAACGTTGGGAGGAGGTTTCAATGGATTTTATCACAGGTTTACCCAAGTCTGAGGGAAAGAGTGTCATCATGGTGGTAGTTGACAGACTTACCAAGTATGCACACTTTTGTGCATTATCACATCCATTTAAAGCCAGTACAGTTTCTACTGCATTTATGGAAACAGTTCAAAAGCTACATGGAAACCCAAAGATTATTGTAAGTGACAGAGATCCCATTTTCACTGGAAATTTTTGGACAGAATTATTTTCTTGTCTTGGTGCTCAGTTAGCTCATAGCTCATCTTATCATCCTCAATCTGATGGGCAAACTGAGATAGTAAACAAATGTTTGGAAGGATATCTTCGTTGCTTTGTATCTGATAAATAGACACAATGGGTCAAATGGTTGCCTCTGGCTGAATGGTGGTATAACACTTCCTTCCATACAGCAACAAAAATGACCCCATTTATGGCACTTTATGGGTACCTACCACCATCAATCACATCATATTTAAGAGAAAATTCTAAGGTTTAGGCAGTGGAACATCACATCGAACATCAACAACAAGTCCTCCAACTCTTAAAGGATAACCTCGTGTTGGCACAAAATAGAATGAAACAACAGGCAGATCAACATCGCAGTGAAAGAAGTTTTGATGTAGGTGATTGGGTATTCCTACGGCTACAGCCATATAAGCAAATGTCCCTAAAGCAAGCTCAAAAGGATAATAAATTATCACCAAAGTATTATGGTCCGTACAAGGTGTTGGAAATGATTGGTACTATTGCATACAAATTGGAGCTTCCTGCAGCTTCTTGATTGCACCCAGTTTTCCATGTTTCATGTTTAAATAAGGTTATAGGCGACAAGCTCCCAGTTCAAACAATATTGCCAGAACTTGACGAGGAAGGAAAAATTATATTGGAACCGGAAGCAGTCACAGAAACAAGAACTCGACAGCTAAGAAATCGATCAATTTCAGAGTATCTTATCAAGTGGAAGAACTTATCCGCTGAAGATTCCACATGGGAGGATGAGAATTTTATGCAGAAGTATCCAGAATTACTCAAGCGTTGAGGACAACACTTTTTTAAAGGAGAGGGGCATGTTGGGTCCCTATAATACTAGTGATTACTCCATTACTATTGTAGTTATACCCCTTATTTATATTGTTGTGCCCCTATTACCCCCATATTGTTATTTCTGTGCCCATAGAATCCCTCTATTGTTATTTTTGTGGCTTTATATTATTATTGTTAGGTCGGCTGGATTATATTGTGACTCCTTAGACTCCTATATATAGAAAGGAGGTTTTGTCATTTGTATCATCCAAGAATTGTTCATTTATGTAATGTAAAGGAGGTTGCCCCCTCGAAGAGGCTGAATTCTAAGGCGTTGATCTTTCTTTCTATCTTTTCTTGAGCTGGTTTCATAACAGTTTTAACAAAAACGTGTTGACCGCTTGGATAAAACAAGACCTTTTCAAAAATATTTTTCTCACTAGCATTCCTTTTATCTCTCAAAACAAAGACCATTTAATCATCAAGATTGGCCCAGTGAGTGTAATTATATGCAACCATGTTGCTTGGTCCATTAGCGCTTGAAACAAGTATACCATTATTGATCATATCTATAAATGCACCATCCTTTTTCAATATGTCTACAATAATGCTTTGAGACAACTCATTTGCTTTGGGATAAGAACTTGAATCAAGAAAATGCACGATTTCAAGAAATGAAGCATGTGCACAGAAGAAGCTTCTAAGCAGATTTGATACCATCCTTTCTCAATCAAAAAATTCATTGGTTCTATGTTTGGCTGTACGATGTAAGAAGCCATAGGATGAGTAGACATAATAGGGAACCAATACCCTTTCTGGATAAACACTATCTTTAAATGATCAGAAACATCAACATTGACATCAATAACCTTTCTCTCCCAACACCAGTCATCATCCCAATCTAACAAATTAGATGAAGGTCCATGTTTTACCTCAAGACACAATGCACCAGGTAGGACTTTCTCAAATATGAAGTCATTGCTCTCATTTGTTAAACTTAAAGAGTTAAGCTTCTCTGAACCTAGAGTTCAACAACCATAGAAGTGATATAGAAACCGAGGAGTCACATCCTTGCTTGTATATAACCGATCCACAGATATCAACAAGGGAATTTATAAATTCAATGCCAAACATTCGTCTAGTTACTGACAAATCAATATGTGATGGTGAAAAGTGAAGACCAGAATCACGTTATGTTGTTGTGGTCAGTGGGGATATTCGATATTAACATGGTTGAACCTCGAAGCAAAAGTTTCCCATATCATCAATCCTCTTTAGTGGAGGCTTAACGTTGTCTAGCCCATGTGTTAAGCCAACTTGATGCTTGCCATAATAGCCATTTGTTACTAATTTTAGGGAACCACAAATATTGTAATATGTTGCTTCTATCTTCGGGATTGAAGCCATGTTTTGCATAACCATGAAATTCTCCAAATTGCTAAACTCGAAGTGATCCTTCTCACCCTTGATTGTGTAGCATGTTGATGTTTCATGATCAAGTTTGTAATATCCCTGGAAATTTGTTGTAGCTCTTTCTCGTCCATCAACTAATATCTTAACACCTTCAAAACGGAGTCGTTCAGAAGTCACCACAAGTCCTCCAACTGAGAAACCTGTGACCTAAAATGGTTGAGATATATTAACATGATTTTGCTCAATAAGAACCTCTATAGATGGAAGTGAAACATAAAGAATTGTATTCTCACTCTTGTATAATGGCAACAACCTTTATTTTCCACATGGAATAAAATTAAAAGCAAATTTCCCATATGCATCAGATATTGCATGACAAAGTGCTTGATTTGACCAAGGAGCTTCTTTGAGGGCACTTCACCTCATCGACATCATTTGAATAAAGGTATACATGAACACCTAAAATAGGGTTACCCTAAGAAACAAATAAGTCATCCATATCATAACTTGGGACATAAAAATGTCATCTACTACCATATTTCCAAAGCCCAACTCCATCTCTTGAGAGCCTCTTTGGACAATTGTTCAGAGAACATGAGAATCACGTATTTGAAAGACAATATTATAGAAAATATACTCTATAAACCTCAATCATTGTAACTCATGCATAGCGCCATCCTAGCTAGGATCGACATTAGGTATGACCTTATATTTTCTTCCTCTGTTTAACAATTGGCTCACAGAGCTTGCTCTTTCCACTTCTTCACGTTTGATTTAATGGAGGGCTATTGTGTCCTCTAGACACTCATCCTTAAGGAATCTCCAAACTTATTCTTTGTATCAAATGAAGGCAAAGAGAGAAAAATATCATGGCCTTTCCTTTTTGAAAAAAAATGTAGTCGGATTTGATATGAACTAATATTTGTATACTGCTCAAGGATTGATGAAGTTTATGTATTCATGAAACTAGGCTATATTTCCTTGGAGTAATATTTGTAAATGTTTAACTGCCTCCCTGCGACGTAAACACATCGTTAATGAGATCATTGCTGGTGGAAATGAGTTCTATGTTCACTTTGGCACGACCTCCATTTATATCTAGACAACTTTCTGCTCCAACAACCCCCATCACTCTCCCAAAAATAGTGAACCCAGTGAAATGAAAATTGATGTCTTCATGACCATTACAACCATTGCAATCCATAGATACATATTCACCCATTTCAGATATATTCACCAAGTCAGGGAATATGAATATTTCCCATGTAAGTTTTCCACTCGATAATCTTAACATCAAATCTAAAACTTTCTCATTCATCTTCACATCAAATCCGAAATTGTCTCGTTCATCTTCAAAGAGAGCTTTAAACAATTTTTCAGAATTGTATCGAATCTGCACAAATATATTAAAAAATTATTAATGTATGGTCCTTGATTAGCAATCAAAATGTTTAAAATAATACAACACCAATAAATTTGTATTTCATCTCCGTTGCACGTAATTCACCTTCCTTCGTAGAATGCATATGGCTCGTAGACCTTTTCCAGGTGCTTCAATTGTTATAACATATATTTTGTACATGATCTTGATAACTCCACGATCTGCAATATGACTATCACTTTGCAATGATTCATTTTATGTAATTTTTTTTTATAATTATGGTAAATCAATAATTCTTTTGATAAAATAATGAATCTACTCTTTGAACAAAGATTATATGCAAAAATTATATTCAAAGTAAAAGCAAAATTTACATGAGTAAATTTTTAACTTTTCAAATTCCACTTATATTCATCAAAATTTAACACAAAGTATCATTACAACTTATGTTGTTTGGTGAACTAACCGTTGTGTCTAGAGCCTACCCATAATTCTCCATAGTATTAACACAGGTCAATTGCTTCAACAATTTTAGTGGGTTTCCTTTGTGATCAATAAAGGGATGACATTTAAAATGTTCAAATATTATTTTTAAAAATTATTGAATTGTTATGGGATTTATCACCAAAGAAGCAACTTGATAAACTTTTAAGCCATGCTTTCGTGTTTCGCCATAGCTACTAAAGTTGCATTCGCAACCATGTATGCCGATATCTGCAATTTGAATTCAACCAAAAAAAATAACACATTTAAGAGAAAAAGGATAATGGTTTTTTGGGTTGAAGTTTTGAAGACATATATGGAAGATCTGATCTCTCAAGAGAAATAAATAATGTAGAGAAGCTCTAAAAAAATCAAATAAATATGATTCAAGTAATTAAAAAATGTCAAATGTAAGTTTGGAACCATCCATAGATGAAAAACGTAATCTAATTAAAAAATTAATATGGAAATACTCCAGAAAATCTAAAATTAATTACAAAATGTTTTTTCACACTTTGTTAAGAGTTACTCACCAAATCTAGCACAGTATCTGGATCGGCCAAGAAGCAAGATAGTTGACCTTTTCCATAGTGCGTAACGATTGGATCAATCATTCTGCAAGCTGAATATTTGATTTAGCTCAACAACAATGTGAGAGTAATCGAGCATCAGATCCGAAGGTTTCCTCAACTTTGTTAAAGACCGACTTTCGAACCATTGATCCGTGGCCAGTGGTTCGAACTGCTAGACATGTAAAAAACATCTGAAGTACCCACCATGTCTCCATTACAAGGAACTTCAAATCTAAAAACCTATTAGTTTTTTTCCAGGTTTCAGCAGCGCACTGCATCTCTCTTTCTCTAGTTCCCAACTAGTTGTTGCTAGTTCAATGCCCATAGAATCTGAAATCACTATGATGGTTGAGATGTTGGTTTTCATGGGCACCAAACACATGGATCCACTGAAAATCCATCCGTACGATTAGTTTTATCTTCCCAGAGATTTGGATAGGTGTTACCCTCATAGAAACAGTGCCAGATGTAAAGCAATGCCTTTACATTGCCAATTATCAAGGCAAGATGATCTATAACCCCTACGGTTTAGGGGAAAATCACCCAAAATCCCAAATTTAGGGCAGTTTAAATTATTAAATTATTTGTAATTCAAAGTTTAAATAAAATAATTACAAATTTCTTTACTCATTGAAAATAGAAAGCAACTTTTTATTCAAATAATATTATTTTAACTTTCAATTAATTGAAATTTATTTTATTTTAATTAATACAAAATTGTTTTTGGTTATTTATATGTATTTTTCAGAGTTATTTGTAATTTCATATTAAAAATAAAATAATTATTACGGGGTAGATCTCGCGTAAAAACGTAAACATGTAAACTTAAATGTAAATGTAAACATGTAAACTTAAATGTAAATGTAATATTTAACATTTAACATTGTTAATCTAATGTCGGCCCTATCTAAAAATCAATTTAATTATTATTATGTATAAACGCAACATAAATTTAAAATATAAAAAGGTTTACGAATAGTAAAAAAAAAAAGAGCTATGGTAAATAAATAAAAATATAAATAAACGAGAAGTATGATAAATAAATAAGACTTTTTTTTTTTTTTTTATTTACTCCAAAGGTATGGTAAATAAATAAAAAATAAAATAAATAAACTAGAGGTATCATAAAGAAATAAAACCTATTTTTATCTTTACTCCATTAACCTCTTTATATTTGTGAAAACTCAAAAAATAGGTTTTATTTAGGTGGATCCTGCTCGACACATAATTATTAATACCATGGGCCAATTACCATATCTATAAAAGAGGTATAAATAAAAACATATCAAATAAGATTAGAAATCAACATCTAATTATATACCAAGGCTATGGTCCAAATATCATTGTAAATAAAAGAAATATGATAAATAAATAAAAATATAAATAAACAAGAGGTATGGTAAAAAAATAAAACCTAATTTTATATTTGCTCCATAAACCTCTTTACACTTACTAACACTCAAAAAATAGGTTTTATTTAGGTGAAGCCTATGGGCAAAATACAATGGGCCAAATTATTATTAATACCATGCAAAAAATACTATTAACCATAATATTAATATTAAAAGATTATTATTATTATTATTATTATTAAATCTAATATTCATATTAATATATCATAATATTGATATTATTAAATATAATAACTTTGTTTTAATCCAATATTAAATTTGTTATATTATAATATATATTAATATATCATGATATATATTAACTTTATATATATGGGAGGTAAGAACAAAGACAAAAGTTATAGAGGTGGAGAAATAGGGGGAGTGACAAGGGAGAGATGGAGATAAACTGAAGGAGAGGGGAGAGGAGGAATAAAAAGAGAGAGAGTGTCATATCCCCAGATTATTGTAAATATTTTATTTATCTCAGTAAAAACAAGAACATTATCTGTTGTATAACTTATATTTTTTTTTGGTAAATGGAAATTAAAAATGACAAGAATATCATGTAACTCCGGTGGAGGGAAGTTAAGACATGGATTAAAAAAAACAGTTGCAAACCCTAACCGCCCTTTCTCCCAACCGTGGAATGGTTTCCAGGAAAAGGAGGGGGAAGAGGGAAAAGGGGGTTGTGCTGTAGATGACAGACAGTAGAAAAAGGTTATGGGACTTACCATGTCTAGTGAGGATCAGATGGTAAGGGCGCAGAGCGCATGCAACCAGCAAAGACGGTAGTCTTTGAGTAAGCTAGGGGGGAGACTGGTCTTGAAAGACAGTCTCAAGGTTGGGTGGGCCTTAACCAGGAAACAACAAGAGGAGGAGTACTTACAGAAGGCGACCCAGGTATGTGGATCTATCTTGAATTAAAATAGAAAAAGATTATTTCTATAGATTGCAGTTCTGTTTACTTGTAGTGCGAAATGGAACCAGAGGGAAGAAAGCTGGGAGGACAGTAGTTTCATCTTTTATTTATTTAAAATATTTTCTGGATAATAGAGGCAGTAGGTAATCTGGAAGAAAGTTAACCCAGAACCTCACAGTTAGCTAGTGCTGTATAAATAGTCCTCTTTTCTCAGTTTTACAACTAGAATATGCTGGTGATTAGGGTGTTGATGGTATTAGGTAAGGCTGTCAAAATGGTTTTGCCATGAGGAGTTTTACCTCATGTAATAATCAGTGTCCAAGAAACAGAGTGTAAAAAGTAATTGAATACCCAAGAAAGACAGTAGGAAACGTGGACAGTCGCTCAAGGGTACGATAATAAACCAAAGGAGAGGAAAACAAACGTTGTACCCGAATTATAGAAGAGGGTAGAGCCTTGAACTAAGACCAGTATCATTTCCTGTGGTTTGAAACTTCGGGATCTAGAATAGAAAGATAGGTCCACGAGAGGGAAAAATAGATTCTTGATACCGGTGTCATTTCGTGGTGATTTTCAAAACTGCGAGGTTAATACAGAAAAAAAAGAATAGTTTGACTTTTAAATTTGCATTACAGTATGCCAAATAACCTCCTTTTAAACAAACATCAAAGATTATATGTATTGCAAGAAAAGCTCGAGGAAAAATCTTGTACTTGGTAGATAACCAGACAGGCTATGCAAGCAGGGTTTTGAATTGTTTATGAGTCTTGAGGGGGCTCGTCAGCCGAAACCCATACGTCGTAAACTACCTCGAGAGAGAGGAAACGCCCCCCCTTGGTAATGAAACCCCTGGGACTGAGCGACAGAGAGACAGTTTTCATGTAAGGTTTTAGGAAAATTGTGGAAAACAATTTATATAGCCTCTGTGTAATAACCCGTATGATCAGCAGAAAACACGCATACAGTAAGAATTAGCCCAGAACTCTAATGCAGATAAAGGGAAATTCTATATTAAAACTTTCAAACTATAGCTAATGAACAGAGTCCGGAGAAGGCCGGAGCCACAACTCAAACTGAAAGGAAATCGCAGCCATTTTCAACACAAATTTTCCTTAACTCAAAACTGTTACTGCTCATACCCATTTAAACGAGGAATCAAGATTTACTATAATATAGTTATTAATTCCGCGGACTATCAAATGTCCAAAATATCCAGGAAAAGAAAGTAGATTATGAACAGCAGAATAACCAGACAATTGAAGTGAACTGTGACCACTATCTCGTGCTAGAATAACCATACAAATAGTAGAGCTAAAGCTAGTGCTAGATTTGGAGAAATCCTCAATTGACACATAACAAAACAGTAAGAGAACTCTTCAGTTCGAGAGCAGAAGTGAGCTTGGAAATATTTATCAATTGAGGCCACATCGTGCCATAATTATTACAACTGGGTAAAACCCTCAAAACCCTAACCTATTCTATAACGAGAAGCTGAATAAGAGGCAAAACATCATATAGCTGTGGAGAACCTCATACACGCCTCAGGCTTTCATACCCAACCAAGGTAAGCTCTTACCCGTGACAGGCGCTGTTCCAAGCCAGTCGAGCTAAGCCGAACCCAACAACCTGCGCAGTAAGTTCATTCCACAAGAGTACTGATTAGATTACCTGATAGGACAGAAAATCTCCAGCTGCAAGAAATAAGGAAATCAAAACAAAAGAATGGGGAGCGAGCCGGCAAACAAAAAAAAATATAGAACAGTATACCTGTAACAATCTGGACCTCTGCCAGACCACGAAGATGGCCTCGAGCAGGCATCATCCAAGGAAATTCCAACAAATTCTAAGAGCAGAGCTGTGAAATGCAATGGCCGCCTTAGAGCAGATTTCGCAGGAGGGCTGCAAAGCCAAATGAGGACAGTCCCGTAGCAAGTCATGCTTGAGGAGAACCCCGAGACAGGTGCCACCGTCGGATCGCTGGAGATAAGCAGCATCGTCGATCTGGGTGGGGTTCTCGAGTGGAGCAGGTGAGGCCGGACGGTCCACCCAAGCCATGTACAGGACAACGCAGACAATATTAACAACAAACCAATCCGGCATGGCTTGCCACGTGACGGAGGCAGCGCGATATCAGATAAAAATTAATTGCAACAGTATGGATCACTCAATTAATCAAACCATGGACATTTACTGAAAATCCGCATGTATAAAGTCCTTAGTAGCTGTATGTATGGTAGTTCTAGAGCCACGTAAAATCAAATACCAGGGTACGGGAGGCCAGCTCCACAAAACACATTAACACCTTGCATGCAGATATAGCTTTAATTTAATAATTTTTTTTTTTTTTTTTAACGGTGGTGACATTACGGAGAGGTATAGAAGGGTAAAAGAGGGAGAGGGAGACACAAAGATGGAGGGGGAAGAGAGAGGAGAGTGGGAGGGAGATAGTGAGAGGATTGGAGGGCAGAGAGAGAGAGTCGGGGGAAGAGAGATAAACGTAGGAGAGAAAGGGCTAGAGAGGAAGAATGAGAGAGAGGAGGAGAGAGGGAGGGATAGAGATATGGAATTGGGGGGGAGAATGGGAGGGAAGAAGAAAGACATAGAGAGTGAGAAGTGGAGAGAGAGAGGGATTGACAAGGGAGAGATGAAGAGAAAGAGTGTATGTTTAGGGGTGAGATAAAGAGATAAATAAGGAGAGATAGAGAGAAGGGGGGAGAGAAGGAGACAAAAGGAGAGAGGGATGGATATAGTAACATAGGTAGAGAGAGAGAGAGAGATGGGGGAAGAGAGAGGGAGGTAAGAGAGAAAGGGAGAAAGTGGAAGTACGAGAGAGAAGATTTGAGAGAGAGGAGGAGAGAGGAAGGGAGAGAGGAGGAGAGAGGGATGGATAGGGAAATGGAGTTGGAGGGGAAGAGAGGGAGTGAAGAAGAAATACATAGAGAGTGAGAAGTGGAGAGAGAGAGGGAGTAACAATGCAGAGATGGAGAGAGAGTTTGTATGTTTGGGGTTGAGATAAATACAAAGAAGGAGAGATGGACAGAATGGGGGAGAGAAGGAGAGAGGGAGAGATATAGTAACAGAGTTGGAGGCTAAAGAGTAAGAGAGAGAGAGAGAGAGAGAGAGAGAGAGAGAGAGAGGAAGGAAGAGAGAGAGGATGTGAGAGAGTGGAGTGAGGGAGGGAAAGAGAGATGGAGTTGGAGGGAGAGAGAGAGAGAGGTAAGAAGAAATAAATATAGAGAGAAAGGTGGAGAGAGAGAGGGAATGATAAAGAGGATGGAGAGAGAGGGAGAGAGGAAAGAAGTAGGGAAGAGAGATATAAGCGGGAGAGAGAGAGAGAGAGAGAGAGAGGAGAAGGGAGGGATGGGTAGATAGATTGAAGAAGTAGAGTGTATGTTTTGGCGGTGATATAGAGAGGAAAATGGAGATAGAGATATAGATGGAAAGTGAAGAGAGGAAAGAAGAGAGAGATGGAGAGAGGGAGGGAGGGACAAAGATATATGAAGTGAAATAGCATGTGTGTTTGGGGGGTTGAGATAGAGTGGAAAATAAGGAGAGATGGAGGGAGATATAGATATATATGGGGGGGGGGGGCAGTGGGGGGAGGGAAGAATATTTCTTGCCCTAGATATATTGATTTCAGTGTAGACGATGATTTCTAATCCAAATTGATTTCTTGCACTAGATGCATTGATTCTAGTGTAGATGTTGATTTCTAATGATATTTGATTGCTTTCACGAGGTGCACTAATTTCAAAGTAGATGATTTTTAATCCTATTTGATTGCTTGCACTAAATGCATTGATTTCAATGTAGATGGTGATTTCTATTCCTATTTGATTGCTTGCACTAGATGCATTGATTTCAATGTATATGTTGATTTCTAATAATGTTTGATTGCTTGCACTAGATGCATTAATGTCAATGTAGATGGTGATTTCTAATCTTATTTGATTGCTTGCACTAAATGCATTTATTTCAATGTACATGATGATTTCTAATCCTGTTTGATTTCTTGCACTAGATGCATTGATTTCAGTGTAGATGTTCTTTTATAATCCTATTTTCTTACTTGCACTAGGTGCATTAATTTCATTGTACATGTTGGTTTATAATCCATTTTTCTTACGTGCATTAGATGAATTGATTTGAGTGTAAATGTTCATTTCTAATCTTATTTGATTGCTTTCATTAGATGCAGTGATTTTAGTGTAAATGTTGTTTTCTAATCTTATTTAATTGCTTGCATTAGATTCATTAATTTCAGTGTAAATGTTGATTTCTATTTTGATGTAATTGGATGTATGATGTTACATTAATTTTAAAGTGATTGGATTAACATTGTGCATTGATTTCAGTGTAAGCACAAAAGATTATTGACAATGTACATTGATTTTTGTGTTATAGTAATTCAACCTATTAATATTGGAGAGAAGGAGAGACAAGGAATGATGTTTACTACAATAGATTGAGCTAAAGATTTAAATGGTTTATGGTTTAACCTGTCCTTTTCATATAATTGATATGAAAATATGACAATCAATATGAAAAGATGACAAAAGTAAAAAGGGTGACAATAAGAATAATAGAAGAAAATAGTTTTAGATTAACCACAATGAAGACCATTTGTAATTGACTATATTCTTATTATTCACATTTTCTATCATTCAACACTATTATATTGTCCCTTTACATTCAAAATTTATATTTCATCATTTTTCATCATTAAAGTTATTATCATCAAAACAAACTGGGGCAACTATGCATATTTAAAATTAAAATATATAGATTAATTTGAGACATATTGTTAAAATTGGCAACCAGGGCAAACCTTCATGTGGGTCATCTTATTCATGGCTGATAATATTTTTATTAGATTCCTCTTGTCGAGAGGTGTAGGATTGATATAAAGATCATCCAATTCCGATAAGTATTCATGGAGATATGAATTTATTTTGATTATGGAATTATTATCAAGCCGACCTACAACTCATGTAGGCTCAGAAGCCCAACAGTCGCATCTATTCACCCACCAACGTTGTGTATAAATATAAGAGGACTTTTCCTCATTTGGACTCACTCATCTCATCACATCTCTCTCTCTCTCTACTGCGCAGATATGAGTCTGTTCTCTACTGCGCTGAAATGGGTCTCTCTCTCACACATGTGAAGCCGGAAGCTGTTGAATTTGAAGCTGCAACTGCAGAAGTAAAGATTGACTTGCGTGGCCTAGAAGATATCCTCTTTGGAACTGCGCTATAGGTTCACCTGAATCTCCTTTGAAAGCCGCAACTTTTGGTGTTGGAATGAAGTCAATCCGACGAACGGTTTGCAAGATATCGACTGCCCTAGTTTGAAGCCGGAAACTGTTGAAACTGAAGCTGCAACTGCAGAAGTAAAGATTGACTTGCGTGGCCTAGAAGATCTCCTCATCTGAACTACACTGTAGGTTCATCTGAACCTCCTCTGGAAGCCGAAACTTTTGGTGGTGGAATGAAGTCAATCCGACTGTCGGTTTGTGAGATATGGTCTGCCCTAGTTTGATAATGAAGTTGCTAATGCTAATGCTACTGATCTAGGGTTTGCTACTGCTGATATGAATCAGATTTATTGTACTATTTCTCTCTGCTGAATTATTGAAGATAAAAGAAGATTTGATCAAAGGGTTTCCCCACACATTGTGGGGTTTGTCCCTGGCTAGCCACCACATCTTGTGTCTCTTGTCTTGGCTTGTTTTCTGTCGATGGTTTAATGTTCTATCTGCACTTTACTTTATGTACATGTGATTGCTAATCGGTGGAATATAATAAGAAAAAGAAGTAAACTGTTATAAGCATAGAACATACCATAATTTAACATGGTATCAGAGCTGAGGTGAAGACAAAGCCCGAGCAAGAGCAAGAGCAATCATTGAAGAGAAGATTGGCAAGGCTATCCTAAAAGAACCATGTGGTCCTCAACACTCTTTCCTGCCGAAGACAAGCTCCGTGAGAAAGCTGACTATCACGGATGGAAGATGTCTATCGATCTAACCCTTGAAGATCAAGGAGTGCTGGACCATGTAAGAGGCAATATTGTTGAGCCTTCATCAAATGCATCTGCTGCTACCTGTAACAAATGGAAAAATGGAGAAGTCAAATTAAAGAAGATCATCCGGGACTCTATCGACAAGTGCTTGGTGGCCTACATCTCTGATCTAGACACCTCCAAGGAAATCTATGATAGACTGGTGAGTTTATTTAAAGTTAATGATGCAAATCAAGTTTTGTTTCTTAGAAATAAGTTGAGGGAAATCAAGAAGGGTAAAGATGAAAGTATGCAAGCATACTTCTTAAGAATCACCGAGATCAAGAACGATCTCCTATCTATTGGGGAAACCATTACTGACAGAGAAATGGCACTCACAACTCTCGGAGGATTACCATCTGAATGGTATGTGTTCAGGACTACTCTTCTGAACAATAATGTATTCCTAGTTTCGAGGAATCAATGGCTAGATGCATTCAAGAACAAACAAGGGTAGAAGAGCAGGAAATGCCCTTGCCTGAAGGTCCTCCTGCTGCTTTTTCTTCTCATGCTAAGAAAAGAAATAATTCTGGGTCTAAATCAAAAGGAAAGGCTGGACCTAAGGGTGGAAGAAAAGGATGATGTTACATCTGCGATAAAGCAAGTCACTATGCAAGGGAGTGCCCTGATAGAAAGGACTCACACCGGGACAATGATCAAAATCCCTCTGATGGCAAATCAAAGGAATGACAAATTCAACAGCAAAGGTAAGAGGAGATCTGGGGATCGAGGAAGAGGACAACCATTCAAGAAGGCTAGAAAGTCCAGGATGTATTAAATGCACCTGACCTCAAAAAGAACCTATTGTCCATCTTGGCAATGGAAGACAAAGGCTACAAGGTAACCTTAAGCAATGGCAAGGTATGTATATGGAAATGCCTTTACTCTTGGGTTTAGTGTTGATTCATCATATCAGGTCGATGGAAGTCCGCCAGGTGTCATGTCTTGTGACACAACTCTTCAGTCCGAACTTTGGCATCAGAGGTTTGCCCACCTTCATTACAAAGCTCTACTTGGTGTAAAACAAATGGTGACGGGGATGCCCAAATTCCAAGTAGAGAAAGAAGGTGTATGTCCGGGATGTGTCGAAGGAAAGCTCAAAAGGGGATCGTTCCCCTCAAGCCAAAGCAAGACCTCCGATGTATTATAGTTGGTTCACTCAGGCATATCTGAGGCTGGCATTAAGAGGGAGACTACTACACCACATACTCTTGAGCAGAATGGTGTGGCAGGAAGGAAGAACCACATGATGATGGAAATTGTCCGGGCCATGCTACATGATCAAAGACTTCCAAAGTTTCTATGGGATGAAACTACAATCACCGTCGTATATGTACAAAATTGATGCCCTCATCAAGCATTAGGTTCCTAAACTCCTGAAGAAATGTTCACCACCGGTCAAAGGGAAGTCGTGATTAGTCATGATGTCACCTTTGACAAAGATATGGCTCTCAGCAAGGTGGACAATCTGCTGACTTTGAGTAGCTCTTAAGAAGCTGACACCAGGGAACCGAAAGAAAAGGATGATGAATCAATGCCTGATGTAGAAGAACCCATGGATCTGATTGATCCTCATTCACATGAGCCTTCCTCTTCTAGTAAGAGGCCTTCATGGCTTAGGGGGATACTTGATGATGCTGAAGGACATGCTGCACCCTGAGGAACCTTCCATCAAAGTAAGAAACTTAACAGGTATCAGGGATACCTGACCATCATGAGCACGATCATACAAAATGAGCCTTCTTCATTCTCAGATGCCGTAAAGCATCAAGTATGGAAGGATGCCATGACCGAAGAATATGAGTCTATCATAAAGAATGATGTTTGGGAAGTAGTTCCCAGACCCCAGGACAAGACTGTTGTTACTTCCAAATGGCTTTACAAGATAAAGCATGCAGCAGATGGAAGCACGGAAAAGTATAAGGCTCATTTTGTTGCTCGAGGTTTCTCCCAAAAGGAAGGTATAGACTATGATGAGATATTTGCACCTGTTGCCAGATATACGACCATCCGCTCGATCATAGCCCTTGCCGCTTCACAAGGATGGAACCTACATCAGATGGATGTCAAGACTGCGTTCTTGCATGGCTCGATCAAAGAAGAGGTCTACGTGGAGCAACCCGAAGGATTTGAGATTTATGATCGAAAATATCATGTATGTAGGTTGAAGAAAGCTCTCTATGGGCTGAAGCAAGCACCCCGAGCATGGTATGAGAGGATCGATAGCTACTTGATGAAGCTGGGATTCACTAGGAGTGAAGCTGATCCTAACCTTCACTTTAAGGTTGAAGATGACAAGCCTCTCATACTGGTGTTGTATGTGGATGACCTCTTTCTAATAGGTGCAAACCCTCTCATTCACAAATGTAAGAGGGAGATGGCTTCTGAATTTGAAATGAAGGACCAAGGACTTGAAGTGTGGCAGAAGCCAAGGGAAATTTTCCTATCTCAAGGAAAATATGTGGTAAATATATTGGAAAGATTCGGTATGATGGACTGCAAGCCTGTGACTACCTCGAGGATCTTAACTTTTAGAAGTTATATGGTAGTGATGTCGGACCAGACTTGGGAAATGCCTCTGAGTTTCAAAAACTCATTCGCATTGATGTTCTTGGTGAACCTCCGTCCGAACATATGTTTTGCAGTTAGCATTGTGAGCTCATATTTGGTTGAGCCTCACTGGATTGATGCGAGGAATCTTCTGAGATGTCTTCAGGACACAATCTCTCATGGATTAAGATACACTGCCGGAGATGTGAGACTACTTGGATATACTGATGTTGATTGGGCAGGCAGTGTGGTGGACCGTAAGAGCACTTCTAGGTATTGTTTCACCTTGGGATCTGCTTCGATATCCTAGATGAGCAGGAAGCAGAAGTCGGTGGCTTTGAGCACCGCCGAAGCAGGATATATTGTTTCTAGCATAACCTCGTGTGAGGAAGTCTGGTTGCGAAAGCTCTTCAGTGAGCTATTTGGATTTACATTGGATACCACTGTGATTCTCTGTAACAACCAGAGGTGGGATTCGATTATTGAGGAATCCCATATTTGTCAATTGCTCCAATAGATAAACATCATCTGGGATATGGTAAGTCAATGAGCAAGGAAGCTCCATCACATTAAGATGATGTACAGGTTGATACACCTTGTTAAAGCGCCGAGGAAAGATCTAATCTGTGATTTTCCCAAACGACTTGGAGTCGGAAAGAAACCCTTGTACAAGGGTCCTGCATGTTACATACATTGAGCTCTGGGAGCTCTGAGGGCTTGCGGTTCCTACTGGAGCAACATATGACCACAGGGTGACTCACCCTCCCCTGGTGGTGCACACTGGAACAAGATGATTCGCTCTCTTGTGGGACAAGATGATTCGCTCTCTTGTGGAACAGGATGATTCGCTCTCCTGTGTAGCAGGATGATTAGTTCTCCTGTGAGGCCTGGATTGATGTGTTCTCCATGGCAACCTAGATTGATGTGTTCTCCACGGAAATTGTAGCAGGATTTAAAATTAAAATAACTAGAGCAACTAAGCATATTTAAAATTAAAATATACAGATTAATCTGAGACATATTAGCATATTTAAAATGACTATATTAATATTAAATGAGTTTACATATTATTGATAAAATTAATCATATGTTCATTAGATTTTCTTTGGCCGCACATGACTAAAACCAACCTAGATCCATCTTAACTCTGGATCTATCAGGTACCGAGAGGGATCAAATCTCTCGAGGTACAAACCTTTCCTCATGTTTTGCACTCAAAAAAGAGGTTTTCACCTCAAGAGATGTGATCCCTCTCGTTGCTTGATAGATCCGAAGTTAAGATGGAACTAGGCTAGATTTATTTTAAAATTAAGGAAATTACAAATGTATTTGAAAGTAACTTTTCATTAAAATAATAATTCTTTACTTTCAATTACATAAATTGATATAAAACTAGCTTGGATCTATCTTAATTTTAGATCTTAATTTTGGATTTACCAAGGGCAGAGGGGATCAAATCTCTTTTCAGTTTAAAAAAGGTTTGTATATGAAGAGATTTTATGCCTCTAACACTTGGTAAATTAGGAGTAATATGATTGAATTATTAATTATAATTATAATTATTAATTTTATATTTCACTTTACTTATTTTTATTTTTATAATTTACCCCAACTTTATTTTGCTTAACATTTTTCACATTAAATTTATTTTACGAGGTTTCCTCAAATTAGATGCTAAAATTGATTTTCAAATAAAATAAATTGGCTATATTTTTTAATATTAAAAGTTATTTTTAATTTGCCCCGTGGTGTAGATTAGTTGATGATAGAGTGGGTTGTTAAGGCATTTCTTATGATGTTATTGGTTTAGACTTCAATTAGCTCAGTGTGCTATGTGTGAGGAAATGTGGGTACACTTGGAGGTGATTATGGTAGTGGATAGAATCGATCCTTAAGTACAAACATGCTATAGTTGTCTTTTCTCTCATATACAAAAAATAACAATAGTAATAATAATCTCGTTTTTTTAATTTTATTGAATTAATTATTTATCAAATTTAGATTTTATTAAAAGCACATGATTTTATTGGAAGTAGTTTAGGTGATGGAAATAAAGGAAACTAATTTTCTTGTAAGCATTTTCTAACTTGTATCTCCACTCAAACAATCTCATAGAAAAAAAAAGTGTTGACCCCACCCATCAAGCAAGCCACCCAATATCACCTTGGTGGCCTTCTCTCACTCTATAGACTACAAGAAGGATATCCTTATATAGGGGGGAAAGCTAGGTCATTGAGTAATGAAAAGAAGTTCCTTAACAAAGACTAGTGATTTGACACTACTCACTCTCAAAGTGTAAGGTCAGGGATAAGTGTTCGAATAGTCAAACAAACCATGAATTATTAACAAATTTGGAATAATTTTAATTACACAACTATGCTTATCCATGCAACCAAATTATACTTGAAAAATGAAAGATAAAGCTTGCTCAATTAACCATATAGCATGAGATGCTAGTGAAGCATATATACAATGGCACAATAAAAATAGAAATTGAATCATAAATTGTCTATACAAGTAAGGAATTAGATCATTCATTTATCGTATTCATGAGAATTGGAGATTGAGAGTTCGTTATCATCATCAAGAGACCATTCCACAATTAAGATATCATACACAAACAATATTAACTTTGTTTGGGACAACAAAGAGTTATGTGTTTGCGATGATAAATAAAGGAAATGTTCAAACTTGTCGTTGTTACTAAGGACAATGAAGCTAAGAAAGTTGAATGTGAACTACTTACACGTTTGTAACATTCAAATGTCATCCATTTATCATCATGCAAGTTGCATGAAGGAAATTTGGTAGTGGTACTAAGTGAACATTCTTTGATCAAAGTTCATACCCTCTCCTTAGCACTACCACTTTGCAAGACGAAGAGGAAATGTGAAATATATGTGAAACCAACTAAATAATTTGGAAAGGTTGCTACAACATATATAGGTGGTCATGTCATGTTGCAAAAGGAGGTGTTGGCCCACTCCCCTTTTCGATAATTTGTCAACCTTTGAATTTAATTCCTTGTGTATGTGATCAAATGATATGACCCTAAAGATTCTATTCCATAATTTTAATCATCCTTTGATCCAATAAAGAAGTGTACAAGGAAGTATAACCTTTCACAAAATCTAAAACAACCTTTGAATCCCCTATGACTTGTAATTTTATATTGTTGAAGTGACACAATTAAAATGACTAACATAAACAACTAATTCATATTATTGTAGTTTTTGTTAGGTAGTCATATTTTTTTTCCTAAACTAAATTAGTCATTTATGTTAGTCATTTTTAGTAGTATTACTTATTAGCTAGTTGTATATTTTAACTAGTGACTAAAATAGTCATTTATGTTAGTTGTTTTTAGTTGGGTCTCTTAATATTGCTAATTTTTTGTAGTATTTCACTTGGAAAAGTTGTGGTGACTAACTTTTTTAGTCACCTAGTCACTAATTTCAACATTTTCTACTAGTGTTATGACCTCATGCATGAAAAAACCATTGCTCCATTGTGTACATTTCCACATGGAACCATCTGTTATCACTCAAGTTTTCCTTTTGATCAGCACAAAAGGATATGGCCGAGGTAACCACAGACCAATATTTGGACTGCAGGTTCTAGCCCCCCTGCAATCAGAGAGGGCTCTCTCTTTCTGATTTAACTTTGTTGGAGATGATTTTATGCTAGTTATTGAGTTCAATGGGGTTTTGTTTAAGTTTTGGTGGGAAGGACGATACTTTCAGGTAAAGAGGTAGGGATAGCACGAAAGTTTTAGAACCATTGGGCATGGAGTCAAGGAGTAAGACTGTTGGTGCGTTTTCTTGGTCACAAGAAAGAATATGGAGCAAGCTAGCTGCATATGAAACAATCATTTAAGGTAAAAAGATGGATTAAAGGCTAAGGAATGAGAGGCAATTAAGAATCTCTCAGTCAGGTTAGCAGAAAGGAGATAAATGAGCCCTATCTAGGAGCAGTTAAGCATTCCTAGATAACAGTCATTCATATGTGAAATAGATCAAACATGAGCCATGAAGGAATTCATATTTATGCCTAAATCAAGAGGAAAACATTAATAAGCCATAGAAACTGAGCATAGAGTGTGGCTAAGCAAATTCTAAACCAATCCTTTGTTCTGTAACTTAAGCATATGTGAAATTGGAATAACAGAGGTGAGAAACACTTATTGATTCATACTGCAGCACAAGAATTCCACATTCATTTCTTCAGACCATTAGACACAGAGCAGACAGTCATTGCTCCAGGATTTTCGGCAATCTTTGATTAAGTAAAACATCTCAGATATCCAGTGCGAGTCTCTCATGAAGATTATCAACCAACCAACCCTTAAAACAATACAGAGGGTGGTATATATAGGGAAAAATATCAAAACTTGTCTATTACAACTTGACCTAAACAGGTCCTAAAGAAAAATGATCACTTTAACCTAATCCTATCCAACAATAAATGTAAGAAAATATCTTTGAGCTGTGCTGAGGGCAGCCATATCAAAACTGAGTTAATGTGTTGTCCTCGATGGCTTGGTGCAGTGTTTCTGCAATAACTATGCATGGGTATCTGGTCCATTGCTGTTCGGCGGCCTTAAATGCTTTAACTGTGATTTGAGGGCTTTAATGGGCTTACACCACTCTATTTGACTTTGTTGTAGGCCATTCAATGTTAACCTGCTTTGGGAACTGCAGATTTCCTTTAAAAATATTCAATTGATACTCTTTGCCGCTTCTTCGATGTGCTGTGGTGCTGAAATTGTAAAATCAATATTCAATGGCCGCTTTTCGGCTCTCTGTTTCCTTTAGAACTGGTTTTTGCTCCTTTCTGAATGCCTCACAAAGAAAAACGGGTCATTCTGCGCCTTTCGGGCTTGCTGGGGGCTGCGCGATGAGGGTCTTTCCATTTTGGCCCATTTCCCGTAGCCATGCGCTAATCGCGCATGAAAGACTACCTCAGAATTTGAATCTGGGCTTCCTAAGCACGATTTTCGCCTTTGCGCCTTTTTTGCTGATGACGTCAGCAGGTGGGACCCAGTACGGCGGATTATGTCAGCATGATGATGTCAGCATGTACGGCGGGTGACGTGGTAGTGACACAGTGGCAGTTACGTGGCGGGGTGAGTTGGCAGTATGGTGGCAGGAGGCCGACGCAGGCAGATGACGTCAGCGGGTGACGTGGTGCTGACGCAGGAGGGCGGAAGTGGTTTTCGGTTTGGGCGCACCGCCTTTGGGCAGAAGGCAGTATCGGAGGAGGGGCTCCGCCATGGCCAAGAGGGCGACGCGTGGCGGGAATACGGCGGTAAAACCGCCCATCTCCCGGATGTTAATCATCGGCGGGTTGGGGAATGGGAAGGCCCACCCACCGTTGATCTGGGGCGCGGACGATCAGACGGTTGGCGGGACGGGTAAGGCGGCGGGGGAATAAGGGATCGGGGCCCGCGGGAATATTCGCATATTAATATTGCGTGGCGGGGGTTTAAACTATGGTTTTT
Source organism: Pinus tabuliformis (assembly GCA_031772625.1). Lineage (NCBI taxonomy): Eukaryota > Viridiplantae > Streptophyta > Pinopsida > Pinales > Pinaceae > Pinus > Pinus tabuliformis. The sequence continues at coordinate 619,751,175 of CM062817.1, forward strand.
GTGGGTTTTTGTGTTAGTTTTAAGCGGGTGGGGGGGGGGGGCAACTTTAATGTTTAATAAAACTTTTAAACATTAATCTTTGGGAAAATGACTGCAGGGGTAGAAATCATGAGGTTTTTAAGGGCGAAGGGGTGGGTAAAGGTTGTTATTCTGACCAGGTGTCAGAGTAACTCTAGGACATGGATGGGCTAATAACAGCCCCAGATGAACTGCTACTTCCCAGACTTAGATGAATAGGGCTATAGTGCCAGGGAGGGGGTATTATTATATTTTTGGGATTTTTATATATAGTTTTAGTAGGGGAAGGGGAAACCGATAGGGAGCTAGATAATAGAGTTAGGAGTTAATATGGAGATGACAAGAAAGCGCTAAGGTAAGGGACCTTAGGCTACAGAGGGAAAATAGAACTTGTGGAAAAGATATGGGTGCCTCTAAGTAAAGCAGATATGTTCTTAGGCAAATGTTATGAAACATGATGAGACTAAGAGGCTCAAGCAGATCTTGACCTCTTCAGGGAAATTAGTAAGTGTTTTGGGGATAAGGAAGAATGGGGAAGTTAGAGATGTCCAGCTTGAGCTCCTGCAGATGAAAACTGCCTCCAACTTGTGATCTTAATAAATATGACACTTGACAACATGAAATGGATCACAAGCCATGATTCTGCAACCACACAGCTACCTACCCAGCCTACCTTCCTAACATTTTTTCTTCTTTTTGGGTGGGTGCACTTAGACTTGCAGACCCTGATTATCCTTTTTTTTCTTTTTGACTGCACTCCTATCTAAATCTACACTTATTTCTGCCAAGGGCCCAGATTAAGCAGTTGGGCTCCTTTGATTCTCTACCTATCTCCAAATCTGCCAAGATTAAGCTGTTTAGACAGATATCATTCTCTATATTCTAAAACAAGAAATTGAAACCTAGGGAGGCCAAGATTAAACTGTTTGGCCCTCCCTTTTATAGAACATTCTTCAAAAATGGTTAAGTCATCAAAATTGGAATACAACAGTGGCACTTGGACTGGCACACTTTCATGGCCTTTTCTTTGACCTCTTTTGGAAATATGGAACCTTGCAACATGAAAGATGACATATTTGGCATGTAAAAAAGTCAATCATGAAAGATGAACACATGTTGCAACAGGAGGCTAACAGTGGCTCCACTTGGGGATGGCATTTCCTTGTGAAAAGCCAGGAACAGCAGGTCCGACTGCCTGATCTTCTGTTGTTGTTGTAGATTGAAAAACTTCTTTATGTTGGCTATTAGATAATTGAAACTTTGTAATATGAACAACCTTCTCCTCAACTGAAATATTTGTGAAATGCATAGCACTGCCTGATTTCTTCTGCATGCTTGCTATTATGTAGAATGTTGGTTGAGCATTGTGCCTTTGAGATAGTGCTAGAACATGGATGAAAACTGATGTGTTTGCCTTAGCCTCGGTCTAGAAACAGCTGCTGATATGAAACTTAAGACTGCAAGATTACAAATAGCTTCTTTTTGCCATGAATTGCTGTGATGTGTCAGTGTTACTCTTTCTGTTTTGTTGAATTTAGTGCAGAGACAGAGCTTTTTAAAACTGGAATACTTGCATTGGCTGTGTCTTTACAAAATTTACTGCTGCTCCTCCACCATTCGGAAAAATAAACAAAGTGCTGATATATACAAATATTACTGTACAAGAAATATATACAGAGCTGCATCGTATCCCTTAGAAGGGATCATGGTAATGTTTCAGCATACGGCCATTAACAGGGCCTTCTTCAGTAGAGTTGCCCTCTACAGATTTGAGAAAATATGTGTTATTTCCCTGAACAGCAAAAATAACAAATGGCCCTTTCCATAAAAAATCAAACTTGGCATGTTTTCCCTTGTCTTCTCTTCGTGAGTCCCACCTTAGAACTTTGTCACCAATGTAGAAATCCTTAGCCTTAACTCTCTTATCAAACATCTTTTTGAGCTTTTCTTGTAAAATTTGAGCTCTGTCATAAACTTGTTCTCTGGTTTGCTGAAGATGAATGCTTTGACTAATCCTTCTTTGAATGTCATTTGGTTCAGCCTGAATTTCCTGTAATAGTCTGATAGTAGGGATGCCCAAGGATGAAGGAAATCTGGCCTCCATGCCATATACTAGCTCATAAGGGCTCATCCCAATGGATCTCTTTGTTGAAAGTCTGTCTGCCCATAGGGCATTTACTAGCTTTTTGTGCCAGTTCTTCTTGTTTTCTTCTAGCACTTTCTTTATGATGTTGATGAGGCTCTTGTTGGATGATTCGGCCAAGCCATTACCTTGAGGGTAATAAGCTGTAGAGTGGCCCAAGGTAATATGAAATTGGTGGCAAAAATTGATCATCTTTTTGGATTTGAAGGCAGCAGCATTGTTAGTGATCATCTTCTCAGGGCAGCCAAATCTAGAAAGGATATTGCACTCAAGGAATTGGATAATAATGGTGTCATTGGATTGCCTACAGGGGATGGCTTCAACCCACTTGGTGAAATAGTCGATGACTGTTAAAATCCATTTGTGCTGGCCTGAGGAAGAGGGATGGATTTCTCCAATGAAGTCAAGACCCCATTGTTGAAAAGGTTTTTTGGTTGAGATGGGTTTCAGGGGCAGGGGCAACAAATATCTTTTGCCCTCAAAGATTTGGCATTTGTGACATGATATGGAAAACTTCTTTACATCTGCAAAAAGAGAGGGCCAGTAGAAACCAGCCCTTAAAATTTTATCAGCAGTGGACTTCCAATATAGATGTCCTCCACAGTCACCTGCATGGAATTCTTTCATGACATTGTTAGTTTCACTCATGGTTAAACAATTAAGCAATATACCTTCATGATTTCTCCAAAATAATGCACCATCTATGACACAAAACTTTAAAGCCTTCATTTTCAAAAATCTTTTCTTGGTTCTGGACAATCCTGGGGGAGCAAACAGGTTTAATAGTACAAAACATATATCAGCATACCATGGGGATTGCAAAAAGGTTTCACTGATCTGTGGATTCGCCAGCTCCTTTTCATTGTCCAGTTGGTTAATGTCCAAGGCTTGAAAGTTTGCTTCAGACATCAGTTTGGCTAAACCTTGTCCCTTTATCAGTTTGGTTGGTTTTATTTCTATGTCATACTCAAGGATGTTTGCAATCCACTTGCCTCTTTTGCCTTCTAATCCCTCTTGAGTCAATATGTCTTTTACAACAGCATTTGGGACATAAGCAATCACATGTTAATATAAAATGTACACTTTGAAATCCTTGATGGCCTTAACGAGTGCATAGGCCTGCTTCTCCATGATTGGGTACTTCAAAGGGGCATCTCTTAAGGCTCGGCTGAAAAATGCAATCGGATTTTCAGCTCCCTATTCATCCTTTTGCAAAAGGACAACAGCTATAATATGATCAGATGCAAAAGAAAAAATGATAAAATCTTTGTCAAATTGTGGGCTGGTGAGGACAGGGGTTTGGGTTAAGGAAAATTTTATACTCTCAAAGCCCTGCTTGGTTTCAAGAGACCATTTTACCTTGGCATCCTTTTTTAACATGTTGCTTAATAATCTTATCAGCTCGGCTAGATTTGGAATAAATCTCCTTAGGAAATTTATCTTTCCAAGGAATGCTTGCAGCTCTTTTACGTTTCTTGGATATGGGATTTGGAGGATGGCTTGGATTCTTTTAGGATCAATTCTAATCCCATCTTTTGATATGATGTGGCCAAGTAATTTGCCTTCCTCAAGGCCAAAAAGAGACTTCTTGGGGTTCAAGGAAATGCCATATTTCCTGCATGTCATGAATATTTGCCTTAAGTGTTTGAGGTGCTCTTGATCAGATTTGGAAAATGGGGTCAAGTCATCAAGGTAGACAACTAGGAAATCATGTATTTCTTTGGCAAATGCAATACACATTGCTCTTTGAAAGGTAGCACCAGCGTTTTTAAGTCTGAATGGAAGCTTTACATACTTAAATGTTCCCCACGGTGTGGTAAAGGCTGTCTTGTCTTGGTCATCCGGGTGAACAAGTATTTGATTGAAACCTGAAAAGCCATCTAGCAGAGAGATTCTAGATGACCCCACTACTCTTTGTAGGATGTGATCCATCTTGGGCAAAGGATAGTGGTCTTTTAGGGAGACTTGGTTTAAATTTCTCAGAACTACACAAGGCTAATCTCACCTGTTTTCTTTCTTGTGGGAACAATATTGGATACCCATTCAGAAAATATGATGGGTGCTATGATACCTGCTTCAAACATTCTTTTCACTTCCTTTTCAATCAAAGGGAGAAGCACAGGATTGATTCTCCTCAGTTTTTGTTTGAAGGGCTTCTGGTTTGGTTTTAAGGGAATGGTGTGTTGAATTACTGAGGTGTCATAGGACTTCAAGTCCTCATAACTCCAAGCAAATACATCTTGGAACTCTTTAAATAAATCAATATACTTCGGCTTTTGATCAGGTGGCAAATTGTTGGATAGTTTGATCATTTTTGGCTTCTCTGTTGTCCCAATATTGTGTTCCTCTATATCAGAATTCAATGGTTTCATTTTTGGTTTTTTAGGAACATCATTTGCATCAAACATGTCTTCTAACGGAGTTAGGCCGACAGGCAGAAAGTTATCTTTTAAGTCAATGACTTCGGCCTCTGTTTTGGCTATTTCCTCCAAATGCATTTGTTTCAGCTGTTCTATGTTTGTTTTGTTAAAAATAGTTGGGTTCAGGATTTGTTTGGCTGTTGCAGCTGTTACAGCCTGCTGGTTTTCATTTGTTTGCTGTTGGGCATCGTTCATAGCATCCATGTCAATGTTAATATTTGCAAATTCATGCTCAAGAGTGAGGAAATTATTAATCTGGGTATCATTTTCGAACACTTGCCAATCTTTAACGTTATTTGGGACAACAAGCCTATGTTTTATTTCAGCTGTAAAATGATGATTTGGCTCAAAGGGAAGCTTGCATGTACTAGCAAAAGTGGCTAGGCTGTGTGCATGAATGTTATGCTCTCTTCAGATCTTGGCCAGCTTGATTTCAGTGAATGCATTGAGTATATTAGTGGCAGCAATCCTATAGCCCCTCATTCTATTGTCATTGGTAACAAAGTTACCTTTCATCTGTTGTATGATTAAGTCAGAGTCACCTAAAATGGACACTTTTGGAGCTCCTAAAGCTTTGAGCAGTTTAAGGCCTAAAAGCAGAGCCTCATACTCTGCCATGTTGTTGGTGCATTTAAAGTTCAGCCTGTAGGCATGGCCTTCTGCATGATTGTTATGTGTATTGTGAATCCATACACCTGCCCCTGCTCCTAACTTGTTAACAAAGCCATCAAACTCTAAATACCATGTGATTTCTTGCTTGTGGTCAATATTGAGAGTTTCAGCCCTTTTAGGATTGGGCAAATTTGCAGTTTCTGCTTGGGGAGTTTCTTCTTGTATGCTGGTTGCATTAACTGTTTTGACAACTTCATCAGTATGTGCAACCGATTCTTCATTGATGTGTGCTTGTTGTTTTAGAGCCAAAGGCTCACCATCAGTTGGAGAATTTGTATCATCATTAAACAAAATAAAAGAATACATATCAGAATGGATTGAGTAAATGGGAAAATTTTCAGGCGTGCTCTCACTACTTACCACATATTTCATGAGTGTTTCTCTGTACAGTCTCTTTGGTTTCCCAAAGACTGAAATAGTGGCATAGGAGAGGTCTAACTGAAGGGATCCTTGGAGCTTTGCTCCCCATGACCTTGATAGGAGCATACCGTACTTTGGTGGGATGTCAGCCACCACCACATCCATGAGGATGGTCTTGTTGGGATATTGGACTAAGGAGACACACAAGTCTTTGATGAGGCCTAAACACTTGACTTGACTTGAGTCAAAGGAAAATAGATCTTTGTAGGGTCTTGTGATATCAAGGTTTAGCTTTTCCATAATTGCTTTGGGCATAAGATTGTGCGATGCTCCTGAATCAAACATAGCGTTGTGCAAAACTTTGTCATGTATATGCAAACTAACATAGAAGGGTGAAATAGGTCCATATGTTGACTTTCCATTAACTTCTGGACCAAACAGCAGTTCAGGGGTATCATCCAAAACATTTACATCGTCCTTATTCTCTGGGATTTGAAGTGACCTTTGAATTTGTTGCCTATATACATCGTGTTTGGCAAGTTCTGAGAGGGGGATAGATATCTTAAGTTTTCCAATCTCTGCTTCTAAGTTAAATGGCTTTTCCAATGGAGTCTTGGTGTTGATGATGGCAGTTTTTTCTTCCTTTTTTGAATTACCAGCGATTTTCTCTTGTTCATCAGCGTTATGGGAATTGATTGCTTGCGGTTTTTCTGTTTTAGGAGAGCTTTTTGGAATACTGGTCGAATTTTTCTCAGAGGAAGAAGGTGGCAGAGGCTGATCAATAGAAGGCTGCATTTCTGTTATGTCTTCTACAGTCACTTGATGCGGGTTTGGGACAGGTATATCAGCTGGTTCTGTTATGACAACCTTTCTTTTAATCTTGTTGGGCTGTTTGCCATCCTTTGGTTTGCTAGGTTCAGAAATGTCAATGGTCCTAGTTCTCAGCTTATATTGTTTGTGGACCTCATACACAACAGTATCATAACCTTGTTTAAAATCAAAAGACTCACCAGACTTAGTCTGAAATTGACTATAGTCATGCTCATCTTGGTCTTCTTGGCTCAGAAAAGTTTGATGCTCACCCTTTAGATCCATTAGATTCATGTGAGTGTCTTCTATGGGTTCACTAGAAGTGGATGCCTCAGCATAGTTTTCTTGGAAAGGGGGTCTTATGTCATGATCTGGGCTTGACCTACCAACATTTGTGTTCTGCGTTTTCCTAAAATTTGGGTTCCTTATGGTATTGGACTGTTGTCCTTCCCATGATGACTTCCTCTCAACACTCTCTACTCTGTCTCCCAGCCTTTGCATGCCACTGATAATAGCATCAAGCTTTTGTTCTAAGGCTGAGGGTTCTTCCTTAAAGGTGGTTCTTCTTTCCATTCTAGCTCTATTTCTTTTGGCAATTAGGTTGGCCTCTATGCTAACAGCAACATTTTGCATGTCTGCAAGGGTCTGAGGGGCTCTTTCTTTTAACTGTTATGCCATATCCAGGTCGAATCCATCAGGGAATTTATACAAGGCAAGATCAGGTGGTGGTCTTAAGTTCTGTGGTATTGCATTATAGACATTATTGAATCTTGCACAGTACTCCAAAACAGTCTCTTGAGGACCTCTTTTAATTGTATCATATTCAGCTAGTATGTGCAAGGGGTCTTTCTTTTTCTCCCATCTGTTGGTAAAGGATTGGTAAAGCTCATCCGGAGTGGTTATAGAATTTGCAGCAAGTGATCTGAACCAAGTTCTTACATCACCTATTAGACTTTGAACAAAATTTTTCATTCTCACGCTATCATCATCTATTTCGTAGTTTTCAAAATAGTCCTGCATCTTCTTGGTATGCTGAAGTGCAGTGAAAGGACCGGTACTATCAAAATATGTAATTTTGGATTGGTAATCTTGAGGCAAGGCCCCAAGATTAGCAGGCAATTGCAGGGGTGCATATCTATTAGCCATATTCACAGGGATAAGTGGAACAATAGGAACAACAGGAACAGCAGGAACAGCAGGAACAGCAAGAACAGTTGTGACGACAGTAGTGGTAATAGGAGTATGTGGAGTGAATGAAGGTGTGGAAGGAGTGCTTTGAGATGTGGATGATGAACAAGGGGAAGCAGGGGTTGAACGAAATAAAACCTTGACAGGAGTTGGAACACAGCTTGGGTGAGCTGCTTCAGGACTCAAATCAGCAAAATCTTCTTGTCTTTCTTGCTTCCTAAGGATCTTTGGGATTAAGTTCGGATTTTCAAAAACAACTGGAGGGTTTGGATCTGGGTTTGACCTTGTATGACGTAAGTTATTTTTGGGAGCCAGCTTCCGAATTTGTTTTAGGTATTTTTCTGGGAATGCCTTTAGAATTAGCAAGGAACTGATCAAAATTTGGGAACAGCTATCTGCAGCTTAAAAATAGCATGAAGATTGACTGAAGCAGCTTTTATTTACTCCTGAAAATGCAAAGCAAGAACAGTTTCAAAGGCTCCCTGGCTGATATTCAGACTTCATCTGTAGTTTTAAGGAGTAGACAACACTTGAAAAATTGATTTGGTTCCCCAGCGGAGTCGCCATTATGTTGTCACTCAGGTTGTCCTTTTGATCAGCACAAAAGGATACGACCGAGGTAACCACAGACCAATCTTTAGACTGCAGGTTCTAGCCCACCTGCAATCAGAGAGGGCTCTCTCTTTCTGATTTAGCTTTGTTGGAGATGATTTTAGGCTAGTTATTGAGTTCAAGGGGGTTTTGTTTAAGTTTTGGTGGGAAGAATCTCTCAGTCAGGTTAGCAGAAAGGAGATAAATGAGCCCTATCTAGGAGCAGTTAATAATTCCTAGATAACAGTCATTCATATGTGAAATAGATCAAACATGAGCCATGAAGGAATTCATATTTATGCCTAAATCAAGAGGAAAACATTAATAAGCCACAGAAACTGAGCATAGAGTGCGGCTAAGAAAATTCTAAACCAATCCTTTGTTCTGTAACTTAAGCATATGTGAAATTGGAATAATAGAGGTGAGAAACACTTATTGATTCATACTGCAGCACAAGAATTCCACATTCATTTCTTCAGACCATCAGACACAGAACAGACAGTCATTGCTCCAGGCTTTTCAGCAATCTTTGATTAAGTAAAACATCTCAGATATCCAGTGCGAGTCTCTCATGAAGATTATCAACCAACCAACCCTTAAAACAATACAAAGGGTGGTATATATAGGGAAAAATATCAAAACTTGTCTATTACAGCTTGACCTAAACAGGTCCTAAAGAAAAATGATCACTTTAACCTAATCCTATCCAGCAATAAATGCAAGAAAATATCTTTGAGCTGTGCTGAGGGTAGCCGTATCAAAACTGAGTTAATGTGTTGTCCTCGATGGCTTGGTGCAGTGTTTCTGCAATAACTGTGCATGGGTCTCTGGTCCATTGCTGTTCGGCGGCCTTAAATGCTTTAACTGTGATTTGAGAGCTTTAATGGGCTTACACCACTCTATTTGACTTTGTTGGAGGCCATTCAATGTTAACCTGCTTTGGGAACTGCAGATTTCCTTTAAAAATATTCAACTGATACTCTTTGCCGCTTCTTCGATGTGCTGTGGTGCTGAAATTGTCAAATCAATATTTAATGGCCACTGTTCGGCTCTCTGTTTCCTTTAGAACTATTTTTTGCTCCTTTCTGAATGCCTCACAAAGAAAAACGGGTCATTCTGCGCCTTTTGGGCTTGCTGGGGGCTGCGCGATGAGGGTCTTTCCATTTTGGCCCATTTCCCGTAGCCATGCGCTAATCGCGCATGAAAGGCTGCCTCAAAATTTGAATCTGGGCTTCCTAAGCACGATTTTCGCCTTTGCGCCTATTTTGCTGATGACGTCAGCGAGTGGGACCCAGTACGGAGGATTACGTCAGCATGATGACGTCAACAGGGTGACGTCAGCATGTACGGCAGGTGACGTGGCAGTGACACGGTGGCAGTTACGTGGCGGGGTGAGTTGGCAGTATGGTGGCAGGAGGCTGACGTAGGCAGATGATGTCAGCGGGTGATGTGGTGCTGACGCAGGAGGGCGGAAGCGGTTTTTGGTTTGGGCGCACCGCATTTGGGCAGACGACGGTATCGGAGGAGGGGCTCCGCCACGGCCGAGAGGGCGACGCGTGGCGGGAGTACGGCGGCAAAACCGCCCATCTCCCGAACGCTAACCATCGGCGGGTTGGGGAATGGGAAGGCCCACCCACCATTGATCTGGGGCGCGGACGATCGGACGGTTGGCGGGACGGGTAAGGCGGCGGGGGAATAAGGGATCAGGGCCCGCGGGAATATTCGCATATTAATATTGCGCGGCGAGGGTTTAAACTATGGTTTTTGTGGGTTTTTGTGTTAGTTTTAAGCAGGGGGGGAAACTTTAATGTTTAATAAAACGTTTAAACATTAATCTTTGGGAAAATGACTGCAGGGGTAGAAATTGTGAGGTTTTTAAGGGCGAAGGGGTGGGTAAAGGTTGTTATTCTGACCAGGTGTCAGAGTAACTCCAGGACACGGATGGGCTAATAATAGCCCCAGATGAACTGCTACTTCCCAGACTTAGATGAATAGGGTTATAGTGCCAGGGAGGGGGTATTATTATATTTTTGGGATTTTTATATATAGTTTTAGTAGGGGAAGGGGAAACCGATAGGGAGCTGGATAATAGAGTTAGGAGTTAATATGGAGATGACAAGAAAGCGCTAAGGTAAGGGACCTTAGGCTACAGAGGGAAAATAGAACTTGTGGAAAAGATATGAGTGCCTCTAAGTAAAGCAGATCTGTTCTTAGGCAAATGTTATGAAACATGATGAGACTAAGAGGCTCAAGCAGATCTTGACCTCTTTAGGGAAATTAGTAAGTGTTTTGGGGATAAGGAAGAATGGGGAAGTTAGAGATGTCCAGCTTGAGCTCCTGCAGATGAAAACTGCCTCCAGCTTGTGATCTTAATAAATATGACACTTGACAACATGAAATGGATCACAATCCATGATTCTGCAACCACACAGCTACCTACCCAACCTACCTTCCTAACATTTTTTCTTCTTTTTGGGTGGGTGCACTTAGACTTGCAGACCCTGATTATCCTTTTTTTTCTTTTTGACTGCCCTCCTATCTAAATCTACACTTATTTCTGCCAAGGGCCCAGATTAAGCAGTTGGGCTCCTTTGATTCTCTACCTATCTACAAATCTGCCAAGATTAAGCTGTTTGGACAGATATCATTCTCTATATTCTAAAACAAGAAATTGAAACCTAGGGAGGCCAAGATTAAACTGTTTGGCCCTCCCTTTTATAGAACATTCTTCAAAAATGGTTAAGTCATCAAAATTGGAATACAACAGTGGCACTTGGACTGGGACACTTTCATGGCCTTTTCTTTGACCTCTTTTGGAAATATGGAACCGTGCAGCATGAAAGATGACATACTTGGCATGTAAAAATGTCAATCATGAAAGATGAACACCTATTGCAACAGGAGGTTAACACCATCAGCATGCATAATCAATGCTAAATCAACTACAGATACGCATAGACGCATGTAGTCAAGAATAAGCCATCAATTCTTGTAATTAACCTACAAGACTGATACATGTAATCAAAACATTCAAGAATGCACCTGATATACAAGGAGTTAGTGAAGCGACATATAACCATATGAAACCAGTCATATACTCATGACGATGCATTCCACAAGATCAACATCAAATTCTCCATGACAACCTTACTACAACCATAATTAATCATCAAGAAAATGTAACAAGCAAATGGAATGAAAGTGTAAGAGACACACATGCAACTGACATGCTTGCATGACCAACACACACCACCTATCCAGTCTGAGGGGTGAACCAACTCTAATACCACTCTGCGGTATCAGATATGACCCAAAGAGAGCCCAACCCATTCTGATACGACTGTGTAACACCCTCCTCCCACATCTACCCAAGTAACCATGCCAACCACGTAAACATGTGATGAGAGGCTACGATTATTGGATTCAACCTCATATGTGACCTTAAGGAAGTGGAATCAACAGAACACAAAAACTAACCTATCCACATCAGCAACAAAGCCCTTAGGAGACATGTCAACCACTCAGACATCCTGTCCCTAGGTCCCCCTAATGTTCTGGACTTCTTAGGCCTCAGTCGCTCCCATGCTATAGGCAAGAGAGCATCAAGAAACCCAAATTCTCTCTCACAAGGTTTCCTTCTAGCGACCAAAGACTAGACTTGTTAGTTCTATGCCATCAACCCCAGGATTTGAGCCACTTGTTTAGGCCTAGAGCCCAGGCCACTACCCAAAATGGAATTATAACTCGGGAACATTAAAATAACATGGAAATAATTATGCAAAAGAAATAAGTTGAACAAGACCTTAATCAGACCCCTACTAGCCACGCCAAGAATTTCATCAAACATATCATTAACATGTAACCTACATGTATAAACAATAGAATTAAGTGTAGGGATCTCATACTTATCTGAGAATCACTATGAACCATTGTTGCCTCATGTCATTTTCTGCATTAACATATATTAGGCCATAGATACATTATCCATTCATTTACAAGTGAAAACATGTTGAGAGCCATACATAGATGTTGTCATAAAACATACATATAACCAACATAATAGGGACTGAAATATCATGAGCATATCAGCCATAAAATCCACATATACATCAGTACATTTACACACGAAAATCAAGGGAATGAATTTCTCTTTAACGAATGCAATAAACCAACCAAAGATTGGACTAGCACATTCCACCTGACTATAGAATGGCTAAGCCAAATCTCTCTTCATCCATTCACCCCTGTGCCATATTCCAAGCATGAATGTGGGAATCAAACCTAAAGAACCAACCAGGGCATACTAATTCTAAACCACCTCACCCTCATCAATAGAAACCAACCTTTACCGTAATCCATCCCGAATCACTAGGCCAACATAATGAACACATCATAGCAAGCTTTACCATGATCTCCAACCGATCACTAGGCCAAACAAGCATGGATGCCACCAGATTTCTCCACCTACACCGTGAGGAATTTTCCTGTCTCCTAGTCTCTCAAGCTTTATCGCAATCCAAACCCAGATAACTAGGGCCTAAACCAAGATCCACTCTCTAGGCTTTATGGCATATCCCAAACCTAGGATTACTAGGCCCAACAAAGAGAAAACCACCTCTTGGCTTTACGTATAACCTACCATTCGCCAAAAAGGATTCCTAGGCGCACCAAGGAAACACAATCCTAACTTTACCGCAACCCATATTTTGGCTCAAGGGTCACTAGGCCAATGGCTTTACCATGATCCAAAGTTCGGTTCAGGGACAAATAGGCCATGTGCTCTACCATTCAGAGATCTACCCCACTCAGCTTCGAATCCATTTAGAAATCCATCTCAACCAAAACATGAGAATCCCATCACACTATGGCTATCGATAAATGGCAAGGCTAGGCTGGTAACACTGTTACACCTTGAAAAATCCATAAAAAGAACCACATGTAATAACATGCATGCCAAATCTAGCAAGGAAAATACACATGCAATCGATACTTGAAATGGTTCTTGTTGTAGTTGCTTGATCGTGCTTTTCATTCCTTGATGTTTTCTTCCTCTTACCTTATTTGCCTTTCTTTCTCCAATGCCAAAATTGCTCAAAGAAAACTCAAAGCATCCAAGAGTCAGAGAGAGAGAGAGATAAAATAATGACAGAGCTCCAAAAATCAATTGAAAAAAGGTTATAAACTAATCCTCAGAAGCCTTTTTATGAATGAGGCCTCTATTTTCTTCATTTTCCATTATTTTCCTTGAATTTCCTCCTCACATGCAACCTATGACATTTCACCTCCCTTTTCTCCTAATTCCCATTAATTTCATAAATAAATGTGACAAAAATGCCATTTTGCCTTTTCAATGCCTTAGCCATTGCCTTTGCCAATTTCCTTAGCCATAATAAACCAAATGAAAACCCCCTAAGATGTCTTGCCCAACATTCAACTTGGAATAAGTGTCTCGTCAACCATGGTTATTATTTTTTCTTTTATTAAATTTTATTACATGCAATTTTCACCAGGGTTGTTAAACATGCTAATGCATTTGCAAACAACAAAGGTATTATGTGTTGACCATCTGTGAAAATTCATAGTAAAATTTTTAAATGCAAACACAGGCAATAATTGTAGGCACATGCAATGGCTATAGACACATAGTCAGCAAAAATTTCTCACAACAAAAAGGCTCAGTGATGTTAAATCCTTCCATTCAGTATCAAACACAACAATAAATATTGTAGGGTTTATTGAGGCAAAACGAATCATCTACAGTTTTATGGTACTTACCTGTGATGCTGCTTACTCAATTATATCCTTGCCAACACCTTTTAAGCCAAACCAGACCTTATTCTTACGCGAATAGTCTTCCAAATACATACCTCAGTTGCTAGTAGCTATTAAAAACCAATTTTTCTTCCTAACTGTGCTCATCCTGTTGCTTCCTTCTCTTCCTTACCCCTTCATCCTCATCTGTTTCTCTTTTCTACTGTCGCCCCTCACCTCCAATTAGTTATGCCCTTTCACGTCTCCTCAATTTTTCTGCCATCTAGCCCTTCTCCATCCTTAGCATTTGTTTGCTATCTGCCACCTTTACAATTCTCCTTCTCGATCCTTCCAAGTGTGGCCCTTCTCCCCTTCTCCATGTGCTCCAATTCTGCAAAATATTGCTCTCTTGAAGTCTCTCTCCATGTCCTCCCTATTTTGGATTGTCTAATCAACTACCCCTCATCTCTGTTACAAGGCACCCTCCCCTTGAATGCCTTCTCCCCCTCTTGTTCAAAGGGATAATGGGTAGTGATATGAAGGTATGATGGTTGTAATCCAAGAAAAAACATAGGAAACCAGATTATCATCATTTTCATTATGATTTCCCATACCTTAGATTAAATAACTTCTAATTGACTTTTTACCACCATCTTCTTTTGTACGAACCATTATTGGTAATCCTAAGAGAGGGGATTTGAAACTTATGTTCCCCGAACAATACCAAAGGAATGTTGATGCTATGTTGTTGAGAATAATTGAAGTGATGTTGAGTGTTGACATTAGATCCAGATACAATAATTATTGTTGTTGAAGTGGTAAATGATAAACTATGATGACAAGGGTGGTTGTTTCATATTTTGTAACCATAAATAAAATGAAATTCAAGGTACCGTAATACATTTTGAAAAGTGCATATATATATGTTGTGTTCGAGTCACTCACAGGTTCTATCAATCGAGAGAGAATGATGAATTCCCACTATTGCAATTAAAGATGTCTACCATTAATGTATGTAATTCATAAGGTACATATATCAACACACATATCGAATTACTGAAATAAATTATTACATTGACCACATAGTGTAAGGTGTTACTTACACTATATACATTCTTGTACCTTGACTATGTCAACATCCATATTCCTTGTTGATGACTGTTATTACCAAAATATCTGCATATATTGTGGGATGTCAGGGTTGGTTACAAATAACCTGACAAATATATAGTCTAAGAGATGGGAGTTATAATTTTTTTTAGATATCTTCAAATGGGCATGAGAATCCAATGTCAAATCTCCTGCAAGATTGTAGAAAAATTGTAGAATGTTAAAGTAGATAAATTTATCCACCAAAGTCAGCACTAATCATGGCCAACATTGCTCAAAATTAGTGTTCTTTACTACAACTCCAAATTCTTCATATGTTAATAATTTCTTAATTATAAAAGAGAGGCAGATGAGGAGGAGGGATGAATGGTGTCTCTAAATATAATAAGGCTAAGGTTTAGGGTCTAGACCAATTCTTGGTGGAAAAATTGGCACACAAGTCAGAGGTTGTATGCAACCAATGAGTTCAGAGATTTGGTTCATGACATTTTTTTGGCCAAAATGGAATTTTTTTTGAACAGGTGGATTCAAACTAAACTCATCAACTCTAATAATTATGATAATGGTAAATCCTTTCTCATAATAAATAACAATATAATTAAACTGGTGAAATCATTAATTAGCAAGGGGATATTTGTAATTTTCTCTCTCTCTCGAGATAGGTAAGCATGGAAAATATATCCACCTTGGTACCAAACTCCATAGAATCCTTATTATTTCTATAAAAAATCATTTTGGTTGCAACTTTTGCAGTTTGATCAGCTTTAGACTCTGTCAACTCTATAAGGAAAAGGTTGGTTGACGAAGCATTAAAATCTTCCATACATTACCTTTTCCATAGAAATGTGATACCTATGAGGAAAATAGTGCTTGATATTTCCTTTCCATGTTGTTTGAAAATCCATAATTCTCCTGAAATTGTCGCATTCTAGCAGAGTGGACCAACCATGAAGTTTTCCTATTCTAAAGTGGTCCATACCTACAACACTCAACAAATCTACAACTGTAAAATATATGTTTCATTGTTTCCTCTATTTTAAATTTAAGAAAACACTTGAAATTGTCACATTATAGTTGAGTTGACCAAGCATGAAGTTTTCTTATTCTAAAGTTGTCCATTCCTAAAAAACTCAATGAACTCTACAACCATGAAAGACAAGTTTCACTATTTCTCTTGTTTGAAATGTAAGAAAACCATTGGTTAACCCTCTTTTAATATTTTATGAATTGGATTAACAACAAGGGACTGATTGATTAACAGGCAACCTAAAACTTGGAACTTGAAAGATGTTTTGACTTCCATATGGTTTGAAATTTTTTTATCCATCTATTAGCCTTATCCTGAATTATCTGATTTTAGCAAAGCCACCCTGCTATCTATGACTAGTGTTGGGCACCAAATTGGGCTATCTTTCTATTGCATTTCCATCACCCTTTTTGACCTTTTTGCACTTATTTACCCATGATTACTATGCTAAATCTGTAAGGTAAATACCCCTGTCTTGTCTATTGGAATATTTTATTAATGAAGTAAAGTCGGGGGGTTTTGCCTATTCATAGCACTAAAATGTGTGTTTGACCACAGCTTTTGGAGAATAGGAACCAATGCTTCAGCATCCCGCAGCAGATCTGCAATTCACAACAACGACTAGCGATAAGGAGGCCACACAGCTGGAGTCGCAGATCCCTGAACCATTCTTGGACCTCTTGCTGATCCTATCTATCTGGTGTTGGTGTTGTTCCAACTAATGTACATTTCTGGGTATACGGTTACCAGGTTTTGGGGAAAGATGTCATTCTCCCTCGCTGTGTATAAAAGATAGATTATTCCTGTAATTTGGGGATGCCCCATCAATATTGTAATTTCCCTTTTCAGATTAATAAAGTATCATCTATTTTTCTGTTCCAATCTTCGTTGTGACTAACAGAACCCTGATCAGAGAGCTGGGCCCACTCTTCTGATCAGGTGCTGCGTCTTTCTGTGTGTGTTATTTATTAGTTTATGCTTGCTGTTATAGCTCTTTAATTCTTATAATTACTTTTCTGAAGTTTGTATTTAGTTTAGTTTCACAACAATGTTTTGAATCTTAATCGTGAACCCTTGGTCGAAACGGATTGTGCTCTTGCCCTCGCATATACCTTGCGCGTTGCCTTGAAAGGATACACACCTAGATTGATAAATTAATGTAGGAATAGGGTGAATAAATCATTCATATCTGGACCCCAACATTTTGGCGTCGTTGCCGGGGAGGCTAACAAGGTGCGAACATGATCCGGACCAACCAAAGGGTCAATCTCTCGTTCTGGGGAGAGAACGAGTTTTCTCACTCTTCTCTAGGTCCTGAGCGTAGTTGTTCTTTCTGCTTGTTTTTTTATTTTTCTTTTCTGTTCAATTTGGGCCACTCTCTTGTCCTGGGGAGGGAGGAGTCTTTTGACACCCTACTCTAGGCCCCAAGTTAGATTTATTTCTTTCAAACCCTTGTGTGTTTTTTTCAGGAAACCCTAGCTTTTACCCTGGGGAGGGAGGAGTCTTTTGATGCCCTGCTTCAGATCTAGAAGTATTAGGTCTTCTCGAGGTGTGTGTTTGTTTCTGGTTCTTGTCCTGGGGAGGGAGGAGTCCTTTGACACCCTGCTCCAGGCCCTGAACCCTAGATTCCTGTTTTTTTTTGCTGTCTCTCTTTTTGTGAGTTCTTTTGTCTTGGGGAAGGAATGGTCCTTTGACACCTTACTTCAAGACTAAAGCATTGTAGGTTGATACCAAGATACCAACATTTGTATGAACAAAGAACCAAATAAGAGGGACAGAGGGAGAGCCCCAAAGAGGGGAGGACCAGACTTGGGAAGAAAGACCTATATCCAACAAATTATAGCAAAGGTTGAATCAGAAGCATCCTCTCGCATAGCTGTGAGACCAAGGGCATGGAGAGTGAAGTCTGAGGGACAATCAGTAGATCAACCAGTGTTGTCTACAACATTCTTTAGTGATTCAACACAACAGGTCCCTCTAGCAGTTGAAGAAACATCCAGTAGTATACCTGACCAGGGAAACCTTACACCGGGAAATAGAAGGGGAAGAGGTCACAAGCAGAACATCGACAGAGTCAGACCACTCCAGCAAGGGAAAGGAGGTTGTAGCCAAGGGATCAAGTCATCAGGACGCAGGAGAAGGAAACGAAGGGGTACTTGCATCACCAAGGGACCAAGGAAGTGCTGCTAAAGTAACTCGAATCCGAGTGGTAAGGAATCCTCAGCCATCTTCCACAGAGCCTGTTGAAATTCCCAGTTGTAATTGGAAGATATTTATGGCTCCCACAACTTCCACCTTCGAGTTTTCGATTAGGGATCTGGGAGCTAGTGCGCCCACAAAGCCTAGTCCATTAGCAGCCTTACCAAGCTTTCATGGGCTTCTTTCAAAATACCTCGACACATTTTTATTTGAATTTGACATAGTATGTCGTGGGTATGACTACACGACAGATGCCCAGAAGTTGAAGATTTTCCCTGCTACATTAAAAGGGACAACTTTGCGATGGTTCATGGGCCTTGGAGGAAGCTCAATTTCCACATGGGATGACATGCAAACAACTTTTCTGGAAAAATACCAGGATTATTGCAGATCTCGGAACATCAAGGAGGAAATTTTTAAGTTAACACAAAAAGAAGACGAGAGCTTGGAAGATTCTGTGGAACAATTCAAGTACACCTTACAGAGGTCAGGTCACTCCGACCTGGATAAGGAAATTTAAAAAATTATCCTCCTCCGATATTTTCGTGAGGACTCGATGGAACTATTGAACCTCATGGGAAAGGGAGACATCTCTAACGAAACCTTTGACGTTATCTGTGAACTATGCATTCAGTACTCAAGGGGGCTTGCAAGAAACAGACAAGGGGTTCACTCAGCAAAGGGGTCTGGTGAGGGTGTTACGAAGGCAGAAATCGGGAACCTGCTAGACAACTTGAGAACAGATATCCTCAGTACTCTGTCGGCATAGATGGATACATTACAAGTAAAACAGAAGCAACTAGAATTGGACAGGACCATGGCGATATTCTGCCCAAAGTGTAGAAAGAAGCATCCAGAAAGGGAATGTCCATTAAACTCCATAGAGGAATGTGCAATATGTGAGCTAAATCATGCAACAAGCTCATGCCCCTCCTTGCTAGGCTTGAAAGTAGTATTTCAAGGGATGGGGGAAGACACGGAGCAACTGTACCTCATGGGGTCTAGAAAGCCATGGCAGCCTCGACCACCAATGGGAAATCTAGGTATGTACTCAGATCCATCTCAATATTTCAATAATTTCAGTATGAATCCTCAGTCCATGCCCTATCCTCCCATGTGGCCATAATACCAGTTTCCACCTTGGCAGTAGTGGAACCCTCAAGCCAGTTTGAGCTCCCCATGGGCTCCAACTTGGCGAGGATCCTCTCCTGGGCAGTTTCCTCAGCCGATGCCACAACAACAACTCCAACTTCCCTCTAATGTGCCTCCTAGTAATCAACCTGCCCGTCCTCAGCTTCTAATACAACCTAACTCGAATCCTGATCCTAATAATAATGGAGCTCATCAAGCTGACATTCTTAACCTACCTTCGTATAGCATCTCTACTGCAGAGTTGTATGAAATGAATCTACGATCAGGGCAGACAGTCAATGTTCAACCTCCTCCAGTTATCATTGAACAACTTGATAGTGAAGGTAAGGAATTAGAATTAATTAATAAAGAACCACAACAAACTGATAGAAACTAGGTGCCTCCTACAAAACAATATCAATCCGAACCACCTTACCTGGAGAGATTAACTTTGAATAAATCAAGCCCTTAAGCCGAATTTGATTTATTAGGAGAATTGCATAACTTATTTGTCAAAATTCCCTTCTTATAAGCTATGAAGAACGTGCCGATATATGCGAAGAATCTTAGGAAATATTGTTCAAAGGAACCTGCAAAGAAATCCAAAGACCCCCTCACTATTCATGTTATGGGAAAATTATTAGATTGCATGATGGGAAAGTCAATGCTTGTAAAGTATGGAGATCTAGGGAACCCAATTCTGACAATACAAATTAATGGGGTAGAGATTCTGAATGTGCTGGTAGACCTGGGGTTGCCATCAATGTTATCACCACTGAAACTATGCATGCATTAGGTCTTTGTAACTTGAAACATACACCTACAGTATTGGAATTGGCAGACCGATCTACAGTCAAACCTATAGGGGTGTTGGAAGATGTAACAATTTCAGTGGATTCATGGCACTATCCCATGTTGGCATTATGATACAGGTATGATACAGGTGTTGTCCTTGATGGCAACTCACTCAGATGACAAATCATAGTACAACTAGTAAATAGCAAAGAATTAATGATTAGAGAGGTATACACAGGTGTGATGTGACAAAGAAGCATATACACGCGGGTTCACCATATACCAAGTCGTGTATACGTACACACACACATTTACAGAAGGAAAGGTGTGTACATGTTGGGAATCTAAGTTTTGGTCCGTGGTATTTGGTCCATGGTATTTTGGTATTGGTCCATGGTATTTGGTCTGAAGTGTTGACCCCAGGTATTGGGTCCAAGGTATTGGTTCTACGTGGTTTTGGACCATGGTATTGAGAGAGGCCTAAACCTATATAAGGAGAAGATCATTAGGCCAAGAGGAAAAAGTGTGCAAGTGATGAATATCTAATGAAGTGTGAGATCTAGTATGTTGGTTATGGGTTTGTGATGCTTTGCTTGATCTGAACCTAGGAGGCACCTATGCGGTTGATAAAGGTTGATGGACTGGGATCATGAAGACTAAAATGCATTATCATTATATGGTATGATCATGAATAGATCTGAATACTGACGCATGTTTTATCCTCTATATCTTATGTTCTGGGTATATCTGAAGTTGAAAATTGCAGCAAAGGTATAAGTAATTATTTTCAGATCTAGACGTAGGTTCTCTCTAGTGAAAAGGCATATACATGCTGGTTCGACACAGTCAAGTAGCGTATACATTATGAGATTTGATGTTTGAGGTTTCTGTTGGTTCTAGTGGTTGTTGTAGAGTTCTGTGCTCTGCTCTATGTTCTAGTGACTGTGTTTTGATGACAGGATTTCAATGATTCAGTTGTTGGGTGATTTAGAGTTAATGATTGTATTGCAGTGGTGATTGTTTTGTATTTATGGATCTAGTATGAAAATTTATGAAACGTGGTCCCTGGAAGAAAAGAGAAGGTTGTAGCGTTCTGTTGGTCAGCACCTACGTACTAGTACATTAGTTAGTACAAGAGCTAAGGGGGTTGTAGCTCCCTTCCAGGAGAAGCTGGAGAACGAGAGAAGGTTGTAGTCTTCTGCAGGTAGAAGCCTGCGTACTGGTATAAGACTGCACCAGTACAGAAATATTGTAAAAAGAAGTTTCTTATTAAAAGAAGATAGAGACGAATTGCAGTAGGTGGTTTTCACCCACATTGTGTTTCCACCTTATATCATGGTGTTCATGTGTGCTTCTTATGTGTGATGATCTGTTCTATTTTACTGCACCTATTTACTATTCATATGGTTAATAATGTTCTGATGCAATCATTGAAGATCAACTAACTGAATCATAAGTTTACTAGATATACGCTAGTTGCATTAAACACAGTTGTGTATACACGCGGGTATCCTTAACTGAAGTAGTGTATATGAATCAGATAATGGAAATGAAGAGATTATTGATTTGCTAATATTGATTCACCCCCCCCCCCCCAAGTATTGTTTCCAACAATTGGTATCAGAGCAGGTCCTTTGGAAGAAGCTTGATCTCTTGAAGGA
The DNA here is from genome assembly GCA_031772625.1 of Pinus tabuliformis. Lineage (NCBI taxonomy): Eukaryota > Viridiplantae > Streptophyta > Pinopsida > Pinales > Pinaceae > Pinus > Pinus tabuliformis. The sequence goes on from CM062817.1 coordinate 619,773,051, forward strand.
AGATCCATCAGGATGAGTAATCAAGAAAGAGAGGGATCCATCAGACCACCAATCTTTGATGGGAGCAATTTTGTCTACTGGAAGATAACAACAACAACATATCTACAATTGCTTGGAACAGATGTTTGGGGAATCGTGGAAGGAGGATATACATATCAATCAACAATTCCTACAGATATAGTAGATAGAAAGCAATATGAACTCAATGCCAAAGCTGTTACTATCTTATTGGGAAGTTTGTCACAATCAGAATTTGTCAAGGTCATGTAGTTCAAATCAGCCAAAGAAATATGGGACAAAATCATTCTAAGCTACGAAGGAGATGATCAGGTAAAATGTGCTAAGCTTCAAACTCTCAGAATACGGTATGAAACTCTTAAGATGCATAGTAATGAAAGCATAGCTAATTACTTCCTGCGTATAGATGAGATTGTCAATTGTATGAGGAATCTGGGTGAAGAAATTAAGGAAGTTGTCTTAGTTGAGAAAGTTTTGAGATCCTTGTCTGCTAAATTTGAATCCAAAGTGTCTGCCATAGAAGAAAAGGAGGATCTGCAGAAAATCACTATGACGCAGCTTCACGGAATCTTAACTGCTTTTGAGATGAGAAAAGGAGGACCATCAGATATGAGAGAAGACGCATTTAAAGTGTCAACAAATGGAAAATAAAAACTTATTGAATTAGGATACATTTCAGAAGAAGAATATGAGGTAAATTTTGTCAAGAATCTTGAACGGGGATCTGGACGGTTCAAAGGTATTCTACCTTTCAAATGCTTTACTTGTGGTAGAGTTGGTCACTACACTGCTAGATGCCCTCATAACAAAGGAAAGATGTCTGAAGAAGGTAATAGAAGTTATTATACTCATGATAAAAGTAATGACTCATCCAATAGTGATGAAGACATTAGACTTCTCATGGTATATGAAAATAAGGACGTAGAAACAGAAGAAGTTACCAGATTAAAAGAACAGCTGGAGACAGTAACCAGAGCAAGGGAGTAGCTGCAGGATTTAGTAAAAAATCAGAGCATAACAATTCAGAGACTTGAATCTAAGATCCTCTCTATAAAAGAAGATCTAAAAGAATCAAAGAATCAGAATAAAAAAGCTCTTGAAGAACAAGAACATGAAGTACTCGAATTAAGGCAACAAGTGGAAGAAGGAAGAAAAGCTGAAGAAAACATAAGGAAGCAATATCTAGAAAAGGAAGAACAACATCAGGTTGAGATAAATATCTTAAAAGGTAAATTAGAAGAAAAGGATAAACTATTACGAGTTCAAGATAGTACTAAGACTTTGGATGATATTCTTAGTAGTCAAAGATCCCCTGCTATCAAAACTGGTCTTGGTTTTTATGAAACTGTTGAAGGTGAATCTAGCTCACAAGGTGAGGGAAGGAATTCTAATGCAAAATATGAAATGATCAACAAGGAGATAAGTGGTCAACCCCAACAACAACCAAGGAAAGAAATTCTTCAAAGAAAATCTTTTGTTCCTAACTGTGGAAGTGATAAACGGTTATTTCCTCCGATGAGTAATGTTGAATGTTATGAATGTCATAATCTTGGACATGTTGCAGCCAGATGTAGAAGAAGAATGGTTCAAGATCGTCACACAGAAAGATCATCACGTTCTAGGTACTTTAAGGGATATTGTTTTGCTTGCAATATGTTCGGTCACAAAGCAATTGATTGCAATAGAAGAAACATGAAACATGTAAGATGTTATGCATGTAACAAGTTTGGACATAAAGTAAGGGAATGTAGGAGCAAAATTCGAACTCCAAAGCAAGAGGATCATACATCATCGCAATTCCGAGTAGTGAAGAAGACAACGTTAGAGACAGAAAGATGTGGCATAACTCAGTTAGCTGACATAACAGACACAGGGGAAACTGAAAGTGTAGACCTTCAGTATTCCAATTTGCATACGCAGATATTATGAAGATAAGTCGCGTATATACACGAGTTAGAGGCTGCAAAGTCATGTATATGGAGCTCTAAAGAAAAAGCAATAGAACAGACTCAGGAAATGGTTCGGTCATGGTATATGATGGTTGGCACAGGCTCAGGGGGAGCATATGCTTCGAGTAATGCATTGTTGGAATTATGGTTAGAAGTCTTTGGTGATGATGCTTATTGACACATATTGCTACTGATTGTTGATTGGCCAAGAGAATGGATTGCAGGTTACAGGTTTGGATGCTAGTGACAGATGCTTATGGTGCAAATCATATATGGTGTACGATAGTTGCTGATGACTATCATGGTCTTGCTTAGATTGTTGGTCATTGTTATAAAAGTCATGTATATCATTTGATGTAAAGGTCATGAAAAGACCCAATTTTTTAACCCCACTTTGCATGGGAAGGATGATGTAATAATGTCTATTTCAGTCATGTATAAACATTTGGTATATCCCCACTTGGTTGGGTGGATGAGTTAAAATGGTGTATCCCACTTGATTGGGAGATTGATGTATGTATGAGTCATTGGTGATAGGAAGGTCATACTCACTTAGTTGAGTTGTAGAGTCATGTTATTCTCTTGAAAAATATTTTTGCAGACTCGGCATGTGCTTAGGGGGAGCATGGACGGATTGGTACATCTTGGCATGTACAAAGGGGGAGCTCAATCAGAGATTTCAGCATGTACTCAGGGGGAGTATGGATAGTAGAATGTATATCAAGGGAGAGAATATCTTGGTCCGCCCTTTGCCCTTGATGTCAAAGGGGGAGAGTGAATTAGTGTGGTTATTGCCATCAAGTCCAAAGGGGGAGATTGTTGGCATTATGATACAGGTATGATACAGATGTTGTCCTTGATGGAAACTCACTCAAATGACAGATCATAGTACAACTAGTAAATAGCAAAGAATTAATGATCAGAGAGGTATATGTAGGTGTGATGTGACAAAGAAGTGTATACACATGGATTCACTATATACCAAGTCACGTATACATACACACGCATGTTTATAGAAGGAAAGGCGCATACATGTTGGGAATCTAAGTTTTGGTCTGTGGTATTTGGTCCATGGTATTTTGGTATTGGTCCATGGTATTTGGTCCGAAGTGTTGACCCCAGGTATTGGGTCCAAGGTATTGGTTCTACGTGGTTTTGGACCATGGTATTGAGAGAGGCCTAAACCTATATAAGGAGAAGATCATTAGGCCAAGAGGAGCAAGTGTGCAAGTGATGAATATCTGATGAAGTGTGAGATCTAGTATGCTGGTTATGGGTTTGTGATGCTTTGCTTGATCTGAACCTAGGAGGCACCTATGCGGTTGATAAAGGTTGATGGACTGGGATCATGAAGACTAAAATGCATTATCATTATATGGTATGATCATGAATAGATCTGAATACTAACGCATGTTTTATCCTTTATATCTTATGTTCTGGGTATATCTGAAGTTGAAAATTGCAGCAAAGGTATAAGTAATTATTTTCAGATCTGTACATGGGTTCTCTCTCGTGAAAGAGTGTATACACGGTGGTTCGACATAGTCAAGTAACGTATACATTATGAGATTTGATGTTTGAGGTTGTTGTTGGTTCTAGTAGTTGTTGCAGAGTTCTGGTGACTATGTTTTGATGACAAGGTTTCAGTGATTCAGTTGTTGGGTGATTTAGAGTTAATGATTGTATTGCAGTGGTGTTTGTTTTGTATTTATGGATCCAGTATGAAAATTTATGAAACGTGGTCCCTGGAAGAAAAGAGAAGGTTGTAGCCTTTTGTAGGTTAGCGCCTACATACTAGTACATCAGCTAGTACAAGAGCTAAGGGGGTTATAGCTCCCTTCTAGGAGAAGCTGGAGAATGAGAGAAGGTTGTAGCCTTCTGCAGGTAGAATCCTACGTACTGGTATAAGACTGCACCAGTACAAAAATATTGTAAAAGGAAGTTTCTTATTAAAAGAATATAGAGACGAATTGCAGCAGGTGGTTTTCACCCACATTGGGTTTCCACCTTATATCATGGTGTTCATGTGTGCTTCTTATGTGTGATGATCTGTTCTATTTTACTGCACCTATTTACTGTTCATATGGTTAATAATGCTCTGATGCACTCATTGAAGATCAACTAACTGAATCATAAGTTTACTAGATATACGCTAGTTGCATTAAACACAGTTGTGTATACACGCGAGTATACTTAACTGAAGTAGCGTATATGAATCTGATAATGGAAATGAAAAGATTATTGATTTGCTAATACTGATTCACCCCCCCCCTCTAACTATTATTTCCAACATCCCATAGATTTCCTGGTTTTACATACGCAATCTTCGGTGGGTGACCATCCTTTAATTTTGGGTAGACCATGGCTGGCTACTGTGGATGCTTACATTGGGTGTCATTCAGGGCACATGGTTATTTCAAATGGGCACAACACTAAGAACCTAGTGTTATACCCACCTGCAGAACCAAACCCATCCATAAAACCAGCAGGTGGCAAGAAAATTTTATCTAGGAAAGAGCCTGAAACGGAAAATGAGGAATTGAGACCAGTCCTCACTATTGGACAGGCCCTTCAGTTGAAAATGGAATCGGAAGATGATGTAATCACCTCCTTTATGGATGATCCTTGCTCCGTTTCAGAGCCAAATCAACAAATCCTAGAATCTATCCTAAGCTGTGAGACTCAGGAAACTATTGAAACAACAGAAGGATCAGAGGAGCTACTTGTTGATGCACCCCATGAAAGTGTCCCAGTGGAATTAGAACCAGGAAAAACCCTGAATATTAATCCAAACCTATCAGAATCCCAGAAGAAGCAACTTGTAGATGTCCTTCGGAAACATAAAGAAGCCTTCGCCTGGGATTATTCAGATATGAAGGGGATTCTTGCTAATTTATGTACCCATCACATATACATTAAGGAATATTGTCGTCCTGTGAGACAACCTCAGAGAAGAATGAACCCTGCATTGAAAAATGTTGTGAAAGAAGAACTTCAGAAATTACTGGATGTAGGTTTTATTTACCCCATCTCAGATAGCCAATGGGTTTCCCCATTAGTAATGGCCCCCAAGAAAAATGGTAAATGGTGGATTATCGAGAACTAAATAGGGCAACGTAGAAAGATAATTTTCCTTTACCATTTATTGACCAAGTTCTGGACACATTGGCTAGCAAAAAGTTTTTCTCCTTCCTGGACGGATTTAGTGGGTACAACTAGATCCAGATAGCTCCTGAAGATTAGGACAAAACCACTTTCACATGCCCCTGGGGAACATTCGCATACCGGGTCCTTCCTTTTGGCCTGTGTAATGCTCCTGCAACGTTCTAGAGGGCAATTTTGGGGATCTTCTCTGATTTAGTAGATGACAGTGTTGAAATTTATATGGATGACTTTACTCCATATGGGGATTCATTTGTAGAAGGGCTGAAAAATTTATATGATGGAGGAGGGAATTGTTCTGGGACATTTGCTCTCAGTTGAAGGAATCTAGATGGACCCAACAAAGATAAAGGTAATTCTACACTTCCCGACACACAAAACACCCACACAGGTATGCAACTTTATTGGTTGTGCTGGTTATTACAGGCGTTTTATAGAAAATTTTGCAAAAGTAGCACATCCACTTTTTCAATTGCTAACAAAAGATTCAGATTTTGTGTGGATAGGTGATTGTGATGTAGCCTTTACGAAAATTAAGGAATTGGTCTGCATCGCTTCGATCCTTAGAAGGCCAGACTAGGCATTACCTTTCCATATTCACACGGATGCTTCCCAAACAATGATTGGTGCAATATTGGGACAGCAAGAGGACAAAGTACCATATGCAGTTTACTATGTTAGTAAGAATTTGGCTCTTGCTGAATTAAACTACACAGTAGCTAAAAAAGAGTTCCTTGCTGTCATTTACACTATCAACAAATTCCGGCACTACATTACTGGGTATCCTACCTTTGTGCATATTGATAATGCAGCTATCAAGTATTTAATGAATAAACCTATTACCCCTGGTCGCATTACAAGATGGCTTTTGCTACTACAGGAATTTGATATTACTATAGTAGATAAACCAGGGAAGGACAATGTGGTTGCAGATTTCTTGTCTAGGATAGAACATGATGGTAAGAATACACCAATTGAAGATAATTTTCTAGATGAACATCTTTTTGCAGTTTCTACTAACACTCCGTGGTATGCAGATATTGCTAATTATCTTGCTACAGGGAAGGTGCCTCGTCATCTGTCATATAAGGAGCAAAGGAAGATTATTCATCAGAGTACCTGATATTCATGGATGGCAGGATATCTCTTTCATATAGGGGTTGACCAACAGATTCAGCGTTGTGTTGCAGAAGATGATATCTATGAGATATTAAAGGCTGCACATGATGGACCCTGTGGAGGACACTTTGCAGATAAAAGAATAGGTCACAAAGTGTTGCAAATGGGATATTACTGGCCCTCCATCTTTTGTGATGCTCGGGATTATGTCCAAAGGTGTGATAGTTTCCAACAAATGGGACACCCTGGGAAAGAAGATGAAATGCCTCTATAGCCCTAGATAGTCCTTGAACCGTTCGAGAAATGGGCCATTGATTTTGTTGGACCCTTTAACCCACCTTCTCATTAGAAAGCTTACATCCTGGTCTACACCGATTATGTGACTAAATGGGTGGAAGCCAGAGCGGTCACGAGAGCAACAGAGCAAGTAGTGGCAGACTTTATTTTTGAAGAAATCTTTGCTTGATACGGTACTCCAAGGGAAATTGTGTCGGATGGAGGATCATAGTTCACATCTCACATGATAGGGAAGCTGATGCAGAAATATGGGGTCAAACATAGAGTGACAACCCCCTATCACCCCCAGGCGAACAGACAAGTAGAAATCACAAACAAGATATTGGAAAATATCTTGACAAAAATAATAGCAAGTCATCGTCGGGACTGGGCACAAAAACTTCCAGAAGCTTTATGGGGATACAGAACAACATGGAGGAACACAACTAGGTTTTCTCCATTCAAATTAGTCTATGGGAAATCCCCCTTGTTTCTGGTAGAATTTGAGATCAGTACACTTAGAACAACTCTAGAACTAGGCCTAGACCGATCAGAAGCACAGAAACACCGATTGGAATGATTGAATGAGTTGGACGAGATTCGATCAGTAGCTATCTAGAAGACTATTGTTGTTCAACAGCAGAGAATGAAATGGCATGATAAATTTATCAAAAGTAAGGTGTTTCATGTGGGGGATTGGGCATTACTTTATGACTCCCGATTTAAGGATTTCAAAGGCAAGCTTCGCACTCGTTGGATGGGACCATATCAAGTGGACATAGTGTTCGACAATGGAATGGTTAGATTAATTACAATAGATGAGAATCATACCTCGTTCTTAGTAAATGGACACCGTCTAAAGCTATACCACCGTCCAGCCTCTAGAGATGCCTTTGTCAAACACCTTTCTGATTTATTTGATTTAATGGTTGTTGGAATAAAGGACACTCTCACTCTGCTCTAAAAAAATAAAAATAAAAATAAAAAAATAAAAAAATAAATATATAATAATATTGTTATTACTTACTTGTTTGTATTTTGCAGGAATAACGAAGGAATATGGCCAGGAGAAATGTAACACTCGGTGCTGTTACTCCACGGTATTGCTATTAAGATGTTGTTGTTACTCCACTGATGTGTGTTGATACTCCACTAAGTGCTGCTACTCCACTAAGTGTTGTTACTCCATAACTGCTGTTACTCCGTAACTGCTGTTACTCCATAACTGTTGTTACTCCGTAACTTAAGTTACTCCACTAGTGTTGTTACTCCACTAAGTGTTGTTACTCCGTAACTGTTGTTACTCCGTAACTGTTGTTACTCCGTAACTGTTGTTACTCCGTAACTGTTGTTACTACGTAACTGCTGTTACTCCGCAACTCTTGTTACTCCGCCAGTGTTGTTACTCCATAATTGTTGCTACTTCGTAACTGTTGTTACTCCATAACTGCTATTACTCCACAACTGTTGTTACTCCACCAGTGCTGTTACTTCGCAACCGCTGTTACTCCATAACTGCTATTACTCCACAACTGTCGTTACTCCGCCGATGTTGTTACTCTGAAACTGCTGTTACTCCATAACTGTTGTTACTCTGCAACTGTCGTTACTCCACCGGTGCTGTTACTCAGCAACTTCCATTACTCCGCCAATGTTGTTACTCCGCAACTATTGTTACTCTGCCGATGCCATTACTTTGCAACTGTTGTTACTCCACTAGTTTTGTTACTCCGTAAATGCCGTTACTCCATCGTTTCCATTACTCCATCATTGCTGTTACTCCTTGTTGCTGTTACTCCCTATTGTTGTTACTCCCTGCTGCTATTACTCCCTGTTGCTATTACTCCGTCAGACATTTTGTTGTTACTCCACCACAAGGTAGGTCCCAGGTACGTCTCTGCTGACTCTTATGGATTTAATTAAAATATTCCAAAAAGACATTAAAACGTGTTGTGGATGGCCGTAATTAAGTTGGGGGGGAACCGTCATAATAAACGATGGCGTACCATGAAAAAGAATTCATGTCACACGATCCTCACCAAACAGAATTTAATGATTTCGGTACTTCGTAATCATAACTTTGATGTGTTGGAATGCGTATTCGTATGTGCAGAATCATAACCAGTCACCTCCCCAACACGCTGCATTAAATCACTGAAATATCTAACAGTACCGCCATAACCCGTCATCATTTTCAAACGTACCAGTATTATTTCATCCGTTGTCCCCAAAGCGACCATGATGTTATTACAATTGCCAACGGTTTGGATCCCTGTCATTCTCCCCTACTAGCTAACTGCATTCATCGTGCTGATCCTACCTCTACAACGATGGGTGGATGGTCTGTGCGGCATGAGCCAGAAGATACAACGAGAGTTCAGAACAATCAGGAGGTATGGCAAGTCTTTGAGAATGTAGGTTGGAACGTTTACTTTGATAGGTTGAGAGGGTCGAATGAAGAAATTGCGGCAAAATTTGCACTCAACTTGGGAGAAGAAAGCTCTTGGGTCCACGGAATTGAAATCCCTGTGACGGAGGAAGCCATTGCAGAAGTCAGTGGGCTCCCTCAAAACGGACAACAATGGTTTTCAAGAAGGATTGCTCTTCCGGAGTTTCCTGAAGCCTTTTTGCAGGCAGGAGAAAGCATCGTGCAGAAGGGTTGGGGATACGACCGAAACTCGCTACCGCATCCATGGGGAGGAGTAGCAGAGTTCGTCATAAAATATATAACTTGCGAAGGGAGATACTCCACTATATTCAAATACCATCTTTGAATATTAGCTCATCTGCGATTTCCCCAAGCAGAGGCTTTTTCACTGAATATGCCTTATTTTTTACTGAGAAGCCTCCACTTGATGGCACATTTGGCTTAAGGGTCGTGACAGGTATTGGCAGTCATCACCCACCATGGGCTGGTTCAGTTATTAGTGATGAATGTTATCAGACAAATCTCGATCTAGTGGGAACTGTTTCGGGATTCCACAGAAGAAGAGGTGGAAGCCATTGTGGCTGCCAGGGAAGATGAACCAGAAGCCATGGAGGAATAAAATGTAGGAGAAGATGATTTTGTTGACCAAGAGGAACCAAAAGAGATGGAGATGGAAGTTGAAGAATTGAAGAAGAGGCTGCTCCCCAAGGGCAAGCTGAAACCGTGGAACCAATGGAAGATGCGGGAGTTGACACAGAGAGACCCACTAGTACCGCAGCCGAGGCCGTCCCACAAGAATCAGCCTCGATCGTGGAACTAGCCGAGAAAATTGATAGCATGACAACCACAGAGGCAATACCACAACAAACAAGAGTGCGCGAATTGGTCAATGCTGCTACTGAGGGTACCCCACAAGGACCTCCTGCCACCATGGAGCCAATGGAGGAGGATTGCTATAGACATATTTGGGCACTGCAACCCTAATCACATCTGTCCATAAACCAAGGGCTTCTAAACCCCTAAAAGTGTTGTTTCACATCCTAAAGGAACAAGGTCAGCTAATTACATCATCTCCCAGAAGTTCTCCATGAAAAACTACTCAGAACTGGTCAAAGCTGGACCATACAGACTGCTCCATGCATAGGGTGCGATGCATCTCACCTATTACACACGGGGGGTGTGATGCATACTGGAAAGCCCTTCTGTAGGGTGTGATGAGTGAGAGCAGACAAATGGCAGAAGCAGTTTGCTAGGTGGAAGCTCAAAGAATCTTCTAGAAACTGGTCATATGACACTTGCCTCTCTAAATTCACCCAGGGATGAGTAAGAGACCATGAATTCTCCAAGTGGAACCAAGAAATATCAGTGAAATGACACTAATCAAAATCCCAGAAGCTGACTCACTCTCCTGTGAACATCTATATATGGATCCCTCATCCTAGAGATCCAAAGGCTAGAATTTTGTAATTTGCAAGGAAATACTGTTGGTTTCTCTTTGAAGACATTGTTGGGTGATCTTTCTTTGTATGAGGTGAAGATGGCTTTCATACTGGGAGGATGATGCTGGATCAGGCAACCTGTTTGTAATCCTCTCTTCTACTACTTCTATCAATAAAGCTATTTTAGTTTTCCTCCATATGCTTGTATATCTCTGAATCTTGTATTTGTATATGCATTTATATGGTTAATGTACATCTGATCCTACATCGTTTATGGTTATAGATCTCTATGATTTGATGATATTTTGCTGCTTTGACTCTACAAGTGTTCTTTGAAGCGGGACAAGTGAGAAAGGAGTGGCGAAAGCTCTATCAAGGGAGAGAGGAAACGAGCAAGGAGACTAGCGAAAGATTAAGGTTGGTACTCTCTGCTTCTCTCTCATCTATCTCTCATAAAGGAAAACACAAGTGACTTTAGTTTGTTTGTTTCTAAGATAGCTACCCGTCTTAGTGGGACTAGAGCTCTGAATGGACACTAGTTTTCCCGATAATAAAATGGTCACTCCACTGGGGATCGAATAGTTTGTTTGTTTTGTTACTGTTGTTTGCTTTATAAACCACAGACGGAGCCTGAAGTCAAGCCAGCTAGCCTTCGAACTGCTTTTGCTATGAAACTGCAAAGTAGATCAACGCTGCTTCAGTTAATCTCTGGGTTGGTTTATGAAATGAACATCTAGCTTGCAAACATCCTAAGTGCCCTGGTGGTAGCTCAAATAACCTCATTAGATTAGCCCCTATACTTTGTGTTTACTGACAATCATTAGCTCAGCCTAAATCCCTGAACTTAATTGCAAACTATGAGTGAAAAACAAGCACAGTCTCATCCCTGGACCATCGCACTGTCTCTTCTTGGCAACCTGGATGCATTGCACCTCCCATGTGTTGCAGGTGAGATGCATCCCCGTTTCCCTATGTTACAGGCGCGATGATTGAATGAGACTGTTTCTGCCTCCAAATTTTGGTTTCTTCTTCATTGTCTTAAGCTTTATTCAGTAGTTTTGCTGTTTATGATCAATATATCTCTGTTGAAACCATCTTCCTTTGCATTATTCAGCCTCCAATAGAAGGAATTGTGAATTTTTTTTATGTATTTTTCATCATTTACAGTTCTCCTTTGCAAATAGTAGCTTAATCGAACTGTCGTCTTTTGATTTGAAAGTGTCGCAAGTGTCGTTTTGAGTCAAGAAAAAGAGTGTCACAAAGAATTCCTCTTTTAGATACTCGATTACACTTTTGCCATTGTATTTGATTTGAATTAATAGTATTTCAAGTGTCGAAAGCAATTTTAAATTCGAAATCGCAAAGTGTTGTCTTGGCCTTACTTTAGTTTTTTGAAAAGAAAATTGTTAGTACTATCACTTTGAAAGAAGATAGTTCAGATCTATACTTAGTTTTCTTTTTGTCATTCTCTTATTAAGGAAAATGAAAAACAATACATGCATGGGCATTTGCATTAAGACTGCATGCTGAAGTTGATTTAGGAAAAGTGCATCTAGTGTGTGCTCTCTGCTCTATGTTGAAAGAATTTCATCTTTCTTTCCTTAGTAGCTAGTATTTTCATTGCAAAAATAAAGTAAACGACTGTTTATCATCTTAGATTGCATATTTAGGAATTGTATATCTACATCACGCAGTGAACCTTAAAGGCAAACTTCTTAAGAAAGATTAACTGTAAAATAAACCTCAATGAACATAAAAACGCTTTGGAACCTAATGCACAACATTTAGAAGTCTAGGCTAGAGACATATTCCGGCGTTGTAAAGCCTGGTAACTATCGCTTTCATCGTAGGTTGGGTGATTCCTCCTCTTTGAGACAACAAGTGCCAGTACGGACTTGTGCTCCCACATACCGTCGAGTATATATTGGGAGACCACAATAGGCTACATCCTTTATCCTTAGGAATCCGTGTCTGCCGCCATATCGATTGCAATGCACTAAACACAACATTCGGGAAGATTGACTGCTGTACCATAAAAAGTATACTGCGGTTTTGCAATTGGTTTGGTAATCCCTTTGTCTAGATTTCCAGAGTAGTCACTTTCATTCCTTTTTAGACTCCCTAAAAGAAAAGGTCCATCTGAGCACTTGTCACTTCAGGCTCATTAAAAATCGAAGGTGACTAGAGTCATCTTTAGCTTTTTCTCGACTCTTAAAAATTGAAAAAGAAAGTTGTGTCAAAGCGTCATAAAATTCATTTAATTCGGAATAACATTTTCCCCTTTTTTATTTTGAGTTGATCAAGTAATCCGCAATCGTGGAAGAAAGTCAATCAAAACCCCGTCGTTCGCGGAGACTAACGAGTCAACCATCTTTGACTCCAGAAACGAAACCATTTCGGGCCAAGCAATCTCGTTTAACTGGGTCAAAGTCTCCTGGTTTGTTTGAAACTTGTGTTTCAACATCCTCAGAAACTCCAGTTACTCCAACTATTTCTGGTATCCCTGCCTCTACAGAAGAAGTTCCACAGTTACAAGAGGACACTAGAACTGATCCTACTGTAATGGTAAACACATCTATTCCTGAACCAGCTCCATCTAGGACTGATTCGGAAGGTGTCACCCCTCCAACATCTGTCACTGCAGAGTGTGTACCTTCTTTGGCACCAGAAATATTTTACGGACCTAACAGTTTGCCTCTTCCACTTGGACTTATTGCAATAGAAGAAATTGTGGAGGATATTCCATCCAGTACCCCACTACATTTTGGAACTGGGATCCACCTATATCCTTCTAATTCAGAAGTTAGTCAACCTTCATCACAAGTTCCTATAGAATCGCTAGGAAGTCTTCTGGATAGACTCAATATGTCTGAACAACCATTGACATCTAGGACTGTGTCATCCAATACAGCAGTAGCAGAACCTCCTGCCACTACTCCAACAATGTTTTTGGTATACCATTTGTCCCGACTAGCTCTCAACTGCTAGATGGAGTCCACTCAGGGAATGTTTTGTCGGTATGGTCTGTTCCCGTTTGTTTGTATGGAATAATATCTGGAATTTCTTATGTTTAGTCTCAGCAAATTGATCCTTCACAACAGTATCAATTTGGGCAGTCTAGTATACAAAGACCAATTTTTCCTTTGAACACTGGATTGGTGCCATATGGGGGGCAGTATGCCTTTTCATTGTTCCCTCCAGGAGAACAACCATATGAGAGTTCACAATAGAATTCAGGTCAAGTTGGAATTGCATCCAGTGGTTGGGTGCCAATACTGCCTCAACAGCCAAAAGTTGTATATTCAATGCAACCAAACCTACCTGTGTTGAATATTCCCACTACACCGGCTATTGTAACGGTGTCGCAAGTACAAGTGATGCCTGTTGTATGTCAACCTCAAGTCTCTCAGGTCGTAATACAATAGCCTCTTGTCTCAATGACTCAACCACAATCGCCGATTAGTGGCTCCTTAAATAAAGCGACTCAGGCTCAAACGGGCATTATCACCCCTCATCTTGGTCAAACATCCAGTATTGGATAACAACAAATGGCTTCACAACCATGGCTGGTGCAATATTAACAACCGTAATTCCAACAAGCTTGCTGAGGACCTGAGCAACAAAGCTTTGTGGGTAATGGGCAGCCGTATATTCAAAACGGTCACCATCAATAATATCATAATGGTTATGCCCATCAACCTTATCAAAGTTATCAACATCAAATACATTATGCTGGTATGCAAAGACCCACTACTCAGGTGATCCCATCTTATCCTGGGTATGCTTCGCCAAACCTGAATCAACACTTGCCTTTCGTCGCAACGTTGGAATTACCAGATCTGAATCTTCTGACAAATGATCCAATTGCTTACACCCCTTGGTGGCCGGCGATTCCTCATAAAATTCCGTCAAATATTCCTAAATTCAATGGAAATCTGGGTGAAGATCCGTTGAATCATGTGATGACCTTTCATCTGTGCTGTTCGTCCAACACTCTCAATGATGATTCGATTAGGCTTCGCCTTTTTCAGGAAACGTTAACTGGTCCAGCAGCAAAATGGTACATTGAATTGCCTAGAGCTTCATTCGATAACTTCAGCGCCCTTGCCACAACCTTTTTAACCCATTTTCAGTTACCCATAAGGTACGAAACAGGAATGGAGCTTCTTACAAATTTTAAACAGACAACAACCACTCACATATCTGATCATATTCATGAGTGGTAGCGTCATCGTAGAATGGTAAAAACATATGTTCCTGATCAGCTGCTACCTGAATGGTTTATTAAGTCATTATTACCTTCTATTACAGAAGATGTGGCTAAGGGGGGAGTTGTCACTGAAGAGCAAGTCATTGCTCATGCGTAATATCTAGACTTGATCTATACTCATTCTGGCACACTCTATGACAAAATTCATGATGCTCCTAGACTAGAGTTTTCCGTTTCTCCTCCTCCTAAATCAAACAAAGACTCTCATGCCAGCGATGGCGTGATAGGTACAACTAGCACGAAAACCGCAAAGGCTACATCTAGAAAAGCCCGTATGGTTTCTGGTCAAAATGCAAATGAAGAGATTCTTGCCTCAGAGGTTAATGCCGTGTTGGTCGACAAAGGCAAAGAACCGAAGCAACCAGGGGGCAAGAAGAAAGGGAAAAGCAAAAGGAAGAAACAAGATGATTCGTCTCCTGAAAAATCTTCTGCAAACCCTTCTGGGAAAAGTAAACCTCCTTCGCCATGTCACATATGTGATGAAGACCATTGGATGAGTGATTGTCCATATAGAGCTGAGATTAAGAAGTTTTTTAAGACTTCAAAAACCTCAGCAGTCTTAACGAATCCGTTTCCAAACCTAGGAACTAATCTAGTTGCTAGCGATAATGCTTCCCCATCCCAAGTGCTTATGTTGTCCATTTCAAAACAACAAAATGATGCTTTGATATCGACAAGGAACAAAGATTATGGGAATCCACAGCTGTGGAACGACAAGGCTGCAGACCAACCTAGTAGTTCGACAACAACTTCAACCGAAGTTGTGCCACCCATCATTCCTGAGCTAACAATAAAGCCGCCAAAGGGAGTAGTACACAAATCAACATTTAATCCTCGTGCCCGAGCAGCATAGAATTATAATATAGTAGAGGATCTGGCCCAATCACCGTCCCCTACGTCGACACTTGAAGTACTGCATAATTGCCCCTCCCAAAAGCAGGCTCTATTATCAGCAATAGGAGGGATCGACCCAGCGGATTCCAATCTTGTGGCCTTTAATCATAAATGATTTGAACCTCAGTTACTAGCTCAACTCGCTTTCCTCATCCAAGTGAAAGCCCTCAACAAAATTGTTCATCGAACAATTATTGATGAGGGGGCATCTACCTGTATTATGTCAATGAGTTGCTGGAAAACTTTAGGATCACCACCCTTGTCAAGATCATCAACGACATTAAAAGCATTTGATGGATGGACATACACCCCGTACGGGATTTTAAGTAACTTACAAGTTGAACTGGGGGACAAAACAGTAGAAATTGACATCGAAGTTATCGATGGAAACCTCAATTACAATATCTTACTAGGAAGGCCCTGGATTGATGCCATGGATGCTGTTGTATCAACTTACTTTAGAAAGATTGTATTTCCTTTCCAAGGAGGAATTACAATCGTTGATCAACAAACCTTTCTCCCCAACAGTTCACAAGTTACAGGAAGCATTCCAATGATCCATGGAAGCTCTCATTCGCTTCGAAATGTTGGAGTAGGCCTACTGAAAGACCCTACCTTGATGGGTACTTTTTCCCTACTGCCTCCAAGTAATATGGCAGAAGTGGCAATAGTAGGAACCTGCAATATGATATCTTCCATTCAGAAGATTTTCGAACATTTTGTTAGCATGGATCATCAACAGGTTTTGGCTCCAAGCCCAATAGAGAGTTTGTAGCAATCAATTTTCTCAGCTTGGGCGGCAAACCCAAATCAACACTCATCGAGTGTTTGGGTAGATAGGTCAAAAGAATATGGCACCTCTTCAGATCCTTGGTCACATGTACATTCTAAAGACGAAGGAATTATTCAGTCAATGATGATAGGAGAGGCACCATGGGAAGATTACCACCATCATTCCCATCTTTCAGATTACAACGAAGATTATTCCAAAAAGTCATTGTCATCAAGGCAGAAGTTGAAAAACTTTTACATGCTAGTTTCATTTACCTGGTTCCTCTAACTGATTGGGTATCAAATATTGTTCCTGTGATGAAAAAGCAAGGAACGATTAGAGTGTGTGTTGATTACAGGGATGTAAATCAAGCTTGTCCAAAGGATAACTACCGTACACCCTTCATTGACCAGATAATTGATGAATGCGCCGGATGGAAAATCTTTTCATTTATGGATGGATTTTCCGGGTATAATCAAATAAATATCCGCCCACAGGACCAGTCAAAGAATGCATTTATATGTCTGTGGGTCACATTCGCGTACCACAAATTACCTTTCAGTTTAAAGATTGTAGGGGAAACCTTTCAGAGGGCTATGAATTATGCCTTCCATGACATCAAGAACATCGTTCAACCATATCTCGATGATCTTCTGGCCCATTCGTGAAAGTGGACTGATCATCTACGGCATTTGAGAGCTATATTTCTACATTGCCAACACTACAAGATACAACTCAATCCACACAAGTATGTGTTTTGTGTCGGCTCTGGTCATTTACTTGGCTTCATGGTTTCTAAGGCCAGAATTCCACTCAAACCATGTAAGGTTCAGGCAATCATCGATATGCCTCCACCTTCAAATTTTCTTCAGATTGAAAAACTCCAAGGGAAAGCAAACTTTCTGAGGAGGTTCATTCCAAATTACGCCGAACTTTCTAAAGGTTATACGTGTCTTTTGAAAAAAGAAGTACCATTCAACTGGGATCAGGTTGCACAAGCTTCCATTGATGCTCTAAAGGAATCCCTAATAAAAGCATCATTAATGTACGCTCCTGATTATCAAAAAGACTTTAACATGTATCTAGCTGCAACAGATACAACCATCGCAATGGTTATAGTACAAAAAGAAAATGGAATTGAACATCCTGTCTATTATTTAAGCCGAAAATTAAATGATACAGAAAGCAAGTACTCCTATGTTGAAAAGCTGGCTCTTGCAGCTATTCAAACAGTACAGAGATTTAGACACTATATCCTCTTTCGCAAAACTACCGTTTTATCATATTGGAACCCTATTACTTACATTCTGTCACGTCAGTTACTTGGAGGCAAATATTCGAAATGGATAGCTATTTTGCAAGAGTTTGATCTCGAATTCGTAAAATCCAAATCAAAGAAATCTCTAGTTTTTGTGGAGTTACTATGCGACTTCCCATCATCGTCCAACAATTCAACATCCAAAGCAACAATCGTGGATGAATCTTTGTTTCTGATATCGTCAAGCGATCCGTGGTACGGAGATATAATCATCTATCTCCAAACCCAAACATACAGGCCTAATACCTCTCGTTCTGAACAATGACGTACTCGATACCAAGCAAAAGACTACATGATCCTTGGTGAAATGCTTTACCGTCACGGTATCGATACAGTTCTGCGAAGGTGCCTCACCCATGAGGAGACCGAAAAAGTGTGTGTGGGGGGTATCAATCTGGTTACGCTACACCAAAAAATATTTTATGAGCAGGTTACTTCTGGCCAACAATGTTCAAATATTGCATAACCGCAGTCAGAAGTTGCCATGCTTGTCAAATCTTCGACCGCAAAACCAGAATACCACCCACACCTTTGCAACCAGTAGTTGCTGTTGGGCCATTCGCCAAATGGGGCATAGATTTCATGACATGTAACCCCACCTCGGCCAGGGGGCATGGGTATATCATAGTCGCAGTTGACTATTTTACGAAATGGGTCAAGGCGATGCCTACATTAAACAATAGCGGCGAAACGGCTGCTCTTTTCCTTTTCAATCATGTAGTCTCTAGGTTCGGTATTCCACAAGATATAGTCATAGATCATGGATCGCACTTTCGCAATCACATGATGGTCGAATTGGCTGTTAAACTAGGATTGTCCCACGACAGTTCTACTCCATATTATCCGCAAGGTAACGAACAATTTGAGGCCATCAACAAAGTCCTAAAGCGCATGTTGCAAAGGATGATTAGAGTCCACAAACGGAGTTGGCACCTAATCCTATACTCATCCTTGTGGGCATATACAACCTCGGTAGGAAATGCAACTAGGTTTACACCCTTTCAGCTGCTGTATGGCCTGGAAGCCGTCTTACCAATTCAATGTGAGATTTCATCTCTCAAGCTCGCAATCGACCTTCTCCCCGGAACTTCAGAGGAAGAGGCTCGTTTCTTGGAACTAATCCAATTGGATGAAACCCGTCATGATGCCGCCTTGGCTAACGAAGCCCATAAGAAACGAGTTAAGGCACAGTTTGACAAAAATGTCAAACCCTGTGTCTTCTCAGAAGGTGACCTGGTCTTGCTTTACGATCAGGAATCTGATAAATTGGGAGCAAGTAAGTTCCAATCTTTGTGGATGGGTCCCTACATTGTTAAATGAGTGCTAGAAAAAGGAGCCTACGAGCTAGTAGATAATGATGGAATTCCATTGGAACAACCCCCAAATGGGATGTACCTTAAGCATTACTATGCTTGACTAAGTGTAGTAACCTCTTCATATGCTTTTGTTACATTTTTGCTTTCGTCAAGAGTGATCGTTTTTGTTAGGTAATCCACTTTTACATTTGTTCTAGATGTCGAACCTATTGGAATCATTTGTTGGATATGCCGACGGAGCTAGTCATAGTACGTGGAACCTATCTTCTACGGCCTAGGCCATTTTTGATCCAAGCGGTGAGTTAGTGAGTTTCAAAGGAGTATGTATTGGTCAATCAAAGAACAACATCGCTGAGTATAGCATATTGATAGAACTTCTCTTTGATGACATCGCACGTGGCATACGCCGACTTTTTGTCAAGCTAGACTCACAACTTGTCATCCTACAGCTTACTGGCATCTATTCTGTTCGGAATCCAGCTATCTATCATATGTTCCTAAGGGTCAAGATTTTGGAAAGGCAGTTTGATTCTATTCAATATCAACACATTTCCAGAAACTTAAACACATTAACTGATTCATTAGCAAATTATGTGTTAGATAGAGATTTTCCACATTTATAAAAGAAGGCATTTCAATCAACATTTGCATCAGGATCATATAACTTAACCAAAATAAAGCTCTGAAAATAAAAAATATATATAACTGTTTATAGTTTGTCAAAGATGTTTTGTGTCCAAGACAAAATCGGTCACATGACCCAAAAACTCAAAAATGCAGAAAAGCACCCTAGACTAATGGTGTTGGTGACAACAAGTCACCGCCTGTGCGATCATACGTAAGAGCCTAGTCCATCGACTCGGCAGACCAGTAGTATGTTGCTGTAATCTCAGAGGTAACTCGTCGGTCCTTACATCCTGGATACCAAGGGTGAGACCCTCAATCTGATCCTGCAATACTGCAAGGGTCTCGGCTACATCCAGATCGCGAAGGACAACCCTCCCTACAGCCTCTCCTGCTGGAACGGCAGTTGCTACCCTCAGGCGCACTGCTGGTCACACTGGTCCAATATCTGCATGAATATATGGGTTTGATTAGTCTTGAGAACATTTAAAAGACACAAGAACATTATAAAAACAATAAACAGAGATATGGTCAGATCTTTTTACCTATAACACCCCACTACTCGCTAGCCGGCATCACCAAATCTGGGTCACCCCAAAACTCCATCCCAGCATATGGATACTCAGCGTAGACCATCTCCTGACGGTCAAACCACTCAAAGAAGGAATCAGAGAATGAAATTTGTGACTGACCAGCATGTCTGGCCATAAGATCGACCCATCTCTGCATCCGTGGTTCCGTCGGTACTAGTAGTCCGAGTGAAATGTACTGTGGCTGCATCAGTGGGATCTTCTCCAAGGCAAAAGTGGTCAGAATAGAACCATAACCAAAGTTCTTAGATCTTCCATTCCTCACCTTGGTAAGTTTTTCTTTTATAGCCGGAAGTACTCCATCACACCAGTTGAATACCTTTGGTTCAAGGCATTCCAGAGCATACTACATATAGGACCTGTTGGCCAAATGAAGAGCCGCACTACCAGCGAATCTAGCAAAGGTGAATAAGATAGTCCTCAAGGACTTGTCAATGACATCTCGAATACTGATCTTGCCATCCCTGCTCAGCTGAGATCCATCTCTACAGAATCGGCGAATATAATCCCTCACGGATTCACCTCTACGGGCAGATCCTGATAGTGAGAGAGGGGCATCACGCCTCAATAAACTGGTCAAGAAGTAGGTATCCTCAACTGTCAAAGGGATGGATTTACCTCAGATCTAGAACACTTGGTTGGTAGGATCCCATATATCGAGAAAATATTGCAACAAATTGATTTGTTGCCTCATGCTGGAATGCGGAAGAATTTGAGAAAACCACAGTTCCGCAAAATAGTCACCGTACCCAGATCATGTAAAGCAACCATGTCCTCTTCTTCATGCTCATGTTCACACCATGTAATGACCATCTTGATCCAATGAATCTCTAAAAAACAAACAAGAGAAGAATTAGGATCCTGATTCAGGCAAAAACACGCAAAATCTCCATGAAAAAATAGTGCATAAACTTTCCTTTTGCGCCCATCGCACCCCAGCTGTGTACTAGGTGAGATGCATCTTGACTATTCAATGGCTAGCTCAGTATGCATCGCACCTTTCGATGTACATTAGGTGCGATGGGGAGAGAACGAATTGTTCAAACCCTAGAGGCCCAAAAGAACAAGAAAACATGCTCAGAATCAGAAAAGGAAAGAATGCAATTGAAGAGCTCAGGGTGAGCTCCTACATGTTCCAGACGATGCCAAAAATAGTCCACAGAATCTCCCAGAATCAGCTGGTGAAAATCAAGGGGGAAAACATCCCTAGAGCTCAAAAAATTCCAAATTTTAATGAAATGGTAAAAATGAGAGGTAAAAACTATTTTTATGTTACTATTCACGTAGTTCAAGTAAAATATTGTTGTTTAAATCATTTTTCAAGCATGTATTTACATTTCTAATCAATTTGATGGAGTAGTTGAACAGGCAGCACGACCGTCAAAAGAACATATTGTTAATGGTGAAATCAACGTCTCTGAATATTATCATGAGTAGTTTTACGTGAAGTTGAAGATCGTTAAAAAATAAACCTAGCCACGAGCAGTTTTACGTGAAGTTCAAGATCGTTAAAAAATAAACCTAGCCATGAGTACTTTTACACGAAGTTCAAGCTCGTTAAAAAATAAACCTAGCAATGAGCAAATGTTCCCCCAAAGTTTAAGCTCATTAAAAAATGAACCCCCCTTCGGTAAATAATCTTTGCAATCGCATAATTATCAGCTTTTGAACCTTCGTCGTGTTCTTACCATCACCTCCACTCTTTTTTAGCTGATCATACGCCTCCATTTGATTGTTTACCCTTTTGAGGAACAGCAGCGACGAGTGATTCTATTAGCCACCTTCTTTACACTGCCGTGATTGAAAAGTTCCAAGCCTTACCTGGAACCTGTTGCTATCCAAAAACGTCACTCGTTCCTCAAAAAATGAGTCTCCTTTAAGCTCTTTTCATCTGACTCGTAAAATATGAAAAGATTGCTGAGAAATTAGCCTCTCCAGCTCGTTAAAGCAATTGGAAGTGCCATCCCTCCTCTAGATTTTAATATTTTTGGACCTAAGGGATCATCACACAAAAAGATTGAGCGCTTATCTTGTTCGGCTCGTTAAAACTATCGAAAAGTCATCCCTTCCATATTATTTTATACTTTTTCGGGCTTAAGGGATTACATTACGAAAAAGGACTACTGGAGTTGCCTTTCCATCCCTTTTTAGACTCTCTAAAATTGAAAAGGACCAAGTTATCTTTGTCGTTAAACTTGTTAAAACAATAGCGACAAACTTGTCCATGTAGACAAGAGTGAGTTTCATTGTTGCTAGGCTCGTTAAAACATAGAGACAAGTTTGCCCCAAGGGCAAATTATAGAACAAGCATATCTTATCCTCCTCAAGCTTGACAAAAATAAAGAGGTACTGGTCAGCAATGACTGGGGAAAAAGGGAAGAAAACGTGAATAGCTTCATTGGTAGCAGGTCACTCTTGAACATGACACTTTCACTCCGTCACCATGATTGAGTCGGGTTGGGTTATTCCGTTCACTGGTCATATCACCATTAGTCCACCACACAATCCATTTTTGGGGTTAACGATACCAATCCATTTCAGTGTCGCCGGTATGTTCAAGAGAAGTCGCTCAGAGAATTCACCAACCTAGCTAACGCCTCATCCACTGCAATACCTTCACTCTCCATTTTTCATGACCACCACCCTGAACCTTATATCATTAGATCGTTTTCAAATCCAGAAAATCATTTGCTCTGTTCCGTGTCGTAGATGTGGGTTTCATTAAGGCCCTCCTACGACGAGTCACTTCTTGTCGACATCAGCACATTATCCAAGAAGTCGACTTAGGAACAACCCTTTCAGTACTTTGAAGCTTGCATGCCTCAATGGCAAGTTTCTAACTTCCGGCGATAGGTTTACATCAATGGCCTTCAACCGAAAGATTTTGCGTGGTGGTCGACATCAACTCATGTATTCACACCATGTGAATTGTACTATAGTACCTTGAGGGTCATTATCATTATCGATGATTCCTCTCGCGCCTGTTAACAGCTTACATCATTGGCTGGTAATCAGGTGATGTCTTTCCATGTTCGACATCAGAACATATTTTCACATGGATCGACTTGTACATCGGGTGAAGATTGAACGAGTTTGAAGACACCGGATCTAGTTTCATCCATCCGGGCTGCAATATATTCAGGAAAGTAAAGACATCAAATGTACATCACAGCTGCACAAATAATCATCCAAGCTAAGGGATGACGGCTCTACCAGAATCATCAGTTTGACACACAAACGACTGTCTGTCCTATGTACATGAAAATGAATTTATAAAGCTGAGCATGGGAATGCCCGCCTCAGCTAGATCATGAAAATATTATGAAGATAATTTATTGTATTGTATCTTATTACAGGTCACCTTCCAGTTCGAAAAACCTCATATCCTCATTATAAATCATTTCACCTGACATCAAAAGATTTATGACCTCATGCTTTAGGTGGAAACTGTTATAGACATATTTGGGCACTGCAACCCCAATCACATATGCCCATAAACCAAGGGCTTCTAAACCCCTAAAAGTGTTGTTTCACACCCTAAAGGAACAAGGTCAGCTGATTACATCATCTCCCAGAAGTTCTCCATGAAAAACTACTCAGAACTGGTCAAAACTGGACCATACAGACTACTCCATGCATAGGGTGCGATGCATCTCACCTATTACACACGAGGGGTGCGATGCATACTAGAAATCCCTTCTGTAGGGTGCGATGAGTGAGAGCAAACAAATGATAGAAGCAATTTTCTAGGTGGAAACTCAAAGAATCTTCTAGAAACTTCTCATATGACACTTGCCTCTCTAAATTCGCCCAGGGATGAGTAAGAGACCATGAAATCTCCAAGTGGAACCAAGAACTATCAGTGAAATGACACTAATCAAAATCCCAGAAGCTGACTCACTCTCCTGTAAACATCTATATATGGATCCCTCATCCTAGAGATCCAAAGGTTGGAATTTTGTAATTTGCAAGGAAGTGTTGTTGGTTTCTCTTTGAAGACATTGTTGGGTGATCTTTCTTTGTATGAGGTGAAGAGGGCTTTCATGCTAGGAGGATGATGCTGGATCAGATAGCCTGGTTGTAATCCTCTCTTCTACTACTTCTATCAATAAAGCTATTTGAGTTTTCCTCCATATGCTTGTATATCTCTGAATCTTGTATTTGTATATGCATTTATATGGTTAATGTACATTTGATCCTACATTGTTTATGGTTATAGATCTCTATGCTTTGATGGTATTTTGCTGCTTTGACTCTACAGGTGTTCTTTGAAGCGGGACAAGTGAGAAAGGAGTGGCAAAAGCTCTATCAAGGGAGAGAGGAAACGAGCAAGGAGACTAGCGAAAGACTGAGGTTGGTACTCTCTGCTTCTCTCTCATCTATCTCTCATAAAGGAAAACACAAGTGACTTTAGTTTGTTTGTTTCTAAGATATCTACCCGTCTTAGGGGGACTAGCAGCTCTGAATGGACACTAGTTTTCCCGATAACAAGGATCAACCGAATGAGGAAGAGGTCATGACCACCCCGACCTTAGAACTAATGGAAGAGGAAGAACAAGGACAAGAAGGGATCGAAGCTAGGTAAGCCATGGAACCCATGGAAGAAGCTCTCGGAGAACTAGGGCATGAGGTTGGTGCTGACCCACAAGAACCAGTGTCGACCTTGAGACCGAACATTGAATATCCCTTCCAGTTCTCCTTTTTCTCCTCTATCCCAAGAGGAGCAAGGGTAAATCGATCCCCTCGGCGCAAAGAAGAAGATACTGCCATTCCTCTAGCTTTGAACTTGTCACAAAGGCCACAACCATGTGGGGTGGATGCTACTCAAGCGACAGGCACTTCAGAGCCTGAGAGGAGAGAAGAGATAGAGGCCCCTGAGGCTGGGGAATAGGGAAGTATTCTAGTAGACACATTAGCAGGAGAGCATCTCACAAGGGCACCACCGGTCACAATGAGCACGCAACAAGAGGAAGTAGCTGTTGGCGAAGAGGAGGGACCAAGCGAAGCAGTCTCGACGAATGAGCCAATGGAAAAGCCAAGCGAGAAGGTCGTGAAGCAAGAGATAATCGAAGAAGAACATGAAGTGGAGGAAAACCAAACAGTCGGCACGACAGAAGCTGTCTTGAGGGATTTACCTCTAGCTGCTGAGACTGAGGAAGTTTTGGTTAAGCAAGAATGGGTAGAGCTGTGCGAACAACGAAGACTCCCCGTCAAGCAAAAATACCAGCTGCAATTTAAAGAGATAATGCGGCTTAAGATGGAGGTCAGGAAACTAAGGAGGTAGGTACACAAAATGCAGAAGTGGATGAAGAAATACAAGCAGCAAGCTAAAATTTCCAAGGCCATGGGAGTAGAAGCAGAGACTCAGGTGGACCAGATAGCCACAACCTCTGCTGCCACTCAAACAGACCCAGTCGAGTGATTGTTTGAAGACCGTGAGTATGCCTTGACGGCCGAAGTGCAGACTTGGAAATATACTATGAATCAGTATCAAAATGAGGTCAGAAGAACTCAGGAAGGAGCCTCCTCAACCATTTTTGAATATGTGGAGCGCATAGATAACATGAGATTAAGGCATGCAAAGCAGCAACTCAAGATGGAGTAGCTGGGAAAGTAAGTGGCAGAGCTGAAAGTTGATAAGGAGAAGATGTTTAATTTGGCGCAAGAGGTGATGGCATGTCGCCCCCCTACTTCTTGTTATTCTTTATTCTTGCATGAATGTTTTCTTTTATTCTGCATGGAGAGCATAAAAAACGATATTAGTTATGAAATAGAAGATGGTGTACAATTCCTCCTAATAATGAGGAGTCATGATGTGCCAACTCAGCATTTTATGTGTGAGTTTTACCTGTACGAGTATCTACTGCACCTGGACAAAGAATTCAACCTGGTCCCATATGTGGGGGACATTCATTTAAGGGCCCTCACCTCTTACACTTTCAATTAAATCAGTTGGCAGAAGGCTTTTAACACATTTGAATCCAATCAGGTTACAAAGCCATTGATAGTAAGAGGAGAACATGAGAGGTCAATCACAATGTTCACTAAACACAACACGTTTTTGGGAATTGAGGGGAACAAAGACAGAATGCTGAGGACACAAAACTGATGCCTTGATCTTTGTGTCAGGCAATTAGTCACATTTCAAGATGAGGCCCTTGATTGTTGTCATAAAAGGTGGATGATGTCACCTACAGCTGTCCGGAACAAGGAACCTTTTGGGGCACCAAATTTTGCACGAGCGCTCCCTAGAGTGCCCAGATATGTGGCATGTGTCTGAACATGCAGGGTCTAATGGATGGGAATTCGGTTTCAGTTTCCCACTATCTAGTTGCCAGTAGAAAATTATAACCCAGCGTATAATGTTCCAGGAGACTGGTGGAAGGAAGTCCTCCTTTCATATGGGAAAAGTATGTAATACGAAACGTTGACTCACTCAAAATGGAAGGATGCAACCTTATTTAATATAGAATGATTTCTTGCAAATGTGACAAGAGATTTGGATAAGGAAACAAGCATATGACTGAGTACCATTTGGATTATAAGTGCTAATATGAGATGAAGAGTTGGTGACGGATTTGGAGGGGAAATGCATAAGGGGTTTGGATAGTCTGTAATCACCCAATATCTAGCATGATTGGGTGGATCATTGCACAAGCCATGACACAATTTTCCTAAATGACAAAGTGTAGAGAGATAAGTTCTTGCTAGATAGAGGAAAAGATAAGTATGCAAACACAAGAAAAATAAATACACAATATTTTTCTGGAATAAATAATTGATATTAATTAATTATTCTCTCATATACATCCACCGAGGTACGACTATTATCTCTTCTTGCTTCACATTACAATGGCCCAATCACATGTATACAATCACCAATCTTTTTCAATATGGAATCATGCAAACTCTAACTTTCCTTTCCTCATACAAACTAAGACTTCACACTTTAACTAAAATTTTCTAACTTTCCTTTATCTTAACTCAACATTTTTCTTTTTCTTGAATTAACTTTTCTAGACAAATCATTAACCTTTTAACTTTGGCTCACTTTACTTCTAATATTAGACTCGAATTGCTTTCCTTAACTTAAATCTACTCTTCATGCATTGCATGCATACGAGAGTAATTATTATTTCTAAAACTCCCCCTGATTTACAACCATATGACCCAAACTTAACTTAATCATGACTAAACTATGAGTTCTACACTTGCAATAAAAAATTGACTCAAAAAACATTTTACAATGCAAATTTTTCTCTTTCATTTTTTCCATATTTTTTACCCTTGAAACTACTTAATTTTTAGTTGCACTTTCTTGATGTAAGCTCCATATTTCTTCACTTGCTACTACTGCAATTTTTCTTTGAATTATTTTATATTTATTCTAAAAAATAATTTAGGCCTTCAGTGCCTATCTTCTATAGCTTCCTCTTGAAAGACTCGTTCACTCATGGACTAATACCACAACTCTTCATCTTCAAACTATGAACTTTTCCATGCTTCTTCGACTTCATATTCCTGATCTTCTTTCTACCATATTTCTTGATAGTAGAATTTGATCTCTTCTTGACTCCATTGTTGAAAGTTTGTTTCAGTTCTTTCTTCTTCATCCTCAGAAACTTCCAAGCCCTTTCCTACATATTTTCCTTCATCTTCCCTTTCAGCTATAATTGTAACTAGACTCCTGTTTTGTCTACTTGCACGCTCAAAATCAATGTTAAGAACATCTTCATTATGCTCTTTAGTGAGAGATTTATCTTCTTCTTCTTTATCTATGCATCATCAACTACATTGAGGCTATCTTCGACTCTTATGTTGTTAGTGGATATTCTCATGAAAAAGTCATGAATCACTTGATCCTCTTCTTCATCATCAATTGATGCTAGATCGTGCACTACTTCATGAGAAATTATAACCATTTCTTCATAACTTGTTGCTATAGTGGTAGCTTCAACTTTCAATTCTTCATCAAACATGACAATTCCCATATTTCCACAACGAGTCCTTGTTTCAAAAAAGACACCACAAATTTCATCAACATAATTTTTGTCCACTCTTTGGTGAGATACCTGAGCATGCATGTGATCATTAACAATTTCAACTTCACCAAATTCATCATTTGTTTATGGATTCATGAGAGATGCACTTTCAACTCTACAATCCATTACTTATATGAAAAATTGTCTTTGTTATTCTCAAACTTAGATGCCTCAAAATTTGATGCAAAGAGGTCATCATCAACTACAATCATACCAAGATCACACATGTTATTAAATTCTTTAATAAAGGCTTCACCATCATAAAAAATGTCTATTGTTGGATTCACCAATTCACAACTCACTCTGAAGTCACCAAACACATGTCTCGTCATAGTGAGATTCACCATACATGTTACAGTGGGTTTCTCAAGCATATATATGCTCTTTCTCTATTTCACATGTAGAGACTTCAACTTCTCACTCTGCAACCTTTTTTATGTATTCTCCATCCATATGCACGCCTTCATGATGGGTTTCACTTTTATAGTTTTATGACCATCATCCACATTTGAGTGGGATTCTCCGAGCTCTCTTTTCCTCCCACTGTCTTGCTCATTTACTCTCAGACCCACAGTCGAATTTCTATTTATTCTTCAACAGACTGTAAAATAATTTGTTGCTTTATATCACTTTCCTTTATACCAAACAATACTTCTAGGGTCTTCCATGCTTCTTAGGAAGATGTAGATTTTGCTACCTTGTACAAGGACTTATCATCCAATGCATGTTTTATAAGATCCAATACTAAGGAATCACATACTTCATCATATGGGTTGTTAGACCGATACTCAATCAACTCTTTACATCGAAGAATGTTTTTCATTTTGACAGTACCCCATAGGGATGTACCACATATGCAAGCATAATCAACATAATGTAGTCCTTGAATCCAGAACTAGTAGTGGAATCAGAGGTTTTCTCATCGCAACATTAAAAATGAGACAACACAAAACATTTTTGATATGGGTATCTCTGATGTGGAATGGGTGAGTATCTGGTCCATAATATTAAAGGTTTTGATATGAGAGATAATCGTAACATGACACACTTTGCAAACTTGCGATATAGTAAAGCTCCGATATGGTGGACAAGAAATTACAATTAAACTCGTTTTAAGATCAATATCGCATCCATATTATTGATGATTTTAAATGGTGGCACATAATGAAAGTTCTGATAAATGGATGTGGTCTTAGATTGAATCCAATCTTATAATTATATTGGGTCCGCAAGTGAGTCAATGATTGGAAATTTGATATCGGAGGTTTCATTAAAAACTCTCGATATTAAGGCAGATGCGAAATTCTTATTAATCAATGTTGATCCACCATATCGGGTTCAAATATCGGAGATTGGAGCAAATCATAGGTCAGATATTATCGCATATCAGAGCACTATCCATACGTCTGGTACCACTCCTCATCTGCCACTTGTCACTTCCTAATAAGCTACGTGTGTTTGAAATAGGGATAAACTCAATGTCCGCATATCCTATTGGTGTTTCTTTGCACCTCTCAGTGCAAATGCTAGTAATATCCATGCCATCCGTTAGAAAATGAAATTGAAATGTGTCCGCGTGTCGTATGAAATTGACTTAATTGAGTTAATTTTCTTGTAAGACAGGTAGAGTCCACTGTCATGTGATTTATCAAAGTTGTAACTTCTGATGCCTCAAAATTCAAATGTACACCATATGTTTATGTCTTCAATGTATGTCACATGCTTGCGTCTGCACGTCAATTGCCCATTTCACAAGCTTTTGACAAATGTAAAATCTCATTGCGAGCAAAATTATAATGTATTTAAACAAAACTAACATTTCAATTACTCAAGCTATAAAAAATAACTTATTCAAAAGCTTATGGATTGGTTGAAATTTTTTATTAAAAACCTTCTTGGGTTGTAACAAGGCTGTGTTTACTAACACCACAAATTTGCTAAGACGGTAGATTTTTTGCTAGAATCTAACAAAAAAAATTCAAAAAATTAGACAGTTGGAGAATTTGAATCATTTTTCTAATGGTGGAAATGGATTAAGCACCATCAAGTAACACCCAATATCTTTAAGTTTGACAATTGTAACTCAAATTTTGAAAAATTACTGCTATATTTTATCATAATCTCCAAAATTTCCATTATTTTCCAGTATAATTTGAAGGCTCTTTAGGCTACAGTATAATCTCATAGTGAAGTGTTATATTTCTTGATAGGAGAATCTTCTCTCTTCTTGACTCCATTGCTAAAAAAATGTTTCAATACTTTCATCTTTGTCTTCAGAAACATCCATCTCTTTCTCTTCACTCTCATCATTTGGTACTACTACCCAAGGTAAATTTTAAGCATAGATATTTATCCTAAAGTTTAGAAACCTTGGCGATACTCACTATTCCCTAATATGAAAATTGTAAAATAGGCGATATCATTGTTAAAATATAAATTTTTTTGATGATGTTATATATATTCTCTATAAAATTTTGGCAATCTTTAAGATAAAATAATTTTATGTTATAAAATTTCGGTGAATAATTTTTTGGAAAAATGGAAATTGCAAATCTTTTTTGGGGAAAGACATAGAAAATTAGCCCACTTGCGAACATTAAGCTTATAATTTTCCTTGCAGTACTGCCTTTTTCTTGTAATACGCACACTCAAGATCATTATTCACCATGTCATTCAATTATTTTATTCTAATTGTTTCTTTAAGACTCACATCAAGTTGTTCAATTGGTTTGTGAATCCATTCTTGAATGAGCTTCAAATCTGCATCGAACTTATTAGAAACTTTTTTTTCAACTTCTGCTCCCCTGCTCTTTTGAACACATGGATATTAAAAAACAACGTTAAAAACATATTTGTTATGCTCTTCGGTGAGATATTCCTACTCTACTTCTTCCCTCTTTGTCTTCTCTTGTTCTTTGACTGCTTCATGTTTTTCATTTTGTGTCCTTTTACCAACCTCTGCTACTGCAAAGATGTTGTCTTCCACTTAGCTTCCAAACACAAGTGGGATTCTCTCACCAAATAACAACATATCAATATGTTATTTTTGTTGCATCACGTGTAACCACTCATCACCAATTAATAGTTCTTCATCAAACTTAACATCAACATAATTTTCATTCACCCATGGTTGTTTATCCGAGGATGCATGTGCTTATTAACAATTTGAACTTAACCAAATTTATCAACTACAACTAGATTCACCAATTCAAATCTCACTTTAAAGTCATCATCCATATGCGTTCCGTCATAGTGGGATTCATCATCATCTGCACCATCCACATTACAGTGAAGTCCTTGAGCATTTATATACTCTTGCTTTGTTTCACACATAGAGGCTTCAACTTCTCTCTCTGCAATCTTTGTTGCAACTTCTTCATCCATATGCATGTCTACATGATGGGTTTTACTTTTATAGCCTTCACGACCATCATCCACTTTTGAGTGGGATTATCCAATCTCTATTGTCTTCTCAGAGTCTTGTTCATCTACTTTTAGATCTGCGGTCGACTTCTCTACCTGTGACACAACCCACTGCTGCATGTCACTCCCCTTTGAACCAAATTCTTCTTCCAATATTTTCCACGCTTCTTTGGAAGCCGTAGATTTTGCTACCTTGCACAAAGACTTCTCATCCAATCCTTGTTTTATAAAATTCAATACTAAAGCATATCATACTTCATCATATGGGTTAGTAGACTTGTACTTAATTAACTTTTCAGCTCGAGAAAAAGTTAGTATCATGATAACCCAATGATCAAAATATTTATCACTACACATAGGAGGTGGTAGCAGATCAAAACTACACCAATCAACCTGAACCTGTCTAAACATGGCAACAATCTTTGCCTCTTCTTTTTAACTCTTTGTCTTAATCTTCTTCTGTCGCCCCAAATAAAATTACATTTTTAATATGCCCCATAAAACACAATCTTTACCAAAAGCACTATCATACTTACTAAATAGAAAACTTTACCAAACAAATTCATCATTACAAAGACAAACGCAAAACTTTACAAACAGATTCAGCTTTGCAAAGCCCTAAAGCCCTAAACTCTAGTTAAGATTTTTTTTTTTTTTTTTTAATACCATACACCTTTGTCTTTAGCTCCCATTCTTCAAACCTTAAACCTTTACGACTTCATTAAATTTCATAACCCTTTTTCCAACTAAAATAATATTCCCTTTTCAAATACCTTTTGAAAAAATAACTTTCAAACCTAACCCATTTATAATATATTGAAAAAAGGACTCTTGAAAAACTTCGTGGAATGATTTGGTTAAAAAAATGACTTTTAAACCCTTTTGAACACTCATCTCTTTTTTTCTTTAAATACTTGCCCACGGTCGGCTTTAAACTTAAACACTTCCCATCTTAATACTTAAACCTTGAAACTTTCTGTCCGAACTTTTGGTTGACTTGTCGTCGTCCAAATTTTTCATGTGCTTCATGATTCAACCTTTGACTCTGCGGCTAAGTATCAATTGGATGCTGCAGTTTTTTCTTTGTACCTCTTTTTTTCCGTTGTTCTGTGCAATTAACATGGCGGCTTCCGTAGCTTCTCGGACGGTCAGTCGTTTCTCCCCTCACCAAAAAATATTTCCTTTGCCTCATCCACTCAGGGCAGCGGCCGTCACTTTTCTTTTCAAAAAAATCTACGGCTACGGCTGTAATTGTTGCAGCAGAAAGGACATATCGCTCAGCGGAGGTGGCAGAAAAACTTTCACCAGGGGCCTATCCAACCAGCAAAGACGGACTACTAGGCAACTACTTCACGACTATAGTTGTCGTGTTCAGGGTTGGAATTTCAAAATACACTCACTAGTTAGATGTCAAGGTTTTGACATTTTACTCATTTGTTTTCACACTTTTAACAAAAGATGATGATGGTTTTGTAATTTTTCTAACTGTATTTGATGGGAAAATCACTTGGTGACCGGAAATTTGCCCATTAAATTCCATCCCTGGGGTTCTACCCGCTGGGAACCACCTCATGACAGTAATTAAGGGGTTCTACCAGCTGGGAACCACCTCATGACAATAATTGAGGGGTTCTACAAGCTGCGGCTTCTTTGAATCTTATAATCCTGATATTAATTTGTTGGAAAGACAAAGTAAGTTTTGATATTAATTTATTGGAATTTTGATATTATTAAGGGGAGTCTAGTAATCTATACGAAATAGTTATATATATATATATATATATTATATATATATATATATATATATATATATATATATATATATATCTATCTATATATATATATATTTATTTATTTATTTAAAGTTGTAAAGGAACTTTTTGAAAACAACTAAGTTTAATTTTGGTTTTTCATTTGAATTTCGTGATAATTTATAATAAAATTGTAGTTATAAATAGATTAATGGCTATGAAAATTTGAAAACTTGAATTATATAAATTTACTAAAATAATTAAACATTAATTTTATTTTAAAGTGCGAAGTAGAGTAATACATAACATTTTTTTTTTATATCTATTTATTTAAATCTAAATAGAAAATACTTGAAAACAAGATAGTTTAAATAGCAAATCCTTGAAATCAAGATAGCTTTAACTCTTTCGCATTTTGTTGTTTTATACAAATTTGGTAATATATTTTATAATGAAATTGTGTTTTTTTAAATATAAATAAATTTAATGTTTTGATAAATTTTAGAACCAAAAAATACTATTTCAAACTTAAATTTATGATTTCCAAAATATTTTACAAAATAAATAAATTAAATATCAAACATTTATATCAAATTGTGTATTTATATGATATGTGTGTATTTTGTTTTGTTCTAAAGTAGAAATTTAAAGCTTAAGGTTTTGGAATCTTATTATTTTTTTTTGTAGGCTAAGGTCTTTCCACTCGCCCTTCTTGGGGAAACCGAGTGTTTAAGCCACCTGAAGTTCTTAATAGCCGCCCAAAAATAAAAGATCCAGATTCTGGTTGTCCAAGCTAAATATACTATACAGTCTTTCAGATTCCTAGTCCTAATTACTTGAATATAGCAGAAATCAGCATTCAAAACTTGGAGCTCACTATAATTCTCTATACTATGGATTTTCATAAAAAATTAAGAAACAAATATGAAATTACTCAGCTTCTGCCTCGGGACGCTGGGTTGCCTCCTTGTTTGCAATCTGATTTCCTTCCTTTATCATTTGCTGGAGCTCGTCCAGCTTCTTCTCCTGCATCTCCAAGGAAATCTGGATAATTCGGAGCTCTCTCCTCAGATTGGGAACCCCCTGTGCAAGCTCAACCATCTCTGTTGCAGCCTGCTCTAGAGCTTTGGCCAGCAATCTTTTCATTACCCAGTAAATATGAAGGGACTGTTTAAATAAAGACATCCTGCCCCTAGTGTTACCGGGGTCATGGATGAGAAACTCCCAGTCCTCCATCTCAGAATCCGACTGAGCTTGAATGGCGTCCTCCTCCATATTCTGAATAATTTTCCTAATCCTAGGATTCGTATTCTGGTTATACACCCTCTCTGCTTGCTGGATTTTCCTGTCTAGCGACCGGCTTGTCGCTTTACTCGGTCTCCCCCGCTGCCCATGACGGCCACCCCTAGCTCCTCGGTATCCGCTCGCTCCTCTGCCTCTCGTACTGCTCGGCTCCGTCCCAACTCCCGCCTGTCTACTTCCCCTTCGTCTGCCACTCTGCCTTACCCTTCCTCCCCGTTGCCCCGGCTGCTCATCGCTGTTTTGCAGGTTCTCCCATTCTTCCGCCGTTCTGCTACGCTCCTTATCCCGCCTGCATTTAACTTGCCATTCCTCTTCCTCCGCAGAATCGTCATAGACTTCATATATTTCATCAATTGTTTCTTCCTTCGCAATCGCCTTACCCTTTCTAACCCTTTCCCTGCCTGCCTCGGCTTCCATTTCTGCTGTGATTCTTGCTCTCTTTCTAGTTTCCATAACCGCCTCAGTGAGGTTTCGGCGTAAACTCTCTCTGTAATTGCTCACCACCTTCGCTCCTCTTCTCACTCTCGGGTATCCAATGCAGTTCACTTGCTGTTGGATCCCTTGTTGACACTCATTTATAATCCTTCGATCCTTACTCCTCTTGTCTATCAATTTGGCCTTTCGATGCCACCTGTGGGTTTGCCCTCTACCTTTCCAATCAACTGTCCGACTCGCTTCATTTCCATTTATGGATTCTGACTTGCCTCTTTTACCGCCACTCCAAGCATTCGCGTTAATTATTTTGCTGCTGGGTGATATCTTCATTCCTGTCTCTACACACTTCTGCTATACTACATCATGCCCGGTCATGATATCCTTTCTTCGCCTTATCTGACAACCATTTAATATCCGGGGCTGCCGGTCCGACTCACCTGCTCGTCGCACGATTACGATGATTCTCATTACTTGCTTGATCATTGTTTTCATCCGCTGCTTGTTCATGGTCCTCATTAATGATATTGGCCAATTCCTCCCACTCTCTGCTGGGCCGCAACGATCCCCACTGATTGTCAACCTTGCCACTTCGATCCTTGCAACCCCGGTTCGCAAGGAAATCTGCCGCTCGATTGCCACTCCGCTTTACATGATTAAAGATTTTGTATTCAATTTTTTTCAAAAGGTTTGCTATTTCTTGAATGATCCTTGCCGTGCGCCAACTGTTGGTCACCTTCTCCCAATTCTTCCCGTTATTCAACTTCTTGAGAATTTCAATTGCCATCTGGGAATCTCCTTCAATTTCCAGTTTTCTATAACCATTTCGGATTGC
This sequence comes from Pinus tabuliformis, assembly GCA_031772625.1. Classification (NCBI taxonomy): domain Eukaryota; kingdom Viridiplantae; phylum Streptophyta; class Pinopsida; order Pinales; family Pinaceae; genus Pinus; species Pinus tabuliformis. Next base: position 619,809,011 of record CM062817.1, read on the forward strand.
AATTCTCAATCCCTGGTGAATTGCCCACAATTCAGCTTCATTGTTTGTCATCTCGCCACCCCACTCTGCATAAATCCATCTGGTGTTTCTCTGGCTATCTCGGAAAATTCCCCCGAATCCAGCATTACCTGGGTTCCCCTTTGAAGCCCCATCGAAATTCAATTTGATGAAGTTGTCTTTGGGATAAGCAAACTTGTCGTGGCTTTGAGGTCTTGTAATAAATCTATCAATTTTCTTACTATGCACCATTTCAAAATTCAGATTTAAGTTCTTAAGAATTTGCTCTTCTCCCTGGTCAGCTTTCCAGTCTTCCGCATCCCACTTCTCTACCAATATTGATTCTCTGGTTAGGTTCACTACCCTGTCCCATATTTTTGCCGCGTTTTTAACTTTGTCTTGGAACACTCTACGGTTCCTCTCTTTCCATAACATCCAGATCGTGAAACCGGCCATGAGATCCCAGGCTTTACGGATTACTTTGCATTGGAATTTTTCTTTCTGCCATTGAAAAACCACTTCACTTGTTTCTCTCGGTGACTTCTCAGGTTTCTGGAATAATTTTCCGATTTCCATCCATAGATTCCTGGCATAGCCACAATTGATTAGGAGGTGCTCTTGAGTTTCCGCTTCTTTACCACACAGGTAGCATTTTGAAGGCTCACTGAAGCCTTTCTTCTAAAGTTTATCCCATGTCAAGATCTTACCCTTAGCTACTAATCATGCAAAGATAGTAACTTTCGGCCACCAGTTTTTGCCCCAAATGATTTTCCAGTCTTGGTTATCATCTGCTGTTCCCTGATGGTCCGCCAGATAGTACGCCTCCTTGACCGTAAAGGATCCTTTCATAGACTTCCCCCATCTGAGGATATCCCTGCCCGTTCTCGCTTTGATTTTCCTGGATTCTACCTCCTCCCTAAACGCTTCCTGTTGCTCTTGATTTATCTCCAAGCCCCATTCCTCTGGGGTGATCCATTTCCGCCATATTCCATCCAAATCATTTTCCTTCCAATAATCTTTGACATATATACGAATGTCGCCTATCTTCTCCTGTATATTTTGGATTTTTTGTATTCTGCACATTTTCTCCCTCTGCTGCCAGTGCTCATCCCAGAATTTAGCCTCCCCTCCTCCTCTAATTTCCCAGAAAGCATTCTTATCTACTATACCGCGATTTTGACGAGCTAGATCCCAGATTGTCGATCCTTTCGGGGTTTCCTGCATTCGATAAATACTCTCTGTAGTATCTGGCATAGCATATTTGTGTTTCCATATTTGTTTCCAAAGATCATTACCTCCTCTCATCCACCGCCACCAAAGTTTTGCACCCAGCACCTTATTGAGTTTGTCTGGATCTCTTAGACCTAATCCTCCCTCCTCCTTTCGTTTCGTCAGATGTTTCCATGAAACTAAGGCCCACTTCTTCTGCTGGGTCGTGCCTCCCCAAATGAACTTCCTCATGATTTCTCTGATCTTAGTGCAAACCCCTTGAGGCACTGCCATAATCGATAGTGGATAAATAGGGATGGCCTGTAGAACTGATTTTACGAGGACAATCCTTCCAGCAATGTTTAAGGTTCTGAACGCCCAACTAGCCACTCTGTTTTTCAGTTTCTCCAGGACTCCTTGCCAGTTTTTCTGCTTTTTAGAGTTGAAATCCAACACATTGCCCAAGTACTTGGTAGGGAGGTTCCCTTGCTTGAAATCCAGCATCCTGGTCAGGTGTCTTTTAATTGGCTCTATGGTATTGAATATGAAGGTGCAAGATTTTTCTTTATTGACTTCCATACTCGAAGCTTCTGCAAATAAGTCCAAGACCTTCTTCAGGTGTCTCACTTCTTTAACAGTTGGTTCCCCGAATAACATGATATCATCAACGAATTGTTGATGGGTTATTGGCAGTTCATTACCCCAAAGTCTTAGCCCTTTGATTTTATTTGCTGCTCTTTCTTTCTTAAGGTATCTGCCCAGGCCTTCTGCTGCAAGAATAAAGAGGAAAGGAGATATGGGATCGCCTTGTCTTATTCCTCTGGAAGCCTTGAAGACTTTTGAAGGGGTTCCATTGGTTAAAATAGAGAAGTTTGGGGTTGATATAAGACTGAGAATCCACTTTATCCACCTGCTCCCAAAACCAAAGCTGCCTAAAATTTCTTCCAGATATTGCCAATTGATCCTGTCATAAGCTTTTGACAGGTCTAATTTAACCATCATTCCTTTTTGTTTCTTTTCCTTCAAAGAGTGGATTACTTCTTGAGTAACCACTAGACCATCTAGTATTTGACGACCTTCTACGAACCCGGTTTGTTCAGGGGATATCAGGCTATCTAGCAGGGGTTTCAGTCTTTTAGCCATCAGGGAAGCAATTATTTTATAGATAACATTACAAAGGGCAATGGGTCTGAATCCCTTAGCTTCCTCTGAATTATCACTTTTAGGAATCAAAGTGAAAAAAGTAGAGTTGAGAGCTGGCCATACCTTTTGATTTATACGAGATTCTTCTATCAGTTCCAGGATTTCCTTTCCCATGAAGTGCCAGCCCGCTTGGTAGAAGTCGACCGTAAAACCATCCGGTCCTGGCGCTGTTCCTTTCTTCATGCTCATCACTACTTCCTCCACCTCCTCAATACTAGCAGCTCTCATTAGGGCTCTATTCTGGTCCTCTGTTACAATTTTAGGAATTGCACTGCAGACTTCCTTTATAGCTTCAGACCTGTCTATTTGAGGTTCTGTCAGTATTCCTTTGTGGTATTCCATCAGCACTTTCTCAATCCCCTCTTGATCAACAATCCTTTCTCCTCTCTCGTTTTTGATAGAAAATATTCTGTTCCTTTGCCTGTGTTGTACCATTGCTTGATGGAAAAATCTAGTGTTCCTCTCCCCCTCCCTGAGCCATTTCACCCTAGATTTCTGTCTCCATAGGACTTCTTCCTGCTTTCTCCTCTCCTCAAGTTTTCCTAGAATTATCCCTTCTTCTCTGCTGCTATCCTCTGTTCTTCCTTCGTTTATTATCCTTTGTTGCACAGCTTCCATTTCCTCTTCTAGCTTCCGCTTTTCCTCCATAATATTTCCGAATTCTTCCTTGTTCCATTTCTTTATCCTTCCTTTTAGCTCCTTAAGCTTTAGTTGGAAGGTATGCATTTTTCCTTTACCCTGTACTGTGCTTTGTGACCACCATTCTTCCATTTTTCCTAAGAAATCTGGATGTCTAAGCCAGAAGGCTTCAAATCTGAAGGGCCTTTTGCCAAGATTAGCCTTAATGTCCACTTCCAATCTAATCGGCCAGTGATCCGAGCCGAGAGAAGGCATGATCTTTGCTTCTACGAATACATCTCTGTTCATAATTGTTTCTGATACTACAAACCGATCTAGTCTTGATGCTATCTGATTTTTCCCCCCTCTCCTATTGTTCCATGTGTAGACTCCGTTGATAGTTGGCAAATCAACCAGCCTCAAGCCATCTATCATATCATTAAACATTTCCATATATTGGTCTGTTTTCCTTATACCTCCCTTTTTCTCTTTTAGGGACCGGATTACATTGAAGTCCCCTCCTACAATCCAAGCTGTCTTCGGGTAAAGTCTTCTAGTTGCTTGCAAATTTTTAATGAAGTTTTCTCTATCTCCCGGGGTATGAGGACCATACACCCCTGAGATGATAACCCTTTCCTTTGTACCTGCTATTCTTCCCATGCCTGTAAGGATTCTGGTCATACTGGTCCAATTCTCGAAAATTATCTCATTTGGGTTCCACAATATTGCAATGCCTCCTGCTGAACCGATTGCATCCTGCCCCATGACTTCGTATTAGAGTTTATTATTTTTGATAATTCCTTCCATCTGCTGCATGGTGATCTTAGTCTCTTGTAGAATCATTATGCTTGGTTTGTCTTTTTTCAGTTTCTCTTTCATGTATCTCTGTTTGCCCTTACTATTCAATCCCCTAATATTCCAGCTGATAATAATCATTTTAAACTTTTTTGGAGGAGTGGAATAATACCTCGGAAAGAGGTATCACTTTACCTGAGTTTATCAATATTTCGCCAACTGTTTGTATCGTTTCATTCATTGTTTTCCTCCCTCTTTTCCTACTACTCTTGCCAGTCGCACCTATTCCAATCTGATCTTTTTCCTGTTCTCCCGCTATGGTATCCTGTTTTTCCATATTCTCCCCATTCCTTTCTTTATATTTTTGGAAGGTCTCCTTATATAGTTGTTTTTGGCTGTCTGGTATGAATCTTTCGTCCAAGTTCTTCCATTCCTGAATTAGTTGTCTCATAATTCTTTCTTCCTCTGCCTCGTTTTCTTTCTGATTTTCCGTTTCCATTTGAGACTGATCCATTGTTGTTTCTATTTTTTCGGTTGCTTGCCTTTCCTGCATTTCTCTTGTTCCTGTATCTTTTCCTCTGGTTTCATTGATTATTTCCATGGGCTCGTTTTCTGGCTCCTCTCCCTCCGCCATTTTCTCTTCGTCCTCTTCACTGTTGTCTTGGAGTATTTTGAATTTGTTCTTGCTTTCCATATTCAGTGACTCCGTTTGTGTCTGCATCCTTATTCCTTCTTTACTTGCTTTCTTTTTCCTGTTAACCTGTTGAAAACCCTTATCACTCTCTTCAGTTCTCTCAGTTTCCTTTTGTTGCTCTTCTCTTCTCCTAGTGTTTTCTTCTTCTTTATTTAGAGGGCATTGTCTGTATAGATGACCATACTCATGGCATCTCCTGCATCTGAAGGGAATATGCTCGTAGTCTAATGGATGTTGCCAGACTTCATCATGGTATTCCAGTTCTATGAATTCTGGCAGAGGTTCAGCTATATTCATGTAGACACACAGCCTTGCATATGACGTATACTTACCTTTCTTCGTGGCTTCTGCTACCTTGACAAAGGCCCCGATCGTGTTACCTATCCCTTCCATAATCTCAGGGTCCCGAAATTCCACTGGTAAACCAAACAATCTGACCCAGATCGGGGCTTCCAACATTTTTTCATGGTCAGGATTGTATCTTTCTTCCCAGTATTTCATGAACAGGCCCGCGTTGTTCATGAAGTATGGTCCTTCCTCAAAAACCCTTTCTTTATCCCCCAGATTCGCAAATATTGCTGTAAAAAACCCTTTTGCTCCCAGTTTTAGCTCTACATGCCCCTTTGGTCTCCATCTCTGGTAAATCCACCTGTATAGATCTTTTTCTGTGGGCCAATACCCTACGAACTTGCATATCAGCGCATGATCTTTCATATAGCTGTTGTACTCCTCCAGCTTGTTGTTGGGAATGACATATCTGGGTTTCTTCTGTGCCCTAGGTAAGCACTTCCCTCCGGTCTTCATTTGCCATAGTTTGCCCATCACTGGTGCTTCTTTATTATTTTCTCTAGCTTCATTCTGTATACCGCTATCGCTTGCCTCTCCTGCAACAACGTTCTTATAGGAGGGGATCTCTCCCCTCCCTTGACGGTTTTCCATTATTGCGCTCAGCTCCCGCTGCCTGAGAAGTTCCCGCTTCTGTTCGTGATTCCTTGATCGTCCCTCCGCTCCGCTCCAAACTCCCCTGCTCTTGCCCTTCTTCGTTCACTCCTTCTTGCGTCCTCTGCTACTCCACCGACAAACCCTAGCCCGCCGCTCGCTTGGTTACCCTCGGCATCCTCCCGACCGTCTCCATCTCTCACCTTTGGAATCTTATTATTATTAGAATTCTAGATTTATGATTTTTCCAAATTTCAATAAAATTTGATATAAAATCAATTAAAATAATTTTATAAAATTAGGTTCATTACATTAGGAAATATATTTAATTGGGTGTGGTAAATTCATGGATATCTAACTAAATATCAAACTACTACTATATATGATTAGGATTTTCTTAGAAGGAAAATTCTTTGATTTTTTTTAATGTGTATTTATATATAATTTTTAAACTAAACATGTCAATATATATAAATATGTTTTATAATACATTTCTAGATTTAAGGACAAACTTGGAGACTATAAATTTGGATGTATTGAATTACAATTTATAAAGAAAGGATATTGTTTGATAATGATAGTATTTTTAGGTTACACTAATGAAGGACCTTGTTATATATATATATATATATATATATATATGAATGATTATAAATTTTGGAAAAATAGTTGTGCACAAGAAAGATTTGTTCTCTATAACTACACAATTTTTTGTAGCGAGATTGCATCATTTAAATACTCAAAAGTTGTATTAACAAAAATATATGCATGAAAAATAACATACGATTAGGAAATTCAAAATTCACATAGTTAGACACAATTTTATAAATAAAAATATATTTGGAAAGACAACTCATTTTCCTACATTTCATCCTTTACACCATCTTCAAATTCATTGCAAGTACCTCTTATCATCTCTCCTAGTTAACATTTTGTTGTTTTTCCAGGGTTGCATTGCCACTAACACTTCTTGAGAGACCATCATTGTCTTGAAACTATTTATGGGTTGGGATGATCTAGAAGTTTGTTGACTAGCTCTGATGCAAGGAGATTTGTCATGTGAACATCATTCAAACAAGGCATCAATATTTGGATTCCTAAACTGTATTTCTTATATGGAAAAGTTTGGTCATTTCCTTCTCTTCATGTGGAAGGCTATTAGAATTCACCTCCTTCAACATTTTTCTCATCCAGTTCAAAACTACCCTCCAAGTAGATGTGATTTGTTTTCTTTGTATCCTTCTTATGATTCTATGAGATTTTCTTTCTTTGTATCCTTATGATTTTTAAGATTGACCTTTGTATTTAAATAATACATCCACATGATTTAGACTATAGAGTTTTTCTCCTACAAAAATTTTCCCATATAATATTTTGTATAACAGATTATTATCTTTATTTTTTATTTTTTCTCCTTATTATCTACAATTTCTCCTCATTATTTACAACTATTTATTTGAAATATTACATTCATTAATTAGTTAATTAATAATAAAAATATACTTTTCACTTTTGATATCACCAAATTTCCACTAATTACAACATTACCAAAAATACTTTCAACATCACATCATAATCACATCCTAATTAAAAAAATCCAGCATTTCCAAATCCATCACCATTAAAAAAAACACTATATCCAAAAATTTAAAATACACTATTTCCAAAATCCATTTACCATAAACACTTTCTAACATGAGCAAAACACTTACTAACATCTCATCATTAGTCCTTCTGTTATCTTAGGCATGTGATTGGGTAAACTTGGTGAATATAAAGCCCCGTTTTGTTTTAATTCGACTCTAACTCATATTTGGTATGGATTGTAACCATGGAAGGAAAAAGTTTATTTTGCTTCAAACTGGACACATGAGTGAGTCAAGTTCAGTATTCATCTTTCGCAACGGCTGACAGAATGTACATTCAGCGACAGGATGTATGCGCGGGTGTTTGAGGGTAAGTAGTACGGATACTATAGCTTCGTCTACAACAATAGTATGGCGGTGAAATGACTAAAACTGTGAAATGTCTGAAGCAAAAAATACAAATCGATATGGACTTCGATCAATAACATTTTATGACTTGAAATTTAGACGCACCAGTCGAATTTTGTATCGATTTATATTTATTTTTGTTCATTCATTAAAAAAAGTTCTAGTCCATCTTTATCTCAGAAAAGTTTGATAAATTTACTACAGTTTCTTTTCCTTTTTATATAACCAACCTCCGTATGTAGTCGATGATAGGAAAGCGAAATATTTATTACGCAACGCAACAAGATGATATTAATCAATTTAATATAATAGGTGCAAATTAAATAACTAATATTATTCATAGTGGTATGTAGTCTTGAATATAAGTAATGGAGGTGGTATAGATAGTTATATTTATAATTTATAAAATATTTATTTGTATAATCTTTAAATAAAAATATTGGGTTTTATTGATTTTATTATATTAGCGTAATTATATAGTAAATGTGGTTGACATAAGTCGAAAGTTTATATCAAGCACATGAACAACTATATTAGTAAAAATATTGTTAATTAAATAAATATTAATTAATATAAATATTGTTAATTAAATACAGTTATTAATATTGTTAATTATATATTATTAATTAATAAATCATTTCTTCCATAAATATTGTTATTTAATAAAACATTTCATTGATTATTATTAATTAATATTCTTTATATTGTTATTAATTAATTAATAATTAATAGCTCATTATTAATAAAATATTTTAATAAAAATTAAATAATAATTAATTCATTATTAATAAATTTAATATTAATTAATTGACAATTAACAATTTATTAATTTTTTTATTTGTTATTAAATAATTTCACTCAACGGATAAATTCAACCCAACAGTTTAATATTATAAATAAAAGCGACTAATAAACCCAAAGGATTAATACAAAAAACCCAAGAGATTAATATTATAAAGCTTAGGTACATAAACCCTAATATAAATACTATAAACCCTCAAATAAACATGGTTGACCATGTTTTACCATAGTTGATTTTCATATTGAAATAATATTTGTCACAATGTGGCATTGGACTATGGTTGTACATGGTTCACTATCATTATAAACCCAAGGGATCTATATTAAGCCCTAGAATTAATATTATAAGTCTTCTAAATAATATTATACCCTAGGAATATCAACCCTTAGATTGATAAACCCAAGAAATTGGTATTATAAACTAAATGGAATAATTCTAAAACCCCAAGGTATTATAAACCCATGGGAATAATATTAAACCCAAGGGATTAATATTATAAACTGATGGGAATAATTAATCCAAGTGATTAATACTAAAAGCCCAAGTCATTATAAACTCAAGGGAATAATATTAAACTCAAAGGATAAATAGTATAAACCCAAGGTATCTAAATACTAAGAAAAATATTATAAGCCCTAAAATAAACATGGTTGACCATGGTTGATTTTCAGATTGAGACAATCTTTGTGAGAATCTGACATTCGAACAAGGTTGACCATGATTGATTTTCATATTGAGACAATCCTTCTCACAATGTGACATTGAACCATGGTTGAACATGATTGATTTTAATGTCGAGACAATCTTTGTCACAATGCGACATTGGAGCATGGCTGACCATGGTTGATTTTTATATTGAGACAATCTTTGTCATAATGCAACATTGGATCATGGTTGACCATGGGTTATAAACCCAAAGTGTATAAACCCTAAGATAAATATTATAAACCCTAAAATAAATATGGTTGCCCATGGTTGATTTTCATATTGAGATTTTTTTGTGACAATGGTACGTTGGACCATAGTTGACCATGGTTATAAACCCAAATTATATAAACCCTAAGATAAATATTATAAACCCTAAAACAAACATGGTTGACCACGGTTGATTTTCATATTGACAAAATATTTGTCACAATGCAACATTGGACTATGGTTGACCATGATTGATTTTCATATTGAGACAACCTTTCTCAAAATGCGACATTGGACAATTCTTGGCCATTATTAGTTTTCATATTGAGACAATATTTGCAACACTGCGACGTTGGACCATGGTTGACCATGGATAACTATGTTGTCACAATGTCATGTTGGACTAAGAGACAATCTTCATCATAATGTTACCATGGTTATTAACAATGGTTGACCATGGTTGATTTTCATACTAAAACAATCTTTGTCATAATCCGGTGTTGGAACATGGTTGACCATGGATAACCATGGTTGTCATAATGGTTGACCATGGTCAATTTTCATATTGAGACAATCACAACCACATTAATATATTAATGTGGTTGATATAGCTGAAGGTTTCATTTATATCTTCCATTGATAAATATATAATAATGAAAATAATAATACAAAAAAACTATTGCAATACAATTATTATTATTTACTATTATTTAACTTTAAAGTATGTAATATAAATTAATTATTTAATAATAATAGCAGTAATATTAATATTAATTAATAGTTGTAATATTATTTAATAATATTAATTAGTAATATTAATTAATAATACTAATATTATAAACCCAAGGGATTATAATTAAAGATTATAAAGTAATAAATATAAACTCAAGGGATTATAAACGCAAGACAATAATATTAAAGCCAAGGGATAAATATTATAAAACTAAGGTATATAAACCGAATATTATAAACCGAATGCATATTAAACCTGAGGGATTAATAAACCCAAGGATTTAATATTATTCCCTAGGGTTTATAATCCCTAGGCTTTAATATTATTCTCTGAGGTTTATATACCTTGTGTTTATAATATTAATCCCTAGGATTGAATATTATTCCCTTATTTTTATAATCCCTTGGATTTATTATCCCTTGGGTTTTAGTAATACCATAGGAATACGAGCCCTTAGATGAATAAACCCTAGGGATTGATATTATAAACCCAAGCGAATACTAAAACCAAGGGATTAATACAAAACCCTAAGGGACTATGAAACCAATGGAATAATATTAAGCTAAAGGAATTAATATTATAAATGCATGGTATATAAACCCTAAGATAAATATTATAAACCTTAAAATAAACATGGTTGACCATGGTCAATTTTGATATTGAGACAATCAATGTCACAATGCGACGTTGGACCATAGTTGACCACAATTGATTTTCATATCAAGACAATCTTTGTCACAATGCAACGATGGAGCATGGATGACCATGGTTGATTTCCATATTGAGATCATCTTTGTCATAATGTGACGTTGGTCCATAGTTGGCCATGATTGAACATGATTGATTTTACAAAACATAGTTGACCCTTGTTGACAATGATTGACTAGGGTTGACCATTATATATAAACCCGAGGGAATAATAAAGTAAAGTGATTAATTCTAAAAGACCAAACGATTATAAATCTAAGGAAATAATATTAAACCCAAGGGAATAATATTAAATCTTACATTAATAAACCCAAGGAATGTGAACCCATTAGATTAATAAACCCAAGGGGTTAATATTATGGATCGAAGGGCATAATAAACCCAAACGATTAATTCTAAAACCCTAAGGGATTATGAACGCAAGGGAATAATATTAAACTCAAGGGATTAATATTATAAAACCAAGGTATATAAATCGTAACATAAATATTATAAACCCTAAAATAAACAATTTTGACCATAGTTGACCATGGTTGATTTTCATATTGAGATAATCCTTGTCAAAATGCGACACTCGATCATGGTTGTCCATGGTTGACTAATATTGATTTTCATATCGACACTTTCTTTATCACAATGCGACATTGGGCCATGGTTGACCAAGGTTTGTTTTCATATTGAGACAATATTTGTCACAATGCTACATTGGACTTGGTTTCTCATGATTGATCTTGGTTAACCATGATTGATTTTATAAAACATGGTTGACCATTATTGATCATTATAGTTGGCCATGATTGATATTATAAACCCAAGGGATTAATACTAAAAAGGCAATGGATTATAAACCCAAGGGAGTAACATATACCCAAGGTATATAAACCCTAAGACATAAATTATAAACCCTTAAATGAACATGGATGACCATGGTTGACCATGGTGGATTTTCATATTGAAGCAATCTTTGTCGCAATGTGATGTTATACCATTGGTCGACCATGGTTAAATCCATAGATTAATACACCCAAGGGATTAATACTAAAACCCCAAGGAGTTATGAAACTAAGGGAATAATATCAAACCCAACTGATTAATATTATAAACCCAAGGTATATAAACCATAATATAAATATTGTAAGCCCTAAAAGAAACATGGTTGAACATGGTTGACCTTGGTTGATTTTCATATTAAGACAATCCTTGTCACAATGTGATGTTGGGCCATGATTAATTTTATAAAACATGCTTAACCATGGTTGGCCATGATTTACCATGGTTAACCATGTTTTAAATTAGAAACTCAAAGGATTAATAAACCCAAGGTATTAATACTAAAAAGCCAAGGGATTATAAACCCAAGGGAATAACATCAATGCAAGGTATGTAAACCCCAAGATAAATGATATAAAATCTTAAATAAACATGTTTGACCATGATTTGTTTGTATATTTACACAATCTTTTTCAAAATGTGACGTAAGACCATGGTTGACCATGGTAGGTATTCATATTGAGACAATCCTTGTCAAAATGTGACATTGGACTATGGTTTACCATGTTTAACCACGATTGACCATGGTTGATTTTCATATTGACCATGATTGACCAACCCAAGGTATATAAACCCTAAGATAAATATTATAAACCCTAAAATAAACATGGTTAACCATGGTCATTTTTAATATTGAGACAATCAATGTCACAATGCGACATAGGACCATGGTCGTTTTTCATATTGAGATAACAAATGTCACAATATGACATAGGACCATGGTTGACCATGATTGATTTTCATATCAAGACAATCTTTAGGCTAATTAGGCTAAATGAGCACAAAATGTTACCAAATTTGGGGCTCATCATTAACCTCCATTGACCATGATTGGCTATGGTTGACCATGATATTATAAACCCAATGGAATAATAAACCCATGGGATTAATACTAAAAACACAAGGAAAAAATATTAAACCCAAAGGAATAATATTAAATGTTATGAATATGAACCCTTAGATAAATAAACCCAAGGGATTGACATTATAGACCCAAGGGAATAAAAAACCCAAAGGGAATAATATTAAATCCAAGGGATTAATATTATAAACCCAAGGTATATAAATTGCAAGATAAATATTATAAACCCTAAAATAAACAATGTTGACCATAGTTGACAATGGTTGATTTTCATATTGAGACATCATTGTCACAATGCAACATTGGGCCATTGTTGTCCATGGTTGACCAAGACTGATTTTCATATCAACACATCCTTTATCACAATGCAACATTGGACAACGACTCACCAAGGTTGATTTTCATATTGAGACAATATTTGTCACAATGCAAAGTTGGACCATGGTTGAACATGATTGACCATGATTGATTTTATAAAAAATGGTTGACCATGATTGACCATTGTTGACCATGACTGACCACAGTTGGCCATGATTGATATTATAAACTGAAGGGAATAATATTAAACACAAGGGAATAATGTAAACCCAAGGTATATAAACCTTAAGATAAAAACTCTAAACTCTTTACTAAACATGGTTGACCATGGTTGGTTTTCATATTGAGAGAATATTTATCACAATGTGATGTTGTATCATGGTCAACCATGGTTGAACCCTTAGATTAATAAAACCAAGGGATTAATACTAAAACCCAAATGGATTGTGAACCCAAAGGAATAATATTAAACCCAAGGGATTAATATTGTAAACCCAAGGTATATAATCTACTGCTTTTTCACTGAATATGCCTTATTTTTTACTGAGAAGCCTCCACTTGATGGCACATTTAGCTCAAGGGTCGCGACAGGTATTGGCGATCATCACCCACCATGGGTTGGTTCAGTTGTTAGTGATGAATGCTATCAGATGAATCCCGATCCCGTGGGAACTATTTCGGGATTCCACAGAAGAAGAGGTAGCAGCCGTTGTGGCTGCCAGGGAAGATGAACCAGAAGCCATGGAGGAAGAAAATGCAGGAGAAGATGATTATGTTGACCAGGAGGAACCAGAAGAGATGGAGATGGAAGTTGAAGAATTTGAAGAAGAGGTTGCTCCCCAAGAGCAAGCTGAAACCGTGGAACCAATGGAAGATGTGGGAGTTGACACAGAAAGGCCCACTAGTACCACGGTCGAGGCTGTCCCACAAGAACCAGCCTCGACTGTGGAACTAGCCGAGAAAATTGATAGCATGACAACCACAGAGGTAGTACCACAACAAACAAGAGTGGGCGAATTGGTCGATACTGCGACCGAGGGTACCCCACAAGGACCTCCTGCCACCATGGAGCCGATGGAGGAGGATCAACCAAATGAAGAAGAGGTCGTGACCACCCCGACCTTAGAACCAATGGAAGAGGAGGAACAAGGACAAGAAGGGCTTGGAGCTAGGGAAGCCATGGAACCCATGGAAGAAGCTCTGGGAGAACTAGGGCATGAGGTTGGCGTTGACCCATAAGAACCAGTGTCGACCTCTAGACTGAACATTGAAGATCCCTGCTAGTTCTCTTTTTTCTCCTCTATCCCAAGAGGAGCAACGATAACTCGTTCCCCTTGACGCAAAGAAGAATATCTTGCCATTCCTCTAGCTTTGAACTTGTCACAAAGGCCACAACCATGTGGGGTGGATGCTACTCAGGCGACAGGCACTTCGGAGCCTGAGAGAAGAGAAGAGACAGAGGCCCCTGAGGCTGGGCAACAGAGACCAAGCGAAGCGGTCCCGATGAATGAGCCAGTGGAAAAGCCAGGCGAGAAGGTCGTGAAGCAAGAGATAATCGAAGAAGAACGGGCAGTGGAGGAAAACCCGACAGTCGGCATGGCAGAAGCTGTCCCGGGGGATTTACCTCCAGCTGCTGAAACTGAGGAAGTTTTGGTTAAGCAGGAATGGGTAGAGCTGTGCGAACAACGAAGACTCCCTGTCAAGCAAAAATACCAGCTGCAATTTAAAGAGACAATGCAGCTTAAGATGGAGGTCAGGAAACTAAGGAAGTAGGTACAAAAAATGCAGAAGCAGATGAAGAAATACAAGCGGCAAGCTAAAAAGTCTAAGGCCATGGGAGTAGAAGCAGAGACTCAAGTAGACCAGATAGCCACAACCTCTGCTGCCAATCAAACAGACTCGGTCGAGTGATTGTTTGAAGACTGTGAGTATGCCTTGACGGCTGAAGTGCAGACTTGGAAATCTATTGCGGCTCGGTATCAAAATGAGGTCATAAGAACTTAGGAACGAGCCTCCACAACCATTTTTGAATATGTGGAGCGCATAGATATCATGAGATTAAGGCATGCAAAGCAGCAGCTCAAGATGGAGCAGCTGGAAAAGAAAGTGGCAAAGTTGAAAGCTGATAAGGAGCAGATGTTTAATTTGGCGCAAGAGGTGATGGCATGTCGCCCCCCTGCTTCTTGTTATTCTTTATTCTTGCATGAACATTTTCTTTTATTCTACATGGAGAGCATCAAAAACAAGATTAGTTATGAAATATAAGATGGTGTACAATTCCTCCGAATAATGAGGAGTCATGACGTGCCAACTCAGCATTTGATGTGTGAGTTTTACCTGCACGGGTATCTACTGCGCCTGGACAGAGAATTCAACCCGGTAGCATATGTGGGGGACATTCATTTAAGGGCCCTCACCTCTTACACTTTCAATCAGATCAGCTGGAAGAAGGCTTTTAACACATTTGAATCCAATCAGGTTACAAAGCCATTTATAGTAAGAGGAGAACATGAGAGGTCAATCACAATGTTCACTAAGCACAACACATTTTTGGGAATTGAGGGGAACAGAGACAGATCGTTGAGGACACAAAACTGGTTCCTTGATCTTTGTGTCAGGTAATTAGTCACATTTCAAGATGAGGCCCTTGATTGCTGTCAGAAAAGGTGCATGATGTCACCTACAGTTGTCCAAATCCGGGAACCTTTTGGGGCACCAAATTTTGCACGAGTGCTCCCCAGAGTGCCCAGGTATGTGGCATGTGTCTGAACATGCGGGGTCTAGTGGATGGGAATCTACTTTCTGTTTCCCACTATCTGCTTGCCAGTAGAAAATTATACCCCAGTGTATAATGTTCTGGGAGACTGGTGGAAGGAAGTCCTCCTTTCAGATGGTTTTAAATTTCCAGGGACAGAGATGGCCATAGAATATGATCTCGCTTAGTTTCATGAATCCTACAGTCTACAAAATCCAGACCCGTGGAGGCTGCGAACTGCATGAGGGCATGCAGAAGGCTAGTTGGGGGAGATGTTGGGAACCAAATCGGGCTATCTTTCTGTTGCATTTCCATCACCCTTTTTGACCTTTTTGCACTTATTTACCCATGATTACTATGCTAAATCTATAAGGTAAATACCCCTATCTTGTCTATTGGAATATTTTATTAATGAAGTAAAGTCGTGGGGTTTTGCCTATTCGCAACACTAAAATGTGTGTTTGACCGCAGCTTCTGGAGAACAGGAACCAATGCTTCAGCATCTCGTAGCAGATCCGCAATTCACAACAACGACCAGCCATAAGGAGCCCATGCAGCTAGAGTCGTAGATCCCTGAACCATTCTTGGACCTCTTGTTGATCCTGTCTATCTGGTGTTGGTGCCGTTCCAACTAATGTACATTTCTGGGTATATAGTTACCAGGTTTTGGGGAAAGATGTCATTCTCCCTCGCTGTGTATAAAAGACAGATTATTCCTGTAATTTGGGGATGCCCCATCGATATTGTAATTGCCCTTTTCAGATTAATAAAGTATCATCTATTTTGCTGTTCCAATCTTCGCTGTGACTAACGTAGCCCTGATCAGAGAGCTGGGCCCGCTCTTTTGATCAGGTGTTGCATCTTTCTGTGTGTGTTATTTATTAGTTTATGCTTGCTGTTACAGCTCTTTAATTCTTGTAATTGCTTTTCTGAAGTTTGTATTTAGTTTAGTTTCACAGAAATGTTTTGAATCTTAATCGTGAACCCTTGGTCGGAACGGATTGTGCTCTTGCCCCTGCATATAACTTGTGCGTTGCCTTGAAAGGATACACACCTATATTGATAAATTAATGTAGGAATAGGGTAAATAAATCATTCATACCTGGACCCCAACAACTAGGTAACACATATCCCTTAATGTAGTTTTTTGGTTCCATATCAAAGAAGTGCTTGCAATATACTATTTCCAATCCTTATAAATATGTATGCTCACCTCTATAGTTGTATATTAAATATGTATGGTGCCACTCAAACAGACCCGGTCGAGCAATTGTTTGAAGACCGTGAGTATGCCTTGACGGTTGAAGTGTAGACTTGGAAATCTACTGCGGCTCGATATCAAAATGAGGTCAGAAGAACTCAGGAACGAGCCTCCACAACCATTTTTGAATATGTGGAGCACATAGATATCATGAGATTAAGGCATGCAAAGCAGCAACTCAAGATGGAGCAGCTGGAAAAGCAAGTGGCAGAGCTGAAAGCTGATAAGGAGAAGATGTTTAATTTGGCGCAAGAGGTGATGGCATGTCACCCCCCTGCTTCTTGTTATTCTTTATTCTTGCATGAATGTTTTATTTTAATTTGCATGGAGCGCATCAAAAACGAAATTAGTTATGAAATAGAAGATGGTGTACAATTCCTTCGAATAATGAGGAGTCATGATGTGTCAACTCAGTATTTAATGTGTGAGTTTTACCTGCAAGGGTATCTACTGTGCCTGGACAGAGAATTCAACCTGGTCCCATATGTGGGGGACATTCATTTAAAGGCCCTCACCTATTACACTTTCAATCAGATCAGTTGGAAGAAGGCTTTTAACACATTTGAATCCAATCAGGTTACAAAGCCATTTATAGTAAGAGGAGAACATGAGAGGTCAATCACAATGTTCACTAAGCACAACACCTTTTAGGGAATTGAGGGGAACAGAGACAGAATGCTGAGGACACAAAACTGGTGCCTTGATCATTGTGTCAGGAAATTAGTCACATTTCAGGATGAGGCCCTTGATTTCTGTCATAAAAGGTGGATGATGTCACCTACAGCTGTCCGGAATAGGGAACCTTTTGGGGCACCAAATTTTGCACGAGCGCTCCCCAGAGTGCCCAGGTATGTGGCATGTGTCCGAACATGCGGGGTCCGATGGATGGGAATCCGGTTTCAGTTTCCCACTATCTGGTTGCCAGTAGAAAATTATACCCCAGCGTATAATGTTCCAGGAGACTGGTGGAAGGAAGTCCTCCTTTTAGATGGTTTTAAAGTTCCAGGGATAGAGATGGCCGTAGAATATGATCTCGCTCAGCTTCATGAAGCCTACAGTCTGCAAAATCCAGACCTGCAGAGGCGACGAACTGCATGAGGGCATGTAGAAGGCTAGTTGGGGAGAGATGTTGGGCACCAAATCGGACTATCTTTCTATTGCATTTCCATCACCCTTTTTGAACTTTTTGCACTTATTTACCCATGATTACTATGCTAAATCTGTAAGGTAAATACCCCTGTCTTATCTATTGGAATATTTTATTAATGAAGTAAAGTCGCGGGGTTTTGCCTATTTGCAGCACTAAAATGTGTGTTTGACCGCAACTTCTGGAGAACAAGAACCAATGCTTCAGCATCCCACAGCAAATCCGCAATTCATAGCAATGACCAACCATAAGGAGGCCACGCAGTTGGAGTCGCAGATCCATGAACCATCCTCGGACCTCTTGCTGATCATGTCCATCTGGTGTTGGTGTCGTTCCAACTAATGTACATTTCTGGGTATACGGTTACCAGGTTTTGGCGAAAGATGTCGTTCTCCCTCACTGTGTATAAAAGATAGATTATTCCTATAATTTGGGGACGCCTTTTGCTGTCCCAATATTCACTGTGACTAACACAACACTGATCAGAGAGCTGGGCCCGCTCTTCTGATAAGGTGTTGCATCTTTCTGTGTGTGTTATTTATTAGTTTATGCTTGCTGTTATAGCTCTTTAATTCTTGTAATTGTTTTTCTAAAGTTTGTATTTAGTTTAGTTTCACAACAATGTTTTGAATCTTAATCGTGAACCCTTGGTCGGAACGGATTGTGCTCTTGCCCCTGCATATACCTTGCGCGTTGCCTTGAAAGGATACACACCCGGATTGATAAATTAATGTAGGAATAGGGTGAATAAATCGTTCATACCTGGACCCCAACAATTAGGTAACTCATATCCCTTAATGTAGTTTTTTGGTTTCATATCAAAGAAGTGCTTGCAATATACTATTTCCAATCCTTATAAATATGTATGCTCACCTCTATAGTTGTATATTAAACATACCACATTTTAGAATAATGAATTACAAAACTCCAACATAGTAGTGTTTCCATAGATATAAAGCATTGGAAGTGATTTTCAAGTTCTCTTTTCAACTGAGAACCCTTCTTCCTATTCCATAGGCTCATTGATTCTTAACCCTTTCTTAGAGAACTTTTTTTTATAGAATTAGGAAGATATCCTAACTATATTTAAATTCATATTTCTAGGAAATCTTCCTTGAAACAATATGTTAAGCATACCAAATTCATGCAAAAATGGGCAATTTTGGCAATATAAAGGGTTTGGATTATCTAAAATCTCAAAATACCTAATGGAAAATATTTAGAAGCATTTTATTAGTGTATTGTTCATCCTCGTGCATGTTGTTTAGTCAACATAGTCGTACTTTCTTTTATAATAATGTCCCTAGGAAAACTATCCAGAATATTGAATTAATGCTACCATATAAGATGACTCCCTCGGATCATGGTCTTCTATACTTGGAATTTTTTCTCAAGCCAAACTACTATCATGTGGAGGATTGGAACTGGTTAATAAGGAGGATTGAAGGCAAAGTTAACAACTAGTGCTATAGATGACTTTCAGTTGGTGGCATAATGACTTTGATTAAATCATTTTTGGATAAGCATCCCCATGTATTGGTTTTCCATTCCAAAGATTTCAAAGTCTACCATTCAAAAGATTTGACAATGTATGAGTAATTTCTTATGGAATGACAAAAGAAGTTGCACATATTGTCATTTGGTCAAGTGGGAAATTATTTCCCAACCAAAGCACCACGGTGGTTGGGGATTCAAGAACCTGCATTGGTTCAGTCTTGCATTGGCCATGAAAAGTGCATGGTAGGCAATCATAAGGGAAAATATTTGGAGCAACATATTTTTGGACAAACACTTGCACAACCAACTTATTCAGGATTGTCTCTAGTCCTTTAGACCACCAAAACACATTGCAGGATTGAAGATTTAGAGGGGAATGATGGCCACTATACCTTGGATCAATAAATGGATGATGTGGAAAGTAGGTAATGGGAAGCAGGTCAAACTGGGGTCATTTCATATTATAGGGGGGATCTTTTTTCTTCCATTTATCTTATGAGCTCATCAATCATCTCAACTCTCAGAGTTTTTTTAGATTATGCCATGATCTTATGTCTTCCTCATAGCAGCCTCTTGCTGGCAGGTGGAAAAGTGCTCCAGATTTGGGTCTTCAGGGTCCTCTTGTTGAGGAATGGGATTTATTCACAAAAAATCTTCTTCTCAGTGGTCTTACTCTAAATGAGGAGGATGATTCTATTTTTTGGGCTTGGAATTCCTCATTTGGAAAAATTAATGCTCGTCATTCCTACAATGCCATATCTGATCACTCTCCTCTATAAATGGTAAATTGGTGGCACCAGAAAATATGGGATTGGCCTATAGCACTAAAATTGAAGTGTTTTATTTGGCTGGCATTAGAAAATAAAATTCAAACTTGGGACCTTCTATTGCAAAAAGGATTTTCAGGGCCAAATGTTTGTGTCCTTTGCTCAGAGGACTTTGAAATAGTTAATCATTTATTTTTTATGTGTGAATTTTCCATAACTCTCTGGTTAGAATCCCTCAGGTTATTAAACATCCTAGATAATGGCCCATTGGTGCCTCTTGATCAATGCCTTATTTGGTGGGAGAAAAACATGGGCATTTATAAAGCTTTACCCATATTCATTGCATGGGGTATCTAGAAATTCATAAATAAATTCATCTTTGAGGGTAGACATATAGAAATCAATGGCATCCTAGCCCAGATCATGGGTTTCTTCTCATATTATGTCAAGCCTTGGAAGGAGCCATGAAGTTGATCCTTTCACTTTCCTACCAGTCCACTATTTTCAAATGTTGGCTTCTTTGATGGAGCATATCAATCCGGGGTTTGTGGAGGGGGTGCCATTTTTTTCCTTCCTGGAAATGTGTCTTACCATATTTGTTTGAATTCTATTATTGGGTCAAACATTAAAGTAGAGGTGTTTTTTTCATGGGTCCTTTTATATTTTGCAGCTTCACTGAATATTACCTCTCTTCATGTCTACAGGGACTCCAAGTGTGTGCTGGAATGGTTGTCAAAGAAGGGTCATATGAGAGTCCTTTCCCTAAAGTACTAGATGGACCATATCTTCTTTCTAAAAGGTGTCTTTTGAAATCTTCTCTTCTATCATATTTTTAGGGAGTGGAACCAACAAGCAAACTATCTCCTCAAAAAATCCCTACAGTTGGAGGAAGGACTCCTCCTTTTTTAGGAGCGAAAAGGCCTACAACTACTGAGAAGGAGAACATTCCATATCGCTAGTGATCTTCAACTGGCCCAATTGGCACACTTTTCTTGATAAGTCATGAATTTTGTCCTTCTTGTTAGCATACAAACAATATATATTTTTGTCTACATCATTTTAATTATATATATTCATGGTTTTACTGTATTAGAATATCGGGGTCTGGACTTCTTTTCATTTTTTCTATATTCCAAGTTTTTTAGTTGATGATATTATGTATGTAATGGTCTTGGTCGACATTTTTTGTTTGGATGCCTTTGCTAACATTGATACTATCTAACACTGAGGTTCTTTGAGTCATATATCTATGTATTTGTACTCCTTTTTTAATGAAAAGATGATTTTCCAAAAGGAAGCCTCAATTTTTAAGGCATTGATTAGCTTATGGAGAGAAACATCATCACAAAGGAAGAAACACTTGGTAATGTGTTCTAATTATTTGAGCTAGAGGAAGTTTAACTAGTATACATGCTACACTCTAAGAAACATTGATCCAATCGAAACCAATCCCCTTATGAATCTTAGAATCCTAGAGGTAGTCCCAAGTTTTTCTTCTACTTATGAATTGAAAGGACATGCTTTGCTTAGTAGTTTAGGGTATAGTCGTAGTGAAAAAAAAATGAAGTTGGCAATACAACTAAAAGAATTGGCATATGTTATGTTTGAATTTTAGTTCTTGTGGGGGAGTATGCCTAAATATTCAAATAGGTCCATAAGTTTTTATCTTAAAGAACAATCGTACCAATGATATGGTTATAGTAGTTCCAAGATCTTTATGAAGGGTGATGGTTATGAAAAATCATATTAGTTCTCATGTAGATTCATTTGGAGGGTAAAATGAATTATAGTGCTAGAACCTAAGTCCATAAAGTTTCTAACCAAAATGTGGTGGAAGCATATGTAATGTTGTATTAATTTCATATAGATTGATCCCATCTATAATGGTTATTCTATAATGGTGCATTGGTAGCTCAGAACGGTTGGAAAGTCCATCAAATGGATGTAAAAATTGTTTTCTTCAATAGAAATCTAAAAGAGAATGCTTTTATGTCACAACTAGAAGGATTTGTTGTGAAGGGCTAGGAACACAAAACATGCAAGATTTAAAAATCCTTTTATGGCCTAAGAAATCACCATGAGCCTGGTACGAGAAGTTGACTAAGCATCTTCTAAAACACAATTTCAAACATTATGATATCCATGACGAAAATTTGTTTCTCAAGAAAGTGTGGTGTATGTAGATGATCTTTTGATGCCAGGGAACAATGAGAACTACATCCATAAAGAAAGAACTGATGAAATGTTTTGAAATGATAGATTTGGGCTATGTTGACTACTATCCTAGTATTGAAGTAACCCAACATCTGAAGTTTATATTCCTCTCTCAAAAGAAGTGCATTGGAGATATTTTGAACATGTTTGGCATGGATGAGTGCAATCCTTTAACCACTCTAATGGAAAATAATTTAAAGCTCGCATCCATTGAAGGAAAAAAAATTGAGGATGCAACAAAGTATAGATAGCTCATAGGAAGTCTCAACTACCTAACTACTACCATACTATACATTTCATTTGTTGTTGGAATCCTCTCCATGTTTATGCAAAAGCCTTGTGAGGGTCATTAGTCTTCTACAAAAAGAGTTCTAACATACTTGAAGGGAACTCAAGATTTTTGACTCAAGTATACACACATGGGTGATTTCATCTTGATTGGATACTATGATTCATATTTTGATGGAGATAAAGAAAACAGAGTATCCACTTCAGGTTATGTTATGATTCTTGGATTGGGATTTGTCTCCTCGAGGTCACACAAATAGTTAGTTCTAGCAGATTCCATAACTAATGAAGAATATGTGGCAGCAACTGAAGCAACAAAGAAAATTGTGTAAATTCTGGAAGATTTGCAGGAGAAACAAGTACACTCATCTCCTCTTTTGATTGACAACACATGAAATAAATTTTTCCAAGAATCCAAAGTTCCATGATCGAATGAAACACATCAATACAAAATACCATCTGATTCAACATCATGTTGAGGCCAAAACAATCCGCCTATGGCATTGTTCCACAAATGAGCAAATTGCAGACATCTTCACCAAATCACTTGCAAGGGAAAGTTTGAAAGATTCAAAATGATTCTTGGACTCACCAACATTGCTTTAGATTAATGGGGGGAAATGTTGACACCTAATCTTTGGGATTAGGAAAAATTATGTAAATATTGTAAATAGAAAAATATAAAGGAAGTTAGAAGACAAATAGACACTGGGAGATGAAACCCAATAGTCTCCATGTCCTTGTATATATTCCCATTCTCTCTTAATGAAAAACACAATTTGATTCATATTTACAAACTTATCCTGATAGGGAAGACACTTAGAATAACCATATTAGGAAAATGAGAGCAGTAAACATATGATGGAATGATAACAAGCACAATCCTTAGACATTTGTTTTATTTTTTATGGCATGTGAAGCATCAAGGGGCTTCCACAAGATGATTGAACAAGTCTAGTCTAAAGACAAAGGTATTGTGTAGCACATGGGATGAACAGATGAGGGTAGAATGTAAACATGTATAGAGACACCCATTAGAATGAGTTGAATCAGCTAGAGTGGACATGGTGGGATAACGCATGAATCAGGTGAGCACAAAGGAGCACAAATGACTATTGAGACGATTTGGTACAAACTATCATTTGGGAAAAGTATGTAATACGAAATGTTGACCCACTCAAAATTGAAGGATGCAATCTTATTCAATATAGAATGATTTCTTGCAAATGTGACAAGAGATTTGTATAAGGAAACAAGAATATGACCGAGTACCATTTGGATTATAAGTGCTAACATGAGATGAAGAGTTGGTGAAGGATTTGGAGGGGAAATGCATAAGGGGTTTGGATAGTGTGTAATCACCCAATATCTAGCATGATTGGGTGGATCATTGCACAAGCCATGACACAATTTTCTTACATGACAAAGTGTAGGGAGATAAGTTCTTGCTAGATAGAGGCAAAGATAAGTATGCAAACACAAGAAAAATAAATACACAATATTTTTCTTGAATAGATAATTTATATTAATTAATTATTCTTTCATATACATCCACCGAGGTACGACTATTATCTCTTCTTGCTTCACATTACAATGGCCCAATCACATGTATACAATCACCAATCTTTTTCAATATGGAATCATGCAAACTCTAACTTTCCTTTCCTCATAAAAACTAAGACTTCACACTTTAACTAAAATTTTCTAACTTTCCTTTATATTAACTCAACATTTTTATTTTTCTTGAATTAACTTTTCTAGAGAAATCATTAACCTTTTAACTTTGGCTCACTTTACTTCTAATATTAGACTCGAATTGCTTTCCTTAACTTAACTCTACTCTTCATGCATTGCATGCATACGAGAGTAATTGTTATTTCTAAAACCCTCCCTAAATTACAACCATATGACCCAACCTTAATTTAATCATGACTAAACTATGTGTTCTACACTTCTAATAAAAAAATGACTCAAAAAACATTTTACAATGCAAATTTTTCTCTTTCATTTTTTCCATATTTTTTACCCTTGAAACTACTTAATTTTTAGTTTCTCTTTCTTGATGTAAGCTCCATATTTCTTCACTTGCTATTACTGCAATTTTTCTTTGAATTATTTTATATTTATTCTAGAAAATAATTTAGGCCTTCAGTGCCTATCTTATATAGCTTCCTCGCGAAAGACTCATTCACTCATGGACTAATACCACAACTCTTCATCTTCAAACTATGAACTTTTCCATGATTCTTCGACTTCATATTCCTGATCTTCTTTCTACCATATTTCTTGATAGTAGAATTTGATCTCTTCTTGACTCCATTGTTGAAAGTTTGTTTCAATGCTTTCTTCTTCATCTTCAGAAACTTCCAAGCCCTTTCCTACATATTTTCCTTCATCTTCTCTTTCAGCTATAATTGTAACTAGACTCTTGTTTTGTCTACTTGCACGCTCAAAATCAATGTTAAGAACATATTCATTATGCTCTTTAGTGAGAGATTTATATTTTTCTTCTTTATTCTATGCATCATCAACTACATTGAGGCTATCTTCGATTGTTATGTTGTTAGTGGATATTCTCATGAAAAACTCATGAATCACTTGATCCTCTTTTTCATCATCAATTGATGCTAGATCGTGTATTGCTTCATGAGAAATTATAACCATTTCTTCATAACTTGTTGCTATAGTGGTAGCTTCAACTTTCAATCCTTCATCAAACATGACAATTCCCATATTTCCACAACGAGTCCTTGTTTCAAAAAAGACACCACAAATTTCATCAACATAATTTTCGTCCACTCTTTGGTGAGATATCTGAGCATGCATGTGATCATTAACAATTTCAACTTCACCAAATTCATCATTTGTTTATGGATTCATGAGAGATGCACTTTCAACTCTACAATCCATTACTTATATGAAAAGTTGTCTTTGTTATTCTCAAACTTAAATGCCTCAAAATTTGATGCAAAGAGGTCATCATCAACTACAATAATACCAAGATCACACATGTTATTAAATTCTTTATTAGAAGCTTCACCATCATCAAAAAGGTCTATTGTTGGATTCACCAATTCACAACTCACTCTGAAGTCATCAAACACATGTCTTGTCATAGTGAGATTCACCTTACATGTTACAGTGGGTTTCTCAAGCATATATATGATCTTTCTCTATTTCACATGTAGAGACTTCAACTTCTCACTCTGCAATATTTTTTATGTATTCTCCATCCATATGCATGCCTTCATGATGGGTTTCACTTTTATAGTTTTTATTACCATCATCCAGATTTGAGTGGGATTCTCCAAGGTCTCTTTTCCTCCTAGAGTCTTGCTCATTTACTCTCAGACCCGCAGTTGAATTTCTATTGATTCTTCAACGGACTGTAAAATACTCTCAGACCCGCAGTCGAATTTCTAGAGTCTTGCTCATTTACTCTCAGACCCGCAGTCGAATTTCTATTGATTCTTCAATAGACTGTAAAATAATTTTTTTCTTTATATCACTTTCCTTTATACCAAATAATACTTGCAGTGTCTTCCATGCTTCTTAGGAAGATGTATCTTTTGCTACCTTGTACAAGGACTTATCATCCAATGCATGTTTTATAAGATCCAATACTAAGGAATCACATACTTCATCATATGGGTTGTTAGACCGATACTCAATCAACTCTTTACATCAAAGAATGTTTTTCATTTTGACAGTTCCCCATAGGGATGTACCACATATGCAAGCATAATCAACATAATGTAGTCCTTGAATCCAGAACCAGTAGTGGAATCAGAGGTTTTCTCATCGCAACATTCAAAATGAGACAACACAAAACATTTTTGATATGGGTGTCTCTAATGTGGAACGGGTGCGATAACATAATTAAATCATTTTAATAACTATATCCGGTCCATAATATCAGAGGTTTTGATATCGGAGATAATCGCAACATGACAAAGTTTGCAAACTTGCGATATAGTAAAGCTCCGATATGGTGGACAAGAAATTACAATTAAACTCGTTTTAAGATCAATATCGCATCCATATTATCGATGATTTTAAATGGTGGCACATAATGAAAGTCCCGATAAATGGATGTGGTCTTAGATTGAATCTAATCTTATAATTATATCGGGTCTGCAAGTGAGTCGATGATCAGAAATTTGATATCGGAGGTTTCATTCAAAACTCTCGATATCAAGGCAGACACAAAATTCTTATTAGTCAATGTGGATACACCATATCAGGTCCAGATATTGGAGATTGGAGCAAATCAGAGGTCGGATATTATCGCATATCAGAGCACTATCCATACCTCTGGTACCACTCCTCATCTGCCACTTGTCACTTCCTAATAAGCTACGTGTATCTGAAATAGGGATAAACTCAAGGTCCCCATATCCTATCGATGTTTCTTTGCACCTCTCAGTGCAAATGCTAGTAATATCCATGCCATCCATTAGAAAATGAAATTGAAATGTGCCCATGTGTTGTACGAAATTGACTTAATCGAGTTAATTTTCTTGTAAGACAGGTAGAGTCCACTGTCATGTGATTTATGAAAGTTGTAACTTCTGATGCCTCAAAATTCAAATGTACACCATATGTTTATGTCTTCAATGTATGTCATATGCTTACTTCTGCATTTCAACTGCCCCTTTCACAAGCTTTTGACAAATGTAAAATCTCATTACAAGCAAAATTATAATGTATTTAAACAAAACTAACATCTCAACTACTCAAGCTATAAAAATTAACTTATTGAAAAGCTTATGGATTGGTTGAAATTTTTTATTAAAAACCTTCATGAGTTGTAATAAGGCGGTGTCTACTAATGCCACAAATTTGTTAATACAGTAGATTTTTCGCTGGAATCTAGCAAAAAAAAAAAAAAAAATTAGACAGTTGGAGAATTTGAATCATTTTTCTAATGGTGGAAATGGATTAAGCACCATCAAGTAACACCCAATATCCTTAAGTTTGACAATTGTAACTAAAATTTTGTAAAATTACTACCAGATTTTATCATAATCTCCAAAATTTCCATTATTTTCCAGTATAATTTGTAGGCTCTTTAGGCTACAGTATAATCTCATAGCGAAGTGTTATATTTCTTGATAAGAGAATCTTCTCTCTTCTTGACTCCATTGC
This sequence comes from Pinus tabuliformis, assembly GCA_031772625.1. Lineage (NCBI taxonomy): Eukaryota > Viridiplantae > Streptophyta > Pinopsida > Pinales > Pinaceae > Pinus > Pinus tabuliformis. The sequence goes on from CM062817.1 coordinate 619,836,925, forward strand.
TAAAAAATTGTTTCAATACTTTCATCTTTGTCTTCAGAAACGTCCATCTCTTTCTCTTCACTCTCATCATTTGGTACTACTGCCCAAGGTAAATTTTAAGCATAGATATTTATCCTAAAGTTTAGAAACCTTGGCGATTCTCACTATTCCCTAATATGAAAATTATAAAATAGGCGATATCATTGTTAAAATATAAATTTTTTTGATGATGTTATATATATTCTCTATAAAATTTCGGCAACCTTAAAGATAAAATAATTTTATGCTATAAAATTTCGGTGAATAATTTTTCGGAAAAATGGAAATTGGCAAATCTTTTTTTGGGAAAATACATAGAAAATTAGCCCACTTGCAAACATTATGCCTAAAATTTTCCTTGTAGTACTTCCTTTTTCTTGTAATACGCACACTCAAGATCATTATTCACCATGTCATTCAATTCTTTTATTCTAGTGGTTTCTTTAAGACTCACATCAAGTTGTTCAATTGGTTTGTGAATCCATTCTTCAATGAGCTTCAAATCTGCATCGAACTTATTAGAAACTTTTTTTTCAACTTCTGCTCCCCTGCTCTTTTGAACACATGGATATTAAAAAACAATGTTAAAAACATATTTGTTATGCTCTTCAGTGAGATATTCCTGCTCTACTTCTTCCTTCTTTGCCTTCTCTTGTTCTATGACTGCTTCATATTTTTCATTTTGTGTCCTTTTACCAACCTCTACTACTGCAAAGATGTTGTCTTCCACTTAGCTTGCAAACACAAGTGGGATTTTCTCACCAAATAACAACATATCAATATTTTATTTTTGTTGCATCATGTGTAACCACTCATCACCAATTAATGGTCCTTCATCAAACTTAACATCAACATAATTTTCATTCACCCATGGTTGTTTATCCGAGGATGCATGTGCTTATTAACAATTTGAACTTCACCAAATTCATCAACTACAACTAGATTCACCAATTCACATCTCACTTTAAAGTCATCATCCACATGTGTTTCATCATAGTGGGATTCATCATCATCTGCACCATCCACATTACGGTGAATTCCTTGAGCATTTATATACTCTTGCTTTGTTTCACACACAGAGGCTTCAACTTCTCTCTTTGCAATCTTTGTTGCAACTTCTTCATCCATATGCATGTCTACATGATGGGTTTCACTTTTATAGCCTTCACGACCATCATCCACTTTTGAGTGGGATTATCCAATCTCTATTGTCTTCTTAGAGTCTTGTTCATCTACTTTTAGATCTGCGGTCGACTTCTCTACCTGTGACATAACCTACTGCTGCATGTCACTCCCCTTTGCACCAAATTCTTCTTCCACGATTTTCCCTGCTTCTTTGGAAGCTGTAGCTTTTGCTACCTTGCATAAAGACTTCTCATCCAATCCTTGTTTTATAAAATTCAATACTAAAGCATATCATACTTCATCATATGGGTTAGTAGACTCGTACTTAATTAACTTTTCAGCTCGAGAAAAAAGTTAGTATCATGATAACCCAATGATCAAAATATTTATCACTACACATAGGAGGTGGTAGCAGGGCAAAACTACACCAATTAGCCTGAACCTGTCTAAACATGGCAACAATCTCTGCCTCTTCTTTTTAACTCTTTTTCTTAATCTTCTTCTGTTGCCCCAAAAAAAATTACGTTTTTAATATGCCCTATAAAACACAATCTTTACCAAAAACACTATCATACTTACTAAATAGAAAACTTTACCCAACAAATTCATCGTTACAAAGCCAAACGCAAAACTTTACAAACAGATTCAGCTTTACAAAGCCCTAAAGCCCTAAACACTAGTTACGAAAAACACCTTTTTTTTTTAATACCATACACCTTTGCCTTTAGTTCCAATTCTTCAAACCTTAAACCTTTAATACGAATTCATTAACTTTCATAAGCCTTTTGCCAACTTAAAAAAATATTCCCTTTTCAAATACCTTTCGTAAAAATAACTTTCAAACCTAACCCATTTTTAATATATTGAGAAAAGGACTCTTGAAAAACTTCTTGGAATGATTTGGTAAAAAAAATGACTTTTAAACCCTTTTGAACACTTATCTCTTTTTTTCTTTAAATACTTGCCCACGGTCGGCTTTAAACTTACGCACTTCCCATCTTAATACTTAAACCTTGAAACTTTTTGTCCGAACTTTTGGTTGACTTGTCCTCCAAATTTTTCATGTGTTTCATGATTCAACCTTTGACTCTGCGGCTAACTATCAATTGGATGCTGCAGTTTTTTCTTTGTACCTCTTTGTTTTCGTTGTTTTGTGCAATTAACATGGCGGCTTTTGTAGCTTCTCGGACGCGTCAGTCGTTTCTCCCCTCACCAAAAAATATTTCCTTTGCCTCATCCACTCAGGGCTGCGGCTGTCACTTTTCTTTTCAAAAAAATCTACGGCTATGGCTGTAATTGTTGCAGCAGAAAGGACATATCGCTCAGCGGAGGCGGCAGAAAAACTTTCACCAGGGCCTAGCCAACAAGCAAAGACGAACTACTAGGAAACTACTTCACGACTATAGTTTTCGTGTTCAGGGATGGAATTTCAAAAAACACTCACTAGTTAGATGTGACGGTTTTGACCTTTCACTCATTTGTTTTCACACTTTTAACAAAAGATTATGACTGTTTTGTAATTTTTCTAACTGTATTTGATGGCCAAATCATCTGGTGACGGGCAATTTGCCAATCAAATTCCATCCCTGGGGTTTTACCAACTGGGAACCATCTCATGACAATAATTGAGGGGTTCTACAAGCTGCGGCCCTAGACTAGCTTCTTTGAATCTTATAGTTCTGATATTAATTTGTTGGAAAGATAATGTAAGTTTTGATATTAATTTATTGGAATTTTGATATTAATTCACTAGAAAGATAAAGTAAAAAAAATACAAAATAACACACAACAATAAAAAAATCATACAAAATAACAAAACTAACAACTTTTCAATTTTTCAATTTACCACACAAACTTAATTTAACTTAACTTATTCATTCTCCAAATTTAACCAGCTTTTACCAATAAAATAACAAAACTAACAACTTTTCAATTTTTCAATTTTTCAATTAATCACACAAACTTAATTTAACTTAACTTATTCATTCTCCAAATTTAACCAACTTAACCAGCTCTTACCAATAAAAGTAATTACAATTTCCAACCCTTCAGAATACGCTATTATTGATAATTACAATTTCCAACCCTTCAGAATACGCTATAATCTCATAGCAAAGTGCGAAATAGCATTGTATTTCACCATTTCCACCAACCGAGTACGACAATTTCGAGAGGACGGGTGACTTAGATGTTTAGGCAGGGCATCATATACATTAATATGTCAAAAATGCTTATTGACTTACACTGATCTCGTTTCGAAGTGGGAAGTAGAGTAACCCATAAGAGTTTTTTTTTTTATTCATTTACCGTGAATCTGAAGATTCTTGATAACCGAGCAGTATAACCTGTTTTTTCACCTTTTCGGTTTGGTCATCTTATTAGAATTCAGTGATATATCTTCTAATAAAATTATGGTTTTTTTTTAATCTATATAAATAGATTTAAGGTTTGGAAAAAAAATGAGTTTTTCATTAATATTTTAAATTATAATTTTAGTAATTTATTTATTTTAAATTTTAGTAATCTATTTATTTATTAAGGGGAGTCTAGTAATCTATAGGAAATAGTTATATATATATATATATATATATATATATATATATATATATATATTTATTTATTTAAAGTTGTAGAGGAAATTCTTGAAAACAACTAAGTTTAATTTTGGTTTTTTTATTTGAATTTCATGATAATTTATAATAAAATTGTAGTTATAAATAGATTAATGACTATGAAAATTTGAAAACTTGAATTATATAAATTTACTAAAAGAATTAGACATTAATTTTATTTTAAAGTGGGAAGTAGAATAATACAAAACATATTTTTCTTTTTTTTATATCTATTTATTTAAATCTAAATAGAAAATCCTTGAAAACAAGATAATTTAAATAGCAAATCCTTGAAATCAAGATAGCTTTAACTCTTTCACATTTTGCTGTTTTATACAAATTTGGTAATATATTTTATAATGAAATTGTGTTTTTTTAAATATAAATAGATTTAATGTTTTGATAAATTTTAGAGCCAAAAAAAACTATTTCAAACTTAAATTTATGATTTTGAAAATATTTTACAAAATAAATAAATTAAATATCAAACATTTATATCAAATTGTGTATTTATATGATAGGTGTGTATTTTGTTTTGTTCTAAAGTAGAAATTTAAAGCTTAAGGTTTTGGAATCTTATTATTATTAGAATTTAGATTTATGATTTTTTCAAATTTCAATAAAATTTGATATAAAATCAATTAAAATAATTTTATAAAGTTAGGTTCATTACATTAGGAAATATATTTAATTCAGTGTGGTAAATTCATGGATATCTAACTAAATATCAAACTAATACTATATATATGATTAGGATTTTCTTAGAAGGAAAATTCTTTGATTTTCTTTTAATGAGTGTATCTATATATAATTTTTAAATTAAACATGTCAATAGATATAAATATGTTTTATAATACATTTCTAGATTTAAGGACAAACTTGGAGACTATAAATTTGGATGTATTGAATTACAATGTATAAAGAAAGGAGATTGTTTAATAATGATAGTATTTTTAGGTTACACTAATGAAGGACCTTGTAATTTCGAGGATATATATATGATTGTAAATTTTGGAAAAATAGTTGTCCACAAGAAGGATTTGTTCTCTTTAACTACACAATTTTTTGTAACCAGATTGCATCATTTAAATACTCAAAAGCTGTAATAACAAAAACATGTGCATCAAAATTAACATATGGTTAGGAAATTCAAAATTCACATAGTTAGACACAATTTTTATAAATAAAAATATATTTGGAAAGGCAACTCATTTTCCTACATTTCATCCTTTACGCCATCTTCAAATTCATTGCAAGTACCTCTTATCATCTCTCCTAGTTAACATATTTTTGTTTTTCCAGGGTTGCATTGCCACTAACACTTCTTGAGAGACCATCATTGTCTTGAAACTATTTATGGGTTGGGATGATCTAGAAGTTTGTTGACTAGCTCTCATGCAAGGAGATTTTTCATGTGAACCTCATTCAAACAAGGCATCAATATTTGGATTCCTGAACTACATTTCTTATATGGAAAAGTTTGGTCATCTCCTTCTCTTCATGTTGAAGGCTATTAGAATTCACCTCCTTCAACATTTTTCTCATCCAGTTCAAAACTACCCTCCAACTAAAATCTAGAGCCATGTGATTTTTTTCTTTGTATCCTTCTTATGATTCTATGAGATTTTTTTTCTTTGTATCTTTATGATTTTTAAGATTGACTTCTGTATTTAAATAATACATCCACATGATTTAGACTATAGAGTTTTTCTCCTACAAAAACTTTCCCATATAATATTTTGTATAACAGATTATTATCTTTCTTTTTTATTTTTTCTCCTTATTATCTACAATTTCTCCTCATTATTTACAACTATTTATTTGAAATATTACATTCATTAATTAGTTAATTAATAATAAAAGTATATTTTTCACTTTTGATATCACCAACTTTCCCCTAATTACAACATTACCAAAAATACTTTCAACATCACATCATAATCACATCATAATTTAAAAAAAAATCCAGCATTTCCAAATCCATCACCATTAAAAAAAAATACACCATATCCAAAGAGTTTAAAATACCCTATTTCCAAAATCCATTTACCATAAACAGTTTCTAACATTTCATCATTATTCCTTCTGTTATCTTAGGCATGTGATTGGGTAAACTTGGTGAATATAAATCCCCGTTTTGTTTTAATTCGACTCTAACTCATAGCTGGTATGGATTGTAACCATGGAAGAAAAAAGTTTATTTTGCTTCAAACTGGACACATGAGTCAGTCAAGTTCAGTATTCATCTTTCGCAACGGCTGACAGAATGTATATTCAGCGACAGGATGTATGCGGGGGTGTTTCAGGGTAAGTAGTACGGATAACATAGCTTCGTTTACAACAATAGTATGGCGGTGAAATGACTAAAACTGTGAAATGTCTGAAGCAAAAAATGACAAATCGATATGGACTTCGATCAATAACTTTTTATGACTTGAAATTTAGACGCACCAGTCGAATTTTGTATCGATTTATGTATTTTTGTTTATGACTTGAAATTTAAACGCACCAGTCGAATTTTGTATCGATTTATGTATTTTTGTTCATTCATTAAAAAAAAGTTCTAGTCCATCTTTTTTTTCAGTGGGGAGAAGCATCCCTGCTGAAGAATCATCATACAACATATATCGCCGAAGCGAGTAGATTTACATATATCGTTGATACAAATATCGCCGTAACATGTAGAGATACATCATCACCAAATCAAATGTGCTGCAGCATCGCGCAGCTCCCGCAGAATTCGAACGTAATTGAGGGATGCGAAAGCCAACCTCCCCAACCAACACATCTTTTCCTCTTTATATAACCAACCTCCTTATGTAGTCGATGTAGTCGATGATAGGAAAGCGAAATATTTATTACGCAACGCAACGAGATGATATTAGTCAATTTAATATATATGAGAGGTGCAAATTAAATAACTAATATTATTCATACTGGTATGTAGTATTGAATATAAATAATGGAGGTGGTATAGATAGTTATATTTATAATTTATAAAATATTTATTTGTATAATCTTTAAATAGAAGTATTGGGTTTGGTTGATTTTATTATATTAGTGTAATTATATAGCAAATGTGGTTGATATAAGTAGAAAGTTTATATAAAAAATATTGTTAATTAAATAAATATTAATTAATATAAATATTTTTATTTAATAAAGTATTTCATTCATTATTATTAATTAATATTTTTTATATTGTTATTAATTAATTAGTAATTAATAGTTTATTATTAATAAAATATTTTAATAAAAATTAAATAATAATCAATTTATTATTAATAAATTTAATATTAATTAATTAACAATTTATTAATTTTTTCATTCATTATTAATTAATTTCATCCAATGGATAAATTCAACCCAATAGTTTAATATTATAAATAAAAGCGACTAATAAACCCAAAGGATTAATACAAAAAACCCAAGAGCTTAATATTATAAACCTTAGGTACATAAACCCTAATATAAATACTATAAACCCTCAAATAAACATGGTTGACCATGTTTTACCATAGTTGGTTTTCATATTGAAATAATATTTGTCACAATGTGGCATTGGACCATGGTTGTACATGGTTCACTATCATTATAAACCCAAGGGATCTATATTAAGCCCTAGAATTAATATTATAAGTTTTCTAAATAATATTATACCCTAGGAATATCAACCCTTAGATTGATAAACCCAAGAAATTGGTATTATAAACTAAATGGAGTAATTCTAAAACCCCAAGGTATTATAAACCCATGGGAATAATATTAAACCCAAGGGATTAATATTATAAATTGATGGGAATAATTAATCCAAGTGATTAATACTAAAAGCCCAAGGCATCATAAACTCAAGGGAATAATATTAAACTCTAAGGATAAATAGTATAAACCCAAGGTATATAAATAAGAAATATATTATAAGCCCTAAAATAAACATGGTTGACCATGGTTGATTTTTATATTATAAACCCTAAAATAACATGGTTGACCATGGTTGATTTTCATATTCAGACAATTTTTTTGAGAATCTGACATTCGAACAAGGTTGACCATGATTGATTTTTACATTGAGACAATCCTTCTCACAATGTGACATTGAACCATGGTTCAACATGATTGATTTTAATGTCGGGACAATCTTTGTCACAATGCGACATTGGAGCATGGCTAACCATGGTTGATTTTTTATATTGAGACATACTTTGTCATAATGCGACATTGGATCATGGTTGACCATGGGTTATAAACCCAAGGTGTATAAACCCTAAGATAAATATTATAAACTCTAAAATAAATATGGTTGACCATGGTTGATTTTCATATTGACAATTTTTTTGTGACAATGGGACGTTGGACCATGGTTGACCATGGTTATAAACCCAAGTTATATAAACCCTAAGATAAATATTATAAACCTTAAAATAAACATGGTTGACCACAGTTGATTTTCATATTGACAAAATATTTGTCACAATGCAACATTGGACTATGGTTGACCATGATTGATTTTCATATTGAGACAACCTTTCTCAAAATGCGACATTGGACAATGCTTGGCCAGTATCAGTTTTCATATTGAGACAATCTTTGCCACAATGCGACATTGGACCATGGTTAACCATGGATAACTATGTTGTCACAGTGTCATGTTGGACTAAGAGACAATCTTCATCATAATGTTACCATGGTTATTAACAATGAATGACCATGGTTGACCATGGTTGATTTTCATACTAAAACAATCTTTGTCATAATCCGGTGTTGGAACATGGTTGAAAATTGGATAACAATGGTTGTCATAATGGTTGACCATGGTCGATTTTCATATTGAGACAATCATAACCACATTAATATATTAATGTGGTTGATATAGCTGAAGGTTTCATTTATATCTACCATTGATAAATATATAATAATAAAAATAATAATACAAAAAAACTATTGCAATACAATTATTATTATTATTTAACTTTAAAGTATGTAATATAAATTAATTATTTAATAATAATAGCAGTAATATTAATATTAATTAATAGTTGTAATATAATTTAATAATATTAATTAGTAATATTAGTAGTAATATTAATTAATAATACTAATATTATAAACCCAGGGGATTATAATTAAAGATTATAAAGTAATAAATATAAACTCAAGGGATTATAAACGCAAGACAATATTCTTAAAGCCAAGGGATAAATATTATAAACCAAAGGTATATAAACCGAATATTATAAACCAAATGCATATTAAACCTGAGGGATTAATAAACCCAAGGATTTAATATTATTCCCTAGGGTTTATAATCCCTAGGCTTTAATATTATTCTCTTGGGTTTATATACCTTGCGTTCATAATATTAATCCCTAGGATTGAATATTATTCCCTTATTTTTATAATCCCTTGGGTTTTAATATTATACCATAGGAATATGAGCCCTTAGATTAATAAACCCTAGGGATTGATATTATAAACCCAAGTGAATACTAAACCCAAGGGATTAATACTAAAACCCTTAGGGACTATGAACCCAATGGAATAATATTAAACTAAATGAATTAGTATTATAAATGCATGGTATATAAACCCTAAGATAAATATTATAAACCTTCAAATAAACATGGTTGACCAAGAAATCACTTGTATCAGGGAATTAGATCTAGCAAAGATTAGTATCAAGGAGGGCACAATTGGGTTCGGGAGATGGCGGTCATAGGCGACTGAGGTTAGGGCTTCAAGCTCGGTGAGTGAACCTGGGTATTAGGGCATCGAGCCCGGTGAGTGAACCTGCTACTTGGACCTGAGAACAACAGGAAGGAGTCCCCATTACAGTTTATGGTTCATTCGTGGCTTTCTCAAGTTATCCTATAGCTGTTTGCGGTTTCGACTGGTTAAGTTTATTTGTTTTCCCCTAGACTTTTTGGTCCCCCACTGCATACCTGTAGGCAGCTGTCAGCTCAGGTTTTCGACAGTTATGGAGGTCAAAGACGTTTTTCTGCGGGTACTTCAAAAAATCTAGCAATTTGGCCACAGACCAGGTCCACTGTGGATGATTATTTATCATTTGAGCACGAAATTGTTGCAGAGGTCGATGCCCTACCTTCCCTCTCTCGGCAGCATATACCCTCTATCTCGATTGCTTCAGAAGCAACGACCATCTGGGAATACACAGGCCCTACACTTCTCACGGAACCCTTAACGGAGGTCATTTGTGGGCGAGCACCAGACACACAAACCCTAGGGCCAGATTTGGGTTCGAATCTTGTGGGGTTTGAGGCGGATAAACCCTTGGAGGGACATCCTCCAACACAGGATTGCCGGTCACCGGTTCTATCTGCTCCTCTAGACACGGGAAACCCTCCCCAGGGCAACTTCACAGGGATAGGCATTTTTTCAGGGTATTTCGACCACCTAAGGACAAAAGAGCCAGTGACGGGGAAGGACTCGACTGCATTTGTGGAGGGACAGGAGGATAGGGTGGCGGCTGGAATGAGCAACAAACAAACAGGGTTTTCAAAAAGGAAAAAATGACTCCCTCAGAGCAGCGACGAAATCTTCCTAAAACTGGCCGAGAACACTCCTTTCTGTGAGGCAATGGACTCGGCAGAAAAGGTTCTGGTAGGGCGTGTTAGAGGCAGACACTACAGTGTAGAGAGGCTTCAGAAATGGACGATGGAGGTATGGGGTCACCATCTGTCGGAACCCCCTTGAGTACAAACCTTTGTGAGGGGTTGGTTTTCCCTGCGTTTCAAAAGCCTTGCTCATACTAATTGGGTCCTCTCTACAATATGGCACATTGATCAAGCACCAGTCCTCCTTCGAAGGTGGACTCCGATGTTTGATCCAGAGACGGAAAAGGCGGGGGCTAGACCGATTTGGGTATGACTTCTGGGTCTTCCCTGTCACTTTTGGACAGAGCAGATATTCAGACAGATTGGGGATGCCATGGGCTCGTACCTTACTCATGATGAATCTTTTATCTCGACAGGAAGAATGGCTTATGCCAGAATATTAATACACATGGACCTCTCAGATGGGCTTCCGGAGTATATTAACATACAGTGGAGGGATGTAGCGAGGAGACAAATGTTGGACTATGAGGGGGTACCTTTCAAATGTAGGCGCTGCCACAAGGTGGGGCACCTTTTCAAAGACTGCCCTCTGAACAAGTGGAATAGCAGGAAGTCAGCGAGAAATTTTTCCCAAGTATCACAGGAACAAGAAGCTATGTCACAAGGAGACCCAGCTAGAGAGGTACAGCCTCGTGCATCTGAGGATTTTCATAGGATTTCTACTCCTCACTTTGGAGGAACAAGCACATCTTCGGGCACTGGTTTATGGTCTACGGAACCTGCTTAGAACACTCGGAGGAAGCGTGGTTGGCCGCCTCATCGCCCCTCTCCTCCAGTTCCTGGCATCGCTGCGGCAGCCTTGGGTGACTTCAATACATTGGGTATGAACTCTTTTCACTTACCCACCTCACAATGTTTTTCTGATATTCAAAATTCAATATCTGAACAGTTATTGGGTCCAAGTACTGAGTTCCCTATCGAGACCCCTATACCAAGTTTATGTGCCATCTCTCCCCCCACACCTCCTTCCCCCCCACACCTCCTTCCCCCCCACTCCCCCCGTGCTTTTCTGCACCCCTCCTCCGCAGCCCTCAGCCTCCTTGACAGCAGCCTTAGTCTCTAGATACAATACTTGATCTCGATCGAGGCATTCAGCACAGGGCTAGGTTGGACTAGATATTCTCCATCTCCCCCCCCCCTCTAAGGCCTCTTGAGGCCGTCCCTCTGAGCTCAAAATCGCACAAGCACAAGCTGATGTTGACATTGCTTTGGGCAAGCAATCTATTATCACTAGGGTTCTTAGAGCAAGAACAACCCCATCTGAACCCCCTCCATGAAGATTCTATCCTACAATTGCAGAGGTCTTTCTAGACTCGAGAAAAAACTAGCACTCCGTCAGTTACTCTCTGCCGACTCTTTGGATATAATTTTCCTCCAAGAGACCTTGGGTCCTGCAAGTGATATAGCTCGTACCCTTGAACACTCTCTGTCGGGCTAGAGATTTACGGGATTAGATGCACACGACCATTTTGGAGTACTTGCTATGGGTTTAAATACTCATACTATCAAGGAAATCAATGGATGGGGAGGACAGGGTTTTATTGGGGCAGATGTACACTCTGTTGAGATGGGGATCCCCTTTAGAGTTATCAATATTTATGGGCCTTGCCTGAATCGCCCTGTTTTCTGGGATCGCCTTCTTGGATTGGAACTATTTTCGTTTGATAATCTGATAGTTGGAGGGGACCTAAATTTTTCCATTGGACATGATGAATCTTGGGGACATCGTGAACAAAGGGATGCACTCTCAGACTACTTCTCATCCATATTGGAACAACACCATCTGATAGACATTCCTGATGAAAAATTACAGGCCAATTGGAGGAATAATAGGGTTGGGGATAATGGACTTGCAAGGAGACTGGACATATTTCTTGTCAAGGAACAAATTATGGAATTGGGACTCAATATAAGGCAATGGGTTGGGATAGGTGGGATCTCATACCACTTGCGTATTTATATGGAAATGGAAAGTGGAAGGGACAGGCTGAATGGTCCTTTCAAATTCAGCTCTACCTGACACAAGGATGCATCATATATCAGCATGGTCACTGATTTTTGGAAAACAAACCCACCAGGGGTTAGAGGTACAGCTACAGTTGGGTTTATTCGTAACCTAGCAGAGCTGAATAAGATGTCCAAAATCTGGGCCCATCAAAAAAGATTACAAGATGATCAAGTGCTGAGACAGATTATGAATGAACTGGAGGTTTTTGAAAATGAGCTGGGAGGTCTATTCAGGTCAGAGGAGCACAAGAATAACATCAAATCCCTCTACTCTGCCCGTGGTAAGATTCTCAAAGAAAGGGAAGACAAATGGAGATTGAGGAGCAGGGCCATCTGGATACAGGAGGGGGATGCAAATATTTTTTTTTTTCAAAAGTTTGCTAATGGGAGGAAAGCTATTAACACTATATGGAAAACGCAAGATGAATAGGGAAGGATAGCAAACACTTTCCCTCAGCTCGCCTCACTTGCAAGCTCGCACTTCAAAAATGCCTATAGTGACCCCAGGGAGGCTAATTTAGTAGAAATTATCACGGTTGCTCAGTTGTTCCCTAGATATGTGGAGCAAGAGGATGAGGAGGATTTGGTGTAGGAGGTAAATATGGAGGAGTTGGAGGCCACATTAAAATGGTTCAACAAGGACAAAAGCCCAGGACCTGATGGATGGTCTATCGAATTTTATTTGGCATTTTTTGAGGTGAATAGACTGGATCTCCTTAGAGTGGTGGAGGAGTCAAGTGTATCGGGTCGATTGGAAGCGGCCATTACCTCCACATTCATTGCCCTGATCCTGAAGGTTGACAATCTGTCCACTTTTGAAGAATTCCGCCCCATTTCGCTGTGTAACTATTTGTACAAGATAATTGCCAAAATTATAGCAAACAAATTGAAGCCAATCTTATCGAAGCACATCCTGCCTGAACAATTTGCATTCCTGAAGGACACGAAAATCCATGAGGCGATTGGGACAACACAAGAAGTATTACACTCTCTCCATAGCAAAGAAGGCAAAGGTATGATAATGAAAGTGGATTTATCGAAAGCTTTTGACAGGGTGAATTGGTTATACCTGAGAATGCTTCTTACCCACCATGGTTTTCCTTTTATATTCATTAAATGGATTATGGGATGCATCACTAACATACCTTTCAGTGTATTGGTCAATGGGAGTGCATCCCCATTCTTCACCTCAGCTCGTGGTTTGCGTCAGGGGTGTCCTCTCTCACCTCTGCTTTTCCTCCTGATCATGGAAGGACTTGGGCGGATAATAACGGAAGATCATAGAAGAGGCAGACTCATTGGTATTAAGATTACAGATGATTGCATGCTTACACACCTCCTGTTCGTGGATGATGTGCTGGTATTTCTCAATGGAAGCGTGGGGGATTTGACTTCGATCAAAGATATTTTTTCCTTATTTCAGAAGGCCAAAGGGATGATCATTAATGATGGAAAATCTACTTTTACGATCACAACCTGCTCACAACACAAAATTCATTATGCTCTCCACAGAATTTAATTTACATCGATTTCTCTGGAGGAGGGGCTGAAATATTTGGGATAGAAGTTAAAGCCAATAGGATACAAGATTGTAGATTGGACTTGGCTCATTGTTAAGCTGGAAAAAAGGCTCAGCATTTGGTACTTAAGATTCTTATCTCGTGCAGGCCGATTGACACTCATCAAGAGTGTCCTGGAAGCGACCCCGGTTTATTGGATGGCTCTGGCCTCAATTCCTCGAGGCATTTTAACTAGGATACAAAATGTCTGCTGCAGATTCTTATGGAGAGGTAATCAATCGGGAAGAATATATGCTTGGGCAAAGTGGGATGCCCTCACACTCCCAAAAAAATGGGGTGGCTGGAGACTCAAAAAGCTTGATGATTTTTCCTTAGCCCTAGTAGCAAAGCTGGGCTGGAAATTGGTAGCTTCGGACAGTTTGTGGACAAGGGTGGCCTACTCGAAATATATTGCCCCTACTCAGGTACTGGAATGGATCAGAAGACCAGTTAGACTCTGTACCGGTATTTCGATAATTTGGAAGGCTATCCTGAAAGCTTTGGATCCCATCCGCTCTGGCATCACTTGGAGAATCCATTCAGGGAACAAAGTGCGCATTGGGATAGACCTATGGATTGGCTATGGAAATATGCATAGATTACCTCCGGATCTTTTAACGCACCTAAGGGAGCAACATGTTATACACCTTGCACACATTGCTGATGAGCACAACTCCTCATTTCTTCAACAGGCATGGAAAACAGATCTTCAACTCAACATTCCTCTTCCATGGCAGCATAATTGGAGGAACTATATACAAGCCCTCCTAGAGGCTCATATCTGATTAACAGAAGGTGATGATGAGATTATCTGGGCACTGGCGAAATCAAGGAGATATACACCTTAGGAGGGCTACATTGTTCTGGCGGAACCACAAAAGCCACACATTCTACACTAGTGGTGGAAACACCTCTGGAAGCTTAAGGTGCCCCCAAGATATAGATTATTATTGTGGTGCATTCTGAGAAATAAAATTCCCACGGGGGATACCCTAATGAAGAGATCCTTCTTTGGCCCTCACTCGTGTCATTTCTGCAACAAGGATGGTGAATATGATTCCCACATATTCTTGAACTGCCATGTCATTTGACAATTATGGAATCTTGTGACTACCATTGTACCCTCAAACTGTAACTGGCAACTGGGCACATTGGTCAATGCCTGGAACATTTGGTTTTCCATGGTCATTCCCCACAAATTGAGGAACCTCCCCTTGTTGTTTTGTTGGGCTGTCTGGATTGATCCCAATCATTTAATATTTCAAGATTCCCCTCCTAGGTGGACTATCATTGCTGCCATGATCAAAGCGGATTATGACCTTATCCCTGATGACCCACCCCCTGCTAGAGCCCGGATCATTTCTCAAGAACTAATTGAACCCAACCATCCCTGGGCATATTTTGATGGGGCTGCGCAAGATGAAGGTTGTTGGGGGGGGAGCTACCCTGCACATATCTGGGAGGCACTCTTACAGTCTATCTATGGGATTGAGAAGGGGAACAAATAACTTTGCAGAACTTTCAACAACTTTTTATATCATCTGATTTGCCTTGGAGAAGAACTGTCATGCACTACAACCGTTCGGTGACTCTAGGATTGTCTGCGATTGGTTTAATAAGCGTTATTATTGCTCATCTTTTTCATTGAGACACATACTTGATGAAGCATTAAGATTGATCTCCAATTTTGATTTTTTTCATGTAATCATATCTACAGGGAGCGGAACATAGAGGCTAACCGTCTTTCCAAAGAAGGCGCGATCCGGGAGCAGGGCATCTAGCTAATCAGTGAACAAATCAATTGAGAACTCTACCAGTACTATCACAGACCTTTTATGGACATTTTGGCTTAATCATGGGGCACTGTTTTCAGATTATTGTACATATTTATTTTGTTGTTTATGAACTACTATGAGGTCATTATGATTGGCACAGTACATATTTTTGGTATTATCTCCCTACGTGGATTAAGATAATATTAACATTGCCGTACTTTTGTTTTATTTTTGGACTCTTCTCTGACTCTGTTTGGGCTACTACCTCACTATGGCAGAGGTAGTAGGCTTTGATATTTTATTGGATCAGTTTCTATCGATAGAAATATAGGAATATGCATTTGCATCTACAAAATGTAATTTCTTTCTGTTAATGAAATTACGAATTTTTCCATGGGAAAAAAAAAACATGGTTGACCATGGTCGATTTTGATATTGAGACAATCAATGTCACAATGCGACGTTGGAACATAGTTGACCACAATTGATTTTCATATCAAGACAATCTTTGTCACAATGCAATGATGGAGCATGGATGACCATGGTTGATTTCTATATTGAGATCATCTTTGTCATAATGTGACGTTGGTCCGTGGTTGGCCATGATTGAACATGATTGATTTTACAAAACATGGTTTACCCTTGTTGACAATGATTGACTAGGGTTGACCATTATATTATAAACCCGAGGGAATAATAAAGTAAAGTGATTAATACTAAAAGCCCAAATGATTATAATCTAAGGAAATAATATTAAACCCAATGGAATAATATTAAACCTTACATTAATAAACCTAAGGAATGTGAACCCATTAGATTAATAAACCCAAGGGGTTAATATTATAGATCGAAGGGCATAATAAACCCAAACGATTAATTCCAAAACCCTAAGGGATTATGAACGCAAGGGAATAATATTAAATTCAAGGGATTAATATTATAAAACCAAGGTATATAAATCGTAACATAAATATTATAAACCCTAAAATAAACAATTTTGACCATAGTTGACCATGGTTGATTTTCATATTGAGATAATCCTTGTCAAAATGCGACGCTCGATCATGGTTGTCCATGGTTGACTAATATTGATTTTCATATTGACACTTTCTTTATCACAATGCGACATTGGACCATGGTTGACCAAGGTTTGTTTTCATATTGAGACAATATTTGTCACAATGCTACATTGGACTTGGTTTCTCATGATTGATCTTGGTTAACCATGATTGATTTTATAAAACATGGTTGACCATTATTGATCATTATAGTTGGCCATGATTGATATTATAAACCCAAGGGATTAATACTAAAAACCCAACGAATTATAAACCCAAGGGAGTAACATATACCCAAGGTATATAAACCCTAAGACATAAATTATAAACCCTTAAATGAACATGGATGACCATGGTTGACCGTGGTGGATTTTCATATTGAAGCAATCTTTGTCGCAATGTGACGTTATACCATGGTCGACCATGGTTAAATCCTTATATTAATACACCCAAGGGATTAATATTATAAACCCAAGGGATTAATACTAAAACCCCAAGGAATTATGAACCTAAGGGAATAATACCAAACCCAAGTGATTAATATTATAAACCCAAGGTATATAAACCCTAATATAAATATTGTAAGCCCTAAAAGAAACATGGTTGACCTTGGTTGATTTTTGTATTGAGACAATCCTTGTCACAATGTGATGTTGGGCCATGAATGATTTTATAAAACATGCTTAACCATGGTTGGCCATGATTTACCATGGTTGACCATGATTTAAATTAGAAACTCAAAGGATTAATAAACCCAAGGTATTAATACTAAAAAGCCAAGGGATTATAAACCCAAGGGAATAACATCAACGTAAGGTATGTAAACCCCAAGATAAATGATATAAAATCTTAAATAAACATGTTTTACCATGATTGATTTTTATATTTACACAATCTTTTTCAAAATGCGACGTGAGACCATGGTTAATCATGGTAAGTATTCATACTAAGACAATCCCTATCAAAATGTGACATTGGACTATGGCTGACCATGTTTAACCACGATTGACCATGGTTGATTTTCATATTGACCATGATTGACCAACCCAAGGTATATAAACCCTAAGATAAATATTATAAACCCTAAAATATACATGGTTAACCATGGTCATTTCTAATATTGAGACAGTCAATGTCACAATGCGACATAGGACCATGGTTGACCATGGTCATTTTTCATATTGAGATAATCAATGTCACAATGCGACATAGGACCATGGTTGACCATGATTGATTTTCATATCAAGACAATCTTTGTCACAACACGACATTGGAGCATGATTGACCATGGTTGATTTTCATATAGAGACAATCTTTGTCACAATGCGACGTTGGAGCATGGTTGACCATGATTGACCATGCTCGACCATGATTGATTTTTAAAAACATGGTTAACCTCCATTGACCATGATTGATTTTTAAAAACATGGTTAACCTCCATTGACCATGATTGACTATGGTTGACCATGATATTATAAACCCAATGGAATAATAAACCCATGGGATTAATACTAAAAACACAAGGAAAAAATATTAAACCCAAAGGAATAATATTAAATGTTATGAATATGAACCCTTAGATTAATAAACCCAAGGGATTGACATTATAGACCCAAGGGAATAAAAGACCCAAGGGAATAAAAAGCCCAAAGGGAATATTATTAAATCCAAGGGATTAATATTATAAACCCAAGGTATATAAATTGTAAGATAAATATTATAAACCCTAAAATAAACAATGTTGACCATAGTTGACGATGGTTGATTTTCATATTGAGACAATCATTGTCACAATGCGACATTGGACCATGGTTGTCCATGGTTGACCAAGATTGATTTTCATATCAACACATTCTTTATCACAATGCAACATTGGACCACGACTGACCAAGGTTGATTTTCATATTGAGACAATCTTTGTCACAATGCAATGTTGGACCATGGTTGGCCATGATTGACCATGATTGATTTTATAAAAAATGGTTGACCATGACTAACCATGGTTGACCATGACTGACCACGGTTGGTCATGATTGATATTATAAACTGAAGGGAATAATATTAAACACAAGGGAATAATGTAAACCCAAGGTATATAAACCTTAAGACAAAAACTCTAAACTCTTTACTAAACATGGTTGACCATGGTTGATTTTCATATTGAGAGAATATTTATCGCAATGTGATGTTGTATCATGGTCGACCATGGTTGAACCCTTAGATTAATAAACCAAGGGATTAATACTAAAACCCAAACGGATTGTGAACCCAAGGAAATAATATTAAACCCAAGGGATTAATATTATAAATCAAAGGTATATAAACCCTAAGATAAATGTTGTAAAACCTAAAATAAACATGGTTGACCTTGGTTGATTTTCATATTGAGACAATCATGTCATAATGCAACGTTGTGCCATGATTGATTTTATAAAACACGGTTAAACATGGTTGACCATGATTGGCCATGGTTGACCATGGTTTTCTATGATTGATAATGGTTGACCATGATTGGTATGATAAACCCAAGAAATTAATATTATAAACCCAAGGGATTATAAACCCAAGGGAAAAATATTAAACCCTAGGAATATGAACCTTTAGATTAATAAACCCAAGGGATTGATATTATAAGCCCAAAGGAATAATAAACCAAAAATATTTATACTAAAACCCCAAGGGATTATGAACCCAAAGGAATAAGGTATATTTTTTTCAGAGGGAAAATCAACATATGGCCGAGGCCAGCAGATTTTTACAACATATGGCCGAAGCCAGCAGATTTTTACAACATATGGCCGAAGCCAGCAGAATTTCAGAATTTTTACGGCATAGCCGTTACAAATCGTTCATAAGGCCGAAGCCAGCAGATGACCAAAGCGCGGGGACCACAACCGCCGCAGGAATCGATCCCGGCTG
Organism: Pinus tabuliformis; assembly: GCA_031772625.1. Classification (NCBI taxonomy): domain Eukaryota; kingdom Viridiplantae; phylum Streptophyta; class Pinopsida; order Pinales; family Pinaceae; genus Pinus; species Pinus tabuliformis. The sequence continues at coordinate 619,856,630 of CM062817.1, forward strand.
GGGGGGCGAAAGCCATCCGCCCCAGCCGTCATATCATGCACGTCGTAAATGTGGTTGATATATGCCGAAAGCATATTATCATAATATTACTACTGTTATTAATTAATATTATTAATTATTATAATTATAATATTACTACTATTGTTAATTTATATTATTATTAATTAATATTAATTTAAATTAAATTTTATAACATTATCAATTAATAAATATTAATAATAATTAATTAATTTATTAATAAAAATAATAATAAATATTAATAGATATTCATTCAATAATAATAAATATTATAAATCCAATGGAATAATAAACTCAAGGGATTAATACTAAAAACTCAAAAAAATAAACGGAAAACAATTCATAAAGCATGAAGTCAAAATTTTCTAATTATCTAACTTAAATAATAACAACTCTATTTTATAATATATTTGATTTGAATCAGTCTTCAATCTTTTTATTCATATTCACTTCTTTGTCTGTTCATGTGTATGGACTCATATAATAGCCTTTATCCGCTCATGTGCATACTCTAATTCAATAGTTGAATTTGGAATATTGAAATATGATGTTGATATCTATATGAGAAAAAAGGCCTAGATTATGATCTCGTCGGTATTGATTTACATTGTGTATGCTATTTGAATAATTTTGTTGAGATATCCATTAAAACAACAGATGTCAGTTTTGTCCACATGACTTTAATTTTGAATGAGATATTCATCATCCTCACTTCACATGAAATTTTATATAGCGTTTTGATTTTTTTAATTTCAAAGCAAAAATGAAAATTATTGAATTTAAGAAAAAAAATAGATATATATATATATATGCACTGCATTGAATGTATGCACTGCAGGTTCGTCTCTTCATCTGAAGGATTTTGAAAAAGCAGTTTAAGATTATAAATAAACTGTATATATTATATCTTTTCAAGTGTATTTTATTTATTTTTTCCCAAAAACCTTGTATTAAATTCATTTATGTATTTTTACAGAAAACGAACCCAACAAAGTTAGAAAACGCTTAATAACATAAATCCACATAATAAAGAAACAATAAAATAAATGATAAAGATAACTCTGTGACAAGTCGTATCATTGTTCACTGAAGGCTTCGAGAGGAATCAATGTTTATTCTATCTTGAAATGATCCAACAGTCTTTTTCTCAAGAAATTCAGGTGATGCAAAAAGCCGTTGGGGTTCGCCGTTGCAGTAAAGGTGTAACGGGGACAGGGATCACAGAGCTTGGTTGTAAAATGACATAGGTTGTATTCAGAGTCGAGTCAGTATTTTTCTTGAAGCATTTCGATTAATATTAATATTTTAATTATTATATAAATTATTTATCTCAACATTAATATTATATAACCAGGTATAAATAAAAATTTGGTTTTTAATTAATTCTATTAATAATATTTATATAAATAATCATCAAAATAATATATAAATTTAAATTTTTTAATAAAAATTTACAATATATGTATTATTTTTTTATTTTTATTATTATTATATTAAATTTTAAAGATTAATATTTTATTTAATAAGTTTCCATTCATTTAAATTTAAAATCAAAAATATTAAAATATAAATATAAAATATTAAAATTTACATTTCATTTTTCACTTTTTCCGTTTACCTCATATACAGAAATAGTACAGGTAATCTTATGCCTTTTTAAAAAAAAATTATCTTCATATTCTTCTTTTAACCCCGTGTTTATAAGGAAATGTGAAATTTGATCTTATAGTGATTTCCCTATCCAGTATATAATATCTCATTCTTTTAACTAAGTGTTTATAATAAAATAAAAAAATTGTTTCTTTAAAGTGATTTCCCTATCTTGTATATAATATAGTAACTCTCGGCGACGATGGTGTACTCTCGGTAAAAGATGAATAAATTTAAAGCAGTTATTTTTATTTTATTAGACATCTAATGAATATCAGTAAAATATGATAGTTTCGCTTATATTCATCATCATGTTAGACTTATGATAAACACTATATATATATTTGTTGGATTTCCAAAATATTATCAATGGATTAGTATCTTTTCACCAAAATAAAGCTCAATTTATTTTACAGTCTAGTATGAAGAAGATGTATAAGTTTGTTCGTCCGTCGTCCATTGAGTTGACACATACCTTTTTAAAATAAAAATAAATAATACTCTAAATAGATAAATAATATCCATAATAACAAAAAAAATATGTATACATCTTGGAAAATATATTATTTTATAGTTATAATGTTTATTTGGTCTTATATATGCTCTATATAGCATTCAAAAATACAATTTAAATAATGAAAAGTTATACATTGTATTTGCACTCTAAAAAAGTTGCACATGAAGAAATTTGATCTCTCTTGGTTCATGTTAGGTATGTATTTAAAATGGATCTATGCCATTATATAATCATCATATGCATACATGTCCTCAAAGGTCCAAAAAGAGCGGCATGTTGAAATGGATCAAATACTTACATCCTGGGCTTAAGCACGTTGTAATTTCACTCCCAAAAGAACAATCATTCATACACTTACACCAACAAGATTTATTTTTTATCCATTCATCCATCTCTTGTCTCTTATAATCTCAAATTTATCTACTCATAATTGTTCGCATTAAGTCCTATTTTTTTCCATTGATTTTGAAGTCTTATTTTTGAACAGGGAAGCTTTGTAACTGTGAAAGACACAATTTCCATTAGCTGAAGACGATAATAACATAGTTACCGATCAAACGGGATCTGTTACCTCAAAACGGGTACTCAAGCCCAAAAATCCCAAAAACACATGAAAAAACAACCCAAAAATAAAAAGTGTTGATTTTGCGTCACCATTTTTGTTTCAGACTAAATTTTCAATATTTTTAAAAAATAACAGTAAAAAAATAAAATCCATTTTGTTTGGGGCAAGAAACACCTTGAAATTAAAAAGTCTTGATGCCAGAATAACGTCTTTTTTCTCAGGGTAAATTTTCAACATTTTTTTAATAATGATGTTAAAAATAAAATAAAAATATTGTGATTCTGAAAAACTTTAAATTTTCAATGATTTTTAAGCATGAAATTAATGATAAAATATACCGTCTTTGAAACGCTGTAAAATTCCAACGATTTTTAAGCATGACATTAAATTTAAAATATCACTTTGAAAACCCTTAAAATTCCAACAATTTTCAAGCATGGTGCTAAAAAAAAAATTTTGTAACCCTTTTCAACCATAAAATTAAAGATAAAATCTAATGACTTAGAAAAACATTAAAATCTTGACAAATTTTCAACCATGGAATTAAAACCAAAGATTATGATTACAAAACAATCTTAAATTTTCAAAATATTTCAAGCATGACATTATGGAAAAAAATTATGACTAAAAAAGGCTTAAAAAATGAACACGTGAATGAAAGAGTTATTATACCAAGAGTAATTTTTTTAAAATGCTAAATGTATAAAGATTTTGAAATTTTAGCCTAAGACAACTTGATACATTGCAAAAAAATATTAAAAATGAACTATCAAATTGACACGCAATGTAGGTGAGTTCAAACCATTGTAATGAAAACTCAAAGACCAACCATGAAATTAACACATTGTGGGACAAAATTGATTCATTATAACAAAAAATTTAAAATTAACTATCAGATTGCACATAATGGGACCAGGTTGCTAGGCAAGCATCGACACAAACAAGTAATATATATATATATATATATATATATATATATATATATAGATATATATATATATATGAAAACAAAAATTCAAATATTGAAAAATAAAATAAAAAATAATAACATGTAATAAAACATAAATAAAAAAGAAACATGACAAAAAAATCAAATATAAAAAATATATAGAAATGCAAAAATTCAAATATTGAAAAAAAAAACACAAAAATACAAAAGAAAACAAAAAATAAAATATTGAAAAATAAAATAAAAATAAAAATTAATAACAAGTAATAAAAAAAATGACCAAAAAAGTCAAATATAAAAAATATATAGTAATGACCCAACGTAAAAACAATTAACCATTCCATGTAAAATTAAAAAAAGAAAATAAAAAAAAAGAGTGAAATAAAATAAAAACCAACTGAAAAATGTTAAAAAATAACTAAAAAAATAAAATAAGAAGAAAATAAAAAAAACTCAAAACAATTAAAAAATTAAAATTATTTAAATTTAAAAAATAAAAAATAAAAATATATTGTTAGATCTGAGACTTTTGTGATCCATAATATAGAATAATGTCTTTCACATTAATCACATTTTCAGGGTTGGGTCGACGTTTCGAACCAACTAATTTGGTTCATCCTCAAGACAAGGTGGAAAAGATCATACAATCTTCATGAATAAATAGTAAGGATGCATCATTGTCCACGGTTAAAACTAGCTATTGAAAACTAAGCATTGAAGACTAGTTGTTGAGAACTAACCATTGGAGATTTGGTAGCTAGAAAACCTAAAAGGGAATTATTTAATATTTTTTAGTTATAAATTCTGTTTAATAAAATATTATAAATATTGTTATAAGATATCATAAATATAGTTATAAAATTTTTGGTTTACCAATATTAATAATAAGGTTAGGAAAAATTAATAAGGGAAAAAAAAACTTTAAATAAAAATAGTTGTTAGGATAAAATATTAAATTATAAGAAACATAGTTATATAATTAAACCGAAAAGGGGGTATAAAGAGGATAAGAATACACCAAAAAATTAATGAGAGGGTTTAGAGTGAGATATAAAAATCATTGCTAGGAGTTTATAAATAATATCAAATAATAATAAAAAATTTATAAAGAGAAAGGAAAGGATACAAAAACAAAAAAAATCTAAGGAAAACAAAAGGAGCACAATAAAAGCAAGAGAATTAATGAAGATAACCAATCGCAAGAAAAAAGAGGGGAGAGGAAGGAAGAAGAAGGGGGGAGGAGACAAGAGAATCATAAGCAGAGGGCCATAATCGAGCTCCTACTTAGCTTCCAACCATCATCTCTATTTAAATTTCTGGTATGCCTCTCAATCTCAATAGCCTCCCTAAGCTTCTATGGTGGAAATGATGAACTCTAGCAATGACTTTGAAATCCTCAATACAGACATAATGCTTGGATTTCTTCGCATGCTCAGCTAGGGTGGATGAGCAGGAACGATTGTGCCTTATGTCTGCAGCGTGCCCATGGATCCTCTGGTTAATTGAGTGACCCATTTCTCCAATATATGGAATACCGCAGGAACTGGAATCAATTAAACACCTTTCATGTCCTTTGGGTCTATAGGGTCCTTAACCGAACTAAGAAAATTTCTAATGGTTCCAAGAGTTTTGAACGAAGATGAAACATTATTCCTCCGAAGGATATGGGAGATGCATCCTTACTATTTATTCATGAAGATTATATGATTTTTTCCACCTTGTCCCAAGGATTAACCACATTAATTGGTTCAAAACGTCGACCTAGTCCTGAGAAATTATATTATAAAATCTAAATTATAAAAAAAACTAAAATTAAAATAAAAAATATTTAAGTTTAAAAATTGAAAAAATATATATATTATAAAAATAAAAAAAAAAGAATTCAAAAGATATTAAAAAAATAATTCAAAAGAAATTAAAAAAATAAAAAATAAAAAAAGTTCAATTTAAAAATAAAAAATAAAAACATTAAAAAAAAAACAATTAAAAAAAATAAAAACAATACAATTAAAAAAATAAATAAATAAACAATTAAAAAAATAAACAATTTAAAAGACACAATTAAGAAATAACTATACAATTAAAAAAAACATTAAAAAAATATTTTATAAACTAAATGATTTGAAGGATGACAACATAGAAAATTCCCTATGGAGAATGGTTGGAGCTCTGCAACAAAAAACCTAATGGCGGAAACGCAGTGAAACCCTTGGGGCAGCATGACGGAAGGGCCTGAAGGCCGTAAGCAACCCGGACCAGCAGAAATTGGCAGAGTCCCAAGCAACAACGGTATGACAGAAGATGTCAGGAGGGGAGATATCCCCTCCTATTGGGATACAGTGGCAGGAGAAGGACAGAGTAGCTAGGAGACAGAGGAACGGAAGAGTGCAGGGCCAGTGCTAGGAACTTCCTGGCAAACAGGCCGCAGAGGAAAGTGCCTGCCATGTGCAGCGAAGAGACCCAGATTCGTGATTCCAGCGAATAAACTGGAAAAGTACAGAAGCTATATGAGGGATCATGCCCTTATCTGCAAGTTCGTAGGAGTCTGGCCATCGGAAAGAGATCTTACCAAGTGGATTCAGCAAAAATGGCAGCCCCAAGGCCACATCGAGCTCAAGCTGGGAGTGAAAGGCTTCTTCACGGTAATCTTCTTTAACCTGCAAGATAGGGAAAAGGTTTTTGAGAATGGCCCATATTTATATTACAATGCTGGTTTGTTCATGTGTTTCTGGGAAGAATGCTACAACCCTGATAAAGAAACCTTCCTAGCTGTGCCTGTCTGGGTTCGCTTATTCGGGCTCCCCACAGACTTCTGGGACCCAGAAATCTTGGAGGGGATAGGAAACTCAATAGGCAGTTTCGTGAAAATAGCAGAAACCACAAAGAAAGGAAGATACACCTCGTACGCTAGGATCTGTGTTTATATGAACTTTTCAAACCCCATCCCAGACAAAATAGAACTTGAATATCATGAAGATGTTTGGTAGCAGAACATAGACTACAAACACATCCCGTTTAGGTGTCGTAGGTGCCATGTCCATGGACATCTAGCAAAGGAATGCCCGATAACACGAGAGGAAGAAGAAAGTAGAAGCCCCCTGCAAAAAAAGAGAGAGTCAACAGACCAGGAGGAATACCAAGAGGTGAAAAACAAAAGGAAAGTAAACAAGGAAACCCCGCAGAAAGGAAAGAAGGAAAAGAAATCAGCCCCAGAGAAACCAAACAGCTTTGCAGTTCTGTAGGTAGAGGATGAAGAGGAAGACCAACCCATGGAAAATCAAGAGGATAAGGGGTCGGACAGTAATGAAGGCAGCGAAAGAAACCACTCAAAAAGGAAAGCCCCAAGCGAGCCAACACAGAAAGGTAAGGAACAAGACGAACAAGTCGAACAGATGGAGACAGAACAAGAAAACAGCAAGGAAGACCTAAGCCAAGAGGAAGAAGTCCTAAGAAAACTTCTGAATGAATGGAAGAACCTGGATGAGAGGTTTATCCTGGAAGAACAAAAGAGGTTGTATGCGGAAACCTTCCAGCAATATAAAGCAAAACTTGGAAAAGGTAAAGCCTCACCAGAAGAATCCCAAGAGACCCAACAGGAAAGCAGACTTGAACAGCAAGAACAAAGTAAAGGGGGAAAAAAGAGGAAGAAAAAACCTTAATGACTCTATCCAAATCATGGGCGAAATGTTAGTCAACACAGGGAGAGTGGTCCCGCTATTAGCGGTATTCCAAAACCTATCCCAAGTTAACCAATGATTTTGACATCTTGGAATATTAGAGGCTTAAATAGCAAAGGAAAACAGAGACATCTGGCGGAAAGACTGAAGAAGGACAAACCCCAAATTATGCTTATCCAAGAAACTAAAATCTCAGGCCAGAAGATGGAGGAAATACTCAATAAAATAAAACCGAGATATGAACATGTAACTATAGATGCCAAAGGGAGTGCAGGAGGGATAACAATTATTTGGAATCCAGCCGAAGTCCTAACTGATTGGTGGATAGGAATGCCAAGAACCCTGACAGGGAGATTAAGGCTCATAGGGCAAAGTGAATGGGTGGCGATCTCGGCTGTCTACGGGACCCATACCCGAGCTGATAGAGGTATGTTCCTTAACCAGTTGGCAACGCTCAGAAATATGCACCAAGAACAGAGATGGATCCTCGCTGGCAACTTTAACTTAATCACTTCTAGAGAAGAGAAAAAAGGTGGAATAAGCAGAGAAGACCCAGAGATGGAAAGATTCAGAGACGTTCAAGCAGAATTAAGGGTGGTTGATATCCCAACTATAAATGGGAAATTCACTTGGAATAACAGAAGAGGCGGGACAAAACAAATTGCTTCAAGATTGGACAGATTTTTAATCTCAGAGCACATAATTGGGCTGGACATCTTCTACGAAGCCTCTATCCTACCCACAATAGGGTCTGACCACTGGCCAATAAAGCTCGAAATAGCCTTGAATAATCTGATTAAAAAGAGGCCCTTCTGGTTCGAGTCCTTCTGGCTCAGAGCTCCTGATTTCCTCGAAAAAGTAAGGAGCTGGTGGCAGGATAGTAAGAGTGGAAACGAAGGCCGCAGCAAAATGCACTCTTTTCAGCTCAGACTCAAAGAAATCAAGAGCAAAATCAAGAAGTGGAACAAGGAAGAATTCAGCAATATTCAGCAGGAGCAAGGAAAACTCCAGTCCAGATTGGAAAGAATACAACAGCAAATCATCTTGGCAGGTCAAAATGAAGAGCTGGCTAAGGGGGAAGGCACGGTAATCACTCAAATGGAAGAAAGGCGAAAGCAGGAGGAAATTCTATGGAAGCAGAAATCTCGGGTCCAATGGCTAAAGGAGGGGGAAAAAACTCCAAATCCTTCCATAAAGCAATGCTGAGTCATCTCCAGCACAACAAAATCTCCTCCCTAAAAGACAGTCAGGGAAACAGAGTGACGCAGCAGACAGAAATAGAACAACTCTTGTTAGAACACTTCAAAGGCATTCTCACTCAACCAAATGCCAACAGATCTGAGGACATAGACAAGGTTTGCCAACATATCCCAAAGAAAGTTTCCAGGGATCAAAATCTGGCTCTGCTCAGGGTAATCACCAAGGAAGAACTTGAAGAGGTAATTATCAAAATGCCGAAAAATAAAGCCCCAGGTCCTGATGGCTTCACTATTGAGTTTTACCAGCCGGCCTGGAGTTTCATGGGGAATGACCTGCTAGACATAGTGGGGGAATCCAGGTGTTCAAAGCGCATGCACCAGGGCCTGAATGCCACTTTCCTGGCTATAATCCAGAAGAATGGTTGCTCGGAGGAACCGAAGGGTTTTAGGCCCATCTCCCTATGTAATGTTGTTTACAAAATCTTAGCAACGATCATGGTAAACAGGCTAAAGACGATCCTGCCGAATCTCATTGCCCCGGAGAAAACAGGCTTTGTTAAAGGGCAACAGATCATAGATGGCATCATAGTGGCCCAGGAAGTGATCCACTCCTTGAAAATCTCCCGCACCCCAGGTATGCTTATTAAACTTGATTTGGCTAAGGCGTTTGACCGCCTCAGCTGGGGCTATCTAGAAGGCATTCTTAAAGCCTATGGATTCGACCAAAGATGGATAAAATGGATCTTATCCATGGTTGGCACCCCCGTGATGTCAATTCTGTTAAATGGCACCTCCACCGAAGCCTTCACTCCCTCCCGCGGGCTCAGGCAGGGAGACCCCATGTCTCCTTTCCTCTTCATCCTAGCTGCGGAAGGCCTGGGTCGGTTGGTCAAGGCTCAAGTCACCATGGATCAGCTAAAGGGCCTTCGAATTTGTGGAAATGATATACCGGTTTCGCACCAGCAATTCGTAGATGATGTGATGTTATATGGTCAAGCCATGCTGAAAGAAGCCCAAGGAGTCATCAAAACTTTATCTGAATTCAGCAAAGCTTCGGGGACGAAGGTTAATAAGGACAAATCAGAAGTGTTTTTTTTCAAAACCTCGCAGGTTGCCCAAAGATTCTTAGCGCACACCCTGGGCTTCAACATCGAAACCTTCCCGTCAAAATACCTGGGTATTATGTTGCATGAGAATCAATACAGGATGGCCAACTGGGAACTTCTAATAAAAAAAATCTGAAATAAGATGGAAAACTGGGCCGTCCACTCACAGAATGCCCCAAGCTGGCTAATCCTTCTAAAAGCTGTTCTGCAGGCTATGCCAATTTACCAAATCTCGTGCCAAGCTATCCCAAAGACAGCAAGCCAAAAGCTGGTCGCTATGTTCAAGAAATTCCTCTGGCAGGGCACCAGCAAGTCCAGAAAGTGGGCCTTAATTTCATGGGAGTGGCTAAGTCGGCTCCCCAAAGATGGCGGTCTAGGGCTTCGAGACCCCTTCGTCCTCGACCAAGTCATGGGTGCAAATCTCTAGTGGAGGTGGACCCAGGGCAGCCCTGACCTGTGGAAAGTGATATGGGAAAGAAAATACGATGTGGCAGGGGAACCTGAAGGAAGACTGAGAAGTGAGACAGAGATTAGAGGTTCAGCAATCTGGAACCTGGCAAGGGGCAACAAAGACCTGATAAGGAATCACAGTTTTTGGGAAATACGCGTAGGGGACAAGGCCAGGTTCTGGGAGGAATCATGGCGGCAACGCAAAAGACTCATCCATAAGGACAACCTCCATGACATCCTCGCTTTCATGTCCCAGGCTGAGGCAACAACCGTCAGCAATTTCTGGAAATTATATGACGAAGGATATTGGCGCAATTGGAAACAGAAAGAGGATTGGGAAGGGGCCCTAGAAACCGACAGATGGAACGAGTACTACACAAAGATGGCATCTCGCAAAGTAGCAAGGAAAATAGGGTTCGACATTCTTAGATGGGGTAAACGAATTCAAGGTAATTTCTCAATAGCAGAAGCCTATTACCAAAAAGTCAATCAAAATCAATAGCTGGAAACCAAACAATGGAAAAATCTATGGAAAATAAACCATTGGCTGAAAGTTTCATTCTTTGTTTGGACTTTACTCCACGGCAGAGCGCTTACCTGGGACCAGATGCAGAGGAAGGGGCACCAAGGTCCATCCCGCTGTGCACTCTGTAATTCCCAAGAGGAGACTATGGAATATCTGTGAACCGATGCTCAGTCAGCAATTCACTATGGGACAGTCACTACAGATTGTTTGAACGACGCCACAGAAATCATCGGAACATTGTAAACACCATAGAAAATCAGTTGAGAAAACCCTACCAAAATCTAGTGGTCAACCGTGCATGGATCCTTTCTGCCAGGTTCCTGCTCTGGAACATTTGGAAAGCACAGAACGGGGCAATCTTCAAAGCGGAATTCAGAACCCCAATAGCCATATGGGAAAAAACCACCAGGAACATACGTGAAACAATCCTAACAGAAAGCTGGAAGGACAAAGACTGGCAGGCATCACAAATGGAGGAGGCTATCCTAAAAAGACTCGAGGTTAACCAGAGTATGTTAAATGGGGGTGTCAAAAGAAAAGACTAGATCAGGGAAGTGGCTGAAAGAAACCAATATTGCCATCCCCCGCAGGGATTCATTAAGCTTAATTTCAATGGCGCTGCTAAACATAACCCGGGAGAGGCTGGCATTGGGGGAGTCTTCAGAGACGCTGGGGGCAAAACACTGCGAACCTTCGCGATGGACTGCGGGGAAGCCTCAAATAATGAAGCCGAATTGCATGCCTTGAAACGAGGCCTGGAAATTGCTCTACAGGCTAATTTCAAGAGACTCCAAATTGAGGGAGACTCGAAGTTGGTGGTAGACATGGTCAGGAAACTACAGCAGCAACAACCAGTGGACAAAATCAGCAAGAGCTGGAGAATGGCATGGCTTGTAGGAGAAATCGGGAAGCTCCTACCTAATCCCGTCTCACATTAGACGTTCTGGAAACAAACCAACGGACTGGCTCGCGAACTGGGGTAGTCGGAATCGAGGCAAAGAGATCGACAGTGAAGGTCTGTCTCAACTGCTCCCGGAGGAGAGAGCCCGCCTCCAACAATTGCTTGACGTTGATAAGGGTGGTAAAGGCAGGCCCGAGGCGAACGGCCAGGATCAGGCGGCACGCAGCAGCTGTGGGGAAAGATCACAACGGATGGGAACGGACAGCACATCCGTGGGAAAGGACAGCAGTTATAGGAATGATAGAATCGGGCAGATGACGGGGCAAGGTAGGACAGGTCGCGAGGACGGAGAAGAAGCGAGACACGAAACATTATCAAGGAAGGATCTGGAGTCAGCTTGGGAAGCCGGGACAATTGACAGAGGGAGGACGACAGGTGGCACAAGGAGTACATAAAGGTTACGGCAGGAGCAGCCGGGAGAATATTGGAGTAATGACGCATAAAGCAGGTCAGTCAAGTCACGCCCCATCCCGAGATAGGGATATCGGGCGGTTAGTCAGAAAATTAAATGGCCAAGTGGAGGCCCGGTTGGTTGGACAGCGGGTAGATAACAACCATCTGCTTGAGAAGGCAGAGGGAATGCTTATACAGTATGGTAAGAGCCATGAAAAAAGCGAAAAGGTGACAGCACGATCCTGCATCTAGGCCCCCTCCCAGGCTCCGGCAAGAAAAGGTCGTATGTTTTCTATCATCCCTGCCCTCCAGGAGTTATGTTAGCTAGCAACTATGTTATCCTTGTTCGACCTGAAATGTTCCGCTTCAGTGAGTAGAATATCAGTAGTAGAACTGATAGTGGCCTCCCCGGCACTCGGTCGAATCTCCTCTTCCCCTCCAGGGCAGGGGAGGCCTTGCATGGTGCTAGTTCTGGTTCCTATTCAGAAAGATGGGAGGCGAGGGGGGCTTTGTTGGGTCTCGTCGTGCTCCATGCTGGGTACCGCAGCCCTGGCCATTTCTACTCCCTAGATTTCTACCGTGGCTCTCATTGCGGAAGCTATCCTCACCAGATGGCTCGGTTTGCTGCGCTTTGCCACGCTGTCTGGCGCGGATTTTCTTGGGCTAATGAGAGAGGGAGGCGGATCCTAAGCCGCTTCGCTGGGAGTGTTGTTTTAAGGGTGCAGACTACCAGCCATGCTGAAGCCGGGATGGCCAGTGAGTGGATTATGATAGCTTTTCATCTCAATAGCACTGACTTGTGGTTTTCTGCTGTGATAGGTAGACAAGCTCATACAATTTCAAAGTCCCAGGTCTAAGGCAAGATGGCACTGAGGAAGGCTAATTCTTCAAAGAACCGGGAAGAAGGCACCAGTCGCCATCCGAGCAAAAGGGGCAGGAAGCCCAACTCTGAAAAGACCATGCACACGATAAACGCGTACATGGCCGAGATTCCTCTGGAGATCCGCACCCAAATCAATGGGTGGGAGCGCGAGCTGCGGGAAATCAGTGATAAAAAAGAAATCCCTCGCGAAGACTGGGAGGCTCTGATCACGAACCCGGGAACCACAAGAGATAGAAACTCCCTGTTCAATAAAACTCTTCAGCATTACTGGATCATGAAACATGTGGTTGGCCGGGCTATGGAGGTGAATCAGGCCGTTCGTGAAGAGGAAGATGAGGAACGCAAGCAGGCGGAGGAGCATCTCAAAAACTAGCTGGCGAAAGATGCGGATAATATCAAGAATACTCTCCTGAAAGAGATCGCGGCTGTCCAAGTCTAGGCCGCAAAAAACCATCTGTTGCTGAAGAACATGAAACAAATGTTGCTGGACCTAAAATGGGCCATGGAGTAGAAGCAGCTAAAGCCTGGTACCAGCGACTCAACGCCTGCGCCGGTCAACTCGTCGGACGAGGATTAGCTGAGCTGAGTCTTTTCTTTTGTTTTGAATGTTGAAAAAACAGAACTGTGTCTAGTTTTTAAGTCATGCTCCTGTTGTTAGCTTAGTCAGTATTAGACAAAAACATGGTTATGATAGAAAAAAGGAGCAAAACATTTTCAAATTTTGGTCAGGTTTCAAGGCCGATAGGTGGCGGTCTGGTTTCCTGTGGGCAAACCCACCACCCGAACTTTAGTTTGTTGTAATTTTGTTTTGTTATCTGTAATGAAGAATGCCTAACCTTACAATAAAAAACCATTAAAAAAAACAATGCAATTAAAAAAAGATCGAAAAAAAATAATAAAAAAAAAAAATTACCACCCCTGCCTGTTCCTCACCCCCCGCCCACCGCACACTCTGTGCTCCCCTCTCCTTCTCCCTCCCTTCCCTGACCCATTCCATCTCCCTCCCTCTGCCCCTCTCGTCCCCCCGAACCCTCACCTCTCCCCTCCCCCTCCCCTCACCCCCTGGGCTCCTAGCCAGTGACAAAGAGGCTGCAGGCTGGGGGCTCGAGTGGGCGGGGGTGAGGGCGAGTTAGGGGTGGGGGAGGTGTGCAGGGGTTGGAGGAGGGGGGGGGGGGGGGGGGGGGGGGGATGGGGAGCGTAGAGGGAAGGGTCGGGCGTGGGGAGGGGAGGAGGATGAGGGAGCTGGGGGCGAGGTGAGGGTCGAGGGGGGCGGAGGGAGGAGGATGGGAGAGGGGAGGAAAGGGGTCAGGGATGGCAGGTAGGTAGGGGGATGGGGGAGGTGTTGGGTTGAGGGTGAGGAGGGGACGACAATGAGGGTGGGGCATGGGCGAAGTAGGTTTGACAATTTTTATTTTTATTTTTTTATGTTTTTTTCTAATTGTGTTTTATTTATTTATTTTTTTAATTTCTATTTTTTTCCTTAAAATTTTAATTTTATTTTTTTTAATATATTTTGATTTTTTCTTAATACTTATAATTTAAATTTTTCCTAATCGTTTTTTTTAATGTTTACAATTTAATTAATTAATTTTTTTAGTTTTATAATTTTAATTTAAAAAATAACTGTTAAATTTTTATTTTATTTTATCGTTTATTTTTTATTTTGTTAGTTTTAAATTATTTAATTTAAGTATTTTTTACTTTTTATTTTTATTTTATTTTTTTTTCATAATTTTTTTTTTTTTAATTTTAATTTTTTTGGTAATTATTTTAAGGTTTTTTTGTTTTTTTTTTTAATGAGTTTTTTATATTTTATTTATTTTTTTAACTTAAATATTTTTATTTTTTATTTTTTTTGGTCAATTTGTTTTTCTTAAAACTATATAGTTTTTTAAAAACATTATATATCTATATATATATATATATATGTTTATGTTTGATTCATTTTTATTTTTTTTTACGAGTTAATTTTGGTTTTATTTTACATTTTTATCGGTTTTCTGTTTTTCTTTTTTTTTTACGAGTTAATTTTGGTTTTTATTTTACATTTTTATCGGTTTTTTGTTTTTCTTTTTTTTGGTATTTGATTTTTTTGTAATTTTTTTTTTTATTATTACTAACATGTTTTATGTTTTGTTTTTATGTTTTTTTTTTTTTTCGTTTTTTAATTTTTATGTTTTATGTTTTTGTTATTTTTGTTATGTTTTCTTATTCTTTTTATTTTTATTATTTTTATGTTTTATTACCAACATGTTTTTATTATTTTTATTTTTGTCATGTTTTATGTGTTACTTTTATGTTTTATGTTTTTTTTTTTACATTTTTATAGGTTTTTTATTTTTTGTTTTTTAATATATTTTTTGTATGTGATTTTTTTTTGGTCATGTTTTTTTTTGTTTTTATGTTTTATTACTGACGTGAAAATCACCAACCATTAAAAAAATTTATCCACACTTAATTTATTATAAAATTTAAAGTGTAAAAACTAAGTCCTTTAAATAAAAAAGATTGATGCTCATTAGCATTTTTCAAAATCAAGATGAAAATCACTAAAAATAAAATATTCACACTTGATAAATAAAAAAATTTAAAGTGTAAAAAATAAGCCCTCTAAAAGAATGTGTTGATGTTGCATCAACACTTTTCAATGTCAGCATGAAAATCACTAACATTTAAAAAAATTGTTTATACTTGACACATAAAAAACAGACACCCTTTTTTCCTTTGATCGGTAACTATGTTTAGTTTCCGCCGATTGAGTATGACAATTTCTAGAGGCTAGAAATCTCTGTATTGCAGTGTCAAGAGGAAGGGTGATTTAGATGTTGAGTACTATAATTTCAGGAAATTTTTTTAAACATATTTTTGGTTATATTATTTGGAAATTTGACACATTTGTTAGAATTACAAATTTAAAATGTAAATTATTTATTATTTCAGTATTTTAAATTTTTTTTAATAAACTGAATCTATTTATACATTAAAATGTATTTTAAATAACAACAAAAATATTAGTACTTTTTGGTAATATTAGTTTGAAATTTGATCGATTGGTTACAATTACAAGTTTAAAATGTTAACTACATTGACCTTTTTTACGTTTTTAAGTATATGTTTAAAACATGGATAGCCACGATTAAGGCCAAAGCATAGCGAATATGCTCTATGTGAGTGGCATATCCATGGCTATGGTGATCGGGACCATGAAGCAGTGGAGTGAAAATATGTTTTTGGGAAATAAAACTATGTTTGACCCACTGCCCGGTGTGGGGTGGGAACGACTGTGCTGGTATGTGACTATTTAGTGGGCATTGCGTCTCTCTCTTCCCAAGCCGAGTCCAAGAAGGCGAATAAATATCGTGAATGCAGCCATGACAATGAGGTTTATTAAATGAATCGAATTTACCAAATAATTTGTAAGATGAATTGACAGAGTTTGTTCCCATATCTACATCTACCCATGGAAAAATAAGAATGGCTACCGAAATACTATTGAGAATTTCTTCATGGCCTCTCGGTTTGTTGTAACATCACCATTTGTTTAGGATCATTATGTTTCCTGTAAACCATCACCACAATTCGTATTCTTATGGTAAAATTCCATGGTTCTTTACATGTTAATGAATACTATCGAAAGTGGCAATTAATCTTGGAATAAAAACCTTGGAGAGAAGGATTCAATTTATGATCGTATAAATTTACAGTTTAATTTAAAAAAATTCTCTCAAATTCATCCAATAATCGATCAAATTCAGACTGCGATATCCATGCGTGGTACACCACAGTGATTATGGAATTTACTTAGTGGCTTGGTGGAAATATTTGACATGGACTTTATTGAAAATGTTAATGCCAATGATGATACTGTCAAATTTTTTTCAACAGACAAAAAATTTCAGAGCGATGTCGGCCCTTCAAAGAATGCTGTTGCAATGCAGAAAAACCTGGCAGGAACAACCGAATTTTGGAACGGTCCTCTCCTGTCTAGAATTGTGTTTCTCATCCCATTGTTCGCCTACACAAGAACAAAAGGAACGAAAACCATTAGGGCTTGGCACATGTCGTCGCTAAAGAGGAGTGACACGAATAAAAACTTGAAAAAAATAGGTCTGGTTCCAGATTTACCTGGTTTGTGGCTAGTTGGAGCAACGGTGCAAGAATGGTGGAAGGAAACGAAAACACAGTGGAGTGCGGCTTGGGGAAAAAGAACAGTGTTGGTCTTGTCTGCGCTCTGTTTGACGACTCGATGAAGCTCAAGGGAAGTGCGTGATTTCTTGTAGCGAGACTTGATGGCTCTAGTGGACGAGCTCCTCTCCTCTCCTGGGCAAACACCACAAATGACCAAAGGTGGTGGGGAGGGGGCGGATGGTAGGTAGGTCAACTGACGGAGGGTTGCGACAACCATCATATGAGAAGGGAGGGAAGGTGGATGGCAGATGCACACAAAAGGACAGGTGGGGGCTGAAGGGTAGGCACGTTTGCCTCGAAGGGTAGCACGAATCTTGACATATTTTTTAATTATAAAACTATTTTCCAACTTCTTAAATGGAAAAATGAAATGTCTTATTCTTAAGAAATAAGAGAAAATATATTTTATAATAAATGAGAGAAAAGATATTTTATAATAAGTCATGCAAGTCTAAAATGCTAAATCTCATCATGGTTTAATTTGATAAAGCTAAAAAAATTCCCTTTTTCCTGTATATTTGTTTTGTAGGTTTGATAACGACACCCTTTTTCTGTATAATTTTAATGACACTCTCCAAGTATAACTAGATCACACATAAAATATTCCTATATAAATATACGGTTTACCATATTTAATGGAAAAATAATTGTCTTCTTGGTTAACAAATCAAAATAATCCCTGTAGTGATAAATTGCTACTATTGGATCTATATCTTCTTCATACATTTAATAGACAAATTCCCTGAACATTATTGACTAATTGCTTAAATAGAAAAAGGTTTTTTCATTTAAAAAATCATTTCTTTAATTATAAATTGTAACCTTTGAATCGATATGTTTCATAGACATGTTCATAAGAATAGAAAAATAAGATATAGCGTAAATTAATTCTAAAGGGATCGAATGCTATACCATCATATGTCATCTGACCAACCCTTCGAAGCGGGCTCATGTAACACTTTTCTTTTACGAGTTAGGAAAATTCCGAAAGAGAAAATATTTTATCTTTAAGTTAAAAAAGAATTATTGAGAAGAATTATGAGGGAACCATGGCCATTAACAATAGGCATTAACCATATAATACCATTAAAATAGCATGGAGCTATTTTGTACAATGATTGTTGAGCGTATTTTTTTTTGAGGAATCGCATCTCTGTGAGGGCAAGCTAGGATCATAGCCAATATAGCCATCATAAAAGGAATATCATGGCCTCTTGCGAGCTTATTTAAGTGCTTTCGTAGGGGTGAAAGTGCAACTCAAGGTTCGATTTGGAATTAGAACTCAGAATTAGATTGCAATGGGAGGTTGTGATATGAAGACAAAATTTCACTAAGGTGAATTCACTTGAAGATTCTTCTCCCCAAAGTTACTATTAATTTTATGACTGAATTTAATAAGTTGAAGCCCTTCTGGTTGGGCAAGGATTAGGGAAAATATTTGGAACTTGTAAGAAAAATAAGTGAATGATCTCGAGTGGTAATTACAAATTACTTCTCAATAACAACACTCATTTTAAGGATTGAATTGATTGATTAAATTTGTTAAGTTAAAAATAATTTAGATATAAATAAATTTAAAAATAAATCACATATTATTTATATATATATTAATATATAAATAAAAATTAAAAATATATTATATCATAATAATTAAAAATATTGAACCAAAATAAATTCAATAAATTTAATTACAAGTTACACTTATTAAAAAACTGACATATACATAACTTATCGTTGACATAAACTAAAGAAAATTATTAGAAAGAGAGCCAGTAAACGATAAAGATGTAAAAAATAATATACAAACGAAATTGAAATAATTTATTAAAAAGATCATGTATAAAAACTTTTAACTCGTTAAAAAAACATTTTTATAACTTATTCATATAAAAAATTAATATAAATATGAAAAACGTTGTGAAACTTAAATATTAATAAAATTTACAACTTACACATCAAAGAAAGTAAAAATTCCTATAGATGAAGGATAACAATGGGCTCATTGCAACTATAGTAATATTTATTCAAATTTATATTAAATTTAGTGAAATCTAAACCATTTATTAAAAAAATTATATATAAAAAATGTATAACTAATTAATATTAATATTATTGTGAAAATTAATACTAATCAAATAAAAAAAAAAATTATAAGGTTTTTGTGGAAATAGGTTTTTATTGGTTATATTGTTTTAGGAAATAGGAAAAAAAATGTATTAGTTTGGGAGACATGACATGTAGGCAATAATGTCGAACTAATGGATGGTCATTGCTCTATTTTTCTTGTAGTCAGTGTCTTCAAGGCGGAGGGAAATAATGAAAGATTTGTGTCCGCAAAGAGTTAAAGTTTCCCTTTGCAGCTCCCGAAATCTTCTTGGAGTCTTGATCAATGTTTCTACAATGAACCATGATCAATGATGGTTAATCATGCTTGAATATGGTTGACCATGGTCAATGTCTTTATAGTCAACCAATGTTTACTATGCTCAACCAATATCAGCCACGGTTAACAATGGTCAACTATGATTAACCATGGTTTAATTTCCTCAACTATAATCAACCTTGATTAAAGTCTCTTTGATCATGATGATTGATGATGCTCAACCATGGACAATCATGGTCAATCATGGTCTATCATGGTTAACCATGGTCAATCATGGTCTATCATGGTTGAACATCGCATTGTGACAAAGATTGTCTCCATATGGAAATCAACCATGGTCAACCTTGTTTATTTTAGTGTGTATAATTTTTATAAACACCTTGGGTTTATAATATTAGTACCTTTAGTTTAATATTATTACATTGGGTTCATAATCCCTTTGGGGTTTAGTATTAATCCCTTGGGCTTATTATTCCCTTGGTTTATAATATCGATCATTGTCAAGCATAGTCAATCATAGCCAACCATGGTCACCCATGGTTGAATGTCTCATTGTGACAAGGATTGTCTAAATATGAAAATCAACTATGGTCAACCATGTTTGTTTTAGTGTTTATAATATTTATCTTAGGGTTTGTATACCTTGGGTTTATAATATTAGTCCCTTGGGTTTAATATTATTCGCTTGGGTTCATAATCCCTTGGTTTTATTATTCCTTTGGGTTTATAATATCAATCCCTTGGGTTTATTATTCCCTTGGGTTTATAATATCAATAATGGTCAATCATGGTTAATCATAGGCAGCCATGGTCAACCATAGTCCAATGTCACACCGTGACAAAATTTATCTCAATATGAAAATCATGGAAAATCATGGTCAACCATGTTTTATAAAATCAAACATGGTCAACCATGGTTGAGCGTCGCATTCTCACAAAGAATGTCAGGATATGAAAATCAACCATGGTCAATCATGGTCTAACGTCGCATTGTGACAAAACTTGTGTTGATAAGAAAATCAACCATGGTCAGCCATGGTCCAATGTTGCATTGTGACAAGGATTTTCTCAATATGAAAATTAGTCATGTTCAAGCATGTTTATTTTAGTGTTTATAATATTTATCTTAGGGTTTAAATACCTTGGGTTCATAATATTGGTCCCTTGGGTTTAATATTATTCCCTTGGGTTGATAATCCCTTTGTCGTATTGTGACAAATATTGTGTCAATATGGAAATAAACCATGGTTCAATGTTGCATTATGACAAATATTGTCTCGATATGAAAATCAATCATGGTTAACCATGGTCCAATGTCACATTGTGACAAGGATTGTCTCGATATGGAAAACAACCATGCTCAACCATTTTTATTTTAGGGTTTATAATATTTACCTTAGGGTTTATATACCTTGGTTTTAAAAAATTTATCTGTTAGGTTTACAATATCAAACCCTTAGGTTTATTACTCTAAGGGTTCATATTCAAAGGGTTTAATTTTATCCCATTAGGTTTATAATTCCTTTGGTTTTCAGTATTAATCCCTAGGGTTTATTATTCACTTGGGTTTATTATATCAATCATGGTCAACTATCATCAATTATGGTCAAGCATGGGTGAACATCGCATTGTGACAAAGGCTCTCTCAATATGAAAATCAACCACCATTTCAACCATGGTCCATCATCACATAATGAAAAATATTGTCTTAATATGATAATCATGTTCAACCATTGTCAATCATGGTCATTCGTGGTCAACCATGGTGAACCATGTTTTATAAAATCAAACATGGTCGTCCATGGTCAATCATGGTCACCCACGGTCGAATGTCTTATTGTGACATAGATTGTCTTGATATGAAAATCAACCATGGTCAACCATGATTATTATTATTTTTTTAAACAATCATCAACCATCATGAACCATGGTCAACCATGTTTATTTTATTGTTTATAAACAATCATCAACCATCATCAACCATGGTCATAATGGTTAATCAATGTCTCTACAGTGAACCATGATCAATGATGGTTAATCACGCTTAACTATGGTCGACCATGGTCAACAATGATGAACCATGGTCAATGATGGTCAACCATGATTAACCGTGGTTTAATTTCATCAGCCATGATCAACATTGATTAAAGTCTCTTTCATCATGATCAACAATAATGTTGCACCATGGACAATCATGGTCAACCATGGTAAACCAAGGTCAATTATGGTCAACCATGGTAAACCAAGGTCAATCATGGTCAACCAAGATTATTCATAGACAACCATGTTTATTTTAGTGTTTATAATATTTATCTTAGCGTTTATATACCTTGGGTTCATAATATTGGTCCCTTGGGTTTAATATTATTCCCTTGCGCTAATAATCCCTTTGTCATATTATGACAAATATTGTGTCAATATAGAAATCAACCATGGTTCAATGTTGCATTGTGATAAAGATTGTCTCTATATGAAAAATCAATCATGGTCAACCATGGTCCATTGTCACATTATGACATGGATTGCCTCAATATTGAGATCAACCATGGTCAACTGTTTTTATTTTGAGGTTTATAATATTTATCTTAGGGTTTATATACCATGGGTTTAAATTTTTTATCATTTGGGTTTATAATATCAATCCCTTTGGTTTATTAATCTAAAGGTTCATACTCCTCGGGTTTTATTTTATCCCCTTAGGTTTATAATTCCTTTGGTTTTTAGAATTAATCCCTAGGGTTTATTATTCCCTTGGTTTTATAGTATTAGTCATGGTCAACCATCATCAATTATGGTCAACCATGGGTGAATGTCACATTGTGACAAATATTGTCTCAATATGAAAATCAATCATTGTATTAATCATGGTCTAATGCCACATAATGAAAAAAATTGTCTTAATATGATAATCATGGTCAACCATGGTCAACCATCATCAGCCTTAGTCAACCATGGTCAATCATGGTTAGCCTTGGTCAACCATGGTCAACCATGGTCAACCCTGTTTTATAAAATCAAAGATGGTCATCCATGTTCAATCGTACTCACCCATGGTCGAGCGTGACATTGGGATAAAGCTTGTCTTGATATGAAAATCAACCATGGTTAAACATGGTCAACCATGGTCCAACATGGCATAGTGACAAGGATTGTTTCAATATAAAAATCAACCATGGTCAACCATGTTTATTTTAGTGTTTATAAACAATCATAAACCATAATCAGCCATGGTCATAATGGTTAATCATGTTTGAATATTGTTGAGCATGTTCAATGTATTTATGGTCAACCACAGTCAACCATGGTGAGCCATGATGAACCATTGCCAACGATGGTCAACCATGATTAACCATGATTGAATTTCATCATCCATGATGAACATTGATTAAAGTCTCTTTGATCATGATTGATGATGATGGTGAACCATGGATAATCATCGTCAACCATGGTCATCCAAGGTCAATCATGGTCAATCATGGGTTTATAATTTTTATCCCTTGGATTTATTGTTCCCTTGGGTTTATAATATCGATCCCTTGGGTTTATTAATCTAAGGGTTAATATTCTTCAGGTTTAATTTTATCCCCTTAGGTTTATAATTCCTTTGGTTTTTAGTATTAATCCCTAGGGTTTATAATATCAATCATGGTCAACCATTGTCAATTATGGTCAACCATAGGTGAACATTGCATTGTGACAAAGATTATCTCAGTATGAAAATCAATCATTGTATCAACCATGGTCCAATGCCACATAATGACAAAGATTGCCTCAATATGATAATCATGGTCAACCATGATCAATCATGATCAACCTTGGTCAACCATGGTCAACCATGGCGAACCATGTTTTATAAAATCAAACATTTTTGTCCATGGTCAATCATGGCCACCCATGGTCGAACACCTTGTTTTGACAAAGATTGTCTTGATATGAAAATCAACCATGGTTAAGCATGGTTAACCACAATCTAACATCTCGTAGTGACAAGGATTGTCAAAATTTGAAAATCAATAATGGTCAAGTATGGTCAACCATGTTCATTGTAGTGTTTATAAACCATGAACACCGCCATCAACCATGGTCATAATGGTTAATCAATGTCTCTACGAGTAACCATGATCAAGGATGGTTAATCATGCTTGTATATGGTCGACCATGGTTAATGTATTTATTGTCAACCACATTCAACCATGATAAACCATGACCAACTATGGTCAACATTGATTAACCGTGATTTAATTTCATCACCGATGATCAACACTGATTAAAGTCTCTTTGATCATGATCAATGATGATGTTGAACCATGGACAATCATGGTCAAGCATGGTTAGCGAAGGTCATTCATGTTCAACCACGTTTTATGAATTTAAAAAAGGTCAACTATGGTCAATATTTGTCAACCATGGTCGAACGTCACATTTTGACAAAGATTGTCTCGGTATGGAAATCACCCATGATCAACCATGTTTGTAAACCTACTCAAATTATACCTCACTCAAACAAACTCAAACATAAACCCAATCCTAAACCTAAACCTAAAGCTAACCCAAATAATCTAAACTCATTACTAACTATAATAATAATAATAATAACAACAACAACAATAACAATAATAATAAACATATTTCAAACACCTAATAATAATAATCATAATAATAATAATAATAATAATACACATATTTCAAACACTATGGTTAATATGAAAATTAACCTCAGTCAACCATGTTTATTTTAGTGTTTATAATATTTATCTTATGGTTTCTATACCGTGGGTTCAAAATATTAGTCCCTTGGGTTTAATATTATTCCCTTGGGTTGATAATCCCTTGGGGTTTAAGGATTAACCCCTTGGATTTATTAATCCTTTGGGTTTCATAATATCAATCCCTTATATTTATAATATCAATCATGGTCAACCATGGTCAATCATGGCCAACCATGGTCAACCATGGTCGAATGTCATATTATGACAAATATTGTGTTAATATGGAAATCAACCATGGTCAACCATTGTTTAATGTCGTGTTGTGACCAAGATTGTCTCAATATGAAAATCAATCACGGCCAACCATGGTGCAACGTCGCATTATATCAATACGGAAATCAACCATGGTCAACTGTGTTTATTTTAGGGTTTATAATATTTATCTTAGGGTTTATATACCTTTGCTTTATAATTTTTATCCCTTGGGTTTATTAATCTAAGGGTTCATATTACTAGGGTTTAATTTTATCCCTTTAGGTTTATAAGCCCTTTGGTTTTTAGTATTAATCCCTAGGGTTTATTATTCGATTAGGTTTACAGTATCAATAATCGTCAACCATTGTCATTCATGGTCAACCATGGTTCAATGTCACATTGTGAGAAAGATTGTCTCAATATGAAAATCAATCATTGTCTCAACCATGCTCCAACGTCACATAATGACAAATATTTTCTCAATATGATAATCATGGTCAACCATGGACAATCATGGTGAGCCTTGGTCAACCATGTCATATAGAATAAAACATGGTCATCCATGGTCATCCATGGTCAATCATGGTCAACCATTCTTGAAGGTCACAATGTGACAAAGATTACCTTCATATGAAAATCAACCATGGTTAAGCATGGTCCAACATCACATTGTCACAAATTTTGTCTTGATAAGAAAATGAACCATCTTCAACCATGGTCCAATGTCGCATTGTGAATAAGGATTGTCTCAATATGAAATTTATCCATGGTCAACCATGTTTATTTTAGTGGTTATAAACCATCATCAACCATGGTCATAATGGTTAATCAATGTCTCTACGATGAACCATGATCAATGATGGCTAACATGCTTGAATATGGTTGACCATGTTCAATGTATTTATGGTCAACCACAGTCAACCATGGTCAACCATGATTAACCATGCTCAACCATGATTAACCATGCTCAACGTTGGTCAACCTTGATTAACTATGATTGAATTTCATCATCGATGATCAACATTTATTAAAGTCTCTTTGATCATGATCAACGATGATGGTTTACCATGGAAAATCATGGTCAACAATATTTTATAAAGTCAAACATGGTCAACTATGGTTAATATTTGTTAAACATTGTCAAACGTCACATTGTGACAAACATTTTCTCGATATGGAAATCACCCATGCTCAACCATGTTTATTTTAGTTTTTATAACCTTTATCTTAGGGTTTACATACCTTAGGTTTATAATATTAGTCCCTTCGGTTTAATCTTATTCCCTTGGGTTTATAATCCCTTGGGGATTTAATATTCATCCCTTGGTTTTATTATTCCCTTGGGGTTTTAGTGTTAATCCCTTGGGTTTATTAATCTCTAGGGTTTATAATATCAATCCATTGGGTTTATTATCCTCTTGGGTTTATAATATCAATCATGTTCAACCATGGTCAATCATAGCCAACCATGGTCAATGATAGTCGAATGTCGCATTGTCTCAAGGATTGTCTCAATATGAAAATCAAACATCGCCAATTGTGTTTAATATTATTTCTTAATAATATATAATCATATTTAATTTATTGTTTAACTATTTTTAAATAGAAAATGAAATAATTAAAGAATTATTAAGAAATAATTAAAAATTAATTATTTCTTATTATTATTAATTATTATTAATTATTATTATTATTATTAATTTATTTTAAATAGAACCTGTAGATATTATCATAAAACCGTACACTCTCCATGGTTAAAGGTTGAACCATATATATTTGTGGCTGGAAATCATAGAGAACCATTGTATGGTCCGAATTCTTCATATAAACTCTGCGGAAACTCTGTGGTGCAAATTCATATAAACTCCACAATCATATTATTTCAACTTGTTGACCTTAATTATTTGATGGGTCATACTATTTGATCTCTATGGCCTCTCTATGTTGGTTCATATCTTGGCGAAGTTTCGTATCTTGGCGATGGTTCATATCTGTGTTTCCAGGAGGATTGTAAATTCGACTAGGTTTATATATATATATATATATATATATATATATAGATATATATATATATATATATAATGGGTCATACTATTTGATCTATGCAGCCTCTCTGCGATGGTTTGTATCTGTGTTGCTAGGAGGATTGTAAATTTGGCTTGGGTTTCTAGCACAGGAAGGGCATAAAAGAGAGCAGCGGATTTTTGTATTGTGTAATTGAAGGGCAAAGTATTCTTCTAAGAGACTTGTAGGGATCTTATTTGTGGTGCGGTAATTTGATACAATACCCTTATGGTGCAACCATTTTGTACAGTACCCCTATCGTGCAACCTCACATTAGTTCTGCAACACAAAATACAACTCTAGCAGGTGCATATTTTCCCATTTACCCACCTCTTTCTAAGTTTTTCTTATTTACACTACAAGTACTTCCCTCATATTTCTGAGCCCACCTCTAACAAAGGGAAGACAAGTAAAATTACCTTACAAAGTCTTTATGAGTACATCAAATCTTTAGAGAGATGAAGAGAAGAAAGAGAAGAACATTTTAAACTAGAATTAACTACAATGCTTAACAACAACCACAAATCTTTAGAAAATAAAATAATCACACTCAAGACTGAGATCCAAGGAATGAAAGGTATAATTCAATAAATAGAACATAGAAAATAAGAAATGGTTAAAGAAAATGACACCTTGAAAAGCGTGATTAAAAATCTAAAAGAAAAACTGCATAATAACTCATCCCTAAATAACATAGAGAATAAATTAGAGATTATACCCATAAAAGAGGAAATTAATAAATTAATAGTACTCAATCATGACTGTTGGCCGCTCTAATTGTTTTCACAATTCGAGCTCCACATAAATTGTCAACCCGAGAAGGTCTTTTTATTCCAAAGGTAATAGCGCACTGGATATGCTCAATTTCAAAAGCAGTTCAATGTTGTAGTAAAAGAAAGTCACACACAATTGTTAAATTCAGCAATCTATCAATTCACAGTCTACTTAATTAAAGCTGAAGTCAATTAACTTATAGCAAACACGATTTCTCTGTTACAGCAAAAGGGAAATAAATGTATAAGAAAAGAAATCATTCAACTATAACAGGAACAGGACCCTATTCCTTGGTGGGAACTTCAGCACCTGCTGCCTGGCACTAATCACACTGCAAAAGTAGTAACCTTAAGAGGTCAAGACCCTATTCCCAGGAACAGGAATCTTCAGCACTTGGCCTCTCTGTTCTAATCACACTGCAAGTGAAAGAAAGCAATCAATGGAGCAAGACCCTATCCCTCTGTACAGGGATCTTCAGCACATGCTCTCATCATCCACTCGTGCAATCAATACATGTAGCGCTAAGAAACAGAGTATCACAAACCATGTAACTAGTGTTTCAGCAACAGAACTAAATACAATGCAAATACATAGGAAATAAACAACTACAGGAATAAAGGGGTGGATCTTGTGAGGAAGGCGGGCCCTTTCCTTCTCACAAGATTCCCCAAGAGAAAGAATTAAACTAGAATGCTCAAAACAGGTCTTTATTCATCTGTCAAGAAACTGGTACATACAAAAAGGAGACTAGCTCCTGTCTCACACAATGCTGTTCTCAAAATTACCGTTCGATCCCCTCTAATGATGATGTCTCCTCTTTTTAAAGAGGAGACATCATTTACAATTTTACACAAGAGCGGATATCTCGATTCTGTTCAAAACAAGACTATTCTGTTCTTTTTTAAAAAGAGATACTGTTACAACCGAGACAACAGTCATGCTATCTTTACAATAATTCAGGTA
This sequence comes from Pinus tabuliformis, assembly GCA_031772625.1. NCBI lineage: Eukaryota > Viridiplantae > Streptophyta > Pinopsida > Pinales > Pinaceae > Pinus > Pinus tabuliformis. Next base: position 619,884,860 of record CM062817.1, read on the forward strand.
ACCGTATCTTCGGCCTGTTGCTATTATCCACAAAAAGTTCTTCAGAATCGCAAATTACGCATAACGGAATTTGCGTGCTTTGTCGGCTGTTTCAGCAGCTGAGTTAACTGTTTCAGCATCGGGACCAGCTGTTTCAGCAACGGGACCAGCTGTTTCAGCAACAGGACCAGCTGTTTCAGCAACGTAGTCGGCTGTTCCCGCAACTCAGTCAGCTGTTTCAGCTACAGCCGCTCGTTCTCATCAAGGCATATAACTTTATCTGCGATCTTCAACTTATGTTAGCAACAATGCACTTCAATAATTGATAAAATATAAGAGTATTATGGAATTAAATGTAAGACAGATTAACCATATAATAAAGAGAAGGTTTCCATATACCTTAGGATATAGTGAATGAAAAAGACATTGGAGCTTATGGTTTTGAGAGTAAAATGATATCAAAATATATAACAAAATGGTACATATTGGAGTCCTAACATCCCCCCCAGCTAAAAATGTTGCATGTCCTCAGGCAACCCCTTCGTCTGAATCAGAGTCTGAGTACTGGGACTGGCAATGCAAATTACTCAGGCAGTAGCTGGAGAAAGTGGCGTCTGTAGGAGCTCGGAATCCGCTGTTGGTCTGCAACTGTTGCCATGCCGAGGCTTCCTCTTCGTCAGTCAACAGGTAATGATTTTGATATTTTTCTGAAGGCAGCCATAAGATTGGAAAACGGAAATGATACCCAATCCAGTTGACTCCACAATGCTGAATGCAATCAATATACTTAGGGACTCTATACAATGCAGCGTGAAAATTGAGAGGGTTAAAAGGATGATAATCCTGTCTTTCCTTATCTGATTGCTGCCAAAAGAGATCATTGGCCTTCAGTGCAGCAGGACCCTTCATTCGAATATGCTCTTGACAATTAAAAAGGATTGAAGCCTGTAATTGCTCTATGTGCTCGCTCATACCTGGCTTCTGCAAGAATTCATAGTACTGTGCTATAAACATGGCTGGGCTTACCGGCTCTGGCCTAATCCACAGGAGTTTATTTTCCTCATTATGACTACTTGTATTGAACGCAGTCTGCCAAGTGAGCTGATTAGACAAAAATGAAGCAAATGCCCTAATTTGTATATCACCTGCAATTGGAATAAGATTAATTCTTCTTTCTTCAGGCATGGCTTCATTATGAAGGTAGAGTTCGCACAGCAGATGCTGGTCGCTTTCAGGGGCCTCCTTGAAGGTCTCAACAAATTTTTCTGAAGTCAGTACTTCATGTGGTCTACCATGTGCTATTGATTTAATTTGAAAGTAAGCTAGTCGTTCAGCAAGAAAAAGAGCGTAGTTTACAGAAGGTTTCCGTGTAACCATCAACTTTCGCACCAATGAAAACATCAGGGCTATCCGTTCCTTAGACTGTCTGGCTTCCTTCTTATATTCCCTGTGCTCTTGCAGTAATTGCTCCAAGTTCTCCCAGTTAGTGTATACAAAGTTTTGCCATTGCAACTTATGCTGTTGTAATACTATATCCTGTTTCTCAGCATGTTCCTTCTTCCATCTGTTGAATTGTTCCAATGGGTCCTATGGCCGAGTCTGTGTCTTTTTAACAGAAGTAGTAGGTTTGGGCACTATTCCCTCTGTCTGTATGGCTGCCTCAGAGGAAATGCATTGGGGCATTATTTCTTCTGTCGGGATACTTGCACCAGTAGTGTGCTGAGGCAGTGTCTCTTCTGCCGAAACAGCTATATCAATAGTAGTATGCTCTGGCGATGTTTCCTCAGCTGGAATATCTGAATCAATAGTCATGTGCTCTGGCAATGTTTCTTCTGCTGGAATATCTGAATCAATAGTGGTGTGCTCTGGCAGTGTTTCTTCTGCCGAGATAGCTGCATCAGTCCCCAAAGGATGAGATATCTCTTGTTCGATTTCTTCTTCTTCTTCTTGCATCATAGGAGGTCCTACTGGTTCTTGTGGAGCAGTGGGGCATTCCTCTTGTGTTCCCTCTGTCATAATTGTCTCAGGGAGTGAAATTTCAACTACTTTATAGCCTGCATTCTGATAAATGATGCCACACTCTTTGCACATATATTCTATGCATGTCTCCCTGTTTTGCATTGAGGCTACTTGTGCTAATGTATGGAGATTGAGTTCTTTTTCAAAAGCCTCTCGAGCCATGGCTAACTCAGCTTTGTAAGCTTCTATTTCAGACTTCAGGAACTCATTTTCCTGCAGTAGAGATGCCATCGTATGTGGGCCTTGTATGCTAGTTGTTTCTGCTGGAATATTTTGCTGATGCACAGTGGTAGCTGGTTGTTGCACCACAATGGGTGCCTCTTGTGTTTCATCCATCGTGCCAGGAATGGATTCTTGTTCACCAGTAACTAGTTCTGATACCACAGTAAATAGTCCTCGTGCTCTATCAGGAATAAATCCTTGTTCCTCAGCAACTAGTTCTGAAACCACGGTGAGTGGTGCTTGTATTTCCTCTATCGGACCAGTCATGAATTCTTGCTTCTCAGTGACTAATGCTGGTACCACAGTGGGTGGTTCTTGTGTTTCATCCACCGGGTTAGGGATGGATTCCTGTGTTTCGGTCTCCAGTTCTGGTATTTCAATCTCGAGTTCTGGTATTTCCATCTCCAGCTCTGGTATTTCAGTCTCTAGTTCTGGCATTTCAGTTTCTGGGCATTTCCCATTATCATCTTGCTTGTTGTGTTCCTGTGCCTCAGTGACTGGTTCTTGTGGGACAGTCACTGGGCATTCTTCAGTATTGATCTGCTCTGTAAATTCTTCTGCCTCAGTGACTGGTTCTTGTGGGACAGTCACTGGGCATTTTTCACTAACAACCTGCTCTGTAATTTCTTCTGCCTCAGTGACTGGTTCTTGTGGAACAGTCACTGGGCATTCTTCACTAACAACCTGCTCTGTAAATTCTTCTGCCTCAGTGACTGGTTCTTGTGGAACAGTCACTGGACATTTCCCATTATCGACCTGCTTGGTGTATTCTTCTTCCTCAGTGACTGGTTCTTGTGTTACAGTCACTGGGCGAGTGACTGGTTCTTGTGGAGCAGTCACTCCTTGATCCATAACCAATGTCGTATTATCCCGAGGCACTGATTTTTGTGTGACAGTGTCTTCGGACGAGGCCGGTTGGGGAGTTCGGGATGGGGATAAGGGTTTCAATGCAATAGTGGCAGGGTTAGGGAAAATGGAGGTAGATTCTGCGTCAACAGTCTTTGTCCTTTTTCTTTTTGGTAGGAAGGCAGCAAAATCGCTGCCTTTCCTTTTTCTTGAACAGGAGTGCTTTTTCTTCAGGACAGGGTTTTGCGGAGAGGTAGGAATTTTGGATGTGGACCTTGTCCGTGGTCTAGAACTTGTGACTGCTGGGGTTTTCCTTTTTTTCTTAATGGGTGAAGAAGGGGGTGTTGGAGAATCGTCACTAGGGACAGGAATAGTAGAGGGTGTTAGCTCTGCTAACTGAGGCGAGCTCGGGGTTGGGTTGACGGGAGAATTCAGGGTTTCCTCCTGTTGTTCTTTATGAGGATTTTCAGACAATTGGGACGTTTTCTCTTGCTGAGGAGTTTCGGGTGGGGTTTGCAAAGGGACTTCAGGTGGTTGGGGAATTTCTGGTGGGGCTTGCAGAGGGACTTCAGGTGGGGCCTGCAAAGGAATTTCAGGTAGGGCCTGCAGAGGGGGATTTTGGTGAGCAAAACCCCTCTGTATTAGCAGCTGGCATAAGCGGTGATGGGTAAGGGATGTCATTGGAGATTTGGCTTGCTTACAATAATACGACATGTTTTTAATACAACCAAGCAGATAATAAGGGATATTAACCAATCTTCCATTCCTCAAATGATTCAGCAGAACAAAGTCATGGTTGTACACTACCTGATAACGCCCTTCGCATGTGAGGTAGTGTTTGACGAATTCTGCCACTGATGGCCATGGTTGAGGAAGTGAATGCAGACTGACCCCGCGGCCTCTAGGTTCCACTTGCTCGTCCGGGCGCAAAAAGTCTTGCTGCGTGTTAAGAACGACCGTCTTCCTGCTAAACCAGCGAATGCCCTCAGCTGGCAACCCTGATATCTGAACTATGTCATCCTCTGTCACTGAAATGCGAACCCCTCGGACCACTGAGAAATTGCCTTCAAAGTTCTGTGCGAATTCTAATACTTCTTCTGCGTTAAAATCTCCCAACCTTTCAAAATATGCTGTCCACCCTGCTTGTTGGAAGATCTGATATGCTTCAGGAAAGAGCTGTAGAAGACTTATGGAGCTGGGCTCATTTCTAATGGCCGCCTTTCCCATGGCTAAAGCTCTGAGTTTTTCCGCAGAGGCACAATTCAGTATTCTCAGACCCTGATCAGACTTAGTTGTTGCAACAATGGCTGCGTAGTCTAAATGACGGCAAAAATGGATATGATAACAGGCGGCAGGTTGGTGCATGCGAAATAATCATTCCATTTTTGGAATTCCCCCCCCCTACGTATGGTATAATAATGATTGGACGTGGGGAGATATGCAATCATTATGAAATGAAATCCTCTCTTTTAATATGATTTAACCGAATTACATTAAAACCATATACCTTATACTTTACCTTTAATTAATAATTCGAAGTGTCGGTTGCAATAGCCTTGAATGATCATAGAAGGGTCTGTGTAATTGATTCTGGTATATTGCAAATAATTTTCACCAAAAGGATCTGTAGTATGATCGTGAAGGACCAGAAAGCTTATATGTTGTCAAAGAGAGATGCTGCTTTGATAATAACAAGTTGCTGAGACTGATGTGTGAGCAATTGACAAATGAACGATACATTGCTGAAGCAGGTGTTTCATCAATCGGAGGAAATTGATAATGTATTGCTGAAACAGGTGTTTCAGCAATGGGTAGAATCAATGATATGTTGCTGAAACAGGTATTTCAGCAACGGAAAAAGTTGGTGTTACGTTGCTGAAACAGGTGTTTCAGCAACGGGAAAAATTGGTGTTACGTTGCTGAAACGGGTGTTTCAGCAACGGGAAAAATCAGAAAATTGTGATAACTGACTTAGGTCTGTGAATGATAAGGGTTTATTTCAGCAGTAAGGGATGGGTAACACAGACTGAAGGAAGATATTTCGGGAGTGGTGGGAATGATAGAAGTAATGGAGGGATATTACTTTAGGTAAGAGGATAAAATGATGGGCGGAAGCTTCTTGATTTAAAGCTTCAGATCTTCTCATGATGAATCTGTCCTCCTTATTGCCTTTCCAGAATCTGCAAAATTCAATTGTAACATGCCAATCCTTGACAGGGATTATTAGTGCTAAATCTAATCTACTACTAAAAATATAGTGCAGAAAATTAAGTGCTGTGAGGAGCAGAAGACTCCCCTGGAAAAAGATAATGAATATCAGTCATGCAAGCAGTCTTGAAATCTTCTTTAGAAACAGGGCGCTCGTATAAACGGAGCCTATGGCCATTGACTAGTAGAGGTGTTTTAGCATCATCAATTGTTACAAGTCTTACCGTTCCGTTTGGAAAGACATCTTCTACTTCATACGGTCCAAGCCAACGTGTACGTAGCTTTCCCTGAAAATTTTCAAACCGAGAATCATACAGCAAGGCCCAATTACCTTTTTGGAACTGCTTGTGTTTGATAATTTTGTCATGCCATTTCATCCTTTGTTGCTGAATCATGTTTGTTTGGTGAATGGCATCCAATCTCTTTTCATCCAACTCCAAAAGTTGCTGCAATCTAGTTGTCTGCACATCATTCAAATCAAGATTAACAGCTAAGGCAGTCTTTAAAGTTTTAATTTCAAATTCCACAGGAAAAATAGCATTTTTACCATAAACCAATTCATAGGGAGAAAAACCGGTAGTGTTTCTCCAAGTAGTCCTGTAAGCCCATAATGCCTTAGGGAGCCTTTGGGACCAATCCTTTCGGTTGTCCTTCACTGTTTTAGTTAGAATGGCTTCTAAAACTTTGTTTGTGCTTTCCACCTGTCCATTGGCCTGGGGGTGGTATGGTGTGGTCATTCTATGTTGAATATGATATTTGTGAAGAGTAGATTTAAAACCATGGGAATTGAATGGAGGTCCTCCATTAGTAACTAGCTCTCTGGGGATTCCAAATCTAGTGAAAATATCTTCAAACAAGAAGGACAAAACAGCCTCTTCATTGGTTCTAATAAGTGCTTTGGCTTCCACCCACTTAGTCATATAGTCTGTGCAGACTAATATATAGGTTCTTTGATTGGATGGAGGGTTAATGGGTCCTATGAAGTCCAAGGCCCATCTTTCAAATGGTTCAGAAACTACCTGGGGGTTTAGTGGCATTTGGTCTCTATGATTGGGTTGACCCATTCTCTGGCAGCTATCACAAGCCCTTACATACTTCTTTGCATCCTTGAATAGTGAAGGCCAATAGTAACCCATCCTCAGAATTTTATGCGCTGTTCTTTTATCAGCAAAATGGCCTCCACAAGGGCCGTCATGACAAGCTTTCAGTATGTCATACACTTCATCTTCTCTAATGCATCTTCGAATCTCCTGATCAAGCCCAGTATAGAAGAGACATCCGCTGATCCAGCTATACCTGGCACTTTGTTGAACAATTCTTCTCTTTTCCCTATATGACAGGTGTGCTGGTAGTTTTCCTGCAACCAAGTAGTTAGCAATATCTGCATACCATGGAGAATGAGCAGAAACTGCAAACAAATATTCGTCAGGAAAACTATCATCCACTGGAATATCATTATCAGTTTTTAACCGTGAAAGAAAATCAGCCACCACATTTTCTTTACCAGGCCGATCTATAATTGTAATATCAAATTCCTGCAATAGTAATAGCCATCTGGTAACTCTAGCATTTGTAACAGATTTGTTCATTAAGTATTTAATAGCTGAATGATCAGTGTGCACAAACGTAGGATAACCAGTAATATAGTGTCTGAATTTATTAATGGCATAGATTACTGCAAGGAACTCTTTCTCGGTAACTGTATAGTTAAGCTCAGCAGAGGTCATGTTCTTACTGATAAAGTATATAGCATAAGGAAGATGATTTTCCTCTTGTCCCAGGACTGCTCCAATAGCACTGTCTGAAGCATCAGAGGATATGTGAAATGGAAGATTCCAGTCAGGCCCCCTCAAAATAGGAGCAGTAGACAGCTGATGCTTCAGTTCTTCAAAAGCTTTTTGACAAGAACTAGTCCACTTGAATTCAGCATTTTTCATAAGCAATACAAACAATGGAGAAGCTATTTTAGAGAAATCTTTAATAAATCTCCTATAATAACCAGCATGTCCTAAAAAACTTCTCACATCAGTTTGAGTTTTAGGAACAGAGAGATTCTGAATGACTAATATTTTAGATGGATCTACCTGAATACCTAGAGATGAAATAAAATGTCCAAGCACTATTCCCTCACTCATCATCATGTGACATTTTTCGGTACTTAAGGAAAGGTGGGCTTGAATACATCTTTCTAGTACTTTCTCAAGGTTTTGTAATCCCTCTTCAAAAGACACACCATAGGGGGTAAAATCATCCATAAATATTTCCATATAGTCATTCAGCATATCTGAGAAAATTCCTATAACAGCTCTTTGAAAGGTTGCTGGTGCATTGCATAATCCAAATGGGAGAACTCTATAGGCGAAAGTTCCCCAAGGACTGGTGAAAGTGGTCTTGTCTTGATCCTGGGGTGCAATTTTTATCTGATTATAACCACTGAATCCATCTAGAAAAGAGAAGAATTTCTTCCCTGCAAGACTGTCCAACACCTGATCAATGAACGGTAAGGGAAAGTGATCCTTTTGGGTAGCTTTGTTTAAAGCTCTATAGTCAACACATACCCTCCATTTCCCGTTTTTCTTAGGAACAATTACTAACGGGGAAACCCATTCACTGTCAGATATGGGGTATATAAACCCTGCATTAAGCAATTTTTGAAGTTCTTCTTTAACAATTTCTCGTAAATTAGGATTCATCCGTCTTTGGGGTTGACAAACAGGTCGGCATCCTTCTTTAATGTAAATTCTATGAGTACATAATTCCGAAGAAATACCTTTCATGTCCGTGTAATCCCAGGCAAATGCCTCCTTATATTTGTGTAATAACTTCATTAGCTGCTCTGTTTCAGTGTCTGTTAAATCAGGATTTATGTTTAATGTTTTACCGGGTTCAATTTCAACTGTTACGCTCTTAGATGGGATCGTGTTTAAAGTTTGAGATGAATCTTCAGGTTCAATCTTTTCTTGTATATCAGTTTCAAAAATTGCAGTCAATTGATTGTGTGTTTCAGCAATAACAGAAGAAGGTTCACAAATAAAATTATTGATTATTTCATCTTCTGTATTGTCTTTAAGAGTTAAAGCTTTTCCTATAGTTAGAATCGGCTGAACAGCATTATCATCATAATCCATCCATATAGAATCTTCATTATTAACTACTGGCGTGGCGTGAGGATAAAGAGTTAACTGTTTTGTTTCATAACCATTAGAAATTGTCATTGAACCAGATCTGCAACTTATAAATGCATCAGCTGTGGCCAACCATGGCCTTCCTAGAATTAAGGGATGTCCCCCCAGCTTTGTTTTCGTTTGCAATACAACAAAATCAGCTGGATATTTCCAGGATTCAACTGAAATGAGCAGGTCTTCAACAACCCCTTCTGGCTTAATTGTGGAACGGTCCGCTAACTCTAAAATGGTGGGTGTATCTCTGATTGTGTTATTCAGCTGTAACAATTGTGAAGTTTCCAGAGTCATTATATTAATTGCTGCACCTAAATCTACCAAAACCCGGGGGATTACTGCTTTACCAATCTGAACTGTAACAGTAGGATGGCCAGGATCACCATATTTTACAGGAGAGGTTTTTCCGGACATTAATGCAGACAAGTCTCCCATCACATGTACTGTAAGGGGATCCTTGGTTTTCCTACCAGGTTTCTTCACACAAATATCCCTTAATGTTTTGGCATAAATTGGTACATCCTTTAATGCTTGTAAAAGTGGAATCTTAATATACAAATTTTGCAATTCCCCCATAAAATTAAAAGCAGGTGTTTCAGTTGTTTTGGTTAAAACCAAACGCTCGGGGAATGGAGGTTCTGTTGATTCAACATTTTTGTTAGAAGGTGGTTGAGCTTCTTTTTGCTTTTCGGTTTCATTTTTATCTGAATCAGTTATATCATCAATAATAGGCTCTACTACTCTTCCAGATCTCAAATGAATATCATTACATTGCATAGTAGGGGATATAGACTGATTCTGAATTTCAATAACTTGCACAGCTTTATTGTTGGGGTTAGGATTTGGTTGCGCGGGTAGTTGGGGTCTCATTTGGTTGTTTGGTGGGGCATTTGATGGCAGAGAGAGTGATTGTTGGAATTGAGGCATCTGATTTGGGTATGGAAGTGATTGATTATTCCAACTTGGGTTCCAAGGATTGAAAGGAGGTGGTTGCTGTGGAGGCCAAGGAGTCCACATTGAAGGATCAACAAAGGGAGGGTTTTGCATTTGCATGGGTGGGAAACTCATTTGATTGAAAAGTGGATATTGCATTTGGTTGAAGGGGGGGTAGCCTGTTTGGCCAAAAGCAGAATAATTGTTCCAACGATTAAATGGCATACCAGAATTCGTACCTTGCCCTTTTGGTTGCCACTGTCTTCTTTGAGTTAGCAGGTAGACTGCTTCAGCTTCTTCCTCTGTTGGCTACATCGCTGCTTTTATCCCCGGTAGAGATGGACATTGTTCTGTCTCATGATCTTTCTCACAAAGGGTGCAAACTGGTACTTTATCTCTTGGGCACTCCCTTAGTGGATGTTTATCTCTACATTTCGGGCAGTAGACAGCCAGAGTTGCTTCTGCCTCAGCCTGCATCTTCTTAACCTGCAAAGTGTCAATCTGCGAAGCAAAAGAACTTAGCATTTCGGTTTTAAATTCTTCAAGCAAATTACCTATCTCTGCTCTTGTTGCTCCTCCATTGGCTGATTTCTGTACCCTTGAATAGGTGGAATCTCTTATTCTGTTTCTTGCAGCTCCCCTAGAACATCTTTTAGCAAGTTCACAAATCTCATCATATGATTCTTTAGATATATCTCCCTTAGCAAGCATATTTAACATATTTAAACAATCATCCCTTAACCCTCTAAGTAATATTGTTTTACGAATTTCCTTACTTATATCTGGATGATCGGATCTCTGTATGTTGTATTGCAATCTTTCGATGTAGTCCTCCAAGCTTTCATCCGATTTTTGTGCCATATTGAATAATTCATCCTTCTTCTCTCTTGTCCGGCAGTAGTCCTGATATTTAAGCAAAAATTTTTGTTTCATTTGCTCCCATGTTGTGATTACCTGGCTCCCAGGCTCATGAACCATCTCAAGGCATTCCCTTTTAAGGTGGCTGGAAACAGTTTCAACTTTTGAGCATTAGTAACATAATCATAGCTTCTGCATAAAATATCAAATTCAAAAAGAAACTCGTCAGGATCCTCAGTAGATAAACCATGAAAGTTAGGTAGGGCAGACAATGGGATATTTTTCATTGTTCCTGCAGGAAGATCACTGATGGGAAATCCCAAGTTAGAAAGAGAATTTTCATCCCTTCTTTCTTCTTCAGGACCTGTACGTCCTCCTCCAAAGAGGAGATTATCATTGTTGTCTTCCATTGTTGGTCCTCCTACTGCACTTTCTCGATCGTCAGAATCCTCTATTGGTTCTTCAATATTTCCTACCGGTCGTCCAGCGCTTTCTACTATCTCCTCGATATGTTCTTCTATTCTGCTACTTTCCTCTGACTCTTCAGCGCTGACTGCTGGTTCTTCTGTATTTTCAGGACCCACAACTTCTTCTGTATGTTCAGGACCCACAACTTCTTCTGTTCTGTAATCTGACTGAGGGGAACGCTGAAATTTTGACTTTCGAGAACTCAGTCTTTGTGATGATTCAGCCTTTGATATGATTTCGTCAATAAACGTTTTTCGTCCTCCCCAGCCCTTGCCACCTGCGCGGTTATTTTTCTTCTGGTTTCCTCGTCCTCTCATACAATCTGCACATTAGAAAAAAATAGATAAATGCTTTTTGAAATCTATAATTACCTTCCCCGGCAACGGCGCCAAAATGTTGGCCGCTCTAATTGTTTTCACAATTCGAGCTCCACATAAATTGTCAACCCGAGAAGGTCTTTTTATTCCAAAGGTAATAGCGCACTGGATATGCTCAATTTCAAAAGCAGTTCAATGTTGTAGTAAAAGAAAGTCACACACAATTGTTAAATTCAGCAATCTATCAATTCACAGTCTACTTAATTAAAGCTGAAGTCAATTAACTTATAGCAGACACGATTTCTCTGTTACAGCAAAAGGGAAATAAATGTATAAGAAAAGAAATCATTCAACTATAACAGGAACAGGACCCTATTCCTTGGTGGGAACTTCAGCACCTGCTGCCTGGCACTAATCACACTGCAAAAGTAGTAACCTTAAGAGGTCAAGACCCTATTCCCAGGAACAGGAATCTTCAGCACTTGGCCTCTCTGTTCTAATCACACTGCAAGTGAAAGAAAGCAATCAATGGAGCAAGACCCTATCCCTCTGTACAGGGATCTTCAGCACATGCTCTCATCATCCACTCGTGCAATCAATACATGTAGCGCTAAGAAACAGAGTATCACAAACCATGTAACTAGTGTTTCAGCAACAGAACTAAATACAATGCAAATACATAGGAAATAAACAACTACAGGAATAAAGGGGTGGATCTTGTGAGGAAGGCGGGCCCTTTCCTTCTCACAAGATTCCCCAAGAGAAAGAATTAAACTAGAATGCTCAAAACAGGTCTTTATTCATCTGTCAAGAAACTGGTACATACAAAAAGGAGACTAGCTCCTGTCTCACACAATGCTGTTCTCAAAATTACCGTTCGATCCCCTCTAATGATGATGTCTCCTCTTTTTAAAGAGGAGACATCATTTACAATTTTACACAAGAGCGGATATCTCGATTCTGTTCAAAACAAGACTATTCTGTTCTTTTTTAAAAAGAGATACTGTTACAACCGAGACAACAGTCATGCTATCTTTACAATAATTCAGGTAACCGTATCTTCGGCCTGCTGCTATTATCCACAAAAAGTTCTTCAGAATCGCAAATTACGCATAACGGAATTTGCGTGCTTTGTCGGCTGTTTCAGCAGCTGAGTTAACTGTTTCAGCATCGGGACCAGCTGTTTCAGCAATGGGACCAGCTGTTTCAGCAACAGGACCAGCTGTTTCAGCAACGTAGTCGGCTGTTCCCGCAACTCAGTCAGCTGTTTCAGCTACAGCCGCTCGTTCTCATCAAGGCATATAACTTTATCTGCGATCTTCAACTTATGTTAGCAACAATGCACTTCAATAATTGATAAAATATAAGAGTATTATGGAATTAAATGTAAGACAGATTAACCATATAATAAAGAGAAGGTTTCCATATACCTTAGGATATAGTGAATGAAAAAGACATTGGAGCTTATGGTTTTGAGAGTAAAATGATATCAAAATATATAACAAAATGGTACATATTGGAGTCCTAACAATGACCACCACAAAAGAGCCTTACACCTTATAGTTATTGGTATAGAAGAACAAGACAATGAAGACACATTAGAAATAGTTAAAGAACAATTAAAAACAAAATCTCAAATTCAAACAACTTATCTCATAGAAGCAATAATGGTAGGAAAGATACTTGAGCATAAACACATACTAGTTTTTGTCAAGGTCAGTTGTAATGACCATAAATTGGACATACTCAGGAAATCCCCAAGACAAAAAGGAACAATAATATTTATAAATTAAGATCTCATTCCAGAGGACCAAACTGAGCTTAGGAAGGAAATCCAAAAGGTCATGGATGCAAGAAAAGAAGGGAAATGGGCAATCATTAGTAATAGGAAAGCTATTAGTAGAGATAGAGTCCCAAACGCAAGTGATAAATAGGGACCTGCATCACTACAGATCCTCTTCTGGAATTGTCATGGTTTTCCATGGTGTAAAGGTCTTATGCTAAGTGTGAGTGATATTGATCTTATCCTTTTAGTTGAAACTTGTGAACATGAAGAATATAGGGTCCCTCACCTTGACAACATCACTCTTTGTTCAACATGGCATAAGAAATCCTCTCAGTGGGGTTTTGGAATTATAGTTTGTTATATAAGGAACATTGTTTCCTCTCACATCTAACTTTATAAAATCAACCCCTTCAATCAGTACATTTGGATTAGATCTCTTATTCTACCACCAATAGGATCTTTATTGCAATATGTTATTTAGCTCCTATCAATTCTACATCCTATAAGAAAAACAACGTGGACAAGATTTTTCCTTTAAATACCCTAGAAAAAACATCTACAACTTAAGGAATGAAGGTAATATCCTTTTTCTTGGGGACTTTAATTCTAGAATTGCTACTAACCAAGATATTATGTTAAGTAACAACTGTAAACCCAACCCCTTGTGGCTCTATGAAGATAGTAACTTAGCTAATAGATTCAAGAGAAACTCTGAAGACATAATCAATAACTTACTCGACACCAAGCTCCTCAAACTTTGTAGTTCCTAGGACCTAATCATTTGTAATGGTATTAACAAGTGGTCTCTCTCCCATCACATGACTTGTTTCCATGGGCTGGGTAGCAGTGTCATGGATTATGCGATTTTTGATGCCCATGTTAGCAACCGTATTACAAACCTTGAGATACTTAGTGGGTATGAGTCTGACTCTGACCATAGACCTCTGTCTTTATCCCTCAATCTTATTATGCACACCACCCACATGCAGGGGACTAGTGAAAATGAAAGACACATTCACTTCAATAGAAGTAATGTCGACCTTTTCATAAGGGATTTATAAAGGGATTTAGGCTCCCTGACTTATAATAACAACATTGATCAAATTTATTACCATTTTACTACTATCCTTTGAACTACCATTAGCAAGTTCTCTAATGATACTTCGTATAAGAATAAAAATATAACCTCCAATCCTTGGTATGACAAAGACTGTAAAATTGCCATGAAAGTGATCAGAGATGCTCATAATGAAATCATTAAGCTTAAGAATATAAGTATATACAAAGATATCATCAAGAGGAAGAAGAGGTCATATATTAATAATAGACAAGAGCATCTTCTCCACCTTTCTAATGTTGTGCCCAAAAGGTTTTGGCGGAATGTGATTGCTCGTAAAACTAAAGATAATCATTCTATCCCCCTAGAAAATTGGGACAACTATCTTAAGAAGTTGTATGACTCTCTAGACACCATGGGCACCATCTTCAACACTCCTATTAAGGATGATATATTTTCCCTAAAAGATGTTGGGTGTGGGATTAATAAGCTTGCTAATGGGAAAGCTAAAGATATTGAAGGATACCAAGATGAGATCTTTAAAATAGGATATCTATCCTCATTCATCATCTCCACAAGCTTCTCAATTTGGTTGTACAATATGGCTTCCCTAAGCTTTAGACACAAATCCTTATTGTGCCTATCATTGAAAATGGGGACAAAAGTGTTCCCTCTAATTACAAGACCATTATGATTAGCCACATCATAACCAAGCTATATGGGCTCATTTTGGAAAATAAGCTTAGCATTTGGCTTGAAAACCATGGACAAAGAGTTAAAGGGAAACCCGATTTTAAGAGACATCACTCAACTATCGACCATCTTATTACTCTTAGGATCATTGCAGAGGAATGTCGCAATAATAAAGTCGATCTCTTTTGTTGTTTTATGAAGTTTAGAAAAGCTTTTGACATTGTTCCTTGAGATAAGCTCTGGGAGAGACTTGAAGAAATGATGGTTGCTCCTCAACTGAGGATTGTTATGATCTGCCTCTACGAGACTGTCATTTCCAAGATTAAGAGCAATGAATGGTGGTCTAAATATGTTAAATACAATATTGGGGTTAAGCAAGGGTGCCCCTATCCCCTACCCTTTTTATCATTTACATTGATAAGCTTGAGGAGTGTCTGGAAACTACAGGTTGCAAGGGCACCGATCTTGGTGGTGTAATAATTACTCTTCTCCTTTATGGTGATGATATTGTTCTTCTTTCAAAATGCCATGATGACCTAGACAAGTAGCTTAAGACTTTTCATGTATACTGCTCCAAGATTAGTATGACAGTTAATACTGAAAGGACTAAAGCCATGATCATTAAAATAAAAAATACCACCCATGGTAGTTTCCTCTATGATAACCATTATTTAGTGCAGGTTTCTTCTTACAAATATTTGGGTATTGACTTTCCTCATCATCTCAACTTGAATTATAGCATCGAGAAAATGAGTATTAGAGGTTGGAAAGATTATTATGATCTTGAAAACAATTGTAAGTCGGTCGATCTTTTTATTTGTAGAAAAAAATGGTTCCTCTTTGAGACTCTCATCACCCCCGTTATCTTATACAAATGTGAAGTTGTGGGTTGCAGTGTATTGAGAGAGTCGTGGAGAAAAATTGAGATGATTCAAAAGAAATTCATAACCTACAACCTAAAGATCAAGGCAAATGCTCCCTATCCTATCCTCTTGATTGAAGTCGGTCTGTCCCCCATTGAAAGTACGACTATTTTTAGATATCTAATGTATAAGAAGAAGCTTTACAACATGGAATCGAAGAGACTCCCAAAAATTACTTCTAACTTTAGTCAAAACCCTCACCTTCACCTCAAGTGTGGGTGGCATAAGGATACCTAATGTTGGCTCAACCATTGGGGGATTAAGGAGGTGATAGTCATGGGAACAAAAGATAGTGTCAGAGATACTATTACCTCTAATTTTTAGGACAAGCTGTGGGATGTTAAGGAGCTGGAGAGTGAAAGGAAGCTATGATACTATAACGAGGTGATCAACCCCATCCTTGATAACTTGAATTATCTCTCTGTGTTGACTAGCGCTAAGAAAAAAATGAACATCTCTAGGATAAGAACTAACTCTATTGATCTTCGAAGTGAAACTGGGCAGTGGTCTACTCCCAAGGTTCCCCAGGATGATAGAATTTGTCAAATTTGCGATATTATGAAGGTGGAAGATGAAAAAAAAGCTTACTTTTAGACTACCTAGCTCTTAGTTACATTTGCTCTCAAATCACTAACATCTGCCACACTTCCAATCTTCTTGACTTATTAGGCCAACCAAACTATAGCGATTTGGGAGTGCTTCTTTCTCTTGTTTTTCCTCACAAAAACAAGATTTTGAAGAATCACAAGTAGATTCTTTTTCTTTTCTTGAGGTTTGATAGACCACATCGGTCTTCGTGCACGTTAATCATCACCATCATCAATATTATTATATAAATAAATCATTTATATTTTATAGTTAATAAATTAATAATTAATAATTAATAATAAATTAATTAATTGATATTAATATTTAATAAATAAATTGGGGGTAAAAATAGAGGGTAAAAATAGATGGTAGTTTTGCATTCCAAATTGGATGAAGATTCCCTCAATTTGAAGCATGTGTTTTCAACTATTTTTAACATATGAATCAGATACGCAATCAATTAGCAGAGGCAATTCTTGAAGTGAGGGACATATTATTATTATATACATAAATAGTAATAAATGTGGTTGATATACACATATCAATGTTTATCATCCACATTTATTTATGTCATTGTATTAGTTATTATTTTAGTATTTTAAATATTTTTAATAAACTGAATCTATTTATACATTAAAAAATGTATTTTAAATAACAAAAAAAATACATCTAACCAAATATTGTTTAATCAATTTACAATATTGTTTAATCAATTTATATGTAAAATAGTATGACAAAGTTCTAAAATAACACTCACTTGTCTTATTGTTATTTTTAAAAAACAATTTCATAATTAATATTTAATAAACTTGTAAATTTTAATTGTTTAAATTATATTTTTGTACAAATGAATTAATATTATATATAAAAAAAATTTTAATTATATAAAATACTCTTATATAAATAAATTTATTATTGAGAAGAAATTCTTAATAATACATTTTGGTAATTCAAATGGATTAGTTTAAACTTAAATTTCAAGAAATCTCGATCTCCATATGATTTCATACAAAATCTCAATCTCCACACATTTCACAGAAAATTAACTAAAAAGATACATTAAAGGAAGAAAATAACACCGTTCGACTACTCCAATGAAAGTCGTTGGTAGAAAAAGTTTATCAAAAAGCTTATTGACCTGTAATAATATCAGTGTGAATTGCGAAGTAGGGTAACGCACTCGATCTTACAAGTTCAATCGATTGAGTAGTTTTTAGAGGATGGGTGACTTGCATGTAAAAAAAAGCTTATTGACTTACAGTAATCTCGATTCGAATTGGGAAGCGGAGTAATGCATAATAAATTATTTATTTATATGTATTTATTTAAAGTGTTGAAGTTAATTTTTAAAAATAAGGTCAATATTTACATCAATATATATTTATTTATATGTATTTATTTAAAATATGGGAGTTAATTTTTGAAAATAATATTAATATTTACATCAATATATATAGATTATAGGTATAAGTTAAAATTTTAATTATAGAGTTTTGTAATTTGTAAATATGTTTTGTTACCATATTGTTAGGGTTGTTAATGAATATTGCATATTAAAAAAATTATATTTCACTTCAAGTGAATTTGTTTATATAATATTTTTTTAATTAATCAATATAATTAAACAACATAAAAGGAATAATTATTTTTGAGATAAATCTCAATGTTTGATATGCAACTACTACTAAGAAGATTTTAGAGTATTTAGTAGAGGGTAAATCTCTACCATCCAAGTAATAATTATTGATAATTAAATTAAAATTCTAGAAAATTATTTCAATATAATAAGAAGCATACAAATAAACACAAATCATGACAAATTTATAGGAGACAAAATTTCAGTGGTTCATCCAATTTGGGTTACCATCCACCAAAAAATGGTTAGGCCTTTTATTATTTCATGAGAAAACTTCTTAACATTTTTACATGTTTCTCCTTTATTACCATGCCCTCATAATCGCCAAAAGACAGTAACTGTGGAACCACAATGCACTTAAATATGCTACATTATATTTGAATACCATAAACCCAAAATGGTAAATTGACTTTGACGAAGTCAAGTTTACCTTAATACCCTAACAATCCCTTCTTAAACTGAGCTAACCATTCACAAGAAGACACGACAAGAATATCACATTGCTTCCCCCTTCCTCCTTCATCAAACTATCATATGTGCAACCCACCATCCTTGTACCTAGGTGGTCTATTTCTTGATCATATATAACTCAATGCACTACTGCACTATAATATGTATGCCTGAATAATAAGCTTTACAACAAACTAATCTCAAGTTAGTATATGTGTACACTTTCCACCCCATATGTATTCAAGTAGTTTATGAATTTGATCCTATATCCCTTGAATGACTGAAAGGGAGACATCAAGTGAAATGTGCTATTATGTTCTTCTAACCTTGATGCAACCTTCAAACTTCATTTGCACGAAATCATGTGCAATGTGCTATTAAGCTCTTCTCACCTTGATGCAACCTTCAAACGTCATTTGCACTCAAGTGATCACCCAATCTCTAACTAGCACATTATAATTAATCATCATTATAAACCTAAAAACATATAGAACCCATATGTTCTTCTCCCTCAGAGGTTGTGCCTACTCCATGTAGTTAAAATATCTAGCTAATAAATCTTACCATCTATTATGATCTATGAATTTCTTTGCATATCTAGGTATTGAAGTAGCAAGTCTACCCATAAGAACTAATTATCTGTCATTCAAGAAGTTTTTACAAGCTCTCATGCTAATTGTTATAAAAAATGAGATATGCATAATTACAACAATTATATAAATTGAATAAAGTTTATAGGCATCAAAACACTTACCTCATGATATATCCCACATTTTGAAGGTAAAATAAATCATAAAAAATAGCTAAACTATAAATTTACTTTAAATTATTATTGTTATTAATTATAATAACGATTAACATATAAGTTAAATATATATACACTTAAAGAAACATATAACAAGATTCTTAATCATGGAGATTTACTACCACTTTACCACAGAGATTCTTGACTTGTAAATAGAATTTTTTACAATACCATAGGCCAATATGGTGTGTTACCACATGCACATAAATCATGTTCATATGCCACATTTTTTTAATTAATGAATTTAATTAAAAATAAAAAAATGCCATAAGTACTTTTGAAATAATCCTAATCTTTGATTTTTAGTAATAAGTATATTCTAAAATATTTTGTGAAAGTTAAATCTTACAATTCACATAATAATTATTGATAATAAAATTAAAATTATAGAAGCATTATTCCAAAATAAACATACTTATCTCCATAACTAAAATATACATACAAATAAATACAAATCATGACAAATTCATAGGAAACAAAATTTCTGTTCACCCATTTTATACTACATGCACCAAAAAGTGAGGAGACATTCGATTATGTCATCAATAAACACTTGCATGTTTTTACAACCAAAAGGAAACCAACAATAGAGTTACATTAAAATACCACAGAAAAAGCGGTTTACTAAAATATCGAACACATGAACTGCCAACGATAGAGTCAAATTTACCCTAACATAATAAAGATTCACTAATTATTAATTGTTGTTCTAATTATTAGTTATGGTTGGAAATCTCTAAACGTAACCATCAATATTTAGCCACAATTTTTGAACGACTATACTATTAATGGAGGTAATGATGTAGGTGAGAAAACACTGAATGCTTATCCTTTTAGAACATCTGCATATAGAAAAGGAAAACTCATAAAAAAATTCATAGCTGAGAATTTGTTACTCTCCTTGCAAGTTTGTTCATAGAGGATTTGAGTTAGAAAATTGCTTCTTTGAAGCATAGATATGAAAATAGAAGAAAATACATAATTACATAGATGACCTCTGTCGTGACTTTGTTCACATTGTGATTTGAATTCTTTTATATTATTAATGTTTTCCTATCTTTCTTGGGTTGAAGGTGTTTGTATAATATGAAATCCGCCTTTGCAAACTATTGTAACAAACTTCCCTAATGTAAAACTCTGTCTATTCGATGGCTATCCTAACATTCGTAGACATGCTTTTCCTTCTACTTATGCACTACTTATTGCTGGCATTTGCCGTGAGATTGCTTCTTCCAAGTCCCAAGTTCTAACATTAGGTATACATTTATAATAGGTCCATAGCAGACCGGTAGCAGAACCATCACTTTTTCCTTCAAAATGGTTTTAAAATTCCACAGGCTGAGCCGATGCTACTTCTGCATCTTTTTAGATTAGGTATAAATTCTTACACAAATTTTCATCAAAGAATGACCTCAATGATCGGGTTCAACTCATCAATTTTAATATAAATTTAAATGAAATTATACATGGATGAACAAATAGAGAGGGATTCGAACAATCGATATGGATGATCAGCACTATGGATTAGCAATCCACCACTTTGGTAAGCTCATCCATCTCTTCAAGATGGAACAATTCATGTGTAACAAAATTAATGGTGGAGTAAAGGTGTATACCATAGCATCTACTATTTTTATTGTATATATAATGAAAATTGTAATTATTTAGTTAGATAAAAAATCATATGGTCAATTGTATTATTCATTTAATTATTCAAAATAATTATTCTTTTTCCTTTCTTTTTAATATCCTTTTTGGTCATTTTAATATACTGCTTGGCTTGACCATCTGCCAAGCCAAGAAAAGAACAAAAATCATTCATATAATGCTTTACCTAATTTGAGAGCTAAAATAATTGTTGCTTGAGAGCTAAAATACCTGTTGTAAAATCAATGAAAAATGCTATCAAAAATTGAACCTCTATCATGATCTCTTCTTTTTGTCCTCAATCATTTGAATAGTAGAGTTACATGAAAATGCCTAGTCCATTTATTCCTCTCTAATATCATATTTTATTATCAAGATATTAAAGGGTTCTCTATATATTTTATGTATTATTGTAAAGATATTAGTTGCTCAAGGCTATATGTTCCTAACCAAAATTACAAAAATGGGTAAAAGTTTGAAGAAGAAAAAATAGAAGAGAAAAAAGGTGATTGATACTAACAAGATTTTATTCACACATACAATCGATGGGAGAGTGAATGAAAAACAAATGGATCTAGAAGCTATTCTGTAGCTCATTGTCTTGACTTTTTTGGTTGTATTTGTAACCACCCCTCCAACACTCACTCAAATCGAGAAGCTCGCCAGGTAAACATGAGATGAGAGTTACTGTATGAGACCCGATTTCCAAGATGCACTTATGGAAAATGGGGGCCACATGTCCAGCATTGACTACAAACACCTAGTGACACATGATCAAATTGTTATCAACCTAATTTGACCCAATACTATTTCTTTTCAGTTTTATTTCCTTAAATTTAACACAACTTTCTGTTTTTGGCAGTTTCTCGGGTTTTAAACCTCTGAGGCTGTTTTGAGGGTCTAAATGATTTTTTCAAGAAAAATAGAGAGTCCAAAAAGGAGGCCCATTTACTTAATATGTATTTTTCTCTTCGTCCTCATGGAGATCTACGAAACAAGTTATTATGATAGTCAAACAAAGATTGTATGCCAGAATTACGAGCTCGAGAAATTCGAGGTCCCAATTACTCATTTATACAAACGCTTTGTGTACATAGTACCTGTAGGTTATAAATACATACATGTTCGTTAATTCAATAAGCTCATCAGAGAATTATTAATAAGGCTCTTTTCCCTCTACACATAACTGCAAAAACACTAATTAGTCCATACATTCATCAACCAATCAATAAGTAAATAGTTCATGAAAAGAGTCATAAAATATAAACATCATATTAAAAACTTATAACCAGAAAATAACCAACATATAAACCATGGGAACTCAACCACAACATCATTGACACAATTTCTACAAATATATATGAATCGCAATAGAAGAATAAATCTTGTTAACATATGACAATACCAACCAAGTTAGGGACTTCGACACACCACCCAACCATAGATTGGTTTGAACCAAATCTCTCTTTCATCCAATCACCCTTGTCCCATATTCCAAGAATGAATGTGGGAGCTCATGAAATAAACCAAGATAAACCAAACCAAGGCTTCTAGAGGCCAAACCACCTCAACCCCCAAATAATGATTCCACCTCACAGTCGGACATCACTAACATTGACCAGATCAGTCTCTAACCAAGTTGTTTAGGGCTCCATGAGCTAGTAAATCAACCTACAATGTTCCAGGGGTCTAGAGAATTTGTCCAACCTGGCTCCAAAGACTATTGACTCAACCCACGAAGGGCTCGTGATCATTTATCAAAACCTACTCTTTAGGACTACTAACTCAACCCAAGATGTTCTGGGCTTCCGGAGTGTTTGTTCCAAACCACATCCATAAGGAATTATGAGCACCAACTAGAAAATAATCAAGTGGAAAAATCCACAACACCATGGCTATCTAGGAAATGGAAAGGCAAGGCAAAAACCATTGTTAATCCAGGAAATCCTCGTTGCAATGAAAGCACATAACCATATAATAACATGCATACACCATGCATCCATAAATCAGTAAGGAAAACACCCATGCAACCTGTCACCAACAAGGAAATCCAACAATAGTAATTGATCCACCTGTTCTCTTGTGCCTTTCCGTTTTCCTTTGCTTTCTTTCTCCAATTCTAATGTATGCCAAAGTGCTCCACGAATGCTTCAATATTACTCTAAGTGCATAAAAGTATGGGAGAATGAGAAAATAGAAGAGAGCTCCACCTAATAACTGTCAATAGCTAACCAACAAAAGCTCATTTGAAAAAAAATTATGAACTCATCCTCAGAATCCTTTTATCATTGAGGTCTCTATTTTATTCATTTTCCTTGAATTTTCCCCACACGTAAATTTGTGACCCTTCATCTCCCTTTTCTCATATTTTCCTTTATTTCATAAATAAAATGCCAATTATTACCTCTTTTCCTTTTCCAATTCCTTTTTCAATTTCCACAGCCATAAATTAATCACCAGTGATACCCATCGTTGTGTTTTCCCCAACATTCAACTTCGAATATATGTCCCATGACCTTGGTCTTATTTTTATTTACATAGAAAATCAACTAGGGTCTATTACAACCCCCCCGGGTAACATCATCCTTGGTGTTCAATGACAGTTATAAACCAACAAACACACGCTGCCCATGGAGCTTTAACTCAAATTGAAGCATCATTTACATCGTATCATAATACCGAGACCATGACCATAATACATGAACACCATACCTATTATTGGAGTTTTATAACATAACTCGATGCATTATTTACAACATACATATGCATATCTATATAACCAACACAACATCAAACACATATACCACAATACATTTTCTCAACTCGCAAATAGAGATGGATGCATAGACCACATCTAATCAGCCATCTCCCATGTAGCTTCATCACAGCCAAAGTGCTTCCACTGCACTTGAACCTACTTGAATTCTCTATTCCGAAGCACAAGTTATTTCCACTGCAATATGCATTGTGGTGATGGTTAGATTTCTCCCTCTGGTTCCACCTGCAATACACACCAATCAATCACATGATCAACTGATCCTTTACATACCTCTTAAGTAATGAAACATGGAAAACATCATGGAATTTCATTGTCAGCGATAGTGCAAGTCTATAGGTCACTGAACAAATCCTCTCAAGGATATCCAAAGGCCCACAATACTAAGGTTCCAACTTTGCACATGACCCAATATTCAAAGAGCTCTTCTTGGGCTTGATGTGCAAGTACCAATGATCCCCAACTTGAAACTCCTTAAATACCATGTTCTGATCTACATAACTCTTTTTCATGTCTTGCGCTACCTTCAAATTCTTCTTAATAACCTGCACTTCATATTCCATCTCTGCCAACATATCCAGTCCAATCAATACCCTGTTCACTAGATCACTCTCATTGATAGAAGTATTACAACTCTTCCCATAAAGCACCTCAAATGGACTCATCCTCAATGACTCCTAATACCCATTATTGAATGCAACCTCCAGCAGTGGAAGATACTCCTCCCACCTCCTCTCTTGGTTCATAACATACATCCTCAACATTTTGTCAAGAACCCTATTTACCATCTATGTGTGTCCATATGTCAGTGGATGATAAGTTTTATTGATGGCAAACTTTGTCCCAAAATCTACAAACAACTCTTTTCAAACCTGGAAGTGAATTTGGGATCTCTTTCTGACACAACCTTCCTAGGAATACCATGCAACCTCACTATCTCTTTGATGAAGACCTAAGCCACATCAATAGCTAAATTCGTAGACTCAACTACAATGAAGTGAGCTACCTTAGTCAACATGTCAACCAAAGCCATAATCGATTCATGTTGTCTAGATGTCATTGACGAAACGGTAATGAATTCCATGAAAATGACCTCCCATTTTCACACTGGAATTAGAATAAGCTACAATTAACCACCTGGATGCTTACACTCTACTTTTACCTATTGAAAATCCAAACATCTCACAAAAAACTCAACCACCTCTTTCTTCACATTGATCAAATTGTAGAACTTCTTAACCACTATTAATGTCTTTTGATATCCTAGGTGACAGGAATATGGATTGACATGAAATTCCCTCAAGATATATTTTTTTTTATCTCACTGTTGTCTGGAACAGAGTTCCTATCCCTTAATCTTACCAAACCATATGTTGTGACATGATTATCCACATCATGTTCACCTATACCCTGTTGTTGTAACTTGTTCTTATGATATTGGCACCTTTCATCCTGTTGTCCTTCCTGTAAGACTTGATCTTGTATATTTGTCCCATATGAACTCATAGCTATTATGTGATTTTATTGTACTCATTTTCTAAGAGAATAAGTAACCTATTCTCCTTTCCCTTAATGTACCTTCTCTCAATGTCAAACTCACTAAGTGTAGGTAACAACCTAGTTTACTTGACACTCATATTAGGTTGGTCAAACAAGTATCTCATCCCACTGTGATCAGTCATTAACACAAACCTCCTACAAAGAAGATAGTGTCTCCACATGATCAAGGCATGGATGATAGCTACTAAATCGAGATCATGAGTCACATAGCTTTGCCCATGCTCATTAAGCTTCCTTCACTCATAGAATACTACCAGTCCTTCGTGAATTAGGACTTCATCATGTCCTCTCTTGCAAGAATCCGTACACACTACGAACTGTATATCTGGATCTACAATATTTAGAACTAGAGCGTTTGTCAGAAACTGCTTCAACTACTCAAAACTAGCCACACACTCCTTTGTCCATTGAAATTTCTTTCCTTTTCACTGCAAATATGTAATAGGATAGGCAATCTATGAGAAGTTCATGATGGACCTATTATAGTAAACTTCTAACCCCATGAATTATTTTACCTCATCCACATTTCTAGGTGTTTACCATTCCATGATAGATTTGATCTTTTCTAGGTCCACTGTTATGCCTTCCTTAAAAAAAACATCTCCGTAGTAATGAAATTTTGTCTAAAAGAAACCACACTTACTAATCTTGGCATACAATTGATGATCTCTTAGAAATCTTAACACTGCTACTAAATGTTCAACATTCTCTTCCTCATTCTTAGAATATGTCAATATATCATCAATTAATACTATCACAAACTTGTCCACATAAGGATGCAACACACTACTCATTAAACACACAAAATTAGTTGGATCATTAGTCAAACCAAAAGGAACCACAACAAACTCATAATGCCCATATCTAGTCTAGAAAGAAGTCTTGTAAATGTCCTCTTGTTTGATGTGTACCTGCTAATATCATGATCTCAAATAAATCCTTGAGAACTTTGTTGCTATCCTCAACTGATCAAACAAATTATAAATCTATGGCGATGCGTACATGTTCACCTTGTTCAACTGCCTGTAGCCAATGTGAAACTTGAGAGTACCATCCTTCTTATTTACAAAAAAAACTGGTGCACCCGAAGGCAACACAGTTGGCCTAATTTATCCCTTGTCAAGCATTTCCTTAAGCTGGAACTTTAATTGAACCAACTCTAGAGTGATCACCCTATACTCTACCTTATATGTTGGTGCTTCTCCCAATGTCAACTCAATAGAAAATTCCACTTCCCTATGAGGTGGTAACTCTAAAATATCTACTAGGAATACATCTTGAACATGTTGCAAAGCACGATACCTCTTTAAGACTTATACATCCTCAACATTCTTACCTTTATCATTGGAAATATGAAGTACAAACAACAAACAACCTTTCCTACTACTACGATTTCTCCTGCATAGTTATAACCATTCTCATTGTCGTACACATATTGTTACCCTCCAAGATTCTCCTTTATCCATCATGATCCAGGCACTCCATAGCCTTATCATAACAATCCAATTTAGTCTTATGAATGTACAACCAATCCATACGCAACAATGTACTATATGATTCCAAAGAAACTAAATTTAGATGCGCTAATGTAGACATACTGTTCAACTCAAATGCACAAGATCTTACCCAATGATGAACTCTTTTCTTAGTACCTATAGCCATCTTCACCAACCAAGACTCTGCATGCACTTCTTTGATCAAGAAACATTTATCTACTAGGTCAGGAGTGATATAAATATAATTAGATCCAGGGTTACTCAAAATAGAAACTACTTGATCATAAAACTTACCTTCCATATCGATAATAGATGCTTGTTGATCAACCTTCTTACTATCCAATGCTGCATAAATCCAAGGAATACTCTGTCTAACATCCCCCACTGTCTGCACCTCCTCAACACTGTAAATCTGAGGTCTTCCACCCCGACGCTGTGGAAAATATCTCCTGCGATGATCCTTGCCACAAGTCTAATGGTGCAAAGGCTTCCTAAAATCACCCTTACTCTACTCCTGAGACTGAAATACATGTCCTCTGTCAACTACGTTGAATTTCCAGTTTGATGTTTTATTCTCCTTCCTACCTTCATCCTGAGGTATTTTTCACTTATTATCCCACTTTCTAACCCTTCTTAGGTTCTGACTTATGCTTAGACTACTCATAACAATGATTAAACTTCCCAATTACTTCCTACAATGTTTGAGGTTCATCATGCTCAAATTGATCCTTAAATTCTAGTGGAAATCCACAAACGAATATTTGAACCTTTTTCCTCTCCTCCTTAAGATATGGTACACACCTCAATAAATCCAAAAACTTAGTTGTATAATCTTTGTCTATCATAGATCCTATCTTCAACACATATAACTCCTTAGCCTTACCATCATAGTATCTCTTTGAAAAGTACTTCTTTTGGATGAGTCTTTGAAATTCATGCCAACCCAATTCCTTTGTTTTGATTCCTATGACACGCTTCACATCTTCCCACCGATGTCAGTTTTTCCTTTGAGACTAAAAATGTATATCCTAGCTTTCATATTCTCTATATAGTCATGCAACTTGAAGAAATTCTTCATCCCGAGCAACCATGATTCTACATCTTTTGGTTTCTTCAACTCTCTATCAAAGGTAGGAGGTTTGGCTTTCTTGAACTCATCTAGAAAGTAATTCTTTTTACTCCTATTATAAGGATGATAGTGATGATGAGCATGATAACTACCTAAACCAGAGATAAAATAGAATCCATAACCACTAGCTCTCCGGTCAGGTGTATCCATCCATCGACCATCTCCCTCTCAATATATCATCTTCGTCCAATATGTTCGCACCATGAGACTTGCTACCATGTGCCCCATTTGTCCTTTCCTCTATCCATAAGTGATCCTTGGTTTTTCCCATCTTTGTAAATCTAATAAACTCTTAAGAGTCATTTCATTTCCATCTGCTTTCTTTTCCTGAGCTCCCGCAATTCTTTCTTGTGATTGAATGCATTTGTCATTATCCAACTTATAACTTTTGATTTATGCCTTTAAACTTCTCAAGGTATCTCCTATGTCAGGAGAGTACTCATCTATATGCTTCTCATATTGTTTATAAGGAGAGTCATGTGAGCTTTAATCTACCATCTTGCTTCTCATCTCTAATCTTCTTCCTGCAAACATACCATGTCAAATAAACCAAATATAAATATAATCAACATACCCCACTGAAGTTCAACAGAGTCTATCTCATCTGCAGATTCAATCTATATTAGCACCATATATATATATATATATATATAATAAATCAACATATCGATCATCTCAATAGACCAACATCATCAACCTCTACATGACGACACAAAAACACAACAATGGCCATCACAATGCATGCATAACAAATACATAGAAAATGTATATGCATGTTTCACAAACACATTCATCCCATATAGTCCAAGTGTTCAAACATAGAAGCTCTGACACCAATCTATAAACACCCCTCCCATATTTATGCAAATCCATAAGCTCGCCAGGTAAAAATGAGGTGAGAGTTTATGTGTGAGACTTGATTTCCAAGATGCAATTATGGAAAATGGGGGTCACATGTGCAGAACTAACTACAAACATCCAATGACACATGATCACATTTTTATCAGCCTAGTTTTACCCAAATGCATATCTAAAAATTAATTCATATTTGAACATAAATGCATATTAAGAAGGTTTAATTCCATCTCACAGTGGGTGCAATAACATCAAATAGGTAATGCATTCAATAACCATTCATTTACCAATCAAAACATGTTAAAATCCAGTACTAGAATCTATCATGAAACCATGATTATAACCATCATATAACTAGACTCATAACAATGACAAAGCAACCATCAAAGAAAATTGATAACAAGTATAAAAACACATGATATATAGGATGAAAAGAGCTATTATTAACATATGCAAATCCAACCAGGTCAAGGATTTACACGTACCACCCAACCATAGATTGGGCTAAAACATATCTCTCTTTCATCCAATCACCCCCGTGCCATAATCCAAGCATGAATGTGGGATCTCATGGAATAAACCAACCAAAACCAAACTAGGATTCCAAAGGTGAAACAACCTCAACCCTCAACCATTAATTCCACCACATTGTCGAACATCACTAACCATCATTGTTGGCTGATAACAGGTGTCTTCTAAAACTCCTAATTACCCCACATTAATCATCAACCTGGGAAAGTATTTTTATTCCAAGAGTGTACACAATATGTGCATGCTATGAATCCAGAGAGTAATGTTTCTTAAAAGGAAGTATAGACCTTTGATACAAGAGTAAATAGATGCATCTAATAAACTCAAATTGCAATCATTAAAGGAAATATGACATCTAATATTCAAGACTCAAGCCTCTACTGAAATCATAATCAAATCTCACATAAACAATTCAAGTAACAATAGCATCAGCCGAGAGCATAGTAGCAATAACTCATCTCTTCTTAGCTAATTCAATCTAAATCATACTCAATCTCTATAAAGCAATCCAAATGGAAATGATATCAATATGAGAGATTGATAACAATAACCAAACACTTACAATTGATTAAATCAATATGATTCACTATATAAAGAATTTAATCTGGAATAAATAGAAATCGAATCAAATGATAGTGTTGTAAAACATGTAAAGAGAATGCACTACCTCAATATAGGAAAGCAACAAATAGTGAATAAGATAAACTCAAAGAAAATAGGAAAATTATCAAACCAATCAAATTTGCGAGAATCTGAAATATATAACACATGGAAGCAATTTAATCCACCAGAGGACGAGCCCTTAGCCACCAGCGAATATTGCTGAGCTACTTCAGAGAATATGAACGAACAACAACTTCAACGATATATTATCATTGAAATTAAATAGCATTACAATATGGCCGCGTTCTCCAACAACATGAGTCTGTAAATTAAAATTACAATTTGAAATAATAGAGATCAATCCCCCCTTCTTCCTACAATCGTTTCTTTTATAGTTAGAATGATGTAAAAGATAAATTTGATCCCTCAGGATCTCCCGATCCTGAGGGATTCGCAACCGATTTCTATCTTCAGACACCTTTCCTATTTCACGCTGATCCTCCTGATTTGTCCTCTACCCTATCCACAACTAACGCGTTCCATCCTTCATTTGTTGGTTTATGCTGTTCCATCGTTAGGGAACAACAACTGTTCCTTTCGCCATTTTTCTGCATAAAGAGGAGTAAAAGTTAGTTACAACGGCTAAATCTTAACTACAAGTAGTTCATCTATTTCTTATCATAATCAATCAATATATTAGTGTATTAAGATATGAAAAAGATAAAAAAGGAGGAAAAAGGTGATGAAATTAAGAGTAAATACATACCCATTTCGTAACTCATCATACTCCCCTACTTACCCTGTTTCATGTCGTCATGAAAAGTAAGTAATTCTTATGCAGTACAGTTTGTTAGGGCCTAGATTTGCCGCAGGTTGGAAAGGCAAGGGTCTAGGTCCACATCAAACCATGCTTAGCCTCGTAGCTAGCCCTATGAGGACAGGAGAGGGCTCTCTCCGGGTCGATCTCGGCAAAAGACAAGCGATGGGGCTCGAGATGACTGAAATAAAAGCTAATTTTAGGCTAGATATGAAGTACAAGGGTTTGATTTAAGTTTTTTTGGGGTTTTGTGCTGGAAATAGGGAAAGAAAATTGGGCTCGTGGATGAGGCACAGTTTCTGCAGAGTTCTGATTGGGGCAAGGAAGGAAATTGTTTTGATGCTTTAAAGTGAGTGAATGGATAGATCAGACTGGTGAGGAGGTAAGGAGAGCAAGAGAGTCTCAATAATTCTCCTTAAACAGATGAAAACATGGAAATTTAAACAAATTCAAAGGCAAAGCATAACAGTTAATGGATTCTACCTTAATCACTCATTTGTTCAAATTTAGAAGAAGAGACAGGAAAATGATACACATAACACTAATGAACTTACAATTACTTAGAGAAGAACACCATCAAAACATAAAGCCACATGGATCCCAAACAGTGCTGCAAAACCCTGGTCTTTCCTTAACCAAAAATGCAGAGATAGAATGTACAATGATATGCCATAGAAATCCCTAGTGTCCAACCCTGAAAATGACTTAAGAATTACATGATATAGACTAGCCCAACCCATTCCCTTGCCTCTAGGGGTCGAGCTCATCATTCTAGGAGCTATTTCAACCAATTCTAAACAAAGCACTAAAATCTAGGCAATCAAAACAACTTGCCTCTATAAGGTAGGAAACTGATTCATTCATTAAATTTTCACTTTTTAGTGAATGAATCCTCTAGAACAAGTAGATAAGTGTAAACATTACATCATGTTTATCCAATTACATCAAGATAGATCAAAAATTACATCAAAAAGAAAAACTAGTCAAACTGGCCAAATTTCTGAGCTGGAAGGTGAAAAATTGAGCAAAAATCCTCTATGCGCTGCGCCAAATCCTCTATGCGTCGCGCCACTTTGAGGTTGAGTTGGAGGCACTTCTTAAAGTCCAAATTGAGCCCAAGATAGCTCATTGGAAAGAACTGCCTATCTACCTTCCAACCCAAGTGGAATTTTTCAATTTGGAAGTCATTTTCCCCTCCAAAACTGCAATCACCCAGGACTGCTTCCTGTATGTCAAAATAGGGGCAGAGAGGTCATTTTGTGAGTGTTTTTGACCTCCTGAGGACTCAAAACTTGCCCAAACTTCTTGGCCATGCACCAAAAGTCATGATTTTTCATTCCAAATCCAATGATGTAAACTTTTTGCAATTTGGAGCTCCCTATCAAAAGCGCGCGCCACGTGGCGCAGCGCATAGGGAGAAAAACCCTATTTTTTGTGCCAAAATTTGTCAAAATGCCAAAAATGCCCAAAATTTCTTGAAATTTGGGCTGGAGCTTCTTCATTAAGTGTCATGCTGGGCTAAAGAGGCTTCAGCCAATATCTAAAGACGATCAAGCTCCCTTTGCCTCTTTTGCTTCCTTATTGCCTTCTTTAGTTTTGCCTTTAAATTCCTGATTTGTGCCTTGCAGATCTTGTTCCGTGCCATGTAGTGGAAAGCCATGTGTCTCAACAATGCATGGTCCTTATCGTCCTTGTCCATCAGTCTCTCCAAGTGGATGTTGATTTTCTCGAGATTAGACTCCCGATCCTCATTAATCTCTTGCTCCAATGACGTGAGCTCAATTCTTCTCCTTTGTGCAGCTTGGCGATTCTCACGGATGTTTTGTAACTCCATGATTGCTTGCTGATCTTCAAGCTATTTTTTCCTCTACTCCAAGTATTTCATAGTCCACTTAGCTCTCTCCAAGTCAAGGGATAAGGCTTGGATCTCTATTTGCTGCTCCTGGATGCTCTCCCTATGTTTGGCACTTCGTGGGCCCGTAGCTGTATCATCATCATGAATGAGAATGAAGTCGGTCTCTTGTTCACCTGAAGGCCCCTCATCCTACATTGGCCTCTTGCCTTTGTCCTGTACTTGTGATGCTGATGGAGGAAGTGAGGCCCCTTCCACCCCGGGTGGAGATAACACTCGCTTCGCTGTTGCAAACAAATGTCTAGTGCCCCTCTGATATGTGATGAATACTAGCACACTAGCGGTCTCATGGTGCTCATACTGATGAGAAGATCCACCTGTCTCATGCTTAACCTTTGATAATCCCTGTGAAGCTCTGAAGAAGTCACGAGAGAGGAAACAAATGAAACAAAGGATTGTTAGGAAGGGGGAAAGTAGTAAGGGATTAGGGACTATTGGGACTATAGGGATTAGGGAAATGTAGGAGGGTTTTGAGGAATTTGATGTAGGATTTGATGTATAGGGTTAGGAATTTTTGTTTAGGGTTTGAGGTGTGAGATTAGAGAATTTGGAACAGAGCATTTAGGAGAAGGAATTAATGAGCTTAGGAGGGGAAGGAAATTAGGGAATGATAAAAACAAGGGAGGAATGGGAAGGAGGAGTGACTTTGGTAGCAAAACAGTGAATTGTGGAAACCACAACAATTTCTTTTGAGACACATTGAAGTAGGGTTTGGATTTTTGTTTCAATCATTAGCATCCATAAACCACCATCACTCAGCACAAAAATGGATGAAACATCAAGATGTCGACCCTAACTGGAAAATCCACGCAAATAAATGGCAATTTGGAGAAATTTCAAACATTTTTGGGGTTTGGACTGTATGCGCCGTGCCGCATACCCAATGCGCCACGTCGTCCCAGTGCGCCGCGCCTAAGGAAATTTACACTGGGTTTCTCCTCCCAGTGCGCCGCGCCGACCCAGCTTCATCCAACTTCACCCAATTTCACTCTTACGCACCAAACTTTCTTTGAATAGTTTACTCTTTGCTTCTTGGCATGCAAATAAATTTCTCAAAATGGAAAACCTCTCATATAGCCATGGATTTTGATTTTTCTTTTCTCAAACACATTTTTGTAATGTTTACACTTTGGCACTTTTTCACAAGTAATACAAATTCTGTCTTTTTGTTTCCTCTTTAATTTTAGCTTGAATGATGAATCTTTTGGTTATTTTTTGCAGGGATAGCTGACATAGAATTTGGCAAAGCCAACCAGGGCTACGTCTGAAGAATTCACAACTGAAGGAGCTTTGAGAATTACATATTTATTACAAAGATAAAATGGATGATTTTTCTTCAAAATAGAGTTTTGAAGAAGAATCATGATCAAGCATAATGACAATGAAATTTATATCATGAAAACTTATTTCAAACCTCCCTCATTTGCTTGCTAGTATTATTGGACACTTTGAAGACCAAACCCTAAACCTAATGACTGACATGACTCTTGGCTGACCAAAAGACCGTCCATAATGAGTGTAAAATTGACTTTGATGAACTTTAATGCTCAGACACGAAACAATAGGTACATGACATGAGGGAAGTACGGAGACAAGACCCTTCCGTCAGAAGATCAATGCTCCTAATGGAATGCAGATGATCGAGCTAAATGAGACACCTAAAATGCAACAAAAGAGGTTTTGATCTCTGACGGAGGGTTGAATAGAACGACTCTAACATTGGCTCCAATGGGGATGGTAGCTCCTTGGAGGTGCCAAGAACTACAGATCTTGGAAAGCAGACAGTGCCTCTTCCATTAGGCATGGGTTCGATGACTGGACAAAACCACACAAGATTTGTTAACTCATTTATTGATCGAAAATTGGACTCAAAACTAAAATTGAAAACCATAATAAAACCAAACATGACTAAAACATAACTAACAAACCTACTCTAAGTTTTCCTTTCACCCTCGATCAAGTGAAATGGAACAACCAATGCAACCATGTTAGCATCCTGGCTGCTATTTGAATTCTCCGCAAGTGCTCACTTAGGAACAACAAGAGAAAACTACTGAACAACAACTCCCATGGAAAGGCAGAATCAAGTTGACTGCTGATAAACTTGCAAAGCATGAATTGACTGGATGACTTTAAGAATATTGCGAAAGGATCTTCATAAGCATCGCTATTGATTTCCATTAACACATTACTGCTCTGGTACAAGTAATCGACATAGCTAGATATTAAGATTTTCCTCACATCTGTGTTGTATTTCTTTGGTGATAGCAGCAGGCTGTCAAAAGGGTCCTGAATTTCGTGAATAACCAAACTCTATTGCTGATTCCAAACAAAACAAAAGTCTCCTTTATCAATCTCCTCATATGGATACAAACCTTGATATGGACTTTGTAATGAAAAATCTATTAAACAAGACAATGAAGGAGACTTTTGAATAAGATTATTATCAACATTCTTTTCTGGCACATGGTTAGCCAATGGGGAAGAAATTTTACAACAAATATCGTCCAACACACGAGCAATAGGATCATCAAAAATTTGAGAAGACTACTGCGATGCATCCATTAAAATTGTATGACATCCTACTGGCTGTTCATCTTTTTCTTTAGAGATATTACAAAGATTCTGCCTTATAAACTGAAATGCTTCGAAACAAAAGGGTACAGAATCCTCTTGCATCATTAGATCATGTATTTCGGCTGCCACACCTTCATCTATAATCTGACCTTCATCTTCAACATTAAAACTGAGAGATTGTTGATTTCCTACAAGTTGTTCATTTGAAGATTTACTACGCAATTTACCCTTCAAAAATTGAAATGATTCAAAACAGAAAGGTAGGGAATCTTCTTGTATCATTTGATCATATGTGCCAGCTTTCATGTCATCATGTGCAACTTGACAATCAATGGCATTTGGGGGATGGAAATCTGAATATGAGAAGTCTTGAACAAGGTTTTTATTGCCTTCAAGATGGTCCAGATCAAGACTTGTTGACAGTTGATTTATGATTGCAAGGAAGTTGTCTCTGATGAACTGAATGAATCAAAACAAAAAGGCAAAGATCCTTCACTTCAAAATTTGTTGCACTTTCCTCGTCATTGTCATAGCTGATATGCATCGTTTGATCACTGTATTCAAGCTGCTGAAAACGAACTTCCTCCTCCCACAAACTAGATGTTGATTTGTCTGCAAGATTAGCTTCTGTTTGGAGGATATAATCATCATCATACTGATCAAACTGAGGCAAATCATCGGTATAAAACACATCATCAAGCATAAATGTCATATCAACAGATC
Organism: Pinus tabuliformis; assembly: GCA_031772625.1. Lineage (NCBI taxonomy): Eukaryota > Viridiplantae > Streptophyta > Pinopsida > Pinales > Pinaceae > Pinus > Pinus tabuliformis. The sequence goes on from CM062817.1 coordinate 619,920,453, forward strand.
TCTCTTCTCCAAGATGATCTACAAAACAATCAATATCAGATCTATGACAACTGGGATAAGAAACAAAATGTTTTGGAGCAGCCATTTGTTCTTCTTCGATCAATGAGCCATGGGCTTGAACATTATAATCATTCCTTGTAGTGATTTTTTGCATCATCTCTTCCACTGCACTTACCAAAATGTCGAGCTTTACCTCTAAAGATCTCGATTCCTCCGGATCTATGTTTTTCATCTCTTCTTCTTTCAACCTTGCCCTTCGGATCAGCAGATGAGCCTCTACATTTACTGCACTGTTCTGCATCTCTTCAAGTGTTGCAATGTTTCTTTCTCTCAGTTGAAACTCCATTTCTGGATCAAAGGCACCCAGATAGTGCAAGAGAGTGGATCTAGGAGGAGGTCTTATATCAATTGGGATCGAATAATAAACTTGGTTAAATCTGGCAGAAAATTGTTGTACTGTCTCTCCTGGAACTCTTTTCAGCTGGTTATACTCTTCTATAATCAAGAAAAGGTTCATTCCGATCATCCACATGTCGATAAAAACTTTGATGAACTGCCAGAAATCTAAGATGCTTGCATCAGGCAGGGTTTTGAACCAACTCTTGACTTTGCCTTGCAAAGAAAGAGCAAAAAGCCTTATACTGACATCTTCTTCATCAACTTCAAATAGATCAAGAAAAGTCTCAACATTCTGCACATGTTGCTCTGTGTTGACATTCTTACATTCACCATCAAACCTCAGCAAGTATAGATCATAGTTTTTGGGGAAAGCATGAAGAACAGAAGGTAAAACAAGAGGTTTATACCTGTTTGGGACTATACAAGGTGTAGGAGTATATACAAGAGTGACGGGATTAGGTTTTTTTTCTTTAGGCTCATCACGCTGAAGAGAGTCATCATGAGATGTGGGAAAAGTAAGGAGGCCAGGATCAAAGGGAAACTCAGTATTTACATTTTTTGAATAGATTGAGTGAAGATTTTGATCACCTTTATCATACAACAAATTCTGAAAAACTTTCAGGACAACTTCAAGAACAGCAAAGAAGTAATTTACAAGAAAGCAGAGTAGATCCTGAATACCATTCCACTTTGGATACCTGGACTTCGTGTAAGATCCTTCCATTTTCTCAGAGAAAGAGTTAGTCTTCCAGTAGAGCCTTTACAGTAGTCACCAGGTGAATGATTTTAACCTTCTTATGTCTGATCATTGTCCACCATCAACCATTATATCTGAACTTGATACATGTACTGGGGTAATAAACAAGTTAGATGTCACGTTTACAAGCTAGACCAGAGATTGACTGAAGCAACGTTTATCTACGTGTGCTAATGCAAAGCAAAAGCGCTTCAAAGGCTACCTGGCATAACTTTAGGCTCCATTTGTAGCTTATAAAACAAATGACATCAACAAGCAAACCATGTTCTTCCCTAGTATGGTTGCCACTATGTTAGGGCCTAGATTTGCCGCAGGCTGGAAAGGCAAGGGTCTAGGTCCACATCAAACCATGCTCAACCTCGTAGCTAGCCCTACGAGGACAGGAGAGGGCTCTCTCCGGGTCGACTCGGTAAAAGACAAGCGATGGGGCTCGAGATGACTGAAATAAAAGCTAATTTTAGGCTAGGTATGAAGTGCAAGGGTTTGATTTAAGTTTTTTTGGGGTTTTGTGCTGGAAACAGGGAAAGGAAAATTAGGCTCGGGGATGAGGCACAATTTCTGTAGAGTTCTGATTGGGGAAAGGAAGGAAATCGTTTTGATGCTTTAAAGCGAGTGAATGGATAGATCAGACTGGTTAGGAACTAAGGAGAGCAAGAGAGTCTCAAGAATTCTCCTTAAACGGATGAAAACATGGAAATTTAAACAAATTCAAAGGCAGAGCATAGCAGTTAATGGATTCTACCTTAATCACTCATTTGTTCAAATTTAGAAGAAGAGACAGGAAAATGATACACATAACACTAATGAGCTTACAATTACTTAGAGAAGAACACCATAAAAACATAAATCCACATGGATCCCAAACAGTGCTGCAAAACCCTGGTCTTTCCTTAGCCAAAAATGCAGAGATAGAATGTACAATGATATGCCAAAGCAATCCCTAGTGTCCAACCCTGAAAATGACTTAGGAATTACATGATATAGACTAACCCAACCCATTCCCTTGCCTCTAGGGGTCGAGCTCATCATTCTAGGAGCTGTTTCAACCAATTCTAAACAAAGCACTAAAATCTAGGCAATCAAAACAACTTGCCTCTATAAGGTAGGAAACTGATTCATTCATTAAATTTTCACTTTTTAGTGAATGAATCCACTAGAACAAGTAGATAAGTGTCAAAATTACATAATGTTTATCCAATTACATCAAGATAGATAAAAAATTACATCAAAAAGCAAAACTAGTCAAACTGGCTGAATTTCTGAGCTGGAAGGTGAAAAATTGAGCAAAAATCCTCTATGCACTGTGCCAAATCCTCTATGCGTCATTCCACTTTGAGGCTGAGTTTGAGGCACTTCTAAAGTCCAAAATTAGCCCAAGATATCTCATTAGAAAGCCTTGCCTGTCTACTTTCCAACCCAAGTGGAATTTTTCAATTTGGAAGTCATTTTCCCCTCCAAAACTGCAATATTCCAGGACTGCTTCTTGTGTGTCAAAATAGGGGCAGAGAGGTCATTTTGTGAGTGTTTTTGACCTCCTGAGGACTCAAAACTTGCCCAAACTTCTTGGCCATGCATCAGCAGTCATGATTTTTCATGCCAAATCCGATGATGTAAAATTTTTTCAATTTGGAGCTCCCTAGCAAAAGCGTGCACCACGTGGCGTGGCGCATAGGGAGAAAAACCCTGTTTTTTGTGCCAAAATTTGTCAAAATGTCAAAAATTCCCCTGGAGCTTCTTCATTAAGTGTCATGTTAGGCTAAAGAGGCTTTGGCCAGTATCTAAAGATGATCAAGCTCCCTTTACCTCTTTTGCTTCCTTATTGCCTTCTTTAGTTTTGCCTTTAAATTCCTGCTTCGTGCCTTGCAGACCTTGTTCCGTGCCATGTAGTGGAAAGCCATGTGTCTTAGCAATGCATGGTCCTTATCAACCTTGTCCAACAGTCTCTCCAACTGGATGTTGATTTTCTCGAGATTAGACTCCCGATCCTGATTAATCTCTTGTTCCAATGACGTGAGATCAATTCTTCTCCTTTGTGCAGCTTGGCGATTCTCACGGATGTTTTGTAACTCCATGATTGCTTGCTAATATTCAAGCTGTTTGTTCCTCTACTTCAAGTATTTCATAGTCCACTTAGCTCTCTCCATGTTAAGGGATAAGGCTTGGATCTTTGTTTGCTGCTCTTGGATGATCTCCCTAAGTTTGGCACTTCGTGGGCCCGTATCTGTATCATCATCATGAATGAGAATGAAGTTGGTCTGTTGTTCACCTGAAGGCCTCTCATCCTGCATTGGCCTCATGCCTTTGTCCTGTACCTGTGATGCCGATGGAGGAAGAAAGGCCCCTTCCACCCCGGGTGGAGATAACACTCGCTTCGCTGTTGCAAACAAATGTCTAGTGCCCCTCTGATATGTAATGAATTCCAGCACACTAGCGGTCTCGTGGTGCTCATACTGATGAGAAGGTCCACCTGTCTCATGCTTAACCTCTGATAATCCATGTGAAGCTCTGAAGAAGTCACGAGAGAGGAAGCAAATGAAACAAAGGATTGTTAGGAAGAGGGAAAGTAGTAAGGGATTAGGGACTATTGGGACTATAGGGATTAGGGAAATGTAGGAGGGTTTTGAGGGATTTGATGTACAGGGTTAGGAATTGTTGTGTAGGGTTTGAGGTGTGAGACTGGACAATTTGGAACAAAGAATTTAGGAGAAGGAATTAATGAGCTTAGGGGGGGAAGGAAATTAGGGAATGATAAAAACAAGGGAGGAATGGGAAGGAGGAGTGACTTTGGTAGCAAAACAGTGAATTGTGGAAACCACCGCAATTTCTTTTGAGGCACGTTGAAGTAGGGTTTGGATTTTTGTTTCAATCATTAGCATCCATAAACCACTATCACTCAGCACAAAAATGGATGAAACATCAAGATGTCGACCCTACCTGGCAAATCCACGCAAATAAATGGCAATTTGGAGAAATTTCAAATGTTTTTGGGCTTTGGACTGTATGCGCCACGACGCATACCCAATGCACCGCGCCATCCCAGTGCACCGCGCCTGAGGAAATTTACACTGGGTTTCTCCTCCCAGTGTGCCGTGCCTCTCCAGTGCGCCACGCCACTTGCTCTATGCGTCGGGCCGACTTGGCTTCATCCAACTTCACCCAATTTCACTCTTACGCACCAAACTTGCTTTGAATAGTTTACTCTATGCTTCTTGGCATGCAAATGAGTTTCTGAAAATGGAAAATCTCTCATATAGCCATGGATTTTGATTTTTCTTTTCTCAAACCCATTTTTGTAATGTTTACACTTTGGAACTTTTTCACAAGTAATACAAACTCTGTCTTTTTGTTTCCTTTTTAATTTTAGCTTGAATGATGAATATTTCGATTATTTTTTGTAGGGATAGTTGACATAGAATTTGGCAAAGGCGACTAGGGCTACATTTGAAGAATTCACAATTGAAGGAGCTTTGAGAATTACATATTTATTACAAAGATAAAATGGATGATTTTTCTTCAAAAGAGAGTTTTGAAGAAGAAACATGATCAAGCATATTGACAATGAAATTTATATCATGAAAACTTATTTCAAACCTCCCTCATATGCCTACTAGTATTATTGGACACTTTGAAGACCAAACCCTAAACCTAATGACTGACATGACTCTTGGCTGACCAAAAGACCATCCATAATGACTGTAAAATTGACTTTGATGAACTTTAATGCTCAGACACGAAACAACAGGTACATGACATGAGGGAAGTATGGAGACAAGACCCTTCCTTCAGAGGATCGATGCTCCTAATGGAATGCAGATGATCGAGCTAAATGAGACACCTAAAATGCAACAAAAGAGGTTTTGATCTCTGATGGAGGGCTGAACAGACCGACTCTAACACAGTTAAAGAGTAGGTTGGAGAAGGAGCATCAAAAATTGGTCTAAAACCATGATGTTGAGCCAGGAGTGCAAAGGCGGGCCCTTCAATTCGTAGATAGCCTGATAACCATAAGGAGGATACCAAATGATGGGGCTACGAAACCGACATCCTAACCAATAACGTCCTTCTCTAAAAATAAGGTTGTTGTGGGTGGCAAAATGGGCCGCAGCTGCTTTAAAATTCCTGTAATTAAATGGCTCCCTATCCTACACACTACTAGTGGAGACCGTCCACCTGAGCTTGGATGCAGCCAAAGAGCTTTCTTGAATGGAGTGAAAATATGATACTTTGTTCTGTACAATCTCCTTATGAATTGGCCCCAAAATTTTAATCACCCTTTCCCTTATCATTAGACTCTTATGGTTGGCAGGAATTTGTAAAGGGTGCTTGGGTTCACTTCTCACCCAAAGATCCAATCCATGTTCTTGTCTTTGGAATGCATTATGAGCTTTAAACCATTTAATTTGTTTAACTACAAACGAGATAAAGGCTTGGAATTGAACATCTCCTACAAAAGGGTTGGGGTTCTTTTCCACCTCGTTCTCTTATACAAAATTATGCAGGTAAAATTCACAAAGAAGCCTTTGAACTTTTACACCATGTTGTTTGCAACAATTTATAAAATCTTCAATTGTTCTTAATTCAATTGGTTTTCTAGCTCTCATGGATTTAATTTTCAACAATAGGTATCGTTATAACAAAAACAAGTCATAATTGGTGGCGGGAGACCTGCATGCCAAGACATTTGTATATAGTGCGCAGATGGTGTCTGTTTGGCCTATGACCCTATCTAGTTTGAGCTTGATTTTCTCTATTTTCTCTTTTGCCTTTCTGTATCTATCGAAAGTCTCGCTCTTTGTTGCATTCATTTCCCAAAGTTGTCTCTGTAGCTCTTGATATTTCTGTTGGGAAACGGTTTCCTGTTCAAGTCATTCCATCGCGAGCTGAGCTTGTGCCAGTTTTTCTTAAAGATTGAGTATAATGGGGTCATTGTGTGTCAGGAAGGATTTGGCTTGTATACTTGTTTGAGTGCTTATGCTATGAGAAAGGATGTTTTTTGTCTAAATTTCTTTATTATGGGAGGTCCAAACCTTCGTCTAAGTAACCATGCTATAAGAGGGTACATCCTCTGTCTGAGTAGCTACGTCCACTAAAATTGCATGATGTTCCTCTTGAGTGATGAGTGGTTGAGTGGGTATGGGCTTAGTTTGAGTTCCTATAGCCCTACCTTTATATAACTCTATTTGTACGGCCACATTTACTATTTCCGATGTATTGTCCAGAACCTTTCCCACTGTGATTTCTTTTATTTTTCTTCTGAGCCTTTTGACTATTTTGCGAAGCTTTTGTTGTTATTTTCTTAGCTTCTTCAATTTGGCTCTATACCTTTTTGGAGGAGTAACTGTTCCGCTAACAGTCTCATTAATAGCTTCTGCTTCTAAACGGCCTGGTTGTTCACCGTGGCTCTGTTCTAATAAGATCATTTCTCCAAATTGATTATCAGCTTCCCGAATTATCTCTGTCTCTACTTCTTCTTCTTGGCCTATGTTTTCTATGTTTAGGCCTACCTCGTTGTTTTCCACTGGGAGTGTGTCACCAGATTGGTTCTTTGCTTCTTGAATGGCCTCTGCATCTATTTCTGCTTCATGGCTTACATCCTCTGAGGGAGATAGAATTCTTGTATGGCTAGAATTCCTAGGAGATTGGGTTTCTCCTAGGTTAAGATTGAGTAGTCCTTCAGGCTGCATGTAGAAATTCATGTTGGCCAGGACCTGGGCCATCTCAAAATTGTGCAACAAATCCCCTTGGGGATTCATATTTGGTGTTGAGGGAAGTCCCAATTCATTTCTTTGTTCATCTCTAGAATGCCCTGTTCCTTCCTCAGGTTCTGATTTAGGGTTATCTTGTCCTTCTAACTCTAGTTGCAAGTATTGTTCACTTATTGGGCTGGATAATTCTATGGGTTGACTAGCATTGCCTTAAGGATTTTCAGACACTCCATGTTTTGACCTCAACCTTGTGGATTGTCTGTGTTTGTGAGATATGCTTCTTGAAAGGGCAGTCCTCTTTCTTTTTGGAACAGGGTTAGGTGCTGGCATGGCTAATCCTCCTTCGAGGGCTAATATTAGATCATCCCAGGTTGATTGTTGATAGGAAAGGTTATAGCTAACTATTAACCTGATCAAACAATGGTGGCTAACTATTGTTTCTATGTGTTCGGACCGTCTTAGCCTCTTGACAGTGTCATGCAGTAATGAATTCAACAGTGCAGGTAAATTAACAGAGCATTTTTGTTTTAGAACTACTAAAAGTTTGAGTTGTCGTGGCCTTACCACGTCTTTATGCCCATCACAGGTAATATAGTTCTGGACAATTTGTGCCAATTCTCCCCATGGCTCTCTAAGAGAAGATGGCTGAATGCCTTTTCCTTCTTGATTAGCTCCTGTCCTTCATCCCTAAAAGCCTCTATAGCGTCCTGCAACTTTAATCGCTTACCAGCCCATACTGGTCCTTCTGCTGGCAATACAGACACTTTTGCTATCACCGCGTCTGATATAGTGATTTGTCTGCCTCTTTCCACAGATTGTCCATTCTGTAGATTTCGTAAAAATTCGATTTCCTCATTGGGGGGTTGAAATCTCATAAAATATGCTATCCATCCTGCGTGAGCTAGAATTTCCCTGGCTTCATCAGAGACCGCCAGTGTTAAAGGTTCTCGACGCATTGTCCTTCCTCCCATGATGCTTGAATTCTACAAATGATTAGTGTAGCAGAGAAAGCACAACAACAAATAGAGTCAAGTGAGGGAACAACAAATGGTTGTAATGGCTCTATCAGGTGATACTTTATAAACATAAATACCATTATCGAGGACTATTATAATGCCACATGATTTGTGATCATGGGATGTCATATTGTTCTACAAAATCAAATGAAAAGATGATAGTGCATGCGTAAGTATATTGGAGGTCCTCGCCCCCCTTCAAAATAATAGGTCACCTACGACCGAATGAATGAAAGGAAAACACACTGGCAGTGAAGTACAGGGGTGATGGATTGGGCAATGATAGTGGCAAGGTATGCATATTAATGAAAGGATCATATAGGATATTGGAGTGATGAAAACAAGGAGTGTAACGAGAATTATCAATAAGTGATAAGTTGCCATGAGGTGATGCAATAAAGAAAAAGGACAACATACACAGGAAATAATACTTTACTGCCATTATTTCACTTAACTATTGTGATTGATTAAAAATATTAACTCATGCATAAAGGTTCATGGTAAATTAGGAGCATAGTCTCTTCGTAGAAAGATGAGAACATAGGAAGAGTGCATTATAATAATTATTGATGTAAAATAAAACTTCAATACCATCAGAAGAGTTTCTGTTGCCTGCAGGTGTCTATAGCCTCGACAGAGATGCTTTCTAACCCTTGGGAACCATGGTCCTCTATGTATAATTGGGGAAGTGTATTATGATATCCACAGGCTAGAGTTGGCCCGGGAAATACTAGAACCTAGAATCATACAAAAGTGCCCAATCACCTTCATGGAATATCTTTTTATTGATGAGGGCATCATGCCATTTTTCTCTTTGTTGTTGGATCAGTGCCGTATGTTGAAGAGCTGATAGCTAGATTTCATCCAATTCATTAATTTGATGTAGTCTCTTAACCTGTGCTTCATTCAAATCCAGGCCTACTTCTTGGGCTATCCTCAATTTCTGAATTTCAAATTCTATTGGGAAGATAGGTTCTTTGCCAAACACTAGTTGATATGGGGAGTGTCCTGTGGTATTCCTCCAAGTCGTGCAATATTCCCACAGGGCTTATGGAAATCGAGTAGCCCAGTCACGTCTACGCGAGGTGATTGTCTTTGTTAGTATGGCCTCGATTACTTTGTTGGTACTTTCTACCTGGCCATTTGCTTGCGGGTGGTATGGAGATGTGATTCTGTGTAAAATGTGATGATTTTTTAATGTAGTAGCAATCTTATGGCCTACAAATTGTGGCCCTCCATTCGTAATTATTTCTTTGGGCAAGCCATACCGCACGAAAATTTGGGAAAGAAAATGGATTACTGTGTCCTTTGTTGCCCATGGTAATGCTTCTCCCTCCACCCATTTCGTCACATATTCCGTTGTAACCAGTATATATATCTTTTGATTAGATGATGGGTTTATTGGACCAATAAAATCTAATGCCCATCATTCAAAAGGTTCGATGACTAACTGTGGATGTAGGGGCATATCGTCAGACTAGCCAGGGCGACCCATTCTTTGGCAGCTATCACATGCCTGGACAAATTTCTTGGCGTCCTTAAAAATGGTGGGCCAATAATAGCCCATCTGTAAGACTTTATGTCCAGTCCTGCGGTCTACAAAGTTTCCACCACAAGGTCCATCGTGGCAGGATTTTAGGATGTCATATATTTTGTCTTCGCTGACACACTTGCGGATATGCATATCTGCTCCTGTGTGAAAGAGGTATCCTTCGATCCAGGAGAACCTTGTGCTACGTTGCACTATTGATTTTCTTTCTCTAGGCATCAGGTGCTTGGGTAATTTTCCCATTGCTAGGTAATTCGCAACATTTGTGTACCATGGTGTTTTCATAGTTACAACAAATAAGTGCTCATTAGCGAACTGGTCTTCTACTGCCACTGTGTCATCTGTTTTTGGCACACGTGAGAGGAAGTCTGCCACCACATTTTCCTTTCCTGGTCGATCGTTAATTGTTATATCAAATTCCTGCAAAAGAATTAACCATCGTATCACTCTTCCATTCGTAATATGTTTATTAGTTAAATATTTGATAGTAGAGTGATTAATATACAAAACCACAGGGTATCCTGTTATATAGTGTCTAAATTTGTTAATAGCATAGATTACAACAAGAAACACTTTCTCGGTCACAGTGTAATTCAAATCAGTAGGAGTTAAATTTTTGTTGATGTAGTATATCGCATAAGGTTTCTTATCTTCCGCTTGGCCAAGAATTGCTCCAATGGCCGTATCTGATGCATCAGATGAAATCTGAAATGGTAAATCCCAGTTCGGGCCCTGTAATACTGGGGTTGTTTATACTAGCCATTTTAATTCTTCAAAGGCAATGTCACATTTTTCAGTCCATATAAAATCGATATTTCCTGTCAAAGCATATAATGGTGTAGCGATTTGGGAGAAGTTCTTTATAAATCTTCGATAATATCTAGAAAATCCCAAAAAACTACGTACCTCAATTTGAGTGCAGGGGGTAGGTATTAAGAGGATTATCTGAATTTTTGTTGGATCTACGTGAATTCTAGCTGCTGAGATGTAATGACCTTGGATGAGGCCCTCAGTCATCATCATGTGGCATTTCTCATGGCTTAAGCAGAGCCTAGTAGCAATGCATCTTGCGGGACTTTCTCCTGCGTCTGTAATGCCGGCTCAAAGTCATCTCCATAGGGTGTAAAATCGTCCATGTACACCTCAAGTCCCTCGTTTATCAAGTCTGAAAAAATGCTGAGTATGGATCTCTGGAATGTGGCAGGTGCATTACATAGTTTGAAAGGTAATAACTTGTAAGAAAACATCCCCCAGGGGCAGGTGAAGGTAGTCTTATCTTGGTCTTCAGGGGTAATTTGGATTTGGTTGTAGCCACTGAAGCCTCTAAGAAAGAGAAGAATTTTTTACTTGCTAATGTGTCTAGAACTTGGTTGATGAATGGGAGGGGAAAATGATCTTTTTGTGTTGCTTTATTAAGCTCTTTGTAGTTGACACATATACACCACTTCCCATTCTTTTTAGGAACCACAACTAATGGAGAAACCCATTTGCTATCAGATATAGGATAGATGAAATTTACATCTAACAGTTTCTGTAGTTCGTCTTTAACAACATCCTTTAGGTGAGGGTTTAATCTTCATTGAGGTTGTCAAATGGGTCTCGCATCTTTCTGTGTATAGATGTGGTGCATACATAATTGGGGGTCAATCCCTTTCATATATGGGTAATCCCAAGTGAAAGCCTCTTTATATTTTCTAAGGAATTGAATAAGCCTCTATTGCTGGTCATCTATCAGGTTTTTGTTAATGTTTAAGACTTTCCTTAGCTCAAGTTCAATGGGTTTGCTGTTATAAACAATTGTTGTTGGTATTGTTTTGTCAATGACATCTTTTAAAGGATCTTCCTCAATTTTGTTATCCAAGGCTGCTTCAATCATGTGACATTTTAGATTAGATACGACATCTAGGTGGTTAATGTAAGTGTTAATAATGTCATCTTCTGTTTGATTCTTAAAATCAAGAGCATTTGCTACAGTTAGTGGTGATCAAATATTTTCAGTTAAATATGTTACAGGTTGTTTCCTAGTTTTTATTATAGTTAGGCTTGGCTAAGCTGGAGGATATAAAGCTAGGTTCTTCACATTACTCCCTCTTGCTATAGTCATACTGCTTGTTTGACAGCTTATATAAGCATCTACGGTTGGTAGCCAAGGTCTTCCTAATATTAGAGGATGTCCATCTAGCCAGTTTCTAGGATTAATAATCAAGAAATCTGCTGGGTATTCCCAAGAAACTACGGACACCATTACATCCTATAATGTCCCTTCTGGTTTGACAACTGATCGGTCAGCAAGTTCCAGCAAGGTCGTAGTTGGATCTAAGGCTGTGATGCCAAGTCTTTGACAGGTTGTTTTTGTGAGAATATTAATGGTTGCCCCTAGATCGACTAATGCATTGGGAAAGGAACATCCATTTATTTGTACTAGACTATAGGGTTTCCTAGGTCCTCATATTTCACTGGTGTTTCTCTGCCTGATAATAAATCAGACAAAGTTCTGACTACGTGGACAGTTGGTGTTGCTTTTATTTTCCTCATAGGCTTTTTGGTACATAATTCCTTAATGGTTTTTGCATAGATTGGAATGTCTTGAATAGCCTAGAGGAGGGGTATTTTTACACAATATTTTTTTAATTCTCGCAAGATATCGAAATCGGGATATTCGATTGGGCAAGGTATAATCAATCTTTCTGGGAATGGTGGAGAAGGGGTAATAGTTTGATTGTGTATTTTCTATTTGACTGTATTCTCTATTTTAGGTGTTTGTTCTACAGGTAGTGGTTCTTCTATTTGTATATTTTTATCACCGTCTAACTCGATTATCCGTCTAGACCTCAATTTGAGTTCATTATACTCTCTCAACTCAGTTTTCAGATCTAGCCCTTCAATAATTTGTATCGACTAGACTTGTCTATTATTGGGATTTAGGTTGGGCTGGGTTGGGAGTTGTGGTTGTAAATTGGGTTGAGGATTTTGTTGCAATGTGTAAGGTGCTGGTAGTGTAGGTTGAGGCAGGGGGATTATTCCTACTGGCTGGTTTGTAGGTCTTTGCTAGCTTGACTGCCAATTTTGGTTTTGTCAAGTGGAGGGGGGCCATTGAGATGGATATGGATTGTTCTGCCAAAATGGTGGAAATTAAGAGGAATTTGGCCAACTATTGTTTGGACTTCATTGATTGGACCAAGGTGGCATAGAAAATGTTTGTGGCGACCAATTAGGAAAAGGTGGCTGGTTTTGTGATGTAGCTCCTGTGTATTGCTGAGAATTATATTGTGAGGGTTGAAAGAATGAAGATGGGTTGGTAGGCATACCTGTTTGTCGTGCTTGCCATTGGCGACGTTGATTTAACAGGTAGACTGGTTCTGTTTCTTCCTCTACCTCTTTGAAGACCGCTTTTAATCTTGGGAGCGATGGGCAATTTTCTGTGGCATGTTCTTTAGTGCATATGGCACAGGTCTGTACCATATCTAGTGGACATTCTTTATGACTATGTTTCTTCCTACATCGAGGACAAAAAATCACCAGGTTATGTTCTGCTTCGGCCTGCTTCTGTTTGGCTTGCATCATGTCTAATTGTGTTTTCAAGGTTCCCAGGATATCTGTTTTGAAATATTCCAATAGTTTGTGGATTTTAGTACGAGTAATGATTCCGCCAGAGATTTTGCTATCCCTAGTGATCATATCATGTTCAATTGGTTTTAGTCTTGTACTACCCCTCGAGCACCTGATACGCAAATTAATAATGTTAGCATATTCTTCTTGATAGATATAACCTTTACCCATAATATTTAATGTCTCTATCCACTGGTCTTTCATCCCCTTAATCAGTGTGGTTTTTAGCACATTATCAGGCAGAGGTAGATTTGCGTAGGGAGAACTTTGGAGGTTATATTGGAAACGCTCCACATACTCTTCCAAAGTTTCACTAGGTCTTGCTAACATTTGGAATATCTCATCTTTTAGTTCTCTAGATTTGCAATAATCCTGATATTTTTTAAGAAAACAGTTTTCATTTGGTCCCAATCATTTATGGTGCCCCCACCTAGTCCCATAAACCAACACAGGGCTGCTCCCTTTAATCATTTATGGTGCCCCCACCTAGTCCCATAAACCAACGCAGGGCTGCTCCCTTTAAAGTGGAGGGAAACAACTTCAGTTTCTGGGGATTGGCGATGTAATCATAACCCCGACATAGGATGCCAAATTCAAATAGAAATGCATCCAGATCTTCTGACGTGATTCCATGAAATGTGAAAATATTTTGTAGAGGGATAGCTTTCATGGGTGTGTTGAGAGCTGTGTCAACAATAGGATACTGTAATGTAGAGGTCTAGGGTGATTGTGGATTATTGGCGATTTGATCAAAGATATGCTAGTCCCCTTTTGAGATCTTTGGGGCTAGAGAGTTATCTCTGGGTTGTCTAGAAGAGGTGGGAATGATCCTAACAACACTCCCTTGATCTGGGACACTGGGTGTCCTCTGCTCAATTACTACCTGAGGAGATCTAGGGTCCTCTATTTCCCCTGTTTCTCCTCCTTTACAAATGTTGCAAGAATTCCCATCTTATGAGGGAATTGGTAGTGAATTTTCAATGTCTTTGAAAACTCTGCTCAGTCCCTTTGGTTTTCCTGTGGACCTCAGTGTAGGCTACAGATGGTGAGCCTTTAGCTCGAAGGGAGACAGTAGGTTCTCTGGAAGCAATGGTTCGGGGACCTACTGATGGTTGAGATTCAACTTTTCTTGAGATGTCGTCAATAAAATTTAATCATCCAAGGGTTACTGGTCCGTTAGATTTTTCAGGTTTCAAATGTGGAATTGTATTATTTTTTGGTCTTTTCTTCTTAGTCATTCATGCAAAAATTCAAATGTTTACTTCTACCTTAAGTTCCTAGCAATTTTGCTAGAAAGCGGGTGAGGGAGCAGGCATTTTACTTGCTCCATATGCAATTTCTTACCTTCTATTTTTAATACCCAGTTCTCTCTCAACAGACAAACATCAAACACCTACTTCACTGTAATTATGCTGAAAAGCGGGTGAAGGAACAAGCACTTTACTTGCTCGTTACGTAGGTTCTTACCTTCCGTTTTCAATAACCAATTCTTTCCCAACATCAATTATCAGGTATACATCACTCTTTCTAAGATGGTAACACTCTCCCCTCCAACAACACCAAAATGTTGGTTGATAACAGGTGTCTTCTAAAACTCCTAATTACCCCACATTAATCATCAACCTGGGCAAGTCTTTTTATTCCAAGAGTGTACACAATATGTGCATGCTATGAATCCAGAGAGTAATGTTTCTTAAAAGCAAGTATAGACCTTTGATGCAAGAGTAAATGGATGCATCTAATAAACTCAAATTGCAATCATTAAAGGAAATATGAAATCTAAGATTCAAGACTCAAACCTCTACTGAAATTATAATCAAATCTCACATAAACAATTCAAGTAACAATAGCATCAGCTGAGAGCATAGTAACAATAACTCATCTCTTCTTAGCTGATTCAATCTAAATCATACTCAATCTCTATAAAGCAATCCAAATGGAAATGATATCAATCTGAGAGTTCGATAGCAATAACCAAACGCTTACAGTTGATTAAATCAATACGATTCACTATCTAAAGAATTGAATCTGGAATAAACAGAAATCAAATCAAATGATAGTGTTGTAAAACATGTAAATAAAATGCACTACCTAAATACAAGAAAGCGATAAATAGTGAATAAGATAAACTCATAGAAAACAGGAAAATTATCAAACCAATAAAACTTGTGAGAATCTGAAATATATAACACAAGGAAGCAGTTTAATCCACCAGAGGCTGGGCCCTTAGCCACCAGTGAAAATTATTGAGCTACCTCAGAGAATACGAATGAACAACAACTTAAATTATATATTAATCATTGAACTTAAATAGCATTACAATATGGTCGTGTTCTCCAATAGCATGAGTCTGTAAATTAAAATTACAATTTGAAATAACAGAGATCCATCGCCCCTTCTTCCTACAATTATTTTCTTTTATAGTCAGAAAGAGGTGAAAGATAAATGCGATCACTGATTGCTATCTTCAGACACCTTTCCTATTTCATGCTGATCCTCCTAATTCATCCTCTACCCTATCTGCAACTGATGCGTTCCATCCTTCGTTTGTTGGTTTATGTTGTTCCATCGTTAGGGAACAACAACTGTTCCTTTCGTCATTTTTCTGCATAAAGAGGAGTAAAAGTTAGTTACAATGGCTAAATCTTAACTGCGAGTAGTTCATCCATTTCTTATCATAATCCATCAATATATTAGCGTATTAAGATATGAAAAATATAATAAAAGAGGAAAAAGGTGATGAAATTAAGAGTAAATACATACCCATTTAGTAACTCAACAATCACCAGATCAGTCTCTACCCAAGTTGTCAAGGGCTCTAGAGCATTTGTTCCAAACTAAATATAGGACTAGTAACTCAACCCATAACTTCTGCATGGCTCCAGAGTACTTGTCCAATCAAGGGCTCTAGGACTAGTAACTCAACCCACCAAGGGCTCCAGAGCATTTCTCCAATCAATGCTTCTAGGACTAGTAACTCAACCGAGACTATTTTGGGGCTTCCAGAGTGTTTTTCCAACCAAGGATCCATGAACGAATAAATCAACCCACAACCATAAGAAACGTGAGCACCAATCGGAAAATAAAAGGGAAAAAATCCAACATCATGGCTATGAAGGAATTGGCAAGGTTAGGCAAAACCACTATCAATCTAGGGAATCCTCCATTCCAATGAGAGATCATAACCAATTGATCACATGCATATACTTGGATGCAAAAAATAGTGAGGACATCATACATGCAACTAGACACCTTCAAAGAAAACCCATTGTAGTTGTTGATATGGTTGTCCCCTTGCACTTTCCTAGTTTTCCTTTTCCTTCTTTCTCTAAATCCAATGTATGCCACAATTCTCCAAGAAAATCTGAGTGTACATGAGTGAGAGAGAGAATAGAAGATAGGTTCAAGCTAAAACTAAAAAAAGGGTGTGAACTGGTCATCAAAATCCTTTTTATCATTTAGGTCTCTATTTTCTTCATTTCCCTCTATTTTTCCTTCAATTTTACTCACATGCAATTCTATGACATTTCACCTTCCTTTTCTCTTATTTCTGTTTATTTCATAGATAAAATGCCAGTAAATGCATGTTTTTCTTTTCTAATCTCCATATCGATAAATTAAACAAGTGATACCCACCACTATGTTTTTTCCCAACATTTAGCTTGGAATCTATGTCCCATGACCTTGGTCTTAATTTTGCTTTGTTAACTCTATTACATGGATTTTTAACAAAATTTGTTACAAAACCCTCCCCCTTGTGGGAACACTTTCCTCAGTTTTTAATGACACTTATAAACCAACTAACACACGTTTCCCATGGAGCTTTATAACATAGTGCGATGCAACATTTACATCATATCCATCTGGTAAAAACACAATCAACATATCATGAACACCATATCGGCTATAGGATCTTTACAACATAGCTGGATGTGATATTTACAACATACATATGCATATATACATAAACATAAAATAACATCAAAACATATATCAAAGACAAACTACTCAATCAATGAATAGAGAAGGATACATAGCCCACATTTGATCATCCAAGTCCCATGTAGCTTCATTGGGCTGAATTTTCTTCCACTACACTTTAACTTGCTCAATTTCTCGATTTTGGAGCATGAGCATACTTTGCTACAAAATGCACTGAGGTTCTGAATGGAATTATCCTTTAGGTTCTACCTACAATACAAATCGGTTAATCACATGGTCAACATATTTTACATACTTCTTAAGCAATGAAACCTGGAAAAAATCATGGAATTTCATTGTTAGAGGCAGTGAAAGTTGGTAAGCCATTGTTCAAATCCTCTCAGGGATTTTGAATGGCCCACAATACCAAGTTCTATATTGAAACATGATTCAATCCTCAAGGATCTTTTCCTAGGCTTGATGTGCAAGTACACTTGTTCCCCAACTTGAAACTCCTTAAACAACCTGTGTTGAGATGCATAACTCTTCTTCCTATCTCGTGTTTCCTTTATATTCTTCTTTATTACCTATGTTTCCTATTCCATCTCTAAAACATGTCTGATACTATCAATACCCTATTCACTAGATAACTCCAATTGGTGGGATAGTTACAATTATGCCCGTAAAGTGCCACAAATGGAATCATCTTCAATGATTTCTGATACCCATTGTTATATGCTAACTCCACCAGTCAAAGATACTCACCCCACTTTTGTTGCTAATACATGATGTACATCCTCAACATGTCCTCCAAAATATTGTTTACCCTCTCTATCTGTCCATCTATCTGCAAATTCTAAGTGGTGGTGAAGGCCAACTTTTTCCCCAAGATGGAAACATTTTTTTCCAGAAATTAGAAGGGAACTTAGCATTCTTTTCTGATACAATATTCTTCGGTACACCATGCAACCTCAATATATCTCTGATGAAGACCTGTGCTACCTCAATAGCTAAATTCATAGACTTCACTGGAATGAAGTGAGTTAACTTAGTAATCCTATCAACCATAACCATAACAAAGTCATGTTGTCTAGAGGTCCTTAGCAAACTTGTAATAAAATCCATGGAAATTACCTATGATTTCCACTCTAGAATCAGAATCGACTATAGTAATCCACCTAGATTCTTACATTTTTCTTTTACATGTTGACAATCCAAACATCTGGCCACAAACACAGGGGCTTCTCTCAATGAACCTCTAACATACCATGTGCATTCATGGCATACAAAATAATACCCTTAATATGACTACATATTGGAAAATACCTTCAAAAATCACTTTATTTAACCCCCAACCAATATGAATCCAATACAACTTCCCAATTAAAAAATACCCTATTATCACTAGATATTGTAGGTATCCATTTTTTCATTAACATTTTTTTATACCCCTTTATATTTATATCCCTTTATTTTCATTAACAATGGTAAGAATATTTTGCACTGAGAAAGAATAACCTAAATACTAGGTAGCTGAAAGCTTGAAAGTTTCAATAAAAAAGAGGCAGATATAAGTTGGTTGATTTACAAATACATAATGTGGAAAATTTGAATATAAAATACATAGATTTTAACTCTCAATTGCATCTATCTTCTATTGAATACTGAAAAAGATACGCTAGAAGAGTCAAAAACAAAACCTCAATAACCAACACAATGGTACACCTTTCATCTCATTTATAAAATAAGAAGAGGAGAGAAAGTAAAATAAATATGGACACATGAAAAATCCTATCTGGTTGGACTTTGTCAAATCATAGCCCTAACATGATCACCTAGTGCACCATAGTTTCATGGTAAGAGTGTCAAGTAAGTGTTTCTCTTCCAAAATATGAATTGGTCCATGCAAGCACGTGTCCCTTCCTTGAGATCCGTGTCCTCTACCTAAGATGGGAATTTATCATGCATAAGTATTCTAATTGACTAAGGATCCACACCCTCTTAGTAAGAATAGATCACGCATGCTAAAAATAACAAAAGAAAATCTCTAATAATAGAAAAAATCTATCCAAAACTAATGTTTCTAAATTTGAAACAACATATCAACTAGAATTAACTGAAGTTGTTACATGCATTCCCTTAGCAAGCATGCACCCTCTTCCACACAATAGTCTATTTCACTATCTCCTGTGGTATGCATGTGCCCTATACCAAGCAATATTCAGTATCATTGTCTCCGTCACTTTCATTCAAATTGTTCATCACTAATGCAAGGAAAGAGTGAAGGTGTCATATCTATTGTATTCTCTACTTCCCCATCATTGGTAGGAGCACTAGATGAGAAACAGATAAAAAATATTAACACATGCATTAGACATAGATCGTAGAGGTATTAGTAATGTGATGCATGTCTGTTATGGAGAAAGGTTACTTGGGAGTTGGAGTGGAAGTGGGAAGAGAGAGTAGAAGTGGGAAGTTGGAGTTGAAACAGGAGTGAGGAGTGACATTTTCAAAAGTTCCCAGGTTGGGAGCGATTTTGGGAGTAAATTTTACATAATATATATTTGTATATATTTTGATGCAAATGTGTCAACAAAAACATGTAGAATGATTAATATGTGATAAAAAACATAAAAAACATGGATTAAACCATATAACATCATTCGTCTACTGTTGAGTCACGGAAAGGGTATGGGTTTACTATTAATCTCATCATGCTTTTCCTTTATTCTTATCTTTTCTATATCCTAATGCGGTAATATATTGAGAAATTATGGTAAGAAATGAAGGAAATATCTGCAGT
The DNA here is from genome assembly GCA_031772625.1 of Pinus tabuliformis. Classification (NCBI taxonomy): domain Eukaryota; kingdom Viridiplantae; phylum Streptophyta; class Pinopsida; order Pinales; family Pinaceae; genus Pinus; species Pinus tabuliformis. Next base: position 619,940,212 of record CM062817.1, read on the forward strand.
TATGATTTAGCTAATTATTAACCTTCTTTATGTAGGAAAACAACAAAAAGGACAATCGCTATTCCCTAATGAAGGAACAAAAAAGATCAACAAGAAAAAAGAAGAACGTGGCGGTTGTGGACAAGGCCAAAGGAAAATCAAAAGGATCAACGTGAGAAAGGAAAGGATGTCTGAAGTTAGAAATTTGTTGCGAATCCCTCAGGATCGAGAGATCCTGAGGGATCACATTTACCATTTATCTTTCACCCTTTCTGATTATAAATTGAGATGATTGTAAGGAGAAAGAGAGGAATCTCTATTGTTATTGAATTTGTAATTTTAATTACAGAATCTCGCTATTAAAGAACACAGTGATATTGTAATGCTACTTATATTCGATGATTAATACATAAGTAAAGTTATTGTTCCCTCAAGCTATAGGAGGTAAGATAGCAGTGTTCGCTGGCAGCTAAGGGCACAGGCTTTGGTGGATTTAACTGCTTTCTTTTTGTCATACATTTCCAATTCTCACAAGTGTGATGGTTTGATAGTATTCTTGCTTTCTATGATTTTATCTCCTTTGCTGTTTATTAATTTCTGGTGTTGACAGAATATCTTTGCTTTATGTAACTTACAGTATTGTCATTGATTCAATTCATTTTAGTTTTGGATTGAGTTACTTAGATAAATATTCCGCTTGATTTAATCAACTGTAAAGAGTATTATCTATTGCTATTGGACTCTTAGATTGATATCATTACTGTTTAGATTATTTACTGAAGAGTGAGTTTGATTCAGATTAAATCAGTTTAGAAGAGACGAGTTATTGCTACTGTACTCTCAGTTAATGCCATTGCTAGTTGAATTGCTTGAGTAAGGATTGATTATGATTTTGGTAGAAGATTGAGTCTTGAAGTTTAGATGTTATATTCCCTTTAATGATTGCAATTGGAGTTTATTAGATGCATCCGTTTACTCTTGTATTTAAATATCTATACTGTAATCTAGGAAAAATTACTCTATGAATTAATAGCAGCCACATACTGTGTACACTCTTGAAATAATAGGACTTGTCCAGGTTGATTATTAATGTGGGATAATTAGGAGTTTTAAAAGGCGCCTTTTATCACCCAACATTTTGGCGTCGTTGCCAGAGAGAGTGTAGACATTTATAAAGAGTGATGTACATCTGATAATTGTTGTTGAGGAAGAATTGGGTATTGAAGATGGAAGGTAAGAACCTACTAATGAGAAAGTAAAGTGCTTGCTCCTCTACCCGCTTTTCAGCACAATTACAGAAAACTAAAGTAGGTATTTGATGATTGTCTATTGAGAGAGAACTGGGTATTAAAAAAGGAAGGTAAGAACTTGCGTACGGAGCAAGTAAAATGCATGCTTCCCCACCCACTTTCCAGTAGAATTTTTAGGAACTTAGGGTAGAGATAAACATTTGAATTTTTTGCATGAATGACTAAGAAGAAAAGACCCAAAAAAAATCCAATTCCACTACCCAAACCTGAAAAATCTAAGGGACCGGTGACCCTTGGATGATCAACTTTCATAGAAGACATCTTATTGAAAGCCAAATCTCAGTCATCAGTAGGTCCTCGAACAGTTTCTTCCAGACAACTTACTGTCTCCCTTCGGGCCACAGGCTCACCATCTATAGCCTACGCTGAGGTCCATAGTAAAACAGAAGGAACTGAGCAGAGTTTTCAAGATATTGAAAATCCGCGCCCAAGTCCCTCACAAGAAGGGAATTCTTGTAATATTCATGAAGGAGGAGGAGAAACATGGGAAACAAAGGAACGAAGATCCCCTCATAGAGTAATTGAGCAAGGAACACTCAGTATCCCAGACCAAGGGAGTGTTGTTAAGATCATTCCCACCCTTCTAATCACCCTAGGAATAACTCTCTAGAAATCCCGGAAGGGTAATGGCATATATTTGATCAAATGGCCAACAACCCACAAGCACCCCAGACCTCTACATTACAATATCCCATCATTGACACAGCTATCAATGCACCCATGAAAGCTATCCCTCTCCAAAATATTCCCACCTTTCATGTACTCACATTAGAGGATCTAGATGCATTTCTGTTTGAATTTTATGTATTATGTCGGGGTTATGATTATAACATCTACCCTAAGAAACTAAAGTTGTTTCCCTTTACATTAAAAGGAGCAACCTTGCATTGGTTTATGGGACAAGGTGGGGGCACAATAAATGATTGAGATGAATGAAAACTGCTTTCCTTAAAAAATATCAGGACTATTGCAAATCTAGGGAATTGAAAGATGAAATATTCCAAATGGTAGCAAGACCTAGTGAAACGTTGGAAGAATATGTGTAACGTTTTCAATATAACCTCCAGTGGTCTCCCTATGCAACTCTGCCTTTGCCTAATAATGTGCTAAAAACTACATTGATTAAAGGAATGAAAGACTAATGGACAGAGACATTAAATATTATGGGTAGAGGTGATATATATCAGGAAGACTATGCTAATATTATTAATTTGTGTATGAGGTCCTCAAGAGGCAATACAAGATTGAAACAGTAGAACGCGACATGACCACCACGGACAACAAAATCTCTAGTGAAAGCATTACTCATGCAGAAATTGGAAACCTACTAGAGTAATTCAAAACATATATCTTGGGAACTTTGACAATGCAACTAGACATCATGCAAGCTGGGCAAAAGTAGGCTGAAGCAGAACAAAGCTTGGTGATATTTTGTCCTAGATGTAGGAAAAATCATAGTCATAAAGAATGCCTGCTAGATATGGTACAAACATGTGCCATATGTACCAAAGATCACACCACAGAAAGTTGCCCATCACTCCCAGGATTAAAAGCAGTCTATAAGGAGGCAGAAGAAGAAACAGAACTAGTCTACCTACTAAATCAGGGTCGGCAATGGCAACCACGATAAACAGGTACGCCTACTGTCCCATCTTCTTTCTTTCAACCCTTGCAATATAATTCACAACAATACCCAGGAGTTATGTGGTAGAACCAACCACCTTTTCCTAATTGGTCACAACAACCATTCTCTATGCCACCTTGGTCCAACCAATCAAATCAAAACAACAATTGGCCAAATTCCTCTTACTTCCCACCATTCTGGCAGAATAATGCATATCAATCTCAATGGCCACCCTCCACTTCACAAAACCAGAGTTGGCAGTCAAGCTGGCAAAGACCTACAAACCAGCCAGCAGGAACAATCCCCCTACCTCAACCTACACTGCCAGCACCCTACACATTGCAACAAAACCCTCAGACCAACCTATGACCACAACTCCAGCCCAGCCCAACCCAAACCCCAACAATAGACTGGTCCAATCTGTGCAAATTATTGAAGGACCAGAGCCAGAAACTGATTTGAGGGAGTGTAATAAGCTTAAATTAAGGTTTGGATGGATAATAGAGTCAGAGGGGGATAAAAATATATAAATTGAAGAGCCATTACCTATAGAACAAGAACCAAAAGTGGAGAATACGGTTAAATAGAAAACTCACGATCAAACTATTACATCTTTTCCACCATTCCTAGAGAAATTAATTATACCCCACTGAATCGAATATCCCAATTTAGATCTTCTAGGAGAATTGAAAATTTTGTGTGTAAAAATACCTCTCCTCCAGGCTATTCAGGACATTCCTATTTATGCAAAAACTATTAAGGAATTGTGTACAAAAAAGCTGAAGAGGAAAATAAAAACAACCCCAACTGTCCATGTAGTCGGTACTTTGTCTGATTTATTATCAGGTAGAGAAACAACGGTAAAATATGAGGACCCAGGAAACCCTATAGTCACAGTACAAATAAATGTATGCTCCTTCCCCAATGCATTAGTTGACCTAGGAGAAGCAATCAATACTCTCACAACAAAAACTTGTCAAAAGCTTGGCATTACATCCTTGGACCCAACCACGACCTTGTTGGAACTGGCTGACCGATCGGTAGTCAAACCAGAAGGCACATTACAGGATGTAATGGTGTCTGTAGATTCTTGGGAATACCCAACATATTTTTTGATCATCAATCCTTGAAACCGGCTAGACGGATATCCCCTAATTCTAGGAAGACCTTGGCTAGCAATCGAAGATGCTCACATAAGCTGTCGAATAGGTAGCATGACTATAGTAAGAGGAAGTAATGTGAAGAATTTAGCCTTATATCCTCCAGCTCAACCAAGCTTAACAACAATAAAAACTAGAAAACAACCTGTATCATATCTAACTGAAAACATTAGATCACCACTAACTATAGAAGATGCTCTTGAACTCAAGGATCAAATAGAAGATGAGATCATTAACACATACATTAACCAACTAGATGTCGTATCCCATCCAAAATTTCACATGATCGAAGCAGCCCTGGATAACGAAATTGAAGAAGATCCCTTGAAAGATATTAATACCAGTCAATACCAACAACTTCTATTTATAATAGCAAAACCATAGAAATTGAGCGAGGGAAAACCTTAAATATCAACAAAAACCTGACTGATGACCAGGAGCAGAAGCATGTTCAACTTCTGAGAAAATATAAAGAGGCTTTCGCATGGGATTAGCCAAACATGAAAGGGATTGATCCCCAATTATGCGTGCACCACATCTATACAGAGAAAGATGCCAGCCCCATTTGACAACCTCAATGGAGGTTAAACCCACACTTTAAAGATATTGTTAAAGATGAACTACAAAAACTGTTAGATGTAAATTTCATCTATCCTATATCTAATAGCAAATGACTTTCTCCATTAGTCGTGGTGCCTAAAAAGAATGGAAAGTAGCATATATGTTTTGACTATAGAGAGCTTAATAAAGCAACCCAAAAATACCATTTTCCCCTTCCGTTCATTGACCAGGTCTTGGACACATTGGTAGGAAAAAGATTATTTTCTTTCCTACATGGCTTCAGTGGCTACAATAAAATTCAAATTTCCCTAAAGACCAGGATAAGACTACCTTTACCTGCCCTTGGGGGACATTTGCTTATAGGGTCTTACCTTTTAGATTGTGCAACGCACTTGCCACATTCCATAGGGCTATACTTAGAATTTTTTCAGACTTGATAAACGAAGGGATCAAGGTGTACATGGATGACTTTACACCTTACGAAGATGACTTCGAGCCGACATTACAAATGCTAGAGAAAGTTCTACAAAGATGCATTGCTACTAGGCTCTGTTTAAGCCATGAAAAATGATACATGATGATGATCGAGGGCCTCATCCTGGGTCACTACATCTTAGCAGCTGGAATTCAGGTAGATCCAACAAAAATTTTAGATAATTATTTTAATACCTACCCCATCCACATAAACTGAGGTACACAGTTTCTTGGGATTTTCTGGATATTATAGGAGATTTATAAAGAATTTCTCTCAAATTGCTGCACCATTATATGCACTAACAGGAAATATCGATTTCATGTTGACTGACAAATGTGACATTGCTTTTGAAGATTTAAAATGGCTTGTATCAACAACCCCAGTATTACGAGGCCCAAAATGGTATTTGCCATTCTAAATTTCATCTGATGCTTCAAATACGGCCATTGGAGTAGTTCTTGGCCAGGAGGAAGATAAGAAACCTTATGCGATATACTACATCAACAAAAATCTATCTCCGACTGAGTTGAATTACGCTGTGACTGAAAAAGAATTTCTGGCTGTAATCTATGCTATTAATAAATTCAGACATTATATAACAAGATACCCTGTGGTTTATACTGATCACTCTGTTATTAAATATCTAGCTAATAAACATGTTACAAATGGAAGAGTGACAATATGGTTGATCCTTTTGTAGGAATTTGACATAGCAATCAAAGATCGACCAGGAAAGGAAAATCCAGTAGCAGACTTCCTTTCACATATGCCAAAGACAGATGAATCAGTAGCAGTGGAAGACTAGTTCCCTGATGAGCACTTATTTGCTGTAATCGTGAAAACACCGTGGTACGCGGATGTTGCAAACTACCTAGCAGTGCAAAAATTACCTAAGCACCTGACGCCCAGTGAAAGAAAACAAATAGTACATCATAGTACTCGGTTCTCTTGGATCGGAGGATATTTATTTCATACAGGAGCCGATATGTATATTCAAAGATGTGTCAGGGAAGACTAAATCTTCAATATCCTGGAAGCTTGCCACGATGGGCCTTGTGGTGGAAATTTTGCAGACAGTAGGACTGGCCACAAAATCTTACAAATGGGCTATTATTGCCCACCATTTTTAAGGATGCAAAGAAGTTTGTCCAGACATGCGATAGTTTCCAAAGAATGGGATGCACTAGGCAGTTTGATGAGATGCCCCTGCATCCGCAGTTAGTCATTGAACCTTTTGAATGATGGGTGTTAGATTTCATTGGTCCAATAAACCCATCATCTAATCAAAAGACATATATAATAGTCGCAACAGAATATGTGACTAAATGGGTGGAGGCAGAAGCATTACCGAGGGCAACGGAGGACTTAGCAATCCACTTTCTTTTCCAACTATTCGTGCGATATGGCTTGCCTAGAGAAATAATCACGGATGGAGGGCCACAATTTATAGGACATAAGATTGTTGTGACTTTAAAAAATCATCATATCATGCACAGAATCACAAATCCATACCACCCACAGGAAAATGGCTAGGAAGAAAGTACTAATAAAGTAATTGAGGCAATACTCACAAAGACAATTGCATCACATAGACATGACTGGGCTACCCGATTTCCAGAAGCCCTATGGGCATACCACACGACATGGAGAAATACCATGGGATATTCCCCATATCAGCCAGTGTTTGGCAAAGAACCTATCTTCCCAATCGAATTTGAAATTTAGACATTGAGGATAGGTCAGGAGGTAGGCTTGGACTTAAATGAAGCATAGATTAATAGGCTACATCAAATCAATGAATTAGATGAAATCCGGCTATCAGCTCTTCAGCATACTGCACTGATCCAACAACAAAGAGCAGAATGGGATGATGCCCTTATCAAGAAGAAGATATTCCACGAAGGTGAATGGGAACTTCTGTATGATTCTAGGTTCCAAGATTTCCCATTAAAACTCCAGACCAGATGGTTAGGCCCTTATGAGATACAAGAGGTGCATGATAATGGCACCCTCACATTAGCCACCATTAATGGGTCTGACTACTCTTTTAAAGTGAATGGACATCGAGTACGCCTCTATCACAAACTTCTTACTAGGGAGTCCTTTTGCCAACAGCTATGGTAAGATTCCACTATACAAATTATTGGTGAGGAGGGCAACCCATCCACAGCATGGGTCCAGTGAAGAACTTATTTGTTTTTTGTACATAAATTTTCTTTTCTGTTTGATTGAATATGCTTGTATAATAAATTGTATATAAGTTTGTTTTTTCTATTTTTCTCTTGCTGTTCCCTCCAAGGAACAACAATATTCGTGTGGATTTTCTTCTTGTTGTTCCCTCTAAGGAATAGCTACTGTTCCCTCTAAGGAACAACCACTGTTCCCTCTAAGGAATAACAATTTTGCGTGCAATTTTTTCATTTTTTCTTTTTTTCTTGTTTCTCCCTTTAAGGAATAGTTGTTGTTCCTCTAAGAAATAGCCGCTGTTCCCTCTAAGGAATAACAATTTCATGTGCAATTTTTTTCTTGTTGTTCCCTTTAAGGAATAGTTGTTGTTCCCTCTAAGGAACAACAATTTCGTGTCCAATTTTTTTTTTTCCTTTTTTCTTGTTGTTCCCTCTAAGGAACAACCATTGTTCACTCTAAGGAACAACAATTTTGTGTGAAATTTTTCTTACTATTCCGTCTAAGGAACAGTCGCTATTCACTCTAAGGAACAACAATTTCGTGTGCAATTTTTCTTGTTGTTCCCTCTAAGGAACAACAGTTTTGGTGTGCATTTTTTCTTGCTGTTTCCTACAAGGAACAACTGTCGTTCCATCTAAGGAACATCAATTTTTGTGTGCATTTTCTTCACTTTTCCCTACCGGGAACAACAAATTTTTTGGCATGTGTTTCCCTTGTTGTTCCCTATAGGGAACAACTGTTGTTCCCTCTAAGGAACAACAATTTTCATATGTATTTTCTTTGTTGTTCCCTACAAGGAATAACACCTTTTTTTGTATGTCTTTCCTTGCTGTTCCCGATAAGGAACAACACTTTTTGTGTGAGATTTTCTTTTGCTGTTTCCTTTAGGAAATAACACTTTGTGAATATTTGTTTGAGAGCACCCTTTCTTTCCTTTTCTCACTCTTTATGATCCTCTATAAGGCACAAGTGTACAAATATATATGTAAGGATACAAATCTGAAGTTTACTGGAATAAGCAAATATATTGAATATTATCATCTTTAACAAGATTGCTTTGTATTGATCGAAAAAGAAAGGACACAACCATCTATATCACTTCACTATCCTCATTTCCACTATAAATCGAATTGATTGATTATTTGTACCATGCTGGTTCTCCCCTAACCCCTATAATTCTCTCTATTCATTATCATCAAATAAGGTTAAGGCATACTTTTTTTTCTATTGATATGTTCAGATTTCTTCCACCATCCTTACTCCTAAGAAGTGTTGAGCCACTCTCTATATATAAATAGGAAGTGCTATTCTAAAAAAAAAAAAAAGAATAAATAAATAGAAACATATACATATGTTTACTAACAATTCTATGATTTCTACAGATGGAGGATAGGGGGTCTCAGCATGAGCCAACCTACCATGATCATAAGGAAGCAGCGAAGTGGCATTCTCACTATGGCCACCACACCAGGGGTATGATCCAATGGATGCATCAAGAAATAAAGTCCTTGGAAGAGAAGGTCTCATTACGAGCCGGCTTGTCCACTTTTCGCTCCTTCCCAGTGAATGGAAATGTGTTCATCTAGTTACCATGCCAACACATTGGTCTCTACTCTGATATCATAATGCACTTCCCCAATTATACATAGAGGATCATGGTTCCAAAGGGTGAGAAAGCAACTCTGTCGAGGCTATAGATGCCTGCAGGCAACAGAAGCTCTGCTGATGGTATTGAAGTCATATTTTCAACATCAATAGTTATTATAATTCCCTTTTCTTATTTTTTATCTTTACTACAGAGAGATTATGTTCCTAATTTATTTTGAACCTTTATGCATGCGATATCTTTTAAAAATCAATCATAATAGCTTTAAGTGGAATGATGACGGTAAAGTATCTTTCCTGCATCAGTTGTCCTTTTTCCTTTTCGAATCACCTCACGACATCTCCTCACTTATTGATAATTCTTGTTATATGCATTGATTTCAGCACTCTGATATCTTTTGGGATCCTTTCATTAATATGCGTACCTTGCCACTTTCATCATCCCTGTACTTCACCACCAACACGTTATTCCTTCACTCATTCAGTTGAAGGTGACCTATTATTTCAAAGGGGGGCGAGGAGCAACCTCTAGTGTACTTATGCATGCGTGTTAGCTCTTTATTTGATTTTGCAGGGCAATACGACATTCCATGATCACGAAGTATGTGGTATAATAGAAAGTCCTAGATAATAGTATTTATGCTTGTAAAGTATCGTCCGATATAACCATTATAACAACTTGTTGTTCCATCATTTGGATCTACCTATTGCTGTGCTATCTCTACCACACTAACTGTTTGTAGAATTCAGGTAGTATGGGAAGAAGAACAGTGCATAGGGAGCCGCTAATACTGGCTGCTTCTGATGTAGAAAGAGAAATTTTAGCTCTCGAGCTGGGTGGATAGCATACTTCACGCAATTTCAACCACCCAATGAAGAAATTGCCATTGAATTCCTACGAACTTTATAGAATGAACAATCCATGGTAAGGGGTAGACAAATCACAATATTAGACACTATGATAGTAGAAGTATCTGGGTTGCCAACCGAAGGACCCGTATGGGCTAACAAACAATTGATGTTGCATGATGCCATCAAAGCCTTTAAGGATGAAGGGCAGGAGCTGATCAAAAAAGGCAAATGCGTTCAGCCATCTTCGCTTGGAGAACCATGGGGAGAGTTAGCAAGGATCGTTCAGAATTACATCACATGCAACAAGTGCAAAGACGTGGTAAGGCCGTGCCAACTTGAACTCTTAGCAGTTATGAAACAAAAATGCTCTGTAAATTTACCTGCATTATTAAAATTTTTACTCCATGACACCGTCGAGAGGCTAAGATGGTCCTGAAATATTGAAACCATCGTAAGCCACCACTGTTTGATTAGGATGATAGTTAGCTACAACCTCGCCCAACAACAATCAAGATGGGAGGAACTAATATTTTCTCTTGAAGGAGGTTTGGCTTTGCCTACACCTAACCTTGTTCCAAAAAGGAAGAGGACTACCCTTGTAAGGAACATTCCCCAAAAGCACAGACATTCCGCCAGGAAGAGGACAAACTTAGGAGTGGCTGAAAATCGACAGGGTAGTATTAGCTAGCCCATAAAACTATCTAGTCCAAGAAGTGAGTAGTATTTGCAGTTAGAAGGATGGGATGACCATGAGTCAAACCATGAGGAAGAAATAGGGAATTCTGGAGATGAGGAAAGAAATGAATCAAAACTCCCCTCAACATCAAATGCAAGTCCCCCAGGAGATTTATTACACGATATTGAATTGGCCCAGATCCTGGCCAATATGAATGATTTCATACAGCCTGAAAGCCCGCTTAATTTTAATTTGGGAGCAACTCAATATATGGAGAAATCTGGCCATGACAGAATTCTATCAGAAAATACAGGCTGCGAAGCAAAAACAATCACGGAGGCCATTCGAGAAGAGGTGAACCAACCTGGTGACATGCCTCCAAGAGAACCCAACTAGGTAGGCCTAAACATGGAGAATACAGGCCAAATAGAAGGAGTAGAAATAAACCAAGAAGACGACTACCAATCTGGGGACATGGTTCTTGTAGGACAGAGTCATGATGAGCAACTGAGTTTGTTAGGAGCAGAGACTATTAATAGAATAGTTGCTCCCTCAAAAAAGTATAGAGAAAAAAATTAAAAAGCTTAGGAAGGAATAGCAGAGGCTTTGGAAAATGGTAAAAAGGCTCAAGAGAAAGATAAAAGAAATATCAGCGGGGAAGGTTCCAGAAAAAACCCCGAAGACAGTAAATGAGATAGTTCAAACTGAATTATATGAAAGAAGAGCTACAGGGACTCAAACAGAGCCCATACTCACTCAACCTATTAAGGAATAACCTGCAATTCTTGCAGAAGTAGCTACCCAGACATAGGCTATACCCTTTTTATATCATAGCTATTCAGACAAAGATGGTACCCTCGTGAAGCATGGCCACCCAAACGTAGGTTTGGACTTCCCATAACAAAGAAACACAGACAGTAGGCATTCCTTCTCATAGTAGAATTACTCAGACAACCATTCAAGCCAAAGGTATCATGACGAGCAATGACCCTAGTATATTGAATCTTCAAGAATATTTAGCATAGGCTCCGCTTGCTGTAGAATGACTTGAACAAGAAACTGTCTCCCAGTAGAAATACTAAGAATGACAGAGGCAGTTTCGAGACATGAATACATCAGAAAGCAAGACCTTCGATAAATATCGAAAAGCAAAAGAGAAAATTGACAAAATGAAGCTCAGATTAGAGAAGGTCATGAGTCAAACAGACACTATTTGCTCATTATACACTGATGTTTTGGCATGCAGATCACCTGCCAATAATTATGTCTTATTTTTGTTAGAACGATATTTGCTGTTAAAAATTGAAGTTGTGAGAGCTAGAAAACCCATCGAATTAAAAAAAATTGAGGATTTTATAAATTGTTGCAAACAACATGGGGTAAAAGTTCAAAGGTTGCTTTGTGAATTTTACTTACACAATTTTGTATTAGAGGAAGAGGTGGAAAAGAACCCCAACCCTTTTGTGGGGGATGTTCAATTCCAAGCCTTTATCTCATTTGCTGTCAATCAACTGAAGTGGTTCAAGGCTCATAATGCGTTCCAAAGACAAGAGCATGGGCTAGATCTTTGGGTTAGAAGTGAACCCAAACACCCTTTACAAATGTTGGCCAATCACAAGAGTCTAATGACAAGGGAAGGAGTGATCAAAATTTTGGGGCCTATTCAGAAAGAGATTGTACAGAAGGGAGTAGAATACTTCCTCTCCATTCATGAAAGCTCCTTGGCTGTAGCCAAGCTCAGGTGGATAGTCTCCACTAGTAATGTACAGAATAGAGAGCCTTTTAATTATAAAAATTTTAAGTTAGCTGCAGATTGTTTTGTTACATATAGCAATCTCATTGTGAGAGAAGGTCCTTATTGGCTAAGATGTTGGTTCTGTAGCCCTATCATTTGGTATCCTGCTGAAGGTTATCAGGCTATATACAAATTTCCTGAAGGACAGATAGGGCCCATCTTTGAGCTCTTGGCCAAAAACCATGGTTTTAGACCACTTTATGACATTCCTTCTCTAGCTTATTCCATAACTGCTTTGCATATAAATTACTTTCTTTTCATGAGGCCATGAAAAAGGGTAAGCAGGGGAGTATGTTGAGTCACGGAAAGGGTATGTGTTTACTATTAATCTCATCATCCTTTTCCTTTATTCTTATCTTTTCTATATCCTAATGTGGTAATATATTGAGAAATTATGGTAAGAAATGAAGGAATTATCTGCAGTTACGATTTAGCTAATTATTACCCTTCTTTATGCAGGAAAACAACAAAAAGGACAATTGTTGTTCCCTAACAAAGGAACAACAAAAATCAACAAGCAAAGAGAAGAATGCGGCAGTTGCGGACAAGGCCAAAGGAAAATCAGAAGGATCAGCATAAGAAAGGAAAGGATGTTTGAAGTTAGAAATATGTTGCAAATCCCTCAGAATCGAGAGATCCCGAGGGATCACATTTACCATTTATCTTTCACCCTTTCTGATTATAAAAGGAGATGATTTTAAAGAGAAAGGGAGGAATCTCTATTGTTATTGAATTTTTTATATTTAATTATAGACTCTTGTTGTTAAGATAACACAATGATATTGTAATTCTAATTATATTCAATGATTAATACATAAGTGAAGTTGTTGTTCCCTCAAGCTATCTAAAGTAACTTAGCAGTGTTTGCAGGCGGTTAAGGGCCCGACCTCTGGTGGATTTAACTGCTTTCTCTGTGTCATACATTTCCAATTCTCGCAAGTGTGATGGTTTGATAGTATTCCTACTTTCTGTGATTTTATCTGCTTCATTGTTTATTGTTTTCGGTGTTGACAAAATATCCTTGCTTTATGTAACTTATAGTATTGTCGTTGATTCAGTTCATTTTCATTTCGGGTTGAGTTACTTAGATAAATATTCTGCTTGATTTAATCAACTGTAACGAGTATTAACTATCGTTGTTGGAATATTAGATTGATACTTGCTGTTTAGATTATTTACTGAAGAGTGAGTTTGATTTAGATTAAATCAGTTCAGAAGAGATGAGTTATTGCTACTGTACTCTCAGTTGATGCCATTACTAGTTGAATTGCCTGAGTAAGGATTGATTATGATTTCGGTAAAATATTGAGTCTTGAAGTTTAGATGTTATATTCCCTTTAATGATTGCAATTGAAGTTTACTAGATGCATCTGTTTACTCTTGTATTTAAAGATATATACTGCAATCTAGGAAACATTACTCTCTGAATTAATAGCAGCCACATACTATGTACACTCTTGAAATAAGAGTACTTGCCCATTTGATAATTAATGTGGGATAATAGGAGTTTTAAAAGGAACCTTTTATCAACCAACATCTACTAGCTATAATCTTCTTCAACCACAAGTCCACAAATTACAAGTTCTCATTTATATAACATGTAAGGGTGCACATAATCAAAATAACATCGAGTGAAATCCATCTCTGAATTGAAAATACATAAAAAAATAGGCTTTGGGTCACCTCTAGCATTGAAAAAAATAATGCTACAAAAAATACCTAGATATCATCAAGATCATTTCCTATCTTGGGATATGTTCAATTATTATCACCCTCTAAACATTAACATAAGATGGAAAAAATGTAGCATGTCAAGTCAAGATTTTGTTTGAGTGACAGGTACAATTTTAGTAGAGTCATGATAGAGGAGTTTGAAAACCAATGTCGCTAACATCAAGGTGCATATAGAGATTGGTTTTCTTGATTAATTACGAGTTCCATACTCTAATATAAAACAAAATCCAATGGAAACATTGTAGTCCCCCCAATCCTGAAATCCTAAAAAACTAATAAGTCTGTTGGATTTTGAGTGATATCTAAAATTATAATTTCTCCATATGGCATCTAATGAGGTCAAAACCACTCTGAAACATTCTAAGTCATTTCATGGTAATGTTAAAATTTAAGTAAATAGATGAAAATGTAAGATAAAGGAGAATGTCACTTTTACTTTAAGAATTTAACATTACCATGAATTGCATGTCAATACTAGGGCCATAGGTTTGAATATTAGGCTACGATGGACCTAATATTAACATAGTTTTTTCTTTCTCCCTACCAATTTCAACACTCCCACAATAATCCTAAACCTCAATTTCAGCCCACTTGATTTTTGCCTTCGCGTGGCCAATGTATTATATAAAAAATACCCTATTATTATGTGCATTCAAATTAATTACCTTTTTTCTGCAAGGATATAATAGGATAAGAAATCAATGAGAAGTTCTTGATGAACCTCCTATAATAGCATGATAATCCTATGAATGATCTCACCTCATCCATATTCCTAGGATTTTCCCATTCTATGATAGGTCTTATCTTTTCCATATCGATTGTTATGCCTTCCTTGGAAACCACATGCCCCAAGAAATGTACCTTTGTATGAAAGAAGGTGCACTTACTAAGCTTAGCATAAAGTTGATTCTCTCTTAGAAATCTCAATATTGTTGCTATGTGTCTAATATGATCTTCCTCATTCTTAGAATATATCAATATATCATCAACGAATACAATAAAAATCTTGTCCAGATAAGGATGCAATACGTTATTAATCAAGAACATAGAATTAGCTCAAACGTTAGTCAAACCGAAAGGAACTACAAAAACCTCATAATGCCCATACCTGGTCCAGAAAATAGTCTTGTAAATATCCTCTTCTTTTATGCATACCTGATGGTATCTTGATCTCAGATCAATCTTTGAGAACATCAATTCTCCTTTCAACTGGTCAAACAAGTCATTAATACTCAACAACATACACCTATTATTAATGGTTACCTTTTCAGCTATCTATAATAAATGTATAATCTAAGAATACCATCCTTCTTCTTCACAAACAACACTAGTGCACCCGAAGGTGACACACTTGGCCTAATGTATCCGTTGTCAATAATTTCCTTCAACTATAACTTCAATTCTACTAACTCTCATGTGCTCATCCTAAATGTTTAATGTTAGTGCTACCCCCTATAATAAATCAATTTAAAATTCCACTTTCCTGTCAGGAAGAAAATATGAAATCTCTGTTAGGGATACATCCTGGAACTGCTAAAAAACTAGGTACTTCTTCAAGACATATGCATCCTTAACTTCCTTACCTTTGTTATTAGAAATATTCACTACAAACAATACACATTTTTCTTTGCAAATACACTTGGCCTGCATAGCTGTAACCATCCTCATTGATGTTGCCTTCTTCTTACCTTGCAAGATTCTTTGTTCCCCATTGTCATCGAGGCACTCAATTTAATTTTCATAACAATCCACCTCAGTCTTGTCAAGATACAACCAATCCATACCCATAAACATATTGTATGATCCAAACAGAAGCACATTTAGATGTGTTTATGTAGGCATACCATTGAACACAAATGCACAAGCTCTTACCCAATAATGAACCCTTTTCTTAGTACTTATAGCCACCTACATTAACCAAGACTATGCATGCACTTACTTATTAGGACTACGCTTATCCACAAGGTTGTGATTAACATAACTATATTTAGATCCATGGTTAATAAAAATAGAAATAACTTGATCATAAATCTTACTGTCCATCTTGATAATAGATGCCTAGTGATCTACCTGCCTATTATCCAATGGTGCATAAATCCTAGGAATACTCTATCCAACACCCCCCACTATTTGTGCCTCCTAAGAACTGTAGATATGTGTTATGCCAACCTGATGCTATGGATAATCTCTCCTACGATGATCCTTGCCACAAGTCCACCACTGTAAATCCTTCTTGCCATCACGCTTATTCTACTCATCAAATTGAAATCCTTTTCCTTTGTTAGATGCATGGAACTTCTTGTGCAGTGCTGCATTATTTTAGTTAATTGTGTCTTGTTTTCTTCCTCACTTCTTATCCCACTTTCCCTTATTCTTTTCATTAACTTTCCAATCATGTTTAGATTCATACCTATGCTCTGATTTCTCGTAATAATGCTTCAACTTTATGATGGATTCCTCCAACGACCGAGGCTCATCAAACTCGATTATGTCATTGAATGCTACCAACAACCCACAGATGAATCTATGAATATTTACTTTCTCCTCCTACAGATAAGGAAGATACCTCACCAACTCCAAGAATATATTAGTATACTCCTCATCGACCATAGATCCCATATTCAACTCATAGAACTCCTTTCCTCTGTCATCATAGTATCTCTCAAATAGATACATCCTCCTAAAAAGTATTTCAAACTCTATCCAAGTCAACTCCTCTTCTCGAATGCCTCTAACATTCTTCATGTCTTGCCATCGAATGTTTTATTTTCCTTTAATATTTAACGTAGCTAATAAGGGAATCATGTTTTCTAAGTAGTCATGCAACTAGATGAACTTATTGATTCCATGTAACCACACTTTTCCATCCTGTAACTTATTCACTTCTCCATAAAATGTAGCTGGATCTTCTTTCTTGAAGTCATCTAAAAAATATCCCCTACACTCCTCCTATATGTATGATAGTGATGATGACCATGGTACATTTTTGAACTAGAAATAGAGTAAATCACATGTCCAGTGCCTCGTCTATCAGGTGTACCCAAAAGTCCTCCATCTCTAACTATATCCTCTCTATCCAACCGGTGTCTTGATCAAGATCTTATGCCATCTGCCCCATTTGTCATTTCCTCTTCTCCTTGACTAATCCTAAGTGATCCCTGTCTCTGTAAATATGATAGAATCTGAAGAATCATTGTGTTAACCTCTGCTTGTTTCTCCTGTGCCCTAGCAATTCTCTCTTGTGACTGAATTATTCTATCACTATATACTTTACAACTTCTTATCTCTTTCTTTCAAACTTCGCAAAGAGTCTGCTATGTGAGGGAAGTACTTCTCACCATGCTAGTCATCTAATTAGTAGGGAGAGTGACATAAATTATAGTCCACCATTTTTCCTATCATATTTGATCTTATTCCTACAAAAATACTATGTCAGGTAAACCAAACATAAACATAATCAAACGAACCTTAGCGAATTTTAGGGGAGGCTATTTCTTCTACATGATCAATCTAGATTAGCACAATACATGTATAAACATAATCATATCAATATGCCAACATCATGCATGACAACACCAATTGCACATCATGACCTCATGCATGACAACCATGACCATATAATGCATGGATAACAACATATAAATACCAACATGCACAACAAATACATATACAATTGACATGCATTTATGACAAACACATCCCAACAACACTTCATCAATGTTTACATGACAACACAACTTTAAAAATGACTATCATCATGAATACATAATAATCACATACACAACCTTCATGCATGCATGAAAAATACATTATTCTCATCCAATCCAAGGGCATAACCATGCTTTGATCTGTAACACCCTCCTTCCACATTTACGAAAATTCACAAGCTTGCTAGGGTAAACATGAGATGAGAGTTACAATGTGAGACTCAACTTCCGAGATGCACTTATGGAAAATGGAGTCCATATGCCCATAATTGACCGCAACACCCAGTGACACCTAATCACACAGTTATCACTGTAACTTGACACAACACATTTTTTTTTCTTTAGTTTCATTTCCTTAAATTTAATACATATTTCTAATTTTGGCAATTTTTCAGGTTTCAACTTTCGAGGCCATTTTAAGGGCCTAAACGATATTTTCGGGGAAAATAGAGAGATTGGGAAAGTGCAAGGCCCATTTACTAGTTTTTGCCTCGTTATGGAGATCTTTGATGTCAAATAGAGATCGTATGCCAAAGTTATGACCCCGGGAAGTTGGAGGCCCAAATTACTCATTTATAGAAACACTTTGTCTACATAGTATTGATAGGTTATAACTACCTATTTGTTCATTAATTCAATAACGTCACCAAAGAAGAATAATTGACACAATGTCAAAGCTAAACATTCAATCTCAACTCACCACTTGACCTATACTGACCATAACATACTAGGTATTTCATCAAACACATTGTGAACATGTGACCTACAGGTCTTAAATGCATATATGAACATAGGGTTTTAATACTTATCTGAGAATCATCAAGAAGGTATAATGCCCCCTCACAAGGGCTGCAATAACATTTATTAGGTTATTCGTTCAATAACCATTCATTTACTAATCAAAACATGTTGAGAGCCATAACTATAATATGTCATGAAATCATGGTTATAACCAACATATAACAAGAATGATAGAAATGCTACAACCATCAAAGCGTACATTATATCAAGTATAAATACTCATGCGATACAAGAGGAAAATATATCTTATTAACATAAGTAAATCCAACCAATTTAGAGGCTTCCACGTACCACTCGACCATAGGTTAGGCTGAACCAAATCTCTCTTTCATGAAATCACCCTCATTCTATAATCAAAGCATGAAATTGGGATATCATTGAATAAACCAACAAAAAATAAACTATGGATTCGAAAGGCCAAACCACCATAACACATCACTAATCATCACCATATCAGTATCTACCCAATCCATTTAGGGTTGTAATGCATTTGTTCGAACCCAAATCTAGGACTAGTAACTCAACCCATAGTTGTTGCATGGCTCCAAAGAATTTGTCCAACTAAGGTTCCAGGACTAGTACTCAACCCACCAAGGGCTCCAAAGAATTTTTCTAACCAAGGTTTCTAGGACTGGTAAGTCAACCCACATTGTTCCAGGGCTTCTAGAGCATTTGTACAACAAAGGCTCCAGGAACTAATAACTCAACCCACAACCATAAGGAGAATGAGCACCAATTAGAAACTAAAAGGGAAAACCCACAACACCATGGCTATCTAGGAAATGGAAAGGCTAGGAAAAACCATAGTCAATTGAGGAAATCATCCATGCAACTGATAAATCATAACCAATTAACCACATGCATATACCTTGCATGCTAAAACTAGCGAGGAAATCATACATACAACTCGGTACCTACAAAGAAAAACTGTTGTAGTTGTTCATCGCGTTGTACCCTTATGCTTTCTTGGTTTTCCTTTGCCTTCTTTCTCCAAATCCAAAGTATTCCATGGTGCTCCAAGAAACTTTAAGTGTGTAAGAGTGTGAGGGATAGAGAATAGAAGAGAGTTCTAAGATAAAACTAAAAGAAGAGTGTGAACTGATCCTCATAAGTGATTTTATCATTTAGGCCTCTTTTTTCTTCATTTTCTTCTATTTTTCCTCACATGAAATTTTGTGACCTTCCACCTTCCTTTTCTCCCATTTCCGTTTATTTCATAAATAAAATGCCAATAAATGCCTCTTTTCCTTTACCATTTCCTTTTCCAATCTCCATAGCCATAAATTAATCACAACTAATACCCATCACTATGTTTTTGACCAATATCAACTTAGAATACATGCCCCATGACCTTGGTCTTATTTTTTCTTTATTAACTTTATTACATTGATTTTTAACTAGCGTTTTTAAAAGCCTCCTCCTTGGGGGAACATCTTCCTCGGTGTTGAATGACACTTATATGCCATCAAAAACATTTTCTCATGGATATTTATAACACAACTTGATGCAACATTTACATCATATCCATCTGCTAAAAGCACAAACAACATATCATGAACAACATATCACTTATTGGATCATTATAACATAGGTCAATGAGGTATTTACAACATACATAATTATATATGCATAACCAAAACACAAAATCAAAATATATATCAAAGACACCTTCTCAACTAGTGAATAGAGAAGGATACATATCTTGCATCTGATCAACCATGTCCCATGTAGCTTCATTGGGCCCAAAGTGCTTCCACTACACTTTAACTTTCTTGATTTATCTATTCTAGAGTATAAGCATCTTTCGCTGCAAAATTTGCTGATTTTCCATATGGAATTATCCTTTGGGTTCCACTTGCAATAAATACCATTCAATCACGTGATCAACATCTTTTAAATACTTCTTAAGAAATTACACATTGAAAACATCATGGAATTTCACTATCGGAGGCAGTGCAGGTCGGTTAGCCATTGGTCCAATCCTCTCAAGCATCTTGAAAATATCACAATACTGAGGTGCCAACTTGGAACATGATCCAATCATGAAGGTGCTCTTCTTGGGATTGATTCACAAGTACACCTATTCCCCAACTTGAAACTCCTTAAACACCCTATGTTGATATGCATAACACTTATCCCTGTCATGTCCTACTTTTATATTATTCTTGATTACCTCCATTTCTTGTTCCATCTATGCCAACATGTCCAGGCCTATCAATACCCTGTTCAACGGATCACTCCAACTAATGGGAGAATTACAATTCCACCCGTAAAGGGCCACAAACAAACTCATCTTTTAATATTTTTGATACACATTGTTATATGCAAACTCCACCAGTGGAAGATACTCTTCCCACTTTCGTTGTTGACGCAAGATGTACATCTGCAACATGTCCTCCAAAATATTGTTGACCCCCTCTATCTATCCATCTATTTGTGGATGATAAGCTATGTTGAAGGCCAACTCTATCCCAAAACCTGCAAACAATTCTTTCGAGAACCTAGATGTGAACTTAGCATCCCTATCTAATACAATCTTCTTTGGTACACTATGCAACTTCACTATATCTTTTATGAATACCTATGCTACCTCACTAGATGAATACATAGACTTCACTAGAATGAAGTAAGCTACTTTAGTAAACCTGTTAGCCACAACCATAATAGAGTCATGTTGTCTAGAGTTCCTCGAAAAACTTGTAATAAAATCCATGGAAATGATCTCCCATTTCCACTCTGGAATCAAAATTGACTGTAGTAATCCACCTAGATGTTAGCATTATTCTTTTACCTGTTGGAAATCGAAACATCTAGCCACAAACTATGCCACTTCTTTCTTAAAATTCAGTCAATAATATAACTTCTTCACAATTTTCAAATTTTTATGATATCTCGAGTGACTTGAATATGGCTAAGCATGAAATTCCTTGAAGATAAGCTTCTTGAGCTCATTGTTGTTTGACATATAGATCTTGTCCCTGAATTTGACAAAACCATCTGTTGTGAGATGATAATCCACATCCTGCTAACCTGTACCTTGCTATTGTAACATATCCCTAAGCTCCCTATACATGTCATCCTATTTTCCATCCTGCAAAATATGATCATGTAAGTCTATCTCATATGAACTCATAGATACTACATGATTTACATGTTCTCTTTTGCTAAGAGCATCTACAAACATGTTCTCTTTTCCCTTGATATACCTAATCATAAATTCAAATTCATTGATCTTGGAAAACCATCTAGCTTGCCTAACATCTAGATTCGTTGGTCAAATAAGTACCTCAATCCACTATGATCCCTCATCAATATAAATCTCCTGCTAAGAATATAGTGTCTCCACATCTTCAATGCATGGATGATCACTACCAACTCAAGATCATACGTAACATAATTGTGCTTGTTCTCATTCAATTTCCTCGATTCATAGCACACTACTTGTCCTTCCTGCACCAAAACCCCACCAAGTTCTTTCTTGCAAGCATATGTACTCAACATAAACTCTTTGTCCGTATCTGTGATCATTAGAAGTGGATCATTTGTAAGAAAATACTTCAACTGCTCAAAACTAGTTACACATTCTTTTGTCCATTCAAAGTTATTACCTTTTTGCTGAAATGATGTAAGAGGATAGGAAATCCATGAGAAGCTCCTTATGAATTTTATAATAGCCTACTAATCCGATGAATGATCTGACCTCATCCACATTCCTAGGAGTTTCCCATTCCATGATAGCTCTTATCTTTTCTGAATCCACTGCTATGCCTTCCTTGGAAACCACATGCCCCAAGTAATGTACCTTTGCCTGAAATAAAGTGCATTTACTAAGTTTGGAATTCAACTGATGCTCTCTTAGCAATCACAGTACTGCCGCTAAGTGTTCAACATGCTCTTCCTCATTCTTATAATATATCAATATATCATTCAATGAATACAATAACAATTTTGTTTACATAAGGACACAAAACACTACTCATCAAGCACATAAAAGTAGTTGGATCATTAGTCAAATCAAAAGGAACTACAACAAACTCATAATGCCCATACCTGGTCCAAAAAGTAGTCTTCTAAATATACTCTTCTTTGATGCATACTTGATGGTAAATTGATCTCATATCAATCTTCGAGAACACCACTGCTCCCTTCAACTTGTCAAACAAGTCATCAATCCTTGGAAAAAGATACGTGTTCTTGATGGTTGCCTTTTCAACCCACCAGTAATCAATGCACAATCTAAGAGTACCATCCTTCTTCTTAATAAAAACACTAGTGCACCCATATGTGACACACTTGGCCTAATGTATCTAGTTTCAACCCTTTCCTTCAACTTAACTTCAATTCCACTAATTGTGGTGTGCTCATCCTATATGGTGCCTTTGATGCTGGTGCTACCCCTGGTACCAACTCAATAGAAAATTCCACTTCCCTGTGAGGCGAAAATTCTAAAATATTTTCTCAAAATACATCCTGGAATTGCTGCAAAACTGGATACTTCTTCAAGACATCTGCATCCTCAACCTCTTACCTTTTTCAATAGAAATATGCATTGCTAAACCTACATATCATTTTCTACAACTATGCTTAGCCTCCATAGTTGTAACCATCCTCTCTGATGTTGCCTTCTTCTTAACTTGCAAGATTCTTTGTTCCCCATTGTCATCCACACATTCAATTTCCTTTTCATAACAATCCACTTTGGTTCTATGAAGATACAACCAATCCAAATCCATAAGCATATTGTATGATCCCCAAAAAAGCACATTTAGATGCGTTGATGTAGGCATACCATTCAATTCAAATACAAAAGTTGTTACCTAATGATGAACGCTTTTGTTAGTACATGTATCTAATTGCACTAAACAAGACTCTACATGCAATTCTTTATTAAAACTACACTTATCCACCAATTCAGGATTAACATAACTATAATTAGATCCAAGGTCAATCAAAATAGACACAACTTGATCACAAGCTTTCTATCCATCTCGATAATAGATGCATGGTGATCCACCTACCTATTATCCAACGCTGCATAAATTCAAGAAATACTTTATCCAACATCCCCCACTATAGTGCCTCCTGAGCAATGCAGATTTGTGGTTTGCCACCCTAATGATGTGTACAATCTCTTCTCCGATGATCCTTTCCAAAAGTCCAACAATGTAAAGGCTTCGTGCCACAACCCATTTTTTGCTCCACAGACTGGAATCTTTGTCCTCTATCAGATGCATTTAAATTCTTTTGTGGTGTTGCATTCTATTTTTTACATGTTTTTTATTGTCTTCCTTGCTTGTTATCCCACTTTCCCGTATTCTTGTCATTACCTTTCGAATCCTTTTAAGATTTAGACTTGGGCTTCGATTTCTCATAATATTGATTCAACTTTTAGATGGCTTCCTCCAGTGATCTAGGCTCATCAAACTTGATTATGTCCTTGAATGTTACTAAAAGCCCATTTATGAATCTCTGAATCTTTTCTTTCCTCCTCCTTTAGATAAGGAACATACCTCAACAACTCCAAGAATCTTCTAGTATACTCCTCGTCAGTTATAGATCCCATCTTCAACTCATAGAACTCATTTACCTGGTCATCATAGTCTCTCTTAGATAGATACTTCTTCATGGAATGTATTTCAAACTCCTTCCAAGTCAACTCCTCTTCCCGAATTCCTCTTCCATTCTTCACGTCTTCCCACCAAATGTATTCTTTTCCTTTAAGACATAACATAGCTATTATGGCCTTCATGTTCTTTGAGTAATCATGCAACCAGAAGAATTAATCATACCAAGCATCCATGCTTCTACATCATGTGACTTCTTCATTTCTCCATCAAATGTTGGTGGCTTTGCTTTATTGAACTTATTCATAAAATATCCCTTGCCACTTCTCCCCTCAAGATGATATCGATGACGACTATGGTACTTGTCTGGACTAGAACTAGAGTAAAGCCCATGCCCATTTCCTCTTTTATCAGGTGTATCCATAAATATGCCATCTCTAATTGTATATTCTCTATCCAACCTATGTCGTCATTGAGGCCTACTGCGATATTCCCTATTTGACATTTCCTCTTGTAATTACTGATCCTAACTGGTTCATGTGTCTGTAAATCTGATAGACTCTAAGGAACGATTTCTTTAACCTCTGCTTGTTTCCCATATTCCCTATCCAAAATCTCTTATGACTGAATTATTATGTCATTATCTACTTTACAACTTATCTTTGTATTCAAACTCCTCAAAGTGTCTTATATGTGATGGGAGTACTTGTCACTATGATACTCATCTGATTTGTAGGGAGAGTCATATGAACTATAGTCCACCGTTTTTCTTTTCATATTTGATCTTCTTCATGCAGACATAGTATGTCAGATAAACCAAACATAAACACAATCAAACATACCTCATCGAAGTTCAGGGGAGGTTATTTCTTCTGCAAGATCAATTTGTATTAGCACAATACATGTATAAACATAATCATATCAATATTCCAATATCATGCATGACAATACCAACTGCACACCATGACCTCATGCATGAAAAACATTACCATATAATGTACGCATAATAACATATAGACATCAACATGCATAAAAAATACATATACAAACGACATTCATTCATGAGAAATACATCCGAACAACACTTCATCAACTTCTACATGACAATACAACTCTAAAAATGGGTACCACCATGCATACATAACAAACAAATATACAACATTCATGCATGCATGACAAACACATTCCACCCATCTAGTCCAAGCGTTGGACCATTCTTTGGCACCACGTTGTAATGCCATCCTCCCACATTTACCCTTATTCACAAGCTTTTAAGGGTAATCATGGGATGAGAGTTACTATGCGAGATTCGATTTCCAAGATGCACTTATGGAAAATGGAGTCCACATGCCCATAATTGACTGCAAATACCCAGTGATACTGGATCACACTATTATCATCATAACTTGACCCAACAAATTTTCTTTTTCGGTTTCATTTCCTTAATTTAATACATGTTTCTATTTTTGGCATTTTTTCAGGTTCTAAACTTTTGAGGCAGTTTTTAGAGCCTAAACGATATTTTTAGGGAAAATAGAGAGATTTAAAAAGAAAAAAATGAGTTTACTAGTTTGTCTTTGGCCTCCTTGTGGATATATTCGAAACAAGGTATTATGATAGTCAAACAGAGATTGCATGACAAAGTTATGACCCTGGGAAGGTGGAGGTCTGAATTACTCATTTATATGAACACTTTTTGTACATATTACCTGTAGGTTATAAATACCTATCTATTCATTAATTCAATAGCTTCACCAAAGAACCATGATTAACACAATGACAAAGCTAAAAATTCTATCTCAACTCTTAACTTGACCTAGACTGACCAGAACATACTAGGCATTTCATCAAACACATTGTTAACATGTGGTCTACATGCCATAAATGCATATATGAACATAGCATTTTGATAATTTTCTAGGAATCATCAAGGAGGTCTAATGCCCTCTCACAATGGCTACAAAAACATCTTTTGTGTCATTCATTTAATAACCATTCATTTACTAATTAAAACATGTTAAGAGCCATAACTAGAATATGTTGTGAAATCTTGCTTATAACTAGCATATAACCAAAATTATAACAACAATAGAATAAAAATCAAAGCCACATAATAAAAAATATAAATACTCATGATATACAAGAGGAAAACAACTCTTATTAACATATACAAATCAAACCAAGTCAGCGACTTCCACCACTAGTACAAAATGGCTAACTTTTTACTAAAAAATGACTAAAATTTGCATATAAATGACCAATTTTCAGTTGGTGACCAATAGTAACTAATTTAGAGTGTCTTGTAACACGACCAAATTTTAGTCACTTTTAGCTTATTCATTAATTAGTTGTCTCAATTTTATTGTATAGAAGTATATTTAGACATTAATTTAGTCATTGATTTAGCTATTAATTGCCATAATTAATGACCAAATATACAATAAAATATATTACTATATGATCACCCAAGAAAACCAATTAATAACCAAAGAAATATGACCAAAATGTTGGTCATGTTATAAGATACTGTAAATTAGCTACTAATGGTCATATATATGGAATTTTTAGTTGTCGTTTGAAACCAATTAATGACTAAAGAAATATGACTAAATTTTGGTCGTGTTATAAGATACTATAGATTAGATACTAATAGTCATATATATTCAAAATTTAGTCGTCATTTGTAATCACAAATTTATCATTTGCAGTGGTCATTTATCTTTTTTTTGGTAGTTTCATATTCATTATATAAACGACTAATTTAGTAGTTTATATTCATTTCATTAATAATCTTTAAAAATTACTAATTTAGTTGTATATTCATTTTATTTATGTTCGTCATTAATCAATATAAACTACTAATTTAATATTTTTAGATTGATTTTATGCTTTCATTATTAATCAACATAAATTAATTAATATGATTTGTGACTCAATTAAAAAAATGTCATACGATGTGCATGTTAATATAATATGAAAACACAAAGTTACATATGTTAATTACAATACTAAACAATATCAAGTAAAACTATAAATAATTTCAATCACATAAATTATATTATATGAAATATGAGTTTCCAATTTAATATTGGTTGGACTGCAATTTACACATCAAACATCGTTTCATCACTTCAAAAAATTATCATTTTGTTGTCAAGGCATTACAGGTGAATTCACCAACTCTGAAGATTTGACCATTAGTCTCTATATGTGTGCCTTATGTGAGATATTCGCTCTAAGGGTATCACTAGACTAGTTCTCTTCTCTATCTATTTTTGCATTTGTTGCTCAAATGTTATTGTTCTCCTCTTTCTTCAATTCCCGCTTCTTACCATAAATACCGAGTTCCCTTTATCAAAACAAAAGAAGATACAGTCCAAAGTGTAAGACATGAAAGACGATGAATACTAGAATATAAACTAAAGTATAATATAAAGGATTTATATGACATATACCTCAACATCAACAATTTCAAAGCAATTATTCCCCATAAAAGTAAGAAATTCGAACAAGTTTTCTTCAGTTGGGTGATAGTGACCACTATGTGGCCAGATGACCTATATAAACAAAACAAATAAAATGTGACCATAGAAAACAACAGCTTAGTAACTTAATATTCAACTTTCAGGGAAAGATTAGGCACAATCATGCGAACTAAGTTACATGATAAAAATCTTAAGTTGTAGATAGATTATGAAAATAATTAATCTTAGGTGTGATGTCTAGTCCTTTCCATTTTATTTGTAACAACATTTCATTCTCTAATGCATAAAATTGGTAAATTATATAAAAAACATATGCTCAAATAACAACATGATTTTTTTTTCTAATAGTCAAGAAAATCTTTTAATAGAAAAGAGCTAAAAGGATTGCGATCAATATCGTGTAATACTAATTTCATCTTCAAGCTTCGGATATTGTTTAAATGAACATTATACCAAGTATTTTCAATTTCATAGTTAAAAGACAAAACAAAATAAAAAGAAACATTCAAAACACAATCAAACAATAAAGAGAGGACATCATGGAATGGAAATTGCAATTATAAAAAAATTCTTTACCTCTACACCGATTTCTTGTTTGGAATTCCTAAGACATTTTCTTGCCCAAAATAACCATGAGGTGAAAGAATCACAACATTTAAAACCATAGGAATCCCTATTAGAAACGTTTCCAAAGCCGATGGATCAAGTGGCTAATGGATCTCTAACAATAAACGAATCATATCCAATACATGGTTTGCATTTTCTTCCCATCCTTTTTCCAATCACATTTCCTATAACTTTCCCACAATAGAGTCAATTAACAATCAAACAAGGGCATTGACATTTGTTTTTATTTTGTATATCTATAAATTTTGAATCTAATTTGTTTCAAGAACATATTAATTCATATTTAAAGTCTTCCTGTCATGATAAGGTATCAATCAAGTAGGACATTAGAAAAATTGACCCCAATGAGGTCCTCAAATAATTTCTACATGATCAATATTTTTCTTGTTGTAATATCTTGGGTAGAAAAAAGAAAATATCTGCAAAAGAAAAATCCATATATTACTTATGTAAATTCTGTATATGGTGTATCCTTAGGATTCTTCTTAAGATGTTCCTCTGCCTTTACCAAAGTAGATTATCAATTGGTTAAACTCTATACCATTTCATTCAACATCAATTTCTAGAAGGTAAATGTCACACATTAGTCTTTTGCATTTCCCAACATGCTACATATGATAAATTGAAAGTCACATAAAACCAAGAGAAAACCCTTTTCTAACCAAAACAAACAAACAAAAAATGCCCCTAATAAAACTTCACACCTCATAAATTACTCTTCCACGTGCTTAGGCTAAAGGTGAGATTCTTTGAATCATCTTTAGGTCATATTTAAAGGGATATGCATATGTTTACCGTGATGTCAATTTGGTGTTAAAAGAAATATATAAATCCAGGTTATTATCAATGAAATTCAAGCATAATTCAGCAAAATAATGTCATTGCAAGGTAGTTGAGAGAGAAACATATTCATAATTAGGATTATCTATTTTAGTTTGATTTGAGTTGATTTTGTATTTGAATATATAGTTTTCTCTAAAGAAGTGAAATAAAAAGATGAGAATTGAAATAGCCCTTTGAATTTTTAATCAATTCATATTATATATATCTAAAATAGTCAGGCCATCATTCTCTACAATTTGATAGATATTTATTGTGCATATATAAATAATGTATTAAATATCAAACACAATTATGAAATATATTAACCAAGGAAAGAAAAATGACATGGTTATGGTATTCATGTGCTCGAAGGAAATCCAGCAATGGTTGCATACTTTCTTTATCATGAAATAGTCTTGAAGACAAACATCAGTTCAAAAATTGAACTCAATTACCAATGGAAGATGGTCGTGTCAGGCAAGGAAAGGATGCATTGAAGGGCTCAAGATATAGCTCCAATACATAGTTATCCTTGTAACTGTAAAATACAAAGTTGTCGTCATTTTCTTATCCAGGTAAAAATAAGAGTGTATTTATGCACCTGTGATAGTATATGGAAAAGAGAGCACCAGTGTACCCTAGAGCACCATATCTCTATCCTCCATAAATACCAGTGTACCCTCAAACCTATTGTACAAACTACCAAAGGATGGAACTTTTTATTATACTCAACACTATTTACATTGTTCTAACTAAAACCATCCTAAAAGAAGAGCATTGTGGTTGGAATACTATCCAAACCACATAGATAAACTAACACTAAAGACATGGAAAAAAACAAAACCTTGAAAAGCTATGAATTTTATCTATGGGACATGAACAACACCATTTTGAGAAGCAATTTACAAAATAAAACATTGCCCATAACCTTCTTCTTACTTCCCATAATTTTCCTCTCTCTGAAAATGCACTAAATCCCACTCCCAACACTTCAAAAAACTAATTAAAATAGTTTTAGTTGTTGTGGTAGCTCTTGCTGTGAAGAAAATGAGTGATAGGAAGAGTCTTCTTACATGAAAAAAAATAACCAAGACAACAAATGTTGATGTCAGTGATAGACTCAATTCAATTTAATTCTAAATGAATGATTGAACAACATAAATACATCTTAACCTTAGATTTATTAAACTTGGAAAGATACAGAAAACAAAAATACAAATATTTTAATACTTAATACATCTCTTAATATATATATATATATATATATATATATATATATATATATATGATAGGTCCCTATAATACTAGTGATTACCCCATTACTATTGTAGTTGTATCCCTTATTAACATTGTTGTGCCCCTATTGCCCCCATATTTTTATTACTGTGCCCCATAGAATCCCTCTATTGTTATTTTTGTGGCTTTATATTATTATTGTTAGGTCGGTTGGGTTATATTGTGACTACTTAGACTCCTATATATAGAAAGGAGGTTTTGTCATTTGAATCATCCAAGAATTGTTAATTTATGTAATGTAAATGAGGTTTCCCCCTCGAAGAGGCTG
This sequence comes from Pinus tabuliformis, assembly GCA_031772625.1. NCBI lineage: Eukaryota > Viridiplantae > Streptophyta > Pinopsida > Pinales > Pinaceae > Pinus > Pinus tabuliformis. The sequence continues at coordinate 619,970,740 of CM062817.1, forward strand.
AATTCTAAGGCATTGATCTATCTTTTCTATCTTTTCTTGAGCTGGTTTCATAATATTTGGTATCAGAGCTTTGGATTCTAGGGTTTCGCTACTCCCAACAGGTCATCGTGGCATTTTCGCTATAACTTTTTTTTTCTGCAATGTTTCAGAAGCTAAAAAAATAACCCATTTGAGAAGACATCGCGCTGAATCTCAGGTCCAAATTTCAGAACTTTTCGCGCTATATTTGCGGAGATATGATATGAGGAAGTTGGTTTCCTTGCAGACTCCTGAATTACATTCCAAACAGGTGACCTGGGGAAAATCGTCATAACTTTCTTTCTGAGCATCGGATTGAAATTTCGTAAGAAGTTACAAAAAGAGGATGGACTGTAGTTTCTTTTATATATTTGTTTAGAGCTAAAGGTTGAAACAGTGACTCGTGGCACGTCGTACAAGTTTGCTCTACTGAACTAGTCTATAAGCAGGTTACTGTGGGAGATTTTGCATAACTTTTCCTTGGAGAATCCAATTTGGATCATACTGGTGGCATTGGAAAGAGGACGCAAAAGGATACTATAGGTCATAATTTCATAACTGGATGATCCGAAATTACAGAGATACATCAGATTCAATATCAGGCTTCTACGAAGTGAAAAAAGGTGTGTAGTTTTTTTTTTAAATTTTTGCATAAGCTTGGTTTGAAGGAATTCAAAGGGCATAGTAAAGCATTATTATCCGTAACTGATGCCCCGAGGAAAGAAAATGCAAACACCTAGTAAGGAACTTGAAAGCTCTAGCATGACTCATGAAGAAGAGGAAGAAATGCTACATGATATATCAAAATTACAAGAACAAGTGCAGCAACTGTCACGCTCACAAAAGCTAACAGAAGCTAAGATAAATGGTGTGGAATATAAGATAAATGGCGTGGAATCTAAGATAAATGGCATGGAAGCTAAGATGGATGATTCGAAGACAGATTTGAAGAGAGACATGGCAGATTTGAAGACAGATTTGAAGACAGACATGGCAGATTTGAAGATAGATTTGACAAATTTTCTACAAGAAATACTTACTAATGGTAAAAAGGTTGTAAAGGAAACTCATGATGCGAACAAAAGAAATGTTAATCATGATTCCATAGACTCTAATGTTGGATTGAAGACCCACCATATTCCAAAAATCGATATGAGGAAGTTTGATGGCAAGGATCCCGCAACATGGATATTACAGATGGAGCAATTTTTCGATCTCAATAATGTGCAAAACACACAAAAGGTACGTATTGCAACTTTATATTTGGAACCAAATCAATTTGTATGGTATCAATGGCTTTTCTCTCGTAAACAAATTATCACTTGGGCAATTTTTACGGAAGAATTAACAACACATTATGAGGATACAAAAACAACACTTTTTTTAGCTAATTGATAAGTCTCAAACAAAAGGGTTCAATAATGGAGCACATTGAGGAGTTCCAAAAATTTAACATAAGGGTAAAAAATATTACAGAGGAGCATAGAATTGATGTGTTCATAGGGACTTTAAAGGAAAATATCCAACATGATGTTCGCCTTTGGGAACCTGATTAATTAGAGAAGGCATTCAGGTTAGCAAGAAAAATGGAAAGAAAAATTATGGCAACCAGGAAGCATACTAGTCACAACTATAAAGATGGAAGTGTTGTTACCCCTAGCCTTCCACAACCTATAAGGTTTACACCACAACAATTGGAAGAAAAAAGAGCAAAAGGGATTTGTTACAGTTGTGATAGCAAATACACTAAAGGTGATAAGTGTGCTGAGAAGAAATTATTCTACATAGATTGTGAAGAGGAAGAAGAAAAGGAGCAAGAAAGGTAAAAGGAAGAGGATATACTCCAAGAACAAAGACTAGATAAAGAAGAAATGAATCCGAGCATATCTTGTAATGCATTGGCTGGAATTACCACTCCTCAAACCATCAAGATAGAAGGACAAATCAAGAAGAAAAAGGTAATAGTGTTGATTGATTCAGGAAGTACCGACAATTTTATTCATTGTAAGGTAGCAAAAGAATTGAATTGCTTCCTATATCCAGCACCAGAGTGTCAAGTGATGATTGCAGATGGAGGAACGATAAATTGCTCGGGAAAGTGCCATAACATCAAGCTATCCATGGGAGAATATGTATTGACTAGACCAATGCTTTTCATTCCAATGGGGGGTGATGATGTTGTACTAGGAGTCCAATGGCTACAATCCTTGGGTACAATAGCTTTTAATTTTCAAGAACTTTTCATGAAATTTTCTGCGGAAGGAAAGGAAGTTGAATTAAGGGGTATTACAGGGAAACCAGGAAAGATAATCAACTCTAACGGTATGACAAAGCTTCTAAAAAAGGAACAAAGAGGTGTAATTGCACAATTATGTTCACTAGATGTTTCCACATCGGAATCATCTATTTCTCCAGATCTCCAAAAAGTCTTGGACAATCATTCCAAGGTATTTGAGACTCCCAAATGTCTCCCACCTATTCGTGATCATGATCATGCTATTCATCTGATTCCAGGAAGTGTTCCTCCAAACATCAGGCCGTACAGATATCCCTATGCCCAAAAGAGTGAAATTAAACGTATGGTTGCAGAAATGCTAGAGGCTGGTATAATTCAACCTATTCAAAGTTCTTTCTCTACTGCAGTAGTATTGGTGCATAAGAAGGATGGATCATGGCGTATGTGTCCGAATTATAGGGAGCTCAACAAGCTCACTATTAAAGATAAGTTTCCCATTCCTGTCATTGATGAATTATTGGATGAATTGCATGGATCAATTTACTTCACCAAGTTGGACCTTCATTCAGGATATCATCAAATCAGAATGAAGACCGAAGACATTCCAAAAACAACATTTAGAACTCATGAGGGTCATTATGAATTTTTGGTCATGCCTTTTGGCCTTACCAATGCACCTTCTACATTTCAAGGTTTGATGAATTCCATTTTCAAACCCTTCCTTAGAAAATTTTTGTTAGTATTTTTTGATGATATACTAATCTACAACAAGTCTTGGAAGGATCATGTTGAACATGTTGACAGGGTGCTACAACTATTGGAGGAGAAACAATTATACGCAAAAGGATCCAAATGTTTCTTTGGAGTACAAGAGGTGGAATATCTGGGTCATATTGTATCTCATGAAGGAGTTAAGGTAGACCCTAGCAAAATTAAAGCCATTAAGGAATGGAAAATCCCCACATCCATAAAGCATCTGCGAGGATTTCTTGGGTTGATAGGGTGTTATCACAAGTTTGTTAAGAATTATAGGAGAATAGCAGCACCTCTAACAACATTATTGAAGAAAGATGCATTTTCATGGACTCCAGAAGCAACAAAGGCCTTCGAACATCTTAAAGACACAATGTGCCAAGCACCGGTCTTAGCTACACCAGATTTCACAAAAACCTTTATTATGGAATGTGATGCTTCAGGAAATGGAATCGGTGCTGTTTTAATGCAAGATGAAAGACCCATTGCTTTTGAAAGTCGTCCAATCAAGGGAAAGTTTTTACACAAAGCTATTTATGAGAAGGAAATATTGGCAATACTACATGCACTTAAGAAATGGCGACCCTACCTAATGGGAAGACACTTCAAGGTAAAAACACATCATGATAGCCTTAAATACTTTTTAGAACAAAGATTATCTTCTGAAGAGCAACAAAAGTGGGTCACAAAGATGTTGGGTTATGACTTTGAAATCATCTACAAAAAAGGGAAGCAAAATGTGGTGTCAGATGCACTCTCAGGAAAGGATGAGGATGTGGAAGCGTTGTTGTGCACCATTTCTATTATCCAACCAGATTGGATAAATGAAGCAAGGGAGGAGTGGAAGAATGATGAAGAAGTGTGGGCACTTATTCGAAAGTTACAACAAGATTCCAGTACATCTGATACATTTAGCTGGAAAAATGATTCGTTATGGTACAAAGATCGCTTATACCTCTGTAAGAATTCACAACTCAAACAAAAGATTCTTATGGAATTGCACACTTCTTCCTTAGGAGGGCATTCAGGATTTTTAAAAACTTACCCTAGGGTTAAGAAGGAATTTTTTTGGGATGGCCTTAAATCAAATATTCAAGAGTTTGTGGCAGAATGTTTGGTTTGCCAACAAAATAAAGTTGAAACAATTAAGACCCCGGGTCTATTACAACCTTTATCCATTCCAAGCCAACGTTGGGAAGAGGTTTCAATGGATTTTATCACAGGTTTAACCAAGTCTGAGGGAAAGAGTGTCATCATGGTGGTAGTTGACAGACTTACCAAGTATGCACACTTTTGTGCATTATTACATCCATTGAAAGCCAGTATAGTTTCTACTGCATTTATGGAAACAATTCAAAAGCTGCATGGGAACCCAAAGATTATTGTAAGTGACAGAGATCCCATTTTCACTGGAAATTTTTGGATAGAATTATTTTCTTGTCTTGGTACTCAGTTAGCTCATAGCTCATCTTATCATCCTCAATCTGATGGGAAAACTGAGATAGTAAACAAATGTTTGGAAGGATATCTTCATTGCTTTGTATTTGATAAACAGACACAATGGGTCAAATGGTTGCCTCTGGCTGAATGGTGGTATAACACTTCCTTCCATACAGCAACAAAAATGACCCCATTTATGGCACTTTATGGATATCAGCCACCATCCATCACATCATATTTAAGAGAAAATTCTAAGGTTCAAGCAATGGAACATCACATTGAACATCAACAATAGGTCCTCCAACTCTTAAAGGATAACCTCGTGTTGGCACAAAACAGAATGAAACAGCAGGCAGATCAACATCGCAGCGAAAGAAGTTTTGATGTAGGCGATTGGGTATTCCTACAGCTACAACCATATAAACAAATGTCCCTCAAACAAGCTAAGAAGGATAATAAATTATCACCAAAGTATTATGGTCCGTATAAGGTGTTGCAAAAGATTGGTACTATGGCATACAAATTGGAGCTTCCTGCAGCGTCTCGAGTGCACCCAGTTTTCCATGTTTCATGTTTAAAGAAGGTTATAGGCGACAAGCTCCCAGTTCAAACAATATTGCCAGAACTTGACGAGGAAGGAAAAATTATATTGGAACCGGAAGAAGTCACAGAAACAAGAACTCGACAGCTACGAACGATCAATTTCGGAGTATCTCATTAAGTGGAAGAACTTATCTGCTGAAGATTCCACATGGGAGGATGAGAATTGTATACAGAAGCATCCAGAACTACTCAAGCATTGAGGACAACACCTTTTTTGAAGGAGAGGGGCATGATAGGTCCCTATAATACTAGTGATTACCCCATTACTATTGTAATTGTATCCCTTATTAACATTGTTGTGCCCCTATTGCCCCCAGATTTTTATTACTGTGCCCCATAGAATCCCTCTATTGTTATTTTTGTGGCTTTATATTATTATTGTTAGGTCGGCTGGGTTATATTGTGACTACTTAGACTCCTATATATAGAAAGGAGGTTTTGTCATTTGAATCATCCAAGAATTGTTCATTTATGTAATGTAAAGGAGGTTGCCCCCTCGAACAGGCTGAATTCTAAGGCATTGATCTATCTTTTCTATCTTTTCTTGAGCTGGTTTCATATATATATATATATATATAGAGAGAGAGAGAGAGAGAGAGATTATTACTATTATTTATTTGTTTATTTTTATGGGAGTATTGGCTTCAAAAAGTTTTTGTTTTTATTTATTTATAAGCTTTACCTAGTGACATATCTTAACTTTATTGGCCATAGCATGTACCTAGCCTCTTTAAAGTGAGTTATAAAACCCTCACCTAGTTACATATTTCATCCATATTGAGCTATAAAGAGGACCTATTTACTCTAGGAGAAATTGATGATCCTTCATCAGACATAACTAGCATTTGATAAGGGCAAAGGCTAACCAGTATTAAGGCACCTCTTGTGTAACAAATGTTGTAGTACAACTCATCCTTATGTACTCTATTCTTTTGTGCATATATCCATCAAAACCGACCCTTCAAGTTATACTCTTTGATATGTCTACACATTTTATGTTGACCCATGTTATCCATGTAAAGGGACATAAGTGATAATATTTTAACCATAAGCAATATCCTTACATCTTTCAATGGAATTATTGAGCAAGCCTGTAGTTAAATATCCTAAGCCAAACGAGAGGAGCTAGGAAAATATCTTTCAAATCCCTGGAGTATCTAGCAATCTAATCATTGGGAAAGGATTCTTTCACTAGGGGGTGACAGTTGTATATTTGAGCATTTTGTCAGTGGTTGGGAGGAGATTTTGAAACTCTACTCCAATGTCCATTTTAAGTCACATTTTGCTAAATGTTTTATTAACTAGATAGGTAAGGTAAAAAATGCAATGTTGTATCTTTTTAGGCATTTTGGTAATTAAAGAAATGAACTAATGAATTTAAAACTGTAATAAGGTTAGGTATTGTTGGTTTAAACAATATTTTGACCTCTTTGACATTGATATGAAATAAGATGTAAAAATCTTGGCCACTAGGTATTAATTATAAAATTCCCTATGCATCATTGTGCAAAATATGGAGTCCCCTTATTCTCCAAAGCTGCAGGAAGATTGATTTGCACTAAGTGATGGGAAAGGAAGAGTGAATGTTGTGCAACTTTTATATAGTAATATTAAACATGAAATCCCATGCTATTTTATTTCGTCTATTGGAAGAAATAGAAAACTTATTAGGATTTAGTGGTGTAAGTTCTTAGGGAATAAGCATGTTTCCACACTAGATCCAAAAGGAAGATTAAAATAATGGTTGGTAGAATGTCAACCAACCTTCCAATAAAGAACTTCGCTCAGAATTTGAAATATGGTTTTTGGGTTTGGGTCCATTTCCAGATGCTACTACTAAATTTACATGGCTAGTAAACTACAAACCTATGAGGGCCATATTAACAATAATAAATAGAATCATAAGAAGAACAAGTTTTTCCCATTGTTTCAAGCTTCAATGTCGATATATCCTATGCAGAAAAAAAAAGAAAGGTGAAGGGCAGTAGCTCCAAATTAAAATGACTAGATGAGCAACAAAGGTGCATTCATTCAGAAAAACAAGCTAGGAAAAAGCATTTGTCATTTGCTTCATAAAGCATTCCATCAATCAATTTCTAAATGGATGTTGATACATCCATTGAGTGGATAGTGTTTTGAGAATGACAAATGGCATTCAGAATGAATACTTGGAAATACACTAAAAGCATATTCACTTTATGACTATAGATAAGATAGATGAAAAATTATTATAAATGTAGGAATTCATGGGCAATTAATGCCAACAAAGTACACTAATTTCTAAGATAATGGACACCCTTCATACCTAACGTGTCTAACCTCCTCAAGACACCTCATCTTCCTTTCTCTTCTTGGAAAGAAGGTATACTAAAGAAGGCCATAACTTAGTATGCAGGAGGGGATAAAAGATAGAATTGAAAACTTTGTAAAGAGTTGGAATTTTGAACCCTGTAGGTTGAATTCCTCTAATTCCCAAGGGGCCACTATATTCAAAAAATATCTAAGAGTGTACTAGAAGATTTACCTCGGTTTACGCAGAATTTGCATCCTAGTTTTTGTATGTTTTCTTATTCAATCAAGAAATTTTTCCCAATTGGAAAAAAATTCAACTTCATAGACACAATATAGAATTCAAGGGCAAGAAATGGAAAATTAACATGCTCAAGACCACGTTCATCCTCCCTGGCATTTCTTTTTGGCATTTTCTTTGTCCTTAATACATTGATTTAGGGTGAAGGGCCCTCTGGTGTCGCACCAATTGGGATAATGTATAATTTGGTATTTTTATGGTTTATTATATTAGTGCCTTTGGTCTTTGTTGGTAGTTACTTTGGCTACAAAAAACTTGTAATTGAATATCATGTTAAGACAAATTAAATTCCTAGGTAGATCCAAAGAAGGCATGGTACATGCAGCCATTTTTCTTAGTACTCATTGGGAGCATATTAACCTTTGGTGAAATTTTCATTAAATTATTCTTCATTTAAACATCTATTTGGCTGCATCAATTTTATTACATTTTTGGGTTTCTATTCATTGTCTTTTTTATCCTTATTATTACTTGTGTAGAGATCATTATTGTCCTCTACTACTTTCAATTGTGTAGTGAGGGCTACCACTAGTGGTGGAGAACTTATCTAACTTTAGGCTCATCTACACTTTACCTATTCCTATATGCTACATTCTACTTATTCACAATGATGGAGATTACAAACCTTGTCTTTGATATTTCTTACTTCGACTACATGAGAATTATCTCATATGATTTCTTTGTATTGACAAGTACAATTGGTTTCTACTCATGCTTCTAGTTTTTGTGGACCATTTATGCTTCAGTGAATATTGAATGAAGTTACATGTTGTAGCCAAATTTTCCTCAAGGCTCAAATTTTCATTTGAACAAGATCAGGTGGTAGAATGCTAGATGTGTGCTATTTTCTCTAGTGTTTGGGAAAATTGAATAGGAATTTTGTTGTGCTAGCAAGAGGAGATATCTAAGTGGATATCATGAACATCACGTATTAGTTGGGTACCATGATTTCATCATGTTAGATATGCATACCTAGGTATTTGCAAACCTATAAAGATGAAAAACCAATGAAATTTGAAAAACTATGAGATTGATAAATTGAAGGCATGGAGCTATTTTGATGGAGTTTTTCAAGTTATTCCTATAAAATATGGAGGATGCAATATAATTATTGGAGACAACCATTTTGTTGCTTTAAAGGCAATAGCCACGGTTGATACTAATAATAGACTAGAGACATTTTCACTTTTTTGATGCTAAAAATTATTGTTGAAAGAGGTATAAACTTTCTTTGGATAAATGATGATTCCAAGTTCATTGTAGAATTAGAAAATGGGAATGAAAGGGTTACTTCTAGGGCTATGAGTAGATATATTCAAGAGCTAAAAATGAAGGGCATAAGTTTTGATATGTTCAGAGAGCCTCAGACTACCAAGAAGATGAAAAGATCCAATGTGCAAGACCAAATTCATCACTCTTAGTTCTTCCCTCCCTTTACCTTGACAATCACCTAAATCTTAAAACTCTACTCACGCAAGTCTATTTCCTATAGCTAGCTAGGCATTACAATGTACCAATAAGTACTTTCATGGCCTGCTCTATTTACAACGCATCATTGGGCATATATTTGTACTATTCTAAATATCATATTCAGAACACACCACAGATCTAAGGTCATGAAATAACATGAATTTACTATAACTGGGTGAGTATGTTCTAGGTTTATAGGAACTTGTGATGATTTCGGAGGCTAAAAAAAAGATGCAACTATAGGATTATTCACTAACAAATATACTAATGAATCTTGCATATGGAGAAGTTGTTTTTTGTTTACAATATATGTAACCACTTCCATTGCATTGATTTAATCTTATATCCCTACTTAAAATAATGCCAACACTCCCTTTCATCTTTGCTCAGAAATAGAACAAAAAAATTGCAGTTCAATATATGTTTACTTTTCTAATCTTTGCGAGTGTTCAACAATAAAGTTATCCGTAATTAGTTCACTAGGAAAATTTGTAATATAAGAGTTCTTGATAGGTTGGAACTGTGCACATGTTGATGCATATTAGTTCCAACTTGTACTAGAATATTCTAAGATGGTACTCTCTCCACAAATCTAAAAGGAAACATTACAATCTGTAAGAACAATATGTGTGCTAACACTACATTCCGTCTAAGCTCAAACCTTCAATTACAGTTGATTTTTTCATCACCATGACATAATATATGTTGGTACATATCAAGGACCCTCCTTCCTATTGAATATGATATCATGATTATGAGATAATTTTTTTGATTTCCCTTTGAACCGATGATATAGGCTACAAAAGATGAGTTTCATTGTCTTTCCAAGGCCATTTTAACTGTCAGAAAGAAAAATGTTTCAGCTAATACCTTTTTTCCTAGGAAACGATCACATTGGATCCTAAAGGAGTTTCTCATGTGTGATAGCATATCAACAAAACTGTAATCTTGAGGTCATGCATATTTATCATCAAGGGCTTTCTTCCCTAGGACTCCCCTTGTATTCTAGATTCTAGAATATATATGCCAATCCATGTGCAAACTATTAGATAGTATATGGCTCTAACTTGGCGGCAAGTGCTCTATAAAGAATTTTTTGAGAAACCTCAAATATGAACATATAAACATTGATTTGTTAAGGAAAAGTCAATGATCCAGTGAGTCCACTTCATCATCTCAAGTTTGCAGTGTCCCTTTCCCATGTTTAGTCATCAAGAAAAAAAGTGACATGTTAGAATAAGAGTACTTACAAGCCACAAGTGTTGTTGTTGGTGGGTTAGTGTCCTCGTTCCCTTCCTTTGATACCATGGGATCATGAATTTTCAACATTCTAGGGAAGAAAAGGCCTATAAGTCCTTGATCACTGTGAAACTAGCATATTATGGGAGAGAAACCCTCCCTATCACTGATAAGTTCATTAAATCCACCATCTAAATCTCTTGTGCAAACATCCACATTCAAGCTCTCTTTGGTTCTTGAAAAATATATTTTTATTCTAGTAGAGGAAAGGTTGTCTCCGAGGCCAAGAACACTCCTATTTATATCATGGCTCGGGCTCAAAGAATGGTTCTCTTCCTGATAAGGAAAACCTTATCATGTCATCCCTGTTTTTGATTTTGAATCAATGCTTTATTCCCTGGTGTTGATTTCGAATCAAACCTTTAATCATACTTACAGAATCTAATTCACAAAATAACCATTCAGAAGGTTGATTTGAGGGTCCTTTTATTGGTGTTGAAATATTGTGTGTAACACACTTAACCTTAGCCCTCTACACAAAATCCTTTCTGGGTCCTCATTAGATGACATGCATGAATAATTTAAGTTAAAATCCTCCAAATGTATTGCTATAAACATGTAATTTTTTTCTCAATTTATGAGTCCAAAAAAACGATACTTTCATCAATATCATAAGCATGGTTTGGTGTCATGAGGTCTGCATTTTCCAATAGGAAATTATTCCTTTTAGCCCTTGGGACTTCATATCCTAAATATTCTATGCACCTTAATTCTTCAACCTGACTCATTTTTATTATACATCCTTGTAGGAAAGTGAGGATACCATCATAACCCATGAGGCCAATGATGTTGTCTCTTCCAGACCTTGGTTCATATTATTCATTTGTTACTTTTGTAATACCACCTCTTTCTCATTGGGCAACAAACTTTCATGGTTGTCTCTGATGATGTTGAAAAGAGGATCATCCACCCAATACTCCATGACCATTTCCTTGTCTCTAGTTGTTTCTTTAAGCAAATCACATTGATCCTCCTTTGTGTTATAGACATATTTGGGCACTGCAACCCCAATCACATATGTCCATAAAGCAAGGGCTTCTAAAGCCCTGAAAGTGTTGTTTCATACCCTAAAGGAACAAGGTCAGCTGATTACATCATCTCCCAGAAGTTCTCCATGAAAAACTACTCAGAACTGGTCAAAACAGGACCATACAAACTGCTCCATGCATAGGGTGTGATGCATCTCACCTATTACACACAGGGGTGTGATGCATACTAGAAAGCCCTTTTATAGGGTGTGGTGAGCAAGAGCAGACAAATGGCAGAAACAATGTGCTAGGTGGAAACCCAGAGAATCTTATAGAAAGTGCTCATATGACACTTGCTTCTCTGAATTCGCCTAGGGATGAGTAAGAGATCTGAAATCTCCAAGTGGAACCAAGAACTATTAGTGAAATGACACTAATCAAAATCCTAGAAGCTAACTCACTCTCCTCAAAACATCTATATATGGATCCCTCATCCAAGAGATCCAGAGGCTGGAATTTTGTAATTTGTAAGGAAGTGCTGTTGGTTTCTCTTTGAAGACATTATTGGGTGATCTTGCATTGTATGAGGTGAAGAGGGCTTTCATGCTGGGAGGATGGTGCTAGATCAAATAGCCTGGTTGTAATCCTCTCTTCTACTACTTCTATCAATAAAGCTATTTGAGTTTTCCTCCATATGCTTGTATATCTCTGAATCTTGTTTATGTATGCATTTATATGGTTAATGTACATCTGATCCTACATTATTTACGGTTATAGATATCTATGCTTTGATGGTATTTTGCTGCCTTGGCTCTATAGGTGTTCTTTGAAGCGGGACAAGTGAGAAAGGAGTGGCAAAAGATCTATCAAAGGAGAGAGGAAACAAGCAAGGAGACTAGCAAAAGACTGAGGTTGGTGCTCTCTGCTTCTCTCTCATAAAGGAAAACACAAGTAACTTTAATATGTTTGTTTCTAAGATAGCTACCCATCTTAGTGGGACTAGCAGCTCTGATTGGACACTAGTTTTCCCGATAACAAAAGAATATAACACCTCTTCAGATCCTTGGTCACATGTACATTCTACAGACGAAGGAATTATTCAGTCGATGATGATAGGAGAGGCACCATGGGAAGATTACCACCATCGTTCCCATCTTCCGGATTAGAACGAAGATTATTCTAGCGACATTGATCATCCTTTAGTTTTTGATTTTCTATCAAATACTATAAATATGGTGGATTCAGAGCGAAATTTGTCCATTATTGAAGAAACTATCGCCATAAATATCTCGATTAAACCTAATGTTGTAGAGAATATTCATGTCAGCAAATCTTGATTCTTCTTCAGAACTGGAAATATATTGTGCTCTCTTTCGCGAATTCAGAGATGTCTTTGCATGGTCATACAAAGAAATGCCAGGCATTGACTCGAGCATAGTTGAACACGAAATCAAGATGTATCCAGATGTCAAACCAGTACGACAACGGCTTCGGCAGGTTCACCCAAAGAAAGTTGCTGCATTAAGGTAGAAGTTGAAAAAATTTTACATGCTGGTTTCATTTACCTAGTTCCTCTAATTGATTGGGTATCGAATATTGTTCCTGTGATGAAAAAGCAGGGAATGATTAGAGTGTGTGTTGATTACAGGGATGCAAATAAAGCTTGTCCAAAGGACAACTACCCTACACCCTTCATCGACCAGATAATTGATGAATACACCGGATGCAAAATATTTTCATTTATGGATGGATTTTGCGGGTATAATCAAATAAATATCTGCCCACAGGACTAGTTGAAGATTGCATTTATATGTCCTTGGGGCACATTCGCCTACCGCAAATTACCTTTTGGTTTAAAGGACGCAGGGGTAACTTTTTAGAGGGCTATGAATTATGCCTTCCATGACATCAAGAACATCATTCAACCATATCTCGATGATCTTTTGGCTCATTTGCGAAAGCGGACCAATCATCCGCGGCATTTGAGAGCTATATTTCTACATTGTCGATACCACAAGATACGACTCAATCCACAAAAGTGTGTGTTTTGTGTTGGTTCTGGTCATTTACTTGGCTTCATAGTTTCTGTTAGCTACCTATACCAATAGGTTTCATATTTCATGATTGGCAATGAAAAGTTCCAAATATGCTCTGCTTTGGCCATGCAAAGATCACATATTTCCAAAGGAAGACAAGATGTGTAAATAGCTTGATGTGGACTCAATTTTGATGGGTGGTCCAACAGCCTAATCTGGATCATGCCATGTTTTAAATTTCCAGTTGTAGAATAGAGAAAGAAGTCTGTCCAAACTGTTTAATCTTGGCAGACAAGTAGCTTAGGCAGAGAAGTAAGGTTCCCAACTGCTTAATCTGGGACCTTGGAAGCAATAAGGGTAGAATTAGATAGAAAATCAAAAGGAAAAAGCCAAAGAAAAGAAAAGGCAAATAAGGGTCTGCAAGCCTAAGTGCACCCTCCAAGAAGAAATAAAAAATGCTAGGCAAGTAGATGGGTAGGCAGATGGGGTTGTAGAAATGTTACTTCTTACAAATTGAATGTGTGTTAACCTATTTTATAAGGTCAAATCAATGGATTCAGAGGTGTTCTTCTTCATCAAGTTGCAGCAAAGCAAAGAAGCATGTCTAACTTCCCTTTTTCCCCTTTTCCCATTCATTACTAACACTCCCCATCAGTTGAGGTTCATGGAAGAATTTATGGTTTCATGGTGGTTCTTGTTCCTTCAAAAGCCACATTTCTTGTCTAAAATTCTTTTCATTTTGATCTACTCCCTGAACTAAGTGGTTTTCAAACAAACTTAGTGGTATCTCCCCTCATTCACCCTTTTCATCCATATTAACCCCTAACTTTATTATATAAACCCCCTATGTTACCCTTTCCCTAGTATTATAACACCATGGTGTATAAACCCCAAACATTGTATAAATATCCCTCCCCTTGGCATTATAGCCATATGTTCTCTCTCAGGGATCAAAATGACATCTGGTCACTTTGATAAACCTAAGCCTTACTCCTCTCCCCTCTTCTGAATTCATTTGACCCATTAAGCCTTCATTTGCTAAGAAAACCTTATAAAAGACCCTTTGTTACCCATACCCGCTTTAAATTGCAAAATAACATCAAAACCCACTTTTATTCGCTTATCCAAAGTATCCGCCCGCATTATTTTTATTCCAAAAATACATTGGAAAACATTGCAAACCACCATATCCCAAAGGTTTTCCGCCGGGCGCAGACCCCGAAATATATATTATTTTAATCCTTCTCCGCTGTCGTATCAACCGCACAACTCATCAACCCGTCAACCGTCCGATCGAGCGCTTTTGATCGGACGGCCATTATACATATCGGGTTGGGCCCGACGTCCGACATTTAGTACCCGAGAAACTGTCAGAGGGTGACGTCAGGCCTCTGCCACGCGTCGCCCTCACAATTTCTCGGGTTGTCCTCTGACAAAACCATCGCCATATCATAGGCGGTCTGAGAAAACCATTACCGCCTTTTTTTTTACCACCAGTTTTGCCGGGCCTGCGTCATCCCCATGTCAGAGCCACGCCACTGCCACCCCGCCGCCGCATCGGCTCCTTTGTCCGCCCCCGCGCTGACATGTCTACCACTTCGTCATATCCGTGGACCAATCACAGCCTGCCACCTCACCCAGTGACGTCATGCTGACGCCATCCGACCTCGACCCCACCTGATGACGTCATGCTGACGTCATCCCAAAAACGCGCCAATATGCCAAAAATCCATATATTGGCCAAAATGTCATGTTTTTTCACTTTTGCCAAAAGAAGCTGTTGTTATTTCTGCATGCTGTTTATGTTCAAACCAGCGCCAACCTGCCAAATTTGATTCCGAAACCGTCGGCTCCTCCATTGTACCTGCAGTTGCAACCTGTTATCAGCCATTCGCAAGGTATTTCTCAAGATAATTCCCTGTACCTGGTTTTATCATATTTCTGCAAACAAACTGTTTAAAAAGGCCTAAAAACACTGATTTCACCATCAATTACCCAGTGACCTGCACCTATTTCAAACTGGTGGAACAATAAACCTTTTGCAGAACCCGCATTTGACAAATTGACCTGAACTCACAGCTAGATCGCGCAGTCGTGAACTAGAAACCTCAACTGACTAAATTCACCATAGAAACACTCCTGTCAGTCCTGCTACTGTTTTAATCACTTCTTTAAACAGTATTTCAATTGCTGTTTGCTCAATTTACCCTCTATTCCTTGAAATTCGCACTTCCATTGCATAGAAACTCCTCTGTGTTATTCTGCTCACTCGAACCAGTTCATATACAATTCAGAAGCCTCATTAGCCATGGAGACACCAATAGCCTTGAATGTTCAGCCTCTGAATGCCCCTCAAAGGGAAATAGAATGGAAAGCCCTGGGAGACATGGATTATCAGATGTTAGACTGGTTCCCAATGGGTTCTAAGTTTAATATCCACATGCTAAATGAATTGAAAGCCCAACACCTTAATGGAGCTGATATTTTAGGGATTTGGGACTCAAATTTGCCCATTTACAACCTCCCTCAAGTCAATCCCCTTCCAGACTTGATCCATAAATGCCAGGAATGCTATGATCCTTGCCAGAGAGCTGTTCTCAGTCCTACAGGCTCAGTTTTGTTCTTTATCACCCCAGAAACCATAAATGAGATGCTGCATTTCCATACTGCAAGGCCATTGACCCCTCTTTCCATGTTGGATTTAATAAAGAAGGGGAGTAATTTGTCAAGTGCCCAGATTATCAAAATTAACCAGTTATTTGTACAGCCAAGCTCTGAAACTATGAGAACTCCTCCTATTGGATATCACTACCTGAATGACTTGGGCAGAATGCTAGTGGATTTGATCAGCTATGTCCTGGGGTTCAGAGGAATTGAGGATGTTGATGACACTATAATGGCAATGCTGTCCATATTTTCTCCTGGAAAGCCTCCAGCTGTACACTATGACTATGCCACATATATTGCAGAAAAGATCCATGAACAGCTAATGAATCTACCAAGGGAAAGGGTGTTCAGATTCACCTCATACATCTACCATCTGTTCTTATTTTATCAACCAGACAGTTTCTCCGTTCCCCTCAAGAAACTTAATGCCCAGGGGAATCCAAGGTCAGTTGTGTTTTGGACTTCAGTTTTCCATAATTTCTCTCAATCACCATACACATACTGTGAATTTATAGACCTGTTCATTCACCCAGCTATGACATTGCTGTATGGTGTCCCTCCTCCAAGGTTGACCGATGACATGCAGAGAGTTCTCCATCTCTCCAAATCCTACAGCATTGGTGATTGGTATTTTTACCAACACCACACAGTAATCAGAATATATGGCTGTGAATTGGACCCTTACAGGCTGCCAAGGTATGTCCCTATGAGACTTTTTGCCCTAGAATACTTCAGGCAGTTTGGAAATGCAGACTGCTTCCATTTCCAAAGTAGGAATAAGAAGGTGCAGCTGAAGGTAAGGAACCAGCTAGGCCCTTTTTTATACAATAAAAGAGAGGAGGGATGGAAGGAGGCAGATATGATCTTAGGGGGCCTCAAATTGCAAACCAGTTTCAAATGGACACCTTATGACCGTAATCATTTTATCTCCCTCAGAAGGATAAGATACAAATTGGGTAACTATGCACATGTTAGGCTGCCTCATATTGAGCAGTATGCTAATGCTTTGAGCTGGAAGGAGGGCACTCTAGAAGAGCCTATTACTAGAGAGCAAATGCTAGAAAGAGAGGCTAGGAATCTTCAAAAAGAAGCTGACTTGGAAACTTGTGGACAGGTTTCCCCCTCATATCAAAGGCAACTTGGAGCAGCTGCCTCATCTTCAACAACACATCAGCAAACTGCCATGGACACTCAACAGACATCCAGCAAAGGCAAGGAAAAGCAGGTGGAGGAGGAACAGCCACCTCCCATGACTGAAGGGCAAGCAGAAAAAGAGATGGAACAACAAGAAGAAATGCAGCAGCAGGAGGTGCAGCAACAACAACAACAGGAAACTCGGCAAGAAGAAGGGCAACATGACAGAGAGCAGCCCCCACAGCAAGAAGGGGCAGTTGAGACCCCAATTTTCACTGACCAGCAGGCTCAAAACATAGTGCCTCCTAGGCAAGAAGCTGCTAACGAAGCCTCAGTCCTCCAAACTCCACAAAAGGAGGACATAAGCAGGAAAAGGGATAGAGAGACTCCCTTAACTACATCAATAAGTCATGGTGAGAAGAGGCACAGGATGAATCCCCTTTCAGAGGAAGAGATGCCTATAGGGCAATCTTTGGGTATGGGCCCGCCCAGTATGGAGGCATCTGCAAGTTCCTTCCAACAGGAACAAGAGAGGACAGTGGGAGGAGAAGTCAGCTCCTCTAGCCAGCAGAGAGAGGGTGAACTGAGCATTAAACAGCAGTTCATTGAAATAAAGAAAAGGAATGAGCCCATAAAAATACAGTTGTATAACCATTTGTTGAAAATGGCTCCCACCAACCAGCAGCGACTAATGTCTGCATATGATGTCCAGGAGGGCAAGATGATCATGAGTCACTTCATGCCAACTACTTTGCAGCCACAGTCCCCTTCAGATTACTTGAGGACCAATCTTGAGGTCCTGGCCAAGGACATCCACCCAATGGACAAAATTGAATTGCATAAACAAACAGGTGAGATGGTCTATGCTTCCTTGGCAGACAAGACATTGGATAACTACAGGCTAGAAAATAGCCTTAATAATATAGCCTCTCAACTGGAGTTGGAGAGAGCATCCTCTCAAGCAAAGGACAACAGAATAAGGTCCTTAGAAGATATAATTATTGAGATTGGGCATGATCCCAAAGATATCAAGGGCATACAAGAAATATTGAAATTGAGGGATGCAGATATGGCAGCTTTAAGGAGAAAGATCAAACTCCCAGCCACAATTCACCCTCAAACAGATGAAGTAGCTCAACAAAGGCATGATCAAGATGCCACAGCTTTGGTCGTGTCTCTCTATAAGCAGCTTATCCAGACACAAGAAAAGCTGGGAGAATCAGAGGCTGCACAGGCAGCATTACAAGAAACTCTGAAACAAAGAGAAGAAGGTCGGACCTCCCAACATCCTCCTCAAATCATTAACCTTGAGGAAGCTGCTCCAACTACTATTCCTCCTCCTCAACAGACTAAACAAGCAGCACCGTCTACTTCAGCACCACCAACAACAGAGCAGGCCCCTAGCTTGGATTTGCAAAAGCTAAAAAATGAGATTCAGGCCCTGGAAGCTCAAATGACAGAACTGAATGAGACCAGGGAGAAATTGGCCAAAGTAAATGATAGATATGACCAATCCAAGCAGGCTGTGGCAGAAAAGGGCAGGGAGATAAAAGCCCTCAAAGACAGGATCAAAGAGCTAGAGAATGAGCTCAAATTAGATAAGGTTGTGGCTGAGCTTAAAACAGTGTTGTGGGCTAATATTGGCCAGTCTATTACTGACCAATGGCAGTACATTGAGACAATCCATGTCAAGGCATTTGCCACAAGTCAGATCAATGAGAAGCCCAGCACCTTAGAGGAAACAGGGCCAGCCACAGGACAGACTCTCTACAACAGAGTAGAAAGTTTATTTTTTATAATGAATGAAATTAAACACCTGTTTGAAGTGCCTCCCAATTTTTATAAATATACAGAGGCAGAGGAGACTATGGATGCAATTCTCAGGCATCAACTACCTACACAAGAATGGTGGACTAAGGTAATA
This sequence comes from Pinus tabuliformis, assembly GCA_031772625.1. Lineage (NCBI taxonomy): Eukaryota > Viridiplantae > Streptophyta > Pinopsida > Pinales > Pinaceae > Pinus > Pinus tabuliformis. The sequence goes on from CM062817.1 coordinate 619,989,878, forward strand.
CAGATGATTTTATAAATAGGAAACCATTTAATAAATTTTGTTCATAGAAAATACAAATTGTCATGCACAGGACAGTTTAAAAGAATCAGCATGCATTAAAGATGAAAGCTGAGCCAACTCAGCAGAACTTACGGCCAACAAAGCAAGGTGAGAAGCTACAGGTGTCCAGGCCAAGAAGCTACAGCAGAGCAGCTCCAAAAGCGCATTTTCCAGCATTAATGCAGATCACTCCAACCGACTCGTTGGCTTCCAAGAGCCAAAATATCTTCTGACAGATAGAAAGATGCATTTATGTTGTATTAAAGGCAGCAATAACTTCTTATCTGCTGTTCTGTACAAAGTTGGTGAAATATTTATTTCTCAGATGACTCAATGCCTTAGATATTTTGTAATACTGTTTGTATATATTTGCCCCTCGCACAAGCTTGCAGGGGTTGTTGTTGATTTCTCTTGAAGAAGTTCCTATGCTGTAATCTTTGCAGAGTTTAATAACAGAAGTAATGGAATTTCTGAAGTTCTGAGTTGTTTGAAAGCGTTCACGGTGTTTGTTGAAGCTTGGCAGGATCCCTGTGCATCTCATATACAATAAGTTTTCTGTAACTCTCTTCGTTTTGTGCTCCAGTCTTTTGCAATCCATAAATGTTTCTAAGTTCTAAGTATTTAGCAGCGAAGAAAAAGAATAGCTTTCAGGATTTATTCATGGAATACCCTGAGCTCAATCTACGTTGTTAATGAATGTTTTCCTCAGTTATAATCTTGATAAGTGTAATTCTTAATTGCTGCACTTTCAGAATATATCTTACACAGTGACCCTTGTTTCAGGAATTCAAGTTTGCTCCTGAGCAATACATTTCACTTTCACAGCACCAGCTTAATGGAAAATTCTTAATTGCTTTCCATTGGCTAAACATGCATCATCATACATCATCACTTAAGCTTTAAATTTTGTTTGTTGAGATACCCAATAGGCCCTGCATTCTGAACATTCCCACTGAAGCATTTCAAACATTTCACAGCTCTAGACTCCATTGCCCAATGAAATACAACTGTTTAAACATTACATCTTAGGCATTGAAAGACATCCTTCAACCAAAACATAAACAAAAACCTGAGCATAATAGCTAGCCTAAAATACTATCATAACAGAGACAAATCATAAAGAGAGAGCCCTCTCTGATTACAGTTTGGCTAGAAACTGTAATCTAAAGATTGGTTAGTGGTTACCCCAGCCGTATTCCCTTGGGAGTCATAGGGAACAACCTGGGTGTTAATAGTTTCTAAGGATGGAATTCGACTCGACCCATGTAAGGTTCAAGCAATCGTCGATATGCCTCCACCTTCAAATTTGCTTCAGATTCAAAAACTCTAAGGGAAAGCGAACTTTCTGAGGATATTCATTCCAAATTACGCCGAACTTGCTAAAGGTTATATGCATCTCTTGAAAAAAGAAGTACCCTTCAACTGGGATCAGGTAGCGCAAGATTCCTTTGATGCTCTAAAGGAATCCCTAATAAAAGCGTCATTAATGTACGCTCCTGATTATCAAAAAGACTTTAACCTGTATCTAGCTACAACAGATGCAACCATCGCAATGGTTTTAGTTCAAGAAGAAAATGGAATCAAACATCATATCTATTATTTAAGCCGAAACTTAAATGATATAGAAAGCAAATACTCCTATGTTGAAAAGCTGACTCTTGCAGCTGTTCAAGCAGTATAGAGATTTCAACACTATATCCTTTTTCGAAAAACTATCATTTTATCAGATTGCAACCTAATGACTTACATTCTGTCGTGTCAGTTACTTGGGGGAAAATATTCAAAATGGATAGCTATTTTGCAAGAGTTTGATCTGGAATTCGTAAAATCCAAATCAAAGAAATCTCTAGTTTTCGTGGAGTTATTATGTGATTTCCCATCGTCGTCCAATGATTCAACATCCAAAGCAACAATCATGGATGAATCTTTGTTTCTGATATCGTCAAGCAATCCATGGTATGGAGATATAATCATCTATCTCCAAACCCAAACATACAGGCCTAATACCTCTCGCTCTGAACAAAGATGTACCCGATACCAAGCAAAAGACTACATGATCGTCGGTGATACGCTTTACCATCGCGGTATCGATACAGTTCTACGAAGGTGCCTCACCCATGATGAGGGCGAAAAGGTCCTAAATGATTGTCATTTAGGTGCGTGTGGGGGGCATCAATCTGGTTATGCTACGGTGCAAAAGATTTTACGAATAGGCTACTTTTTGCCAACAATGTTCAAAGATTACATAACCACAATCAGAATTTGCCATGCTTGTCAAATCTTCGACTGCAAAACTAGAATACCACTTGCACCTTTGCAACCAGTAGTCGCTTTTGGGCCTTTCACCAAATGGGGCATAGATTTCATGACATGTAACCCCACCTTGGCTGGGGGGCATGGGTATATCATAATCGCAGTTGACTATTTTACAAACTCGGCCGAGGTGATGCCTACATTAAACAACAACAGTGAAACGGCTACTCTTTTCTTTTTTAATCATGTAGTCTCTAGGTTCGGTGTTCCATAGGCTATAGTCATAGATCATGGATCGCATTTTCGCAATCACATGATGGTCGAATTGATTGCCAAACTAGGATTGTCCCACGATAGTTCTACTCCATATTATCCGCAAGCTAACGGACAAGTTGAGGCCATCAACAAAGTCCTAAAGTGTATGCTGCAAAGGATGATTGGAGTCGACAAAAATAGTTGGCACCTAATCCTGTACTTAGCCTTGTGGGCATACAGAACCTTGGTAAGAAATGCGACTGGGTTTACACCCTTTCAGCTGGTGTATGGCCTGGAAGTCGTCTTACCAATTCAATGTGAGATTTCATCTCTCAAGCTCGCAATCGACCTTCTCCTCGGAACTTCAGAGGAAGAGGCTCATTTCTTGGAACTAATCCAATTGGATGAAACCCATTGTGATGCTTCCTTGGCCAACGAAGCCCATAAGAAACGAGTCAAGGCGTAGTTTGAAAAAAATGTCAAACCCCGTGTCTTCTCAGAAGGTGACCTGGTCTTGCTTTACGATCAAGAATACGATAAATTGGGAGTAGGTAAGTTCCAATCTTTGTGGATGGGTCCCTACACTGTTAAATGAGTGTTAGCAAAAGGAGCCTACGAGCTAGTAGATTACGATGGAATTCCACTGGTGCAACCTCGAAACGGGTTGTACCTTAAGCATTACTATGCTTGACTAGGTGTAGTAACCTCTTTATATGCTTTTGTTACATTTTTGTTTTCGTCAAGAGTGATATTTTTGGTTAGGTAATCCATTCTTGCATTTGTTGCAGATGTCGAACCCATTGGAATCATTCATTGGATATGCCGACGAAGCTAGTCTTAGTACGTGGAACCTATCTTCTGCGGCCTGGGCCATTTTTGATCCAAGCAGCAAGTTAGTGAGTTTCAGAGGAGTATGTATTGGTTGATCAACGAACAACATCGCTAAGTATAACACGTTGATAGAACTTCTCTTTGATGCCATCACACATGGCATACGACAACTTTTTGTCAGGCTAGACTCACAACTTGTCATCCTACAGCTTACTGGCATATATTCTATTTGGAATCCAGCTATCTATTGTATGTTTCTAAGGGTTAGGATTTTGGAAAGGAAGTTTGATTCTATTCAATATCAACACATTTCTAGAAACTTAAACACATTAACTGATTCATTAGCAAATTACGTGTTAGATAGACATTTGCAGCATTTATAAAAGAAAGCATCTCAATCAACATTTGCATTAGGATCATATAACTTAATGAAAATAAAGCTTCGAAAATCAAAAATATATATAACTATTTATAGTTTATCAAAGATGTTCTGTGTCTAAGACAAAATCAGTCACATGACCCAAAAACTCAAAAATGCTGAAAAGCACCCTAGACTAATGGTGCTGGTGATAAAAAGTCACCGCCTATGTGATTATACATAAGAGCCTAGTCCATCGACTCGGCATGCCAATAGTATGGCGCTATAATATTAGAGTTAACTCGTCGGTCCTCACATCCTGGATACCAAGGGTGAGACCCTCGATATGATCCTGCAATACTGCAAGGGTCTCGGCTACGTCTAGATCGCGGAGGATAGCCCTCCCTACAGCCTCTCTTGCTGGAATGGAAGATGCTACCCTCTGGCACACTACTAGTCACACGGGTATAATACCTGCATAAGTATATGAGTTTGATTAGACTTGATAGAATTTAAAAGACATAAGAACATTATAAAAACAATAAACAGGGATATGGTTAGTACATTTACCTATAACACCCCACTGCTCGTCGGCCAGCAGCACCAAATTTGGGTCACCCCAGAAATCCATCCCAGCATATGGATACTCAGCAAAGACCATCTCCTGACGGTCGAACCACTCAAAGAAGGCATCAGAGAATGAAATCTGTGACTGACCAGCATGTTTGGCCATAAGATCGACCCATCTCTGCATTCGTGGTTCCGTTGGTACTGATGGTCCGAGTGAAATGTATTGTGGCTGCATCAGTGGGATCTTCTCCAAGGCAAAGGCAGTGAGAATAGAACCATAACCAAAGTTCTTAGATCTTCCATTCTTCACCTTGGTGAGCTGTTCTTTTATAACCGGAAGTACTGCATCACACCAGTTGAATACCTTTGGTTCAAGGCATTTCAGAGCATACTGCATATAAGACCTATTAGACAAATGAACAACCGCGCTACTAGCCAATCTAGCAAAGGTAAATAATATAGTCCTCAAGGATCGGTTAGTGACATCTTGAATACTGATCTTGCCGTCCTTGCTCGGCTAAGATCCATCTCTACAGAATCAACAAATATAATCCCTCACAGATTCACCTCCACGGGCGGATCCTGATAGTGAGAGAGGGGAACCACGCCTCAATAAACTGGTCAAGAAGTAGATATCCTCAACTGTCAAAGGGATGGATTTACCTCGAATCTGGAACACTTGGTTGGTAGGATCCCATGCATCAAGAAAATATTGCAACAAATTGATTTTTTGCCTCATGCTGGATATGCAGAAGAATTTGAGCAAACCACAGTTCCACAAAGCAGTCACCATACTCGGATCATGTAAAGAAACCATGTCCTCTTCTTCATGCTCGCATTCACGCCATGTAACGACCATCTTGATCCAATGAATCTTTGAGAAAAAAACAAGAGAAGAATTAGGGTCCTGATTCAGGCAAAAACAGGCAAAATTTCCATGAAAAAAGTGTGCATAAACTTTCCCTTTTGCGCCCATCGCACCCCAGCTATGTACTGGGTGAGATGCATCCTGACTGGCCAACGGCCAGCCTAGTATGCATCACACCTTTCGATATACATTGGGTGCGATGGGGAGAGAACGAATTGTTCAAACCCGAGAGGCCCAGAAGAATAGGAAAGCATGCTCAAAATCAGAAAAGGAAAGAATGCAATTGAAGAGCTCAGGGTTAGCTCCTACTTGGTCTAGACGGTGCCAAAAATAGTCCACAGAATCTCCCGGAATTAGTTGGTGAAAATCAAAGGGGAAAACTCCTCCAGAGCTCCAAAAATCCCAAATTTGAATGAAATGGTAAAAATGAGAGGTAAAAACTATTTTTATGTTACTATTCACGTAGTTCGAGTAAAATATGGTTGTTTAACTCATTTTTCAAGCATGTATTCACATTTCTAATCAATTTGATGGAGTAATCAAATAGGCAGCACGACCGTCAAAAGAACATAGTGTTAATGGTGAAACCAACGTCTTAGACTATTATCACAAGCAGTTTTACACAAAGTTCAAGCTCGTTAAAAAATAAACCTCACCACGAGCAGTTTTACGCAAAGTTGAAGCTCGTTAAAAAATAAACCTCGCAATGAGCAGTTTTACGCGAAGTTCAAGCTCATTAAAAAATAAACCTAGCAATGAGCGAATGTTTCCATAGAGTTCAATCTCATTAAAAAATGAACCCCACCTCCAGTAAATAACCATTTTGATTGCATGACTATAAGATTTTGAACCTTGGTCGTGTTCTTACCATCACCTCCGCTCTTTTTTAGCCGATCATATGCCTCCATTTGATTGTTTACCCTTTTGAGGAACAACTGCGATGAGTGATTCTATTAGCCACCCTCTTTCCACTGCTGTGATTGGAATGTTCCAAACCTTACCTGGAACCAGTTGCTATCCAAAACATCACTCATTCCTCAAAAGACGAGTCTCCTTTAAGATATTTTCATTTGACTCGTAAAAAATGAAAAGATTGTTGAGCAATTGGCCTCTCCAGCTCGTTAAAGCGACCGGAAGTGCCATCCCTCCTCTAGATTTTAATATTTTTGGACCTAAGGGATTATTACACAAAAATATCAAGCGCTTGTCTTGTTCAGCTTGTTAAAACTATCGAAAAGTCATCCCTTTCGTATTATTTTACACTTTTTCAGACTTAAGGGATTACATTACGAAAAAGGACCACTGGAGTTGCCTTTCCATCCCTTTTAGACTCTCTAAAATTGAAAAGGATCGAGTTGTCTTTGTCATTAAACTCATCAAAACAATAGCGACAAACTTGTCCATGCAGACAAGAGCGAGTTTCATTGTCGCTAGGCTCGTTAAAACATAGCGACGGGTTTTCCTGAAGGGCAAAGTATAGAACAAGCATATGTTAACCTTCTCAAGCTTGAAAAAAATAAAGAGGTACTAATCAACAATGACTGGGGAAAAAGGGAAGAAAACTTGAATGGCTTCATTGGTAGCAGGTCGCTCTTGAACACGACACTTTCACTCTGTCACCATGATTGAGTCGGGTTAGGTTATTCCGTTCATCGGTCACATCACCATTGGTCCACCGTACCATCCACCTTGGGGTTAACGCTACCAATCCATTTCAGTGTCACCGATATGTTCAAGAGAAGTTGCTCAAAGAATTCACCAACCTAGCTAACGTCTCATCCACTGCAATACCTTCACCCTCCATTTTTTCATGACCACCACCCTGAACCTTGTATCATCAAAACGTTTTCACCTCCACAAAATCATTTGCTACGTTCCATGTCATAGATGTGGGATTCATTAAGGCCCTCCTACGACAGGTCACTTCTTGTTGACATCAGCTCATTATCCAAGAATTTGACTTAGGGACAACCCTTTCAGTACTTTGAAGCCTACATGCCTCAATGGCAAGTTTCTCACTTCCGGCGATAGGTTCCATCAATGGCCTTCGACTGAAAGATTCTACATGGTGTTCGACATCAGCTCATGTATTCACATCACATGAATTGTACTACAGTACCTTGAGGGACATCATCATTATCGGTGATTCCTCTCGCGCCTGTTAATGGCTTACATCATTGGCTGGTAATCAGGCAATGTCTTTCCATGTTTGACATCAGAACATATTTTCACATGGATCGACTTGTACTTCGGGTGAAGATTGAATGAGTTTGAAGACCCCAAATCTAGTTTCATCCGTCCGGGCTGTGATATATTCAAGAAAATAAAGACATCAAATGTACATCATTGCTGCACAGATAATCATCCAAACTGAAGGATGATGGCTCTACCAGAATCATCAATCTGCCACACAGACAATTGTCTGTCTTATGTACGTGAATATGAATTTATAAAGTTGAGCATGGGAATTCCCGCCTCAGCTAGATCATGAAAATATTGTGAAGATAATTTATTGTATTGTATCTTATTACAGGTCACCTTCTAGTTCGACAAACCTCGGATCCTCATTATAAAGTATTTCACCTGACATTAGAAGGATTTACGACCTCATGCTTTAGGGGGCAACCATTATAGAAATATTTGGGCAATGAAACCCCAATCACATATGTTCATAAACCAAGGGCTTCTAAATCCCTAAAAGTGTTGTTTCATACCCTAAAGGAACAAGTTCAGTTGATTACATCATCTCCCAGAAGTTCTCCATGAAAAACTACTCAGAACTAGTCAAAACAGGACCATACAGACTGCTCCATGCATAGGGTGCGATGCATACTGGAAAACCCTTCTGTAGGGTGCAATGAGTGAGAGTAGACAAGTGGCAGAAGCAGTGTGCTAGGTGGAAACCCAGAGAATCTTCTAGAAACTACTCATATGACACTTTCCTCTCTGAATTCGCCTAGGGATGAGTAAGATATCTGAAATCTCCAAGTGGAACCAAGAACTATCAGTGAAATGACACTAATCAAAATCCCAGAAGCTGATTCACTCTCCTGAAAACATCTATATATGGATCCCTCATCCAAGAGATCCAGAGGTTGGAATTTTGTAATTTGCAAGGAAGTCCTGTTGGTTTCTCTTTGAAGACATTATTGGGTGATCTTGCTTTGTATGAGGTGAAGAGGGTTTTCATGTTGGGAGGATGATGCTGGATGAGACAGCCTGGTTGTAATCCTCTCTTCTACTACTTCTATCAATAAATCTATTTGAGTTTTTCTCCATATGCTTGTATATCTCTGAATCTTGTTTATGTATGCATTTATATGGTTAATGTACATCTGATCCTACATTATTTATGGTTATTGATCTCTATGATTTGATGGTATTTTGCTGCCTTGGCTCTACAGGTGTTCTTTGAAGCAGGACAAGTGAGAAAGGAGTGGCGAAAGCTCTATCAAAGGAGAGAGGAAATAAGTAAGGAGACTAGTGAAACACTGAGGTTGGTGCTATCTACTTCTCTCTCATCCATCTCTCATAAAGAAAAACACAAGTAACTTTAATCTATTTGTTTCTAAGATAGCTACCCATCTTAGTGGGACTAGTAGCTCTGAATGGACACTAGTTTTCCCAATAACACTTTGGAGCAGCGTCTTTATCACTACTCAAGGCATCAAAATGAAAATTTTCAAAATTTTCTTCTTAGTTAGCATTATCATCCTCAAGGGAGCCCATGAAACTCCCCTTTGTAATAGGGAAGCCACCACCATTTTATTTTTCTTCTTTAGATTCTTCAAACATGTCTTTGACTCCCTTATAGTTGTCACCAAATTGTCCCTCAATTGGAAAAATAAGTTCCTCCTTATGGAACTGTTCCAATTCTTTATCAAGTTTTAGGGCTTGTACATGATTTCCCTCTAGTTACTCATTGTAAAGCTTTGGAGATCCATTGAAAAATATTATATATTCCCTCTCCATGAGGATTAAAATGTGTAATTTATTTTCAGTTTCTAGTCACTAGGTGCTCTATTGGCTGCTCTTATCCTAGTTTTCAGTTTCAATCTAGTCATGACATTTGAGTAGTCTAGATCATTTCTGATGTTTTTCATAGTTCATTTTTCACATTTAGGCATTATAAAAAGTGTACCATGTTGGTTAAGTTGTTCAAAGTAGTAGTAACTCTCGTAATCTCAATTTGAATGTTTTCCTATATTGCGTTTGTAGTAATAGTGGTTGCATTAGTTGCAGCAAGCCCCACAAAGGGATATAGTGGATAAAGTCTAAAGCCCTCTTGAACCAAACTATGTGAGCAAGTATATTCCCATTATTGCAAGAATTATTGAACATCAACTGTGTACTTGGCATTCATATTTTATGAATGTAAACGTACCTACATATCTAGAGCCAACAAGCATCATTGAATGTTTTTTGTAGTTGTCAGATGCAAGCTCTTTTTTGTTTCTTCACATTGTGACATCAGTATAATTTTTTGGTATAATGGTGTCACTTATGCTAATGCTAGATCCAACAACTTGTATTTAATTTTGGATTTCTATTTTTGAAGCTTTTACAACACTAACACTATCAGTCAAATTCCAACTCCCTCTCACTTGAAGACAACTTGTTCCTTCATCTGAATCCTTCTCTCATTGGAAATCATTTAAGAGAATGTACTAGGAAAAAATGTGAAAAATATGGAGTCCCTTGATTCTCCAAAACTACAGGAAGATTGAGTTTCAGAAAGTGATGGTAAAGGAATAGTGAATGTTGTGCAACTTTTATCTAGTAAGATTAATCATGAAATCCCATCCTCTTTTATTTCATCTATTGGAAAAAAGAGGCAACTTCTTTGGATTTAGTGGTGTAAGACCTTAGGGCATATACATGTTTCTACACTAGATCCAAAAGGAGGATTAAAATAATGGTTGGTATAATGTCAACCAACCTTCCAATAAAGGACTTTTCTGAGAATTTGAAATATGGTTGTTGAGTTTGGGTCCATTTCCAAATGCTACTACTAAATTTACATGGCTAGTAAACTAGAAACCTATTAGGTCCATATTAACAATAATAAATATAATGAAAAAAGAACAAGTTTGTTTTCCATTGTTTCATGCTTCAATGTTGGTATATCCTACGCAGAAACAAAAAGAAAGGTCAAGGGAAACAACTTCAAATTAAAATGGTTAGATGAGAAACAAAGGTGCATTGATATTGAGAAACAAGCTAGGAAAAATCATTTGTCAGTTGATTCATAAATAATTCCATCAATCAATTTATGTATGGATGTTGATACATTCATTGAGTGGATATTATTTTTAGAATGAAAAATGGCATTCAGAATGAATATTTTGAAATACACTAATAGCATCTTCACTTTATGACTATAAATAAGACAACTGACAAATTGTTATAAATGTAGGAATTCATGAAGTATTAATCCGAACAAAGTAATCTATTTTCTAAGACAATTGAGACCCTTCAAACCTAAGGTGACAAACCTCCTCACGACACCTCATCTTCCTTTCTCTTCTTGGAAATAAGTTACACTAAAGAAGGTTATAACTTAGTATGCAAGAGGGGATAAAAGACAAAATTCAAGATTTTGTAAAGAGCTGGAATTTTGAAACTTATAGGCTGAATTTATCTAATGCCCAAGGAGCCACTATATTCACAAAATATCTGAGTGTACTAGAAGGCTCACCTCCCTTTTTCTAGAATTGTATCCTATTTTTTGTATGTTTTCTTATTCAATCAAGAACCTTTTTCCAGTTAGAAAAAAAACTCAAATTCATAGACACAATATAGATTTCAAGGGAACGGAATGGAAAGGAACTTGTAATGTGTTCTCTTTACCTTCAATTTTTTGTAAATGAGCTTCAATTCCCTCTGTTTGCCTTTCTATTTATCCTCCTCCTTTGACAAAATGATATTTGTCCTAACCTACAATGTCTGTAACTGCAAACCATGCCAGTAGTCTACATAAAAATTGTTGGATCTCGAGAAATGATTGGATCCATAGATGTCAAGAATGTTCAATGAGAAACACGACCACCGTGACGACTTAACATGTTCATTAGAGTCTGTTGTATGTCTACCTCCATTCCAATCTAAAGAGTCTGAGGATCCTCAAGAAGATGGTGTATAATAGCAGTTACCACACTATCAAAACCTCGGAAAAAAAACTTCTAAGAAGTCTCAAAAGGGAAGATAATCCACCTCTCTCAAGAAACTGCATTGTCATGGAATGTGACTTTGTAAGTCTCACACAACTAAAGAACCACCTTAATTGTAACGATTGGAAGGCGTAGTTGCAAATATTTCCAATATATAATCATTACTCTGTTTTTCATGTGTTTTCATGTATCTCAAAGGCTTTCCCAATATATTCATGAATGGACTATTGCATTAAATGTTGTCATCCAAGGAAGAATTTTTACTGCTATCTACAACGCTTTCACCAACTAAAGTTATATCTTGAAATTTAGAGACAAGTGAAGTTACTCCCATAGCACTAGCATTTTGGGCATCTATTGTAAGTTGAAGTTTTCATTGCAACATATGGTCAAGTATGAGAAATAACGCAGCCACCCACTTTGGAACTGAAACATTTTCCCCTATTAGTTTATTTGGGAAAAACAATTCAATAAGTCCAACGCATACCAACAAGTCCATTCTTAGCTCCTATATCTCTAGTATTGTTGCCTTCGCTCAAAACTAATGCCAAAATATGAGAAATAGTTGATAATGGACTACTACATTTTTCAGATCCATCCACCTTACAAAGTTTTGGTTGTTGAATAAGAAGGTAAAGAACTCTCAGAAGGTATTGCCCTTTGTTTTAGTTGCAAAAAGTCACAATCAAATTAGTCATGGAAAAAGAAATAACATATGTAATTTGCAACAGATTCATACATGAAGTTAAGATATCCTCCACAGGAGTATTTTCTAGAGGCTTCTCTTCATAAGAAACATCTCCTCCTTTTTCGTTAGCATTGTCTTTGGGAACCTTAAAATTACCCAGTGATAAGGGAAGATCTTGGGAAAGTTCATCACCTTCTTGCGCTGGATCCTCAGGATGACTAAAGAGCCACTCCATATCTAGTTCAACATATGTTTGAACATGCCTCAATGCTTCCTTTACCCTAGACCTTGGAAATCCCATGTCAAGCATCATAGAAATGGAAGCCTCCTTGGGTGGATGATGTCTAAATAATTGACATGTGCTTCCAGGAATATCATTTCTTCTTCCTTTAACATCACATATGGAAGTGTATAGATGGGTAATAATGGAAACAACATAGGTAATCAAAGATAGACTACAACGAAAAAACATTGTATTGCTCCATATAGGTAGAACAACATTCAGAACTTGAGCTTGTAAAGTGTAGACAAAAACCTTTGGAGCCCTTGGAATAGTGACAAAGCCTCCAATAAATGGTTGCACTAACTATGATGCAGAGGGCACAACTAGCAGTGAAGAAGAATTCACAAGGTACTCCAAAAGCCTGCAATAGCTTCATAATGCCTCTAACGACCAAGGTACATGCTCTAGATTTTCATTTTCAACACCCTTCTTCAATGAATGACTTGCTACTTCAAAATTAGTAAAAATACTTTTAATTGTAACACGAGCATAGAAACAATTCACCACTATTGTATTGCACATTCTCTTATGTTTGTCATATATAAGTGTTGTTGTGTCATCCACAACTTTCCTAAGGTAGTGATAGTTTGAAGAAAGTGATGAATCAAATGTAGATGAGCTACAATTCTCATCCAGATCAAGACTGCCATGATTTTCTTATAGGAGTAACCACCACACTTTAAGCTTCAAGCATGCTATGGTGCTATCCAAGCCTCCTAAATCCCTAAAGGAGGTTTCAATAGTATTACTATAGTCCATAAAAACCTCAAGGGCATGCATAAATTTTTTTACCAAGTGTATATATTGTGGATCCAAATACTTGAGAAGAGAGAGAAAAGTTGTCATTAAACCCACAACCCTTAAAGAGGTGTAGCCAAAAGAAGAAACTAGAACTATTACAAGAAAGCAGTGCTTCTAGGAAATATATCGAACAATAAGATGATTCGGTAGAAAGGGAACTTATTTCCTTTTGCATTAGACTAGGTAAGATTCCATGATGTCCTCATGATGTGATTACATTTAAAAACGTTGAATGACAAGACCTATCCTGGTAGGGGGGGCTCTGACACCAATATTTCTAAAATACGAATATCTTCAAGAAAAACATAATCAAATCATACTAATGTTACAATTTCATTCACAAACTCATGTTCATTGGTGAAGAAAGAAGATAAATCAATGGTGTCATTACTTGCTAGCATTAGAACACTAAAAGTCATAAGATGAATACAGATGTATTACTCCTTGTTTTCTATATGTGGAAAAGGTATTTCAAAACACAATCTTGTTAGTAAAGAAAATATAAGGTCAACAGGAACTTGTATTCATCTACTAGATGCTTCAAAAGATGGAGATAACTTACATAATTCATACTCAAATTAGGTATATGAATTACTTGCAGCCCTGGGTATCTTGAAAATTCCCCTTCAGAATCTCCCTTTTAAACATATTCGTAAGCATAAGATTCAAAATGAAGGGAAAAACCTAGCTGATATGCAACAGGGTCAGTCCCATTTTCAGTATAACAAGATAACAACCCCAAACCTTCTTCTTTACCACCCCATCCTTGAGACAAGGAAAACAACTTCGTATTAAGAGAAGTATCTCTAATTGAGCATATTCCCACTCGTTTTTTTACAAATGTAGCCAATGTTTGTAGACTATAACTTACTACATCTACATCTGAAGAAGCAAGCAAAGTTGAATGATATTTCCACATAAAAACAATATATAAGAAATCAACATCAAAACATAAACAAGCATGCATCATTTGAAATTCCACAAGTTGGAAAATGTATAAAATGAAGGAAATGATTTAACCATGAGTACAGAAAAAATCATCACCATAAAATGTATGCATTACCATGAAAAGTATACAAAACAATAAAGAAAAACTAAAAATTATAGAATTCACAACTAGAAGGTTTTTATGGGTAAAGTAAAAGAATTAATATACTTCTTGGGATGAGAATAAAAAAAGTAAAAAAAATTACCTATATTGAAATTACAAAAGATAGACAGAGAGTAGATTTCATGCATAACTTATCATCATCTTATTACTTACAATGGATTTTAATATATTTGTCAATTTGAGAAACCTTCAAATATTTGTATTAACTAACTACTTGGGAAAAGAGAGAGAGAGATAACTTTGGGTAGTTGATCATTCATAGAGGTTAAAAAGAGAAGGGCATCAAAGAGAGAGAAAAATGGCCTACACAGTAGAGAAATTTATGAGGAGATTGAAGTACAACATTGTGCAACATCACAAGAAAGACGAAAACAATATTCACTTCTTGAAAGAAAAGATATATTCAATGCTTGATATTTAATAAAGAAACATACAATATTCTTCATGTACAAAGGTATCCACCATTAACAATTTTAAGTGTATATATTTTTGTCATGCTAGGAAGGGAAGAGGACCCCTTTCTAAACCATATCAAGCCTTTGTATCTGAGGGATTAAGGACAAAAAAGTAGCTTAGTATTGTCTTGTAACATGATCCATATCTTATTTCAACAATGTTTCCCACCTTAAACAATCCATATTCAGGTTCATGTTTGGGTAATACACAATATCCTATTGGATTCCATATATAGGTTGCTAAACTTCAGTTAGGAAACTATTTGAGTAATAAAAATGTTACAGAGATTCCAACTAGCCTATGTGCAAAACCATGCACAAAGCAATTTCTCATAACACTCCGCACTTTCATTTGCTCTTTTTTCCAGTGGAAAAATCGGTAACTTTTTATTTAAAAAATGAAAAGTTACACTAGCAGATGCTTGAAACATTTCCATAAGACGCCCATTGGGCTCGAGTGCTTTCGCACCCCACGCAACGTTACAAAGCTAACGTGCAGATGAAGAAGAAGAAAGGGAAAAAAGAGAAAAAAGGAGGAGGCAAGAAAAACTGAGTTCGGTAGTGAGTAAAAACTCACACTTCAAGTTTTTCTTCCCTTTTTCTTTTCGACCTTGGGCCACTCTCCTTGGGTGGGCTCGATCGAAGCTATGACCAACTGTGTTTCTGCTTTCTGAGTTCCTGCTTCCTTGTCTGAATCCGAAGTATCTGAGTGGTGATGCCGTTTGATCCCTCCCATGCTCTGATCCTCGTTTGCCTTCTCTGCCTGATTTGGGTGAAGCTATGAAGCCTTGTTGTCTGATGTAGTTTCCTTCTGTGTCTCCATTTCTTGGGATACCTTAGCTTTCTCTGTGGGGGTATCTTCCTCTTTTGCTTCTGATTCTTCGTCTTCTGAGTTAGGGGGAGAAAATTGCCATCCTTTCCTCTGCTTCCCTTTCTGCTTTCTTTTGCTGTTTGCTTTCTTGGCTTCTGGACATGTGCTTTGCAGGTGTCCTGTTTGCCTGCATAGCCTGCATCTGAAAGCTGTATTTTCATAGTCTAGTGCTTGCAGCCAATTTTGTTGTTTGTAGATCAGCCTTATGTTGTCTGGCAGACCTTTACTTAGATCTACTTCCACACATATGCATGCAAAAGTGAAGACCCTTTCATCAATCCTTCCCAGATCTGTTTTGATGTATTTCCCTATGCTGTTCCCAATTCCTTCCAAAACACGTTCACTCCAAAAGTGAAGGGGAAGGTTGTATAGACGGACCCAGACTGGCACTTTGGATACAGTCATTTTGTTTGGATCAAAATCTGGAAAACATGGAGTCATGAACAACCCCGACGTTCCCCAGAACCAAGGTCCGGCACTGATGATTGTATCTCTGACTTCCCTGGATGCAAATCTAACTATGAAAAACCCCTTGGAGCATAAATGTATATCACATTCCATGGTCCAACTGGTGAAAATCCAGTGAAATAGATCCGATGGTTTTGGCCAAAAACTGTTGAAGCGACATATTAGGGCCTGCGTTTCATAAGATTTAACGAAATCATCAAGCCCTGTAGAATCAAAATTAAGGGCTGGGGTTTGCCCTAGCTGATCTACTATGTATGGCCTGGGTATATATCTGCCTTGATCTGGAGAGGACCCTGAATCTCTGTTACCTTGTAGTATGTTTTTGTAGGAGAACCCTCCCTTGGGTTGATGCTGAGATGCTATCTTTTTCCCCTTGTCTCCTCCTGAGAAGCTTGGCTGTCCCTGAGGTAGAGCCCCTCCTCTCAGCCTGAGGTTTAAAATAATGGTTTTTTCTGGACTAATCTCGTAGCTTTCCAAAGTTCTACTGTCCTGGAGAGACCACCTACCACTGACCAAATGCTGGATTTGAACAGGATATCCGGTCAATGCCCAAATTTGCTGTTTCAGCTGCATGATAGAGCTTCCTGCATGTACCCATACTATCCAGGATTTCCCCTCAGGGGTTTTAATAAAAATCTGAAAACGAGTTGTTGTTACCTGAAGTCCGGGTTTTGGCTGAGTTCCTGATCTGCCTAAGCCGATGTCACTGCTGATTGCCATGTGCTCTGGTTGTAGGCAGTCTTCCAGATCTAACCTCTTATTGGGTCGATCTTCCATTTGCATGTCAAGATCTGCATCCCCTCTGCTCGATCAATGCAAATTTCCACCGATCTGCTGCCTAGGTTCTGGGTGTTCTCGGATATTGGTCAGATCAGAAGGATCTGGCCCGGATCTGCAGTATTTGTACCAATCCATTGTGAGAGGGAGTAGATCTGCAACATGCAGTCCCCCTTCTTTGAATGCAGCAACCGAATCATTATGAAAAACTGCAATCCCCAACCCTGCTGCGTCTCAGGTTGGGTATTCTTGAATCTTGATCAGATCGGATAGATCCAGCCCGGATCTGCAGAATTTGGGCCAATCTCTTGTGTGATGGAGCAGATCTGCAACATGCAGTCCCCCATCTTTGAATACAGGAGGCGGGGGTAGAGGGGCAGTGTTGGCGTGAGCATAAGCCTGATGAACAGCTCTGAACTTCTTCAGCTCGCAGTGCCTTGGATCAGCCACCGGCAGAGTCCTGTCATGCCTGACGAGAATATCCTTTATCTCCTTCTTCGACTGCTCGTCCACGTACTTCTGGTAAAAGGAAACCAGTGCTTTCGTAATGCTTTGCCTAGTCGCGTAGATCTGCGAAGCGTGCCCTCCTCCTTTCACTCTGATTCTCTTATCCACGCCAGCGAAGTGATGGCATCCCAATAGAAGAATGGGCTCGACTGCCTTGTAATGGAGAATCTCAGGTTCAGTCGACTCAATGGGGCAGCCATTGATCTTGATCAAACCTCGGCCCTTCTTGCAGTATGTCACGGCTACGGCCGTCTTCTTCCCACCGAAGCACTGAACGGAATCCGCCATTGTTCCTCCCCTCGCACTTTCATTTGCTCTACTACTAAGCTTAGACGTTTTTAGAGACTCTATTCCATAAAGAAAATTACAAAATTTGAGCATTGGATGTAAGAATCTAGCTTTATTTCTTCTGACAGCAATATGGAAGAATGAACTATTGGATACACTTTTCATTATGAGATCCATATTTGGCTTCTTCAAGGCTTCATAATAGTCAAACAATTTATGTGAAATAACCTCACCAAATCTCACAAACAAAAGACCATCAGAAGTGCTACTTATGCTTCCTATAACATCTTTGTGATTTTCTTCCACTTACTGATGCAACTATCTCTTGGAGTTGTTTCTAGGGGATGGTTGGTTTACTTGGATACCTGGAGCTTTTTTAGAAGATGGTACGAAAGATTGAAAAACTCTGGTAACCTCAAGCATGGTGGGATGGTCAGAAGGTTATAACTTTTTGAAAATAATTGCAAGTTGGAATATCTTTCTTACAACCCTAAGATTTTTTGAGGTTGTTGCTAATTCTTGGTCTAAAGTTCCCATTACTATATTGTTTTTTTTTTAAAGAATATGCATTCAAATTTTCATGTCAAAGAAACCAAATATATTTCTTTATTTTCTTGGTCCATGCAATATTATAAGAAAAAACAACTTCACAAATGACAAAAAGACAATCCCAACTAAGGAAAATTCAGAGTTATTATCATGTTACCAACTAAAGAAAATTAGAGTCATTATCCATAGTTTTCGTCCATGTGAGTAGCTCTAAAGAAACAATGTTGTAGTTGTAAACATAATACTTCTCATTAAGCCTAGACATCCATGCATATTCAAGGTTAATATAACTGATAACACCCATAACATAGGTATAGGCGTGGGTTTTTGCAAACAGGATACACTTGGCAATGCCAAAGTCTGATAAATGTGCTTCAAAATTGTCATCTAAGAGAATGTAGGAAGTTTTTACATCTCTATGAATAATATGTGGTTTACAATCATGATGGAGATATGTTAGACCTTGTGCAGTTCCCAAAGCAATCCTTGGATATGTGTTCAAGTCTATCTTAATCTTCTTTTAAGATCCTACATACAATATGCATTACTTGGATTCTCCAAGTAGGCCACTAGCAAACATTCACTATATATTAAATGATGGTTATAATCTTCACCCTTAACTTGTTATTATATAATCAAAATTAAAAATCAGAGAGAAAACAATTTTTATGAGATAATGTATGTCTATTGAATATTAAAATAAGAGAATATATTCACGTGGTTTTATTAGTTACAGGGTAAGAGAAGGTACCATTGAATCTTACCAAAATTAGGTCTACCTATTGCACAAAATATTGTCACCATGACATTCTGCAATCAGTGTGAGTCTATCACCACTCATACTTTCCTCCTTTGCAAGCCTTAAACCTTAGTTCTTCATGTCAAGCCTTGAAAATAAGAGAAAGCCCTTAAAAGTCTCTAAAAACTCTGGTTCCACACTTTCTCTTAGCATTTACCTGCAGTCCCTCACCTACTAGTCATGTCCCCTGCATACCTGACCGCTCTATCTCTGTGTAATGGGTGCGGACCCCTGTAAAAGTCAAAAAGGCGCAAGTACATTCTTAAAAACACACTTTGAGTCATTTCTGGAAGCTTCTAGAAGGAATCTTGAGGTGGCAAGTTTGCTCCTTTAAATTTCATGCATCTCATACCTTAAGGAGCTAACCCCTTGATGTGAGGAGCTTATCCCTTTGAAGGATGACTCTATCCCTTCATAGGTGGACGTGTAACCTCCTTCCTTTGCACTATAAAATGAAGCATTGGGCTGGTTACTGTAGAGGTTGAAAGCTGAAGATTTTTGAGGTGAAATGTTGCTGGGACTTAGTCTTCCTAATTGAGATTTTGTGAGGAAGGATTAGATACCTTGTTGATCTCATTTGGAAGAGTGTGAGGCTTGTCAAAGTAGAGGATATTCCTGTTTCGGACCCTGTGAGGAGTTTATACAACATTAAGGCACGAAAGATTGTAAAGTTCTTCTATTTTCAAAGTTAATACAATCAAGTTTATTTTTCTCAATAAGCCTTGTTTTATGGTTTATTTCATGGATTCCTTGATCACCATGATGAATATGATTTATTATATTAGCTATGCAGGTGTTATTTGATGTGTGCTTGTTTTTGGTTGCAGGTTCTCAAAAGGAAACTCTTTCAGATGGTTGAAGCGTGGCTGCCACAAACTAGCGTTGGACTTAAGGTAGGGTCTAAAACACCTCTTAGTTTTTATTAGTGAATTGCGATATATTTAGAGAAAGGTAGATTTGGTTGTCCTACTTGTTACTAGATATCTGTTGATACTAGGGAGATCGGTCTTGTCCGCAAGAACGATTTATTCGGCCAACAAATTGGTGACCATACTGGGGATTTGAATTTGCTTTTTGCTTTTATTTTTCTTTGACTTGAGAAACTTATCCCTATTTCTAGTTTTTGCTTAATGTGTGTGAGATTGGGTAGTTTTTAGGATCTGGATTCTTTTTGTTTTTTCTGAAGTTTACAGGGAATCTCACTTTCTTTTTACAGATAGTGCATACCTCTCCACATATTTCCTTTAGTACACAGATTGGTACCGCATCTAGTTCTACTGGAAGCCTGCGGACCCTGTTAAAATTTTTGAAAAACCTAAATTGTTTTCCTCTAGTTAAGTTTAGTTTTTATTTTCAATTTTTAGTGTCTACCTAGATCTACATGTGTTCTGTCAAGAATCTCTTGTGAGTGAGTTCCATTGGCATTTTGGTTTTAGGTGATTTTCTAGAAGTTTTGCGTGCCTGGATTGATTTTTGCTTGGTCTTTGTAGTGACTCAGAGATTAGAAGCCTAAGAAACCTTAGATTACCTTGGTATTTTGGGTCTTCTTAATGAGTCTCATTGATTTGTGAAATCTTCCCTTGGTGAGAAATAGATTTCGTTTTTCCCTTTGCAAAGCTTTGAACGATCTTGCTTGAAAGTCTTGAATTTCATTTTTATAAAAGAAAACATAGTTGTGTCTTTTTTGATTGATTTGTTATTCTGAACGAATTAATCCTTAGTTTACTAAATAACTAAGTAAAACATCCTCAAAATGATTTAAAGCTTTTATTTCAATTAGGTTTTTAGAAGTTTTAGATCTCAAGATTGATTTTTATAGTTTTGAGTGTTTTCTAGAAATTATAGAATCTCTTTTGAAAGAATTGTTTTCTGTAGTTTTTGAGTGTTGAAAAAGAAAGGGATTTTTTCGTGAGCATAATTAGTAGTCTCGTTTTGAGTTTATTGAAAAAGACAAAAAAGATTTTCTTTTCATTTACATGTTGAAAGACAGATTTGTTTTTCAAAGAATTGCATTTTCAACTCTTTCTTTTAGCTAGAATTTCATTGAAGAAAAAGAATTGTTTATCATCTTAGGTGCATTTTTTAGTGTTTTTGGAGTCAAGTCTTCACACCATCAAAGTTTCATCCCCATACCTATTGAATTAAGAAACAACCCATAAAAATAATGCTTAAATTAAAATTGATCTAGCAATCTTTTTATTTCTAGGGCTCTTATCACCAATATAGCTTAGGCTAGTATCTTGGAGTAGGGAGTAATTAACTCTCCAAGATAGTTAAAACAAACAAGTAGCTATATCTTGCAGTAGGAAATAAATCCAATTGTAATCGATATAATTTGGGAATCTCGTCTTAAAGGAGTCAATCACGAGATCATGTCTGAACCTTTGAGACAATCAAGCCTGTCTCATTGGGAAAGATAGAAGATTTGTGCATATTAAAAATGGTAAACCTCGGATTAACCATTGTCGAGGAGCCTGGGGTCACTTGTTGGTAAACCTCGGATTGATCATGTCGAGGAGCCTTCAAGGGGATTGAACTTTGTTACTCTGCCCTTGCGCGTAAATCAGATCGTAGACTGTTCCCCCAGTTGTATTTGTTACTGTTGGTATCCGTAGTGACCATAATCTTAAGATTCTTTCCTAAGGTGATGGTGAAGGACGGGTCTCACTGTACCTGGAGCAGATGTCGACTAGACTCACTTGGACTCTCTAGGGGGTTCTCTTCACTCGAGATGGTTTTGTGAAGAAACTTGTGCCAGTCTGTTTCATTAAGCAGGTTGTCGGGGTAACTGTTCCAACCGCTCTTTCTGTATTGAATTCCGTGACATTGGATTTCATCACCAACTAGTTTTTTTGGTACGGAAAGTTACTGTTTGTGTGTGGTTTGAACTCTTAGATTTTTTTAGGCGTGTGATTCAATTGTTTGGTTCTTTAGAGACTTTAGGTGGTTTTATTGAGATTTTCTTTGTTTGCATGTGAAGTAATTAAATATTTAATCTTGGCTGAATTATCGAGACAATCGCGTAGACTTCGGGGGCAACTTCCCGAGTATACACTAAGCCAGCTTGAAGGGCTACAAGCTCTTGTATCACCTAGTGATAGTAGATTTGGGTCACCGGAAGCTGGAGAGAGTTCTTTAATTGTTCATCCTGATTATCAAGTTTAAGCAACAGAGTATATTTCTGAACCAATTTCATTTTCCGTAGTTATTGGTAGTTTTTCTTCTACTAGTGAATTAGCTGAAGAACCTGAAATTTCTGATCCTGAAACTGAACCTGCTACTACTCAATCTTCAGGATTTGCTTCTCCAACTTCTAGTGGTCTTGGTTCACCCAGGGTAGGAAGTATCATTACGCAAAATCTTCCTTTTGGACTCATTTCTATTGAAGAGCTTGTTAGTCCGGAAGAAGATATAACTCTCCCTGAAAATTAACCATCTTTAGAACTTAGGGAGTGTGAATCAATTTTCTACAGTCCATTTAGGAGTGACGCTTGGTACGTCTCATTGACCAACTTTTTAGAAAATCCAGGTCTTAGTTTTTCACCACCTCAAATTCCTTTTCATCCAAAACCTAGAGGTTATTATCCTCCATTGAATATGTTGAGACAGTCATCCATGTTTTCCCAATCACAGGAAACATTTTTATATGGCGGTCCTTCTGTTCCTTCGAGGTATCAGTCACTCATTGGTACTTTTTCAAGAGCATCTCCTCAACCCGTTGAACATGGGATATCAACTGGTAATAACGGAACTCAACTGTTGAGCGTAGAAGAAATTCTTATGATGTCTTGTAATATTCCAAATCTGCAACCTCAAGGTAGTCAGCTACCGCTTGGGGGGCAACCTCAAGGTACTCAATTACTGCCTGGAGGGCAACCTGAAGGTAGTCAGTTACAGCCTAGGGGTCAACCTCAAGGTACTCAATTATCGCCTGGGGGGAAACCTCAAGGACAGTACATACATTCGAGATAGTACATACCTCAAGGTCAACCCCAGACGTAATACATACCTCAAGGTCAACCCCAATATCAATATATACCTCAAGGTCAACCCTAGTTTCAATACGTGCCTCAAGGTTATCAACCTCAAGGTCAGTACCCAACTTAAGGTTTCCAACCACCTTCTCGTCAATCATTTGTACGAGGAACTGGAAATGTACCATTTAATTATCAGCCCTATGCTCAATCTGGTTATGGCCTTTCATATGCTCAACCTTCTATGGGTCCATACCCTGGAATGAACATGGTGTTGGATCCATCTCAAACTCAATAGATTTTTCAACCTAATGTGTAGTTGTCATCTCAATCTGGACAATGTTTGGTTTCTGGTTCAACCCAGCAACCTGTCCCGCCTACTATTCAAACTTCTGCACCTGGTGTAGCTCATCAGTCTGGGCCTAGTTCACCTCGAACTCCGCCTCAAACGACTGCTGCAACTACTGCAGCTTCTGTTCAATCTACCCCACCTACTTCTAGAGTATCGGCAACTTTGGTTTCTTCTGTTCCTGCTTCAACTCCTCAAGCCTCTTTACCTTAGTTGGGACCTACAATTCAAACTTCGGTTCAGATGCCTGTAGGACAACCTGGTCCAAGGGCAGTTGTCACAAGTCAACCACAATTCACTTATCAACCGTACCAGGGACAATACCAATTCGGTCCTATTGTGCAAAGCCCAGTTTACCAGTATCAACCGTACCCTGGATATACTTATCATCAACCTCAATAACCCTAGTTTGGTCCGGTTAATACTAGTTTTCCGGGAGGATATAATATTCCAAATGCAATTCCAATTCCAAGTTATCCTGGATATCCTCCTCCTGGGGCTGGTCTTATGACCCATGGTTTTCATGACCCTAACCATTAGTTACCGTTTATTGAAACTTTGGACTTGCTTGTTTGTCGAACCTTACGAATGATCCGAGTAATTATCTTCTGTTTTGGTTGCCAATGCCGAATAAGTTGCCCAATGATATCCCAAAGTTTGAAGGTAAATCAGGAGAGGATCCGTCAAACCATGTGATGACTTATCACCTCTGGTGCGCATCTAATTCCATTATCGATGATTCAATTCACTTACATCTTTTTCAATGCACTCTGATTGGTCTTGCGGCCAAGTGGTACATTGAGACTGCGAGCTTCTTTTTATAATTTTAGTCAGTTAACCACTTCTTTCTTAACTCATTTTCAGTTGCCTATCAGATATGACAATGGCACAGGATTATTAACTTCATTAAAATAGTCAACGTCCACATATATTTCAGATCATATTCATGAATGGAAACGTAGACGACATTTAGTGAAAGTTTTTATTCCGGATCAAATTTTGGCAGAATGGTTCGTTAAATCATTATTACCTAAAATCACTGAGGATATAGCTAAGGTAGGAGTTGTTACTGAAGAGCAAGTAATTGCTCAAGCTTAGTACCTTGACCTCGTTTATACGTAGTCAGGTACTTTACACGAAAAACTCCCCGACCTTCTGAAACAAAATCAAATAACTGCAGCTCCTTCAGGGTCTCTTGCCGCTGATGGTATGATTGGTTCAGTTAGCACCAAAAGCAAGAAGAAATCTTCAAATAATTCTTCTCCTATTATAACTTTACCAGATTCCTTGACAGGAGAATCTTCCACTGAAATTCCTGCTGATATTCACATCATAGAATCATGTGCGGACAAATCAAAATCCAGTGGTAAAAAGAAGGGGAAGAAGAAAAATAAACAAAACTCAAAAGAGAAATCAGATAAAACTGAATCTACTGATGAGAAACGTAAACCTCGCTATCCTTGTCTCATTTGTGATGAGGAGCATTTTACAAGAGTCTGCCCACATTGAGCTGAGGTTGCGAAAATCGTCAAAGGTTCTCAAACGCCTATTGTCTTGAAGGATCATTTTCCTAGTCAAGATAGTAAGATGATTGGTTCTTCCTCAAATGCCTCAGAAGAACCCATATTGATGATGTCTCATGTCAGGATTGCGATGTGATCGCAATATTATGGAAGTAAAAATCCTCTTGGTGGTAAGGAAGCAGAATCTCTAATTCAAACCCATCAACTTCAACTCCTTCTGGTTCTGATCCGCTACAGATCGAGAAACCTAACCCAGACTTAGTAATCAAACCACCTGCTAAAGGTATACTTTGGAAGTCAGCTTTCAATCCACATGCGAGAGCTGCTCAGAATTATAACATTGTTGAAGACTTAGCTATTTCCCCTTCAGCAATTTCGGCTTTGGAAGTGCTGCAATCATGTCCAGCACAGCGTAAATTACTTTTGTCGGCTATAGGAGCTGTTGATATTCAGGATTTGAACCTTATAATCTTCGATTTAGAGAATAGTACACCTCACCTACCTCATCAAATGGCTTTCCAGATTCCAGTGTTAGTCAAAAACAGACCTTGCTTTAGGACTGTAATTGATGAGGGAGCTTCTACGTGTATTATGTCGATCCAGTGTTGGAGATCGCTTGGTTCTCCTACACTCAATCAATCCTCGATGATTCTAAAGGCTTTTGATGGCCGTGGGTTCCATCCTTTTGGCATTTTACAGGATTTACCTATAGGGGTTGAAGGCAAAACTGTAAATCTAGACATGGAAGTGGTTGATGCCCCTCTAGATTACAACCTTCTCTTGGGTCGTAGTTGGTCTTATGCTATGACTGCTGTTGTTTCATCGGTCTTTCGGCTTATCAAGTTTCCTCATAATGGAAAGATCGTAACCATAGACTAGCTGACTTATTTTTCATTCGACCCGGCCTCTTCTGAAAGTATTCAACATGTCGGTAAAACAACTATCCCTTACAAGGATGTTGGGTTAGGATTGATTAAAGATTCTAGTTTACTAGGAAGTTTTTCCTTTCCTCCTCCTAACGTATCACCTTCTACTGCAACTATTCATATGATTTCATCGAACACTATTGTTTTCAATGATCCTTGGATCGTACCTTCTGCGTCTGAGGTGGATTCATTTGGGGATGCGATGCCTTTGAGTCCCTATGAAATTTCATATCAGGCTGTATAGTCGTTTTCTGACCCTTGTTCAACTGAAATTGATCCAATGAATGTCGTCCATGGAGAGTCACTTTCAATATCAACCTCAGATTCAACAAAATTTTCTGAGCTTGTTCATACAGATGAGCAGATTTGTGAACTTTTGTCTGTTGATGATTTACCATGGGAAGATCTTCATCATCGATCTTTGTTTCTACCTGAGCTTGATCATTTTGAAAATTATTTTTCATCTATTTTTACTACTGATTATGTCAAAGAACCATAGAATCCATTGCAACATCCTGATTCTGAGTTAAATTTGGGAAATATCTCTCGAACGGTTCCTATTGACATTTCAATTAAACCAGGAATTATTGAAAACATTCATATAGGTGCTTCTTGTACAGACGATGAACTCCAAACTTATAAATCCCTATTTCAAGAATTCCGTGACGTGTTTGCCTGGTCATATGAAGAAATTCCAGGAATCAATCCATCAATTGTTGTCCATGAAATTAAAACTTACCCAGATGCTAAACCTGTCCAGAAACGTTTGCGTCAGATACATCCATGAAAAGCTGCTGCTATTAAAGCTGAAGTTGAGAAATTACTTCCAGTAGGTTTCATTTATCCAATTCCCTTAACGGATTGGGTATCGAATATTGTTCCTGTTAAAAAAAAGCAAGGAACAATAAGAATATGTATCGATTATAGGGATATTAATCGATCTTGTCCTAAAGACAATTACCCAACCCCCTATATCAGTCAAATCATTGATGATTGTGCTGGCAGCGAAATTTTCTCCTTTATGGATGGTTTTTCAGGTTACAATCAAATCAACAGACTCCCTGCTGATCAACCAAAAATGGCTTTCATTTGTCCATGGGGGACGTTTGCTTATTACAAATTTCCTTTTGGATTAAATAATTCCGGAGCAACTTTTCAAAGGGCTATGTCTTACGCATTTCATGACATCAAGCACATTGTGCAGCCATATCTCGATGATTTACCTGCCCATTCATTATGTAGAGCCGATCATCTCACTCATTTACGAGCAATCTTTATGAGATGTAGGCATTATCGAATTAGACTGAATCCACAAAAATGTGTTTTCTGTGTAGAAATGGGTCGTTACTGGGATTTGTTGTTTCAAAATCCGACATTCGTGTTGATCCCTCAAAGGTTGAAACTATTGTCAAATTTCCTCCTCCTTCGACTCTTCGCCAACTCCAAAGTTTCCAAGGGAAAGCAAACTTTTTACGTCGTTTCATTCCTAACTACGCTGAGATAACAAAGGGTTTTACCAGGTTGTTGAAGCAGAATACTCCATTATTTTGGGATGAGATAGCTAAAAAATCTTTTGATGCACTTAAACACACGTTGACCCATGCACCGTTATTGCATCCTCCCAACTACAACCAGGATTACTTCTTGTACCTCACCGCTTCTCATTCCACCATTGGGATGGTTTTAGTTTTGGAAGATGAATTCAACAGTGAACATTTGATTTACTATCTTAGTTGAACTTTGAATCCGACTGAGCTTAAATATTCGCATGTGGAGAAATTGGCCTTGGCAGCTGTTTAAGCTATCCAAAGATTTTGTCATTACATCTTACTACGCAAAACTACCGTAATTTCTAACTGTAACCCTATGATCTATATTTTGACCAAAAAATTGCTAGGGGGCAAGTATTCCAAATGGATAGTTATCCTGCAGGAATTTGACTTGGAATTTGAAAAATCCAAGGCAAAGAAATCTTTGGTATTTGTGGAATTGATGTGTGATTTCCCGCGTGCTGATATTGAAACTGTGGAGGAAGAGACCATTGTAGATGAATCTTTGTTTCTTATCAGTAATCTTGGTCAATGGTATGCAGATATTATTGTTTATCTCCAAACCCAATCCTTTTGGCCTGAAATTTCACGATCTCAGCGACGGAAAATACGTTTCCAATTCCAACAATACAATATTATTGGAGATACACTCTATCATTGTGGGGCGGATTCTGTTTTCTAACGTTGTGTAACTCATGAAGAAGCTGAAAAGGTTCTAAATGACTGTCACTCTGGAGCATGTGGCGGTCATATGTATGGGTATGCCACAACCCAAAAGATATTGTGCGTTGGTTATTTCTGGCCATATTTATTTAAAGATTGTATCTATGCGGTCCAGAAATGCCACAATTGTCAAATTTTTGATCATAATATGCATGCTCCACCTGCTCCTCTCCACCCTATAATTGCCGCCGGTCGTTTTGCAAAGTGGGGTATCGACTTTATTACATGTAACCCTCACTCAGCCAGGGGGCATGCGTATATCATCCTTGCGGTAGATTATTTTACTAAGTGGGCCGAGGCGATGCCTACATTTTCGGCAGACGACAAAACTATTGTAATTTTCATTTTCAATCACATAATTACTAGATTCAGTGTTCCTCAAGTGATTATTACTGATCATGGGAGTCATTTTCGAAACATCATGATGACTGAACTAACAGATCAACTTGGTCTGCATCACGATAGTTCTACTCCATATTACCCACAGGCTAATGGTCTAGTTGAAGCTATCAACAAAGTTCTAGTCACTATGATCTGACGAATCATTGGTATTCATAGGTCAAATTGGCATAACATGTTTGTTATCGGGAAATCTATTGTCCACTCGGAGCTGCTAGTCCCACTAAGATTGGTAGCTACCTTGGAAACAAATAAACTAGAACTACTTTCGTTTTCCTTTATGAGAAGTAGATAAGAGTGGAATGAAGGACACCAACCTCAGTCTTGTGCTTGGTTCCTTGCTCGATTCCTCTCCCTTCTGACAGATCCTTGCTGCTTCTCCTTCATCTACCTAGCTTCAAAGAGCACATGTGGAATCAAAGCAGCATAATACTATCGAAGAACAAAGATCTACAATCATAAACAATATAGGACCAGATGTATATTGACCACACAAATGCATATATCATCAAACATACAAGAATGTGGAGGAAAACTTAAATAGATTTATTAATATCAAGAATAGCAAAGAGGATTACAACCAATTGTTCTGACCCAACATCATCCTCCAGCATGAAAGCCCTTCTTTCACCTCATGAAAATCTTAGATCACCCAACACTATGATATTCCAACAAGAAACCAATAGCAATTCCTTACAAGATACAAAATTCCAGCCTCTGGATCTCGGGGATGAGGGATACATATATAGATGATTTCAGGGGGGTGAGTCAGCTTCTAGGATTTTGATTAGTATTCTCTCTCTGATAGTTCTTGATTCCACTTGGAGATTGATGATCTCTTACTCATCCCTGGGCGAATTTAGAGAGGCAAGTGTCACAGGAGAAGTTTCTGGAAGATTCCATGATCATCCACCTCGCAAACTGTCTCTGCCATTTGTCCACTCTCGCCCATCGCACCCTATAGAAGGGATTTTCAGTATACATCGCACCTCCTATGTGAATTAGGTGGGATGCATCACACTTTGACCATGGAGCAGGTGAGATGGTCCAGTTTTGACCAGTTTTTCATGGAGAACTTCTGGGAGATGATGTAATCAACTGACCTTGTTCTTTTAGGGTATGGAACAACACTTTTAGGGACTTAGGAGCCCTTGGTTTATGGACATGTTTGATTGATGTTGCAGTGACCAAAAATGTCTATAACAGTTGCCCCCTAAAGCATGAGGTCGTTAATCTTTTGATGTCGGGTGAAATTCTTTATCATGAGGATTCGAAGTTTTTTCGAGCTAGAAGGTGACCTGTAATAAGATACAATACAATACATTATCTTCATAATATTTTTCATGATCTAGCTGAGGCGGGCATTCCCATGCTCATCTTTATAAATTCATTTTCATGTACATAAGATAGACAACCGTCTGTGCGGGAGACTGATGATTCTAATAGAGTCATCATCCTTTGATTCAGATGATCATCTGTGCAACAAAA
Organism: Pinus tabuliformis; assembly: GCA_031772625.1. Taxonomy (NCBI): domain Eukaryota; kingdom Viridiplantae; phylum Streptophyta; class Pinopsida; order Pinales; family Pinaceae; genus Pinus; species Pinus tabuliformis. The sequence continues at coordinate 620,019,751 of CM062817.1, forward strand.
ATGTACATTTGATGTCTTTATTTTCCTGAATATATCGCAGCCCGGATGGATGAAACTAGATCCGGGGTCTTCAAACTCATTCAATATTCACTCGAAGTACAAGTCGATCCATGTGAAAGATGTTCTGGATTCGAACATGGAAAGACATCGCCTCATTACCAGCCAATGATGTAAGCTGTTAACAGGCGCGAGAGGAATCACCGATAATGATGATGACCCTCAAGGTAATACAGTGCAATTCGTGTGGTGTGAATAAGGGACTTGGTGTCGAACACCGCGTAAAATCTTTCGGTCGAAGGCCATTGATGTAAACCTGTCGCTGGAAGTGAGAAACTTGCCATTGAGGCATGTAAGCTTCAAAGTACTGAAAGGGTTGTTCCTAAGTCGAATTCTCAGATAATGAGCTGATGTCGACAAGAAGTGACCTACTGTTAGAGGGCCTTAATGAATCCCACATCTATGACATGGAATGGAGTAAATGATTTTAGAGGTGAAAATGATCTGATGATACAGGGTTCAGGGTGGTGGTCATGAAAGAATGGAGCATGAATGTGTTGGCATTATGGCTAAAGTGTTGTCCTTGATGGCAACCCATTCAGGTGGTAGTTCACTATTCTTCAAGTCAGCAGCAGAAGTTAATGATCAGCTCTCATTTTATTGAAAAATTATGAAGGACGCAGGAAGCCAGTTCAGAAAGTGCGTCCCCGCAGGTATACCATGCAGAACCCGCGTCCAAGGACGCAGGCCAGCCATTCAAGGGGTGCGTCCACCCAGTGCACACATTTCAAGGAAGAGAAAAACACGTGGGGGTTTCTTGTGTGGTATCTAGCCGACGGTTTTGTGTTTCTATGGTGTCGGCTCGTGGTATTGTTCCTTGATTTGAGGAGGAGATTGCCTATATAAAGCAAAGGAGATCATTTGGTTTGAGTAAGTCTTGGGTTGAATATCTTATGAGGGCTAGATCTGGTCTAGATCTAAACAAGGCGAATCTACTGATGGACCGAGATCTCTTCGGCGCATGTTCAGATCTGTGGATCTGATTGTCTGGGTTACTTCTAAAGTCTTGAAATCATCTATGCCGGGAGGGACGCAGGTGCAGTAAGGATTCAGGTGCGTCTGGGACGCAGGAGCGAAGAGTTTCAGGTGCGCCGGACGCAGGCGCAGAAGGGTTCAGGTGCGCCGGGACGCAGGCAGTTCAGTAGACTCAGTGCGACGAACTCAGGCTAGCAGTTGAGCAGAGTGCGTCCGGGACGCAGGTCAGCAGTTGAGCAGGGTGCGTCCAGGGACTCAGGCCAGCAGTTGAGCAGGGTGAGTCCAGGACTCAGGCTAGCAGTTGAGCAGGGTGAGTCCGGACTCAGGCTAGCAGTTGAGCAGGGTGCTTCCTTCTCTTAAAATCTTTGTTTATCATTGTTGTGTTCTGGGTTTTGTCCTATTATTGTTGATCTGGTTACTTCAGTTGATTGGGTGTTTCAGAAGGTTGTTTGAGCTTCAATGTTGTTGTTGGGTCCAGTATGAAAATTGGATGAAATGTGGCCTTTCAGTTTATGGGTTGTGCTTCAGTGTATCCAGTATGAAAATTGATGAAATGTGGTACATGAAGGAGAGAAGATTGTAGGCCGGCGCCTACGTACTAGTATCTAAGCTAGTACAAGAGCTAAAGGAAATCTTTGGAGTATTGTAGCAGGTAGTAGCCTGCGTACTAGTAAATGGATCGGCTAGTACAAGAGCAAAGGGGGTTGTAGCTCCCGTACTGGTATAAGGCTGCACCAGTACAAATATTGTAAAAGAATTTTCTTATTAAGAAGAAGATTGAGATGACTTGCAGCAGGTGGTTTTCTCCCGCATTGGGTTTCCACCTTACATCATTGTGTTCATATGTCTGCCTTATGTGTGATGATCTACTTTATGTTACTGCATCTGTTAACTGATAATATGGTTGATAATGTTCTAATGCACTCATTGAAGATCGATTAACTTAATCATAAGAAGTTGTGGAAGTAGCATATATGAATCTGATTATGGAAATGAAAAAGTTTTATTAATATGATAATAGTGATTCACCCCCCCTCTCAGTATTATTTCCAACAATTGGAATCAGAGCAGGTCCTTTGATAGAAGCTTGATCGCTTGAAGGAGATCCGTGGAACAATGGGAAAGAAGCTTAAGAAGAAAGCTAATAAGAAAAAGAAGTCATCTCAGAAGAACTATGACAGTGGAAGAATCGATTGGGGATTAGGCATAAGAAGCTCTTCAGATTCAGAATCAGATTCAGAGTCATTATCAGGTATGAATGTGTTATCCTCTGATGTTCCAGCTATATTTCCTTGTGAAAGAGATGAAAGTGATAGCGAAACTACTAAATTTTCTCTTATGGGTGAACAAGAAAGATATCAAATAGAGGCAGAATTTAAAAGGCTGACAGACAAAATTAGAGATCAACAAGATCTATTGAACAAAAAGGAATGTGATTTCAAAGAAGAAGCTACCAAACTAAGGGCACAACTAGAAGAAGGAAACAAGGTAAGAAAGCTACTCAAGGACAAGGAAGACCAATGTCAAAAATTGCAGCATGAAGTGACATCATTAAGAAAAGAAGTCAACGAAAGAAGCACAACCATCAAGAAACTCAAAGATAGATCCAGCTACTATGAAAATCTTGAAGCTACAATCCTCTCACTAAAAGGAGATCTTGAAGAATCAAAGAAGCAGAATACAGATCTACTCCAAGCTATTGCAAAACAAGAAAACGAAGTCACCAGCTTAAAATCTCAACTGGAATGTGCCTTCCGAGTTCGTCAAATGCAGCAGGATCTGTATGAAGAACAAGAAAAAGAGATTCTCAAACTAAGGGAACAAATGGAAGAAGGAAGGAACGCTGAAGAAGTTTTGAGAGAGAAATCTCTTGAAAAGGAAGAACAGCTTCAGGTTGAGGTAAATATCTTGAAAGGTAAACTAGAAGAAAAGGATAAGCTTTTACGATTTCAAGATAGCTCTAAAGTATTGGATGATATTCTTAGTAGTCAAAGGTCCCCTGCTATAAAGACTGGTCTTGGTTTCCATGAATCTGTTGAAGGTGAATCTAGTTCACAAGGTGAGGCAAGAAACTCTAAAAGGAAATCTAAAGTGATCAACGAAGAAGTGAAAGATCAATCTCATCATCAACCAAGGAAAGAGATTCCTCAAAGAAAATCCTTTACTCCTCCTATGAATAATGTTGAATGTTATGTATGTCATAATCTTGGACATGTTGCAGCTAGATGTAGAAGAAGAAGATTTCAAGACCCTTATGCAGAAAGGTCATCTCAATCAAGGTACTTTTATGGATATTGCTTTGCTTGCAATATGTTTGGTCACAAAGCTACTGATTGTTACAAGAGGAATATGAAACATGTAAGATGTTATGCATGTAACAAGCTTGGACATATAGCCAAGGAATGCAGGAACAAAGTTTGGGCACCATATCAAAAGGAGAAAATGTCATCATCACGCTTGAAGATATGGAGGAAAAAGGAAGTACAGCCAGAAAAGGATGGCACAGTACAATGTACAGACATACCAGAATCAGAGGAAGCTGAAAGTACAGGACGCAGTGCAGTAACAGGAGACCTGCGTGCGGACGCAGGCCAGACCAAGTCCAGGTGCATCCAGGACGCAGTTCAGTAACTGAAGATCTGCGTGGGGACGCAGAGCGACGGAGGATCAGGTGCGTCCCTGAAGCAAAAGGACGCAGCGCGATAGTAATTTTGGGTGCGTCCCTGAGTAAAAGTACGCGGCGCGATAGTGTTTTTGGGTGCGTCCCTGCAGCAACAGGACGCAGCGTAGCAGAAGTTGAAGTGCGTACCTGTCTCAAAGCATTTATTAGCTGATTCTTCTTTATATGCATGATCAGATTTAACAGATGGCACTAGTTCAGGGGGAGCATATGTCCTAAATGCATTGTTGGCATTATGGTCCTTGGTGACAATGCTTATGATTCATCTTGCTATTATGAGTTGGTCACATGATCAGATAATGATGCTTGCATGAAGTCTTTATTATCCTTGGCACATATATGGATGAGGTTGGCTGATTTCGTGGATGATTACTCAAAGTCGCATTGTTGGAGACATGATGGTTATGAGTTGATGTTGACAGATACTATGGAGCAGATTATACAGTGCTGTTGTTTGTCATGATCTTTAGATGTTTGGAAGGTCGTAGCAAGACTCATGTTGTAATGGTCTATCTATTATAGTCATCTCTTCAGGTCATGTAACGACCTATGTCCCCCCACTATGCATGGGATGAAGATGTAATGTATTTGGTTCTCATATTTCTGATGTATTCCCACTTGGTTGGATGGATGATCCTTATTGTGATGAGTGATGGATGTATGTATTGAGTCTTTTGGTGATAGGAAGGTCATTTATGATATATATAGAGTCATGTTCTTCTTGTAGAACATCTTTTTGCAGACCTTGCTTACAGTCAGGGGGAGCTTGACCATGAACAAACACCATACAGCAGAGCAGACATCTCAGCCGGTTCTCAGAAAGACCATTATCAGATTGGAGCACCATGACATATACAAAGGAGGAGCTCATTCAGAGACTTCAGCATATCTGGTTCATAGTCAAAGGGAGCATGTTCTTAGGGGGAGCATACCCCTTTGCCCTTGATGTCAAAGGGGGAGAGTGATCTGGTGTTGTTGCCATCAAGTCCAAAGGGGGAGATTGTTGGCATTATGATGCATGTGTTGTACTTGATGGCAACCCCCCTCATAGAAGACCATCTCACTTATATACATTCAGAAGAGATATCAGATGTAACATAATACATAGATGCAGGACAGCTCAAAGGAATCAAATGGCAAGTTCTTAGTAAGCTTTGCCATCAAGTCCAAAGGGGGAGATTGTTGGCATTATGGCTAAAGTGTTGTCCTTGATGGCAACCCATTCAGGTGGTAGTTCACTATTCTTCAAGTCAGCAGCAGAAGTTAATGATCAGCTCTCATTTTATTGAAAAATTATGAAGGACGCAGGAAGCCAGTTCAGAAAGTGCGTCCCCGCAGGTATACCATGCAGAACCCGCGTCCAAGGACGCAGGCCAGCCATTCAAGGGGTGCGTCCACCCAGTGCACACATTTCAAGGAAGAGAAAAGCACGTGGGGGTTTCTTGTGTGGTATCTAGCCGACGGTTTTGTGTTTCTATGGTGTCGGCTCGTGGTATTGTTCCTTGATTTGAGGAGGAGATTGCCTATATAAAGCAAAGGAGATCATTTGGTTTGAGTAAGTCTTGGGTTGAATATCTTATGAGGGCTAGATCTGGTCTAGATCTAAACAAGGCGAATCTACTGATGGACCGAGATCTCTTCGGCGCATGTTCAGATCTGTGGATCTGATTGTCTGGGTTACTTCTAAAGTCTTGAAATCATCTATGCCCGGAGGGACGCAGGTGCAGTAAGGATTCAGGTGCGTCCGGGACGCAGGAGCGAAGAGTTTCAGGTGCACCGGACGCAGGCGCAGAAGGGTTCAGGTGCGCCGGGACGCAGGCAGTTCAGTAGACTCAGTGCGACGGACTCAGGCTAGCAGTTGAGCAGAGTGCGTCCGGGACGCAGGTCAGCAGTTGAGCAGGGTGCGTCCAGGGACTCAGGCCAGCAGTTGAGCAGGGTGAATCCAGGACTCAGGCTAGCAGTTGAGCAGGGTGAGTCCGGACTCAGGCTAGCAGTTGAGCAGGGTGCTTCCTTCTCTTAAAATATTTGTTTATCATTGTTGTGTTCTGGGTTTTGTCCTATTATTGTTGATCTGGTTACTTCAGTTGATTGGGTGTTTCAGAAGGTTGTTTGAGCTTCAATGTTGTTGTTGGGTCCAGTATGAAAATTGGATGAAATGTGGCCTTTCAGTTTATGGGTTGTGCTTCAGTGTATCCAGTATGAAAATTGATGAAATGTGGTACATGAAGGAGAGAAGATTGTAGGCCGGCGCCTACGTACTAGTATCTAAGCTAGTACAAGAGCTAAAGGAAATTTTTGGAGTATTGTAGTAGGTAGTAGCCTGCGTACTAGTAAATGGATCGGCTAGTACAAGAGCAAAGGGGGTTGTAGCTCCCGTACTGGTATAAGGCTGCACCAGTACAAATATTGTAAAAGAATTTTCTTATTAAGAAGAAGATTGAGATGACTTGCAGCAGGTGGTTTTCTCCCGCATTGGGTTTCCACCTTACATCATTGTGTTCATATGTCTGCCTTATGTGTGATGATCTACTTTATGTTACTGCATCTGTTAACTGATAATATGGTTGATAATGTTCTAATGCACTCATTGAAGATCGATTAACTTAATCATAAGAAGTTGTGGAAGTAGCATATATGAATCTGATTATGGAAATGAAAAAGTTTTATTAATATGATAATACTGATTCACCCCCCCTCTCAGTATTATTTCCAACAGAATGTATTGGAGCGGATGAGACACAGGTGAATTCTTTGAGCGACTTCTCTTGAACATACCAATGACACTGACATGGATTGGTAGCGTTAACCCCAAATATGGATGGTGTGATGGACCAATGGTGATATGACCAGTGAACGGAACAACCCAACCCGACTCAGACGCGGAGTGAAAGTGTCATGTTCAAGAGCAACTTGCTACCAATAAAGTTTCTTCAAGTTTTCTTCCCAAATTTTCCCTAGTCATTGCTGACCAGTACCTCTTTATTTTTGTCAAGCTTGAGGAGGATAACATATGCTTGTTCTATAATTTGTCCTTTGGGCAAACCCATTGCTATATTTTAACAAGCCTAGCGACAGTGAAACTCGTTCTTTTCTGTATGGACAAGTTTGTCGCTATTCGGTTTTAACGAGTTTAACGACAAAGATAACTCGGTCCTTTTCAATTTGAGAGAGTTTGAAAGGGACGCAAAGGAAACTCCAATAATTTGTTTTCGTCATATAATCCCTTAAGTCCAAAAAAGTATAAAATAATACGAAAGCGATGAATTTTCAGTAATTTTAATGAGACGAACAAAACAAGTGCTCGATCTTTTTGTGTAATAATCCCTCAAGTCCAAAAAGATTAAAATCTAGAGGAGGGATAGCACTTCCGGTTGCTTTAATGAGCTGGAGAGGCCAATCACTCGACAATCTATTCATATTTTACGAGTCAGGTGAAAAGAGCTTAAAGGAGATTCGTTTTTGAGGATCGAGTGATAATTTCGGGTAGCAGCTGATTCCAAGTAAGGTTTGGAATTTTCCAATCATGGTAGTGTCACAAGGATGGCTAACAGGATCACTCTTCGCAGCTGTTCCTGAAAAAGGGTAAGCAATCAAATGGAAGTGAATGATCGGCTAAAACAGAGTGGAGGTGATAATGATAGCACGACCAGGGCTCAAACGCTGATGATAATGCATTCACAATGGTTATTTACCAGAAATTGGTTCATTTTTTAATGAGCTTAAACTCTGGGGGAACATTTGCTCATTGCTTATGTTTAATTTTTAATGAGCTTGAACTCCACATAAAAACTGCTCGTGTCAGTCATATAATAAGGATATGTCATCTAAGATGCCATTTTTTATGGAGCTTGCACCTTTCAAAGCTTTGCCCTGGATCCTTTCTTTATGCAAGTTAGGAACGACCAATCCTACGAGTTTAAAGGGTTGAGAAACTATAAACTATGAAAATAAATGGTCGCTCTTCGCTTGGATGCGAAAAGCTTTGCATGCCCCCAGGTATAAAGAAAAGTTTCCAGGTTACCATATGAAAGCTCCCCATCTACATTGCAGACAAAATGATTCCTTGGCGATGTCTACCGAAATAGACAAAAGTGAGTGGCATGGTCGCCTCCACTCACATAACTTTGACGAGAGAATCTTATTCCAGTCTAATCCCATTTTCCTAAACGGACGGGTGTGTCAGACTAGTCATATATCCTCCGCAGAAACCTACCCTATACCCAAGGTTTTCCTGCCAAAACAGACTAGGGTCCATTGCCCCTGGGTTTCAGTCATGTCCTCCCGAATCACTCGCGCTCTTCAGGTGGACGGACTGGAGATTGATGAGACATTCCTTGCGTGAAAAGACCATTTAGGGATGGTAGTTGACTATTTGCTATGTGTGAGCTGGGGAACGAAAGCTGGTCTACAAGCTTGACCACTCGTCCTTCATGCGGAAAACACATTACTGTAAAGTGTGAGGAGACAATGGCTCCCATGCAATAAATATAGTCACACCCAAGGAGTAGATTATAATCCAGAGGTCCTTGGACTACCATTACGTCCATGTGAACGGTTTTCCTTCTCAATGTTATCGACACATTGGGAAGGATCCCTAATGGTCGACTGGTTCCTTTGTCAAAGCGTGTCAGATTTCTCATCTTAGGCAGAAGCGATGGCGAACCAAGCGGTTTCCAAGCAATTGAGGAAAGGATACTCACAGAAGCCCCTTCATCTATGATGGTACCGGCCATGATCATTCTTTATACTTGTGCAATGATTCAGAATGGTACACTCGCCGGTAAACGGGGTCTGCCTAGTAGGTTCCAATCGAAGGAAACAACTAGGTTGCTTGGAGGTGTGATCGAATAGACGGCTGGATATGACTCTGACTTTTAAACACACATGGGCAACAAGAATAATGTGAAGGATAAAACATGACAATATAATTTTTATTAACAAATGATTTACATTTATATTACAATATGTGACCATTGGGTTTCACATCCCAAGGTCTCTTGGACTCCTTTTGTCCATTCGGCTTCCACACTAACCCATTGAGGATTAGTTGTCAAACATTCCCCCCCTTAATCCGAATGGTTATGTATGAGTCCAAGAAGAGAGCTGTAATACAAAATGTGAAAAAATGCATGGCAATACTAGGCTGAATGTGCTCTCTGAAATGTTGGTATAAAGGGCGGTGGTTTAAGGATGACCACCAACACTGGAACACTTAATGTAGTTCCCGGAACTCTTCCAAAACTGGCAAGAAGCTGAAGTCTTCTTCTAGAGGAAGTGCTCCTATTTTTTTGAAGAGGGAAACCTTCAACCAATAAAGGGAGGTCTCACCCTACATAAAAGGGAGAACTTCAACCTGAAAAGTGAAGTCTCAACCTGTGATGGTTTAAGGATGACCAACAACTATGGAATGCTTAATGCAATTCCTGGAACTCTTCCAAAACTGGCAAGAAGCTGGAGTCTTCTACTAGAGGAATTGTTCTCAATTTTTTTCTTGGAATTCTTCCGAAACTGGCAAGAAGCTGAAGTCTTCTGCTAGAGGAAGTGTCCCAGATTGCCAACTGAAGGCATGTTCACGGGCATCTTTGTTTCTGGCTACAACTTTGAAACTGGTGTGGAGGGTTATGGCTCGGGCTCGCTTGATGTGACTTTGAAGCTTGTAGATGACCATCATTTCCCCCCTTGTCAGATACAAGGTGAGATGATGGAGAAAAATCAACTGCAAGATTGTTCAATACTTTGGAACAAGTTCTGACATGGGTTTGGAATATCTTCTTGGCTGTTGATGCCCATTGCCAAGAAGCGATCCATCCAAGATGAATCTTTGTTCTTGCAGGACATTTGTTTCTGAAGCATTTGTGTGAAGAATGACTGGTTTTATGACAATGCTTACATGGATGAAGATCAAAATAGTGATCTTTCAAATGGCCAACTCGGTCACAGTGTTGGCATTTCACAATCTGTTGTTGTTGTTGTTGTTGTTGCTGTAGAGGAGAGGTAGAGTCTGGAACAACTGAAGGTGAACTGTCATGAGGAGCAGGTGAACTGTCATGAATGAATCCAGCACTCTGAAACTAAATGGGCTTTGAGTAGTCTGGAATATGAAAGGACAAGTCCTTGTCATATACAAGACCAGTTCTGTGCTTGTTGTGGACAAGCTATTCCCAAGGTCTGATGATGGGCTTGGGAAGTGCAGACTGAGTTTCTACATCTGCATGTACAACTACTGCTTTATTGGGTACTAAATCTGAACCAACTGTAACATTATTGACTTGCTGTTTATGGGAGTCTGTTTCATTGTTCTGAATAGAAACAGGTTTAGAATGATGATTCCTCTGTTTTAATTCTTCTTGCTGTAGCTGAGTTTCAAGCTGCAAAAAATCAATTTTCTCTTATGCATTTTGTAGACAGACCTGAATGTCTGTGAGAGAAACTTTGCTGACTTTTAATGTATCATGATTAGAGGAATGTATCAGAGTTTTTAAGAACTCTAATATTTCAGTAATTCGAGCCATATTCTCCATTGTCAAAATTACACCTTTTTAAAAAACTGATCACAACTATGACCCAATGAGTAAAAGTAACACCCACTCACAGTACAATGACACAGAAAAATCCTTTGTAAATGTGCAGCAAATGAATCAAGGAATCAATGAATATATATGTAGACAGAGACTATAATGAGTTTTAATACCACAACTGGGGCAACAGCAACTGCAAACTTGCTTGGATCCTTCAAGTACTCCTTCACTTTCAAATCAGAAATGATGGCTATCAAAACTTCAATAATTATAACACCATGTCATGGGCAGGACTTGAATACTCATATGCTTTGACTGGGGTACAAATCAATATTCTCTGATCTTGCCACTTTCTGGCAATGAAGATAAGCAATGAGAGTAAATTCCAGCAAGGACTTTCAGACCTAGAATGCTGCTCCAACACTTGCTCAGGTCATAGGCATGGGAATGAGTCTCTAGCACGCTGAAACAACAGTGATAGACCTCCTTACATGTCCAAATACTTAGCAAACTGTACAGTGCTGGTCATATATACCATAGAATTTTACCATGACCTTTCAAGAGCCTTCCAACCATGCACAGTTTCAGGAAAACCTATAATGTTATATCAACAAATAAATTCTAGCAAATTAGTCCATGTAATAATAATAATATATACCCGAGGGAAGTAAATAAATGTATCTTTTACAGATATAGCAGCCCTCTTGTTCCATAGGTGTTCACCTCAAGGAGATTAGAGAATACTCGACCCTACTTCAGATGTATATGCAGCCAATTATTAAGGAGATTTGACTCTTTGACAATGATAAAATCTTCCCACAAAGGACAACTCGAACAAAAAACTTGGATGAAGTAAACTTGTCCTCTTTCCTGTTAGTATTGCCCTCAACTACTACAAAAGTAAATTGTTCCAAAACTCAGATATAGGTGCCTTTTGTTTAGTTGAAAACTCGGTCCTTACGAATTTATATGCCATATATGGCCATTCATGTGCTGAAAACATTACATAACCGCCATCCATATGCCATCACCTTAAACGTTTCGTATGTATGATTTTTTTGTTATGCTACGACCCATTTGGGATATGACAAACATAAAGAGCATTGTTTCAACGCAAACACACAATATATGGAGCTCACAACATATAAAGAGCATGTATATCAATGCACATGAACATTTACTTACAACATTCAACCTCAAGTCATTCAACGCCTTCAATCGTGGTACCTGAAATCTTACACAGTGATGAATGTATGGTCTCTCCAAACTTAAACATCGCACTGTCTTCGAAAATGTTTAACACGGTATGTATACGGGTCCCATAGAGAAGTCCAACGCTAAACTGTATAGTTGTTAGCATTCCCTCTGGATAAAACAATCGTAAGTCAAAGTGTTTTGATTCTCAAACTGATAGTGGAGCCCTCCACTCTGAAACAGTAATTTCATGGAAAGTAGAACCCTCCACTCTGAAGCAATAATTTCATGGAAATTTGGACACACGCAACTTCCGACTCACCCACATCGACTTCTTCGACGTACAAGGAATCTGCCTCTGGGGGTTTCCACGCCTTCAAAATGCGACCCACTCGGATATCCAATGCCTCCACTACTTCCCTCGAAACGTCTGCTGTTGCCTCTTTTGTTACTGACGGTTTGCAAGCAGTAGTGATGTTGTCTTTTGCATTGAGAGAAGGAGAATAAGCAGAGCAGCAAAGGGTTTTGAAACGAGGAAACGAAGGAAAAGAAGAGGAAGGAATGGTCACATGCAACTTCCTACTACATTGTGAATGGGAGAAGAGAGGGATGTTACGCCAGGTGCATGAGAGGAGAGTTATGCTGCCTGTGATTTTACAGGTCTCGGGGATCGAATCTGATGGCCCCCTTCGCGTGGAGCCCTCATGGGAAAGAAACACGGATTAAATCCATACATAACCTAATAATGGTGTAGGATTTACCCATTTAAGCCCAGGAAGCGACAAAGGAAGTTGCAGGGACTGCCTTGTTTTCTGTACAATTTCCTAGGTAGACGAATTAACAGAAGCAGAATGGTTAGGAAGTAGGAGCCGAAATATGCCAAATTAAAGGGCACAAGTATCTAGAATCAATGTCGCTATTTAGCGAGGGATAGGAGAGATACGCGTTCTGCCTTTGCTAAAAGCTCTAGGAGCACAAATGATGTGCCTCTCTTATTTGCTAAAGTCACGGCTTCTTTTCAGTGGCTTCGACACCCTCTGCCAGGTTTTCTTCGTGGCACCTTGCGAGGTTCAAGTCACATGTTCGATTCTTCGGATTCTTGAATTACAACGAGCATGTGATTCGATCAAGCTCACTAGTCAACAGTCTCACAATGCAGCTACACATGATACCATGGCTGTGCATAGACTTGACGTTCAGGTGAATGCACAGCGCTTCTGAAACGTTTATGAAACCATGTCAGAACAGCTTGGACAACGCTGGCAGTGTCAGGCAGAGGAACGTTTCATCATTCAAGTGAATGTCAGGCGCAGGTTTGTATAAAAGGAATATGGTAGATAGAAGGTGCAGGCGCAGGTAACGCAGAAGAGAGTCTTAAAATAGCCAAAGTCAGGTGCAGCATATACAGTGCCAGAGGTCAGGTAGGAGAGGCAGCAGATTTCTGGCAGACAATGAATTAATGGATCGTTATAGGTAATGGGCAGAACTGGCAGGTCTGCACACAGTGGTGGCAATTCTACTCAATTTTGATTAGGAGAAAGGCAGCACTAACATATATAGAAACCACAAAACAAGTGGCTCAAATTGGAGCAAGACCAACAATCGCCTGCTCTGATACCATGTTAAACACATATGGGAAGCAAGAATAATGTGAAGGATAAAACATGACAATACAATTTTTATTAACAAATGATTTACATTTATAGTACAATATGTGACCGTTGGGTTTCACATCCCAAGGTCTCTTGGACTCCTTTTGTCCATTCGGCTTCCACACTAACCCATTGAGGATTAGTTGTCCAACACTGACGAACTTCCTTCATGCGGTAAAGGAACGGGTAGACTGCCCCCATGTTCATCGAAGTCGGTGTTTACAAAAAGAATTTGAACGGTGTCGTTCTCATTATCTTCGGTGATTGTGTCATCTGAAGATGGACCTTCCGAAGGAAAGACTGGGTTGACTTCCACCTCAACCTTTTTACTTTCATCTGGTATGGATTCAGCGGGTTTATCTTTAATGACAGATGCTTCGACCGACCACAATGGCATGTCAGTCGGATTTTCAACTAGCGATGGACTCAGCAAGAGTTTCTTATATCCAGGAGGAAGCCGTAGCGGGGAAGCCGAGTAGTCATCCAAAACTCTTTTAGCTTCGTCTAGGAAGGGAAAACGGTGGACGGCATGATTGCCTTCACACAGTTTACAAGGAAATTTACATTTCCTTTTTTTCCAAATGCTTCGTTTTCACTAGTTGATGGTGTACTTTCAACATTGTCTTCAGAGGTTGATGACACCAGGTTGTGCAAACGAGGAGACCAATCCCTTAAGATCGAGGGATGCAGGGACAATCTCGGTGATAGTGGTCTTCTTTTCAAATGACACATGGAGATTTAGGCTTAGATGGTGCAATGTGTGGATTTTCACTAGATGATGCTTGGTTACCCCTTTTTGCCTTTGGCCCCTTCTTCTTCTTCTCTTTCTTTTCCTTCCCTTTCTTCTTCTTCTCAGTTACTTGATTTTTAGCTTTACCGGCTTTATCAAGTGAAGAGGAAGGAGGGGAGCGAGAATTGGATGAAGTGGAAGGTTGGGGGTAACTTTAGTATCATCTAGTTGCTGACTTGATTGCTCAGGAATCACGGTGTTCTGAATGACAGAGGTCGAGAAGAGCCATACGGGCAAGCCGATTTTCAATCCTGGAAGTGACAATGTGGCCATATGGGGTGCACCAACATCTCCCCAAGAGGAGAAAGGACTAGGATTTCCTCCAAGGGGAAATCCTTGGTTGGTGGACTCCATTTTTCTCAACCTAAGACCAACACGGGAAAGGTGGTGTTATTCCGATTAAAATAAATTTTAGACGCTTTGACACAACTTCTTTTTTCAATTTTTAAGAGTCGAGAAAAAACGAAAGATGACTCCAGTCGCCTTCGATTTTTAATGAGCCTGAAGTGACAAGTGCTCAGATGGACCTTTTCCTTTAAGGATCTGAAAAGGAATGAAAGAGACTACTCTAGAAATCTAGATAGAGGGATTACCAAACCAATTGCAAAACTGCAGAATACTTTTTATGGTACGACAGTCAGTCTTCCGGAATGTTGTGTTCAGTGCATTGTGATCGATAGGGCAGCAGACACGACTTCCTATGGATAAAGGATATAGCCTACTGTGGTCTCCCAATATATACTCGACGGTACGTGGGAGCACAAGTCCATACTAGCACTTGTCGTCTCAAAGAGGAGGAATCACCCAACCAACAGTGAAAACTACAGTTACCAAGCTCTACAACGCTGGAATACATCTCTAGCCTAGACTTCTAGATGTTGTGCGTTAGGTTCCAAAGTGTTTTTAGGTTCATTAAATTTATTTTACAGTTGATATTTCTTAAGAGATTTGCCTTTCAGGTTCACCACATGATGTAGATGTACAATTCCTAAAATGTAATCTAAGATGATAAAAAATCATTTAATCTTCTTTTTGCAATGAAAATCCTAGCTACTAAAGAAAGAGAGATGATATTCTTTCAACATAGAGCAGAGAGCACACACTAGATGCACTGTCCTAAATCAAATCAACAAGAAGTCTAAATGCAAATGCACATGCATGTATTTGTTTTTAGCTTTCTTAATGTTTGAATGACAAGAAGAATGCTAAGTACAAATCTGAATTATCTTCTCAAAGCGATAGTACTAACAAATTTCTCTTCAAAAACGAAAGGAAGATAATGACGACACTTTACTATTTTGAATTGAAAATTGCTTTCAACACTTGAAAAACTACTAATTCAAATAAAATACAAGAGTAATTGTATAATCGACCATCAAGAACAATAGAATTCTTTTCTTTGACTGAAAACGACACTTGTGACACTTTCAAATCAAAAGACGACAGTTTGAATATGCTACTACTTTGTAAAAGAGAACTGAAAATGGCGGAAAATACATAAAAACATTCACAGTTCTTTGCACAATGGAGGTGGAATGATGGAAAGGAAGGGGGTTTCCACAGTGGTATACTGATCACAGACAACAAAAATCCTGAATAGGGCTGGAGAGAGTGAACACAGAAACCAAAATCTGAGAGCAGAAGAGGTCTTATCTTATCAGCGCACCTGTAACACAGGGAAAATGCGATACAGTGCACCTACTGCACACGGGAAGTGTGATGCATCCAGATTCCCAAGAGTAAAAGGTGCGATGGTCCAGGGATGAGACTTCAACTAGGTTTCTGGTCACATTTTGCAGCTCAGTTCAGGGATTTAGGCTGATCAAGTGATGTACAGTAAATACAAATCACACGGGCTGATCTAATGAGGTTACTAGAGCCATGACTAGGGCAATTAGAAAGTTTGCAAATCGATTGTTCAGTTTATAAAAAAAACCCGGAGATAGACTGAAGCAGCATTGATCTACTTTGCACTTGCATAGCAAATGCAGTTCAAAGGCTAGCTGGCTTGACTTCAGGCTCCATCTATAAGTTTATAAAACAAACAAATATGGACAAACAAACAATCTATTTGCTCCCCAGCGGAGTCACCATTTTGTTATCGGGAAATCTAGTGTCCACTTGGAGCTGCTAGTCCCACTAAGATTGGTAGCTATCTTAGAAACAAACAAACTAGAACTACTTTCATTTTCCTTTATGAGAAGTAGATAAGAGTGGAATGAAGGACACCAACCTCAGTCTTGTGCTTGGTTCCTTGCTCGATTCCTCTCCCTTCTGACAGATCCTTTCTGCTTCTCCTTCATCTACCCAACTTCAAAGAGCACCTGTGGAATCAAAGCAGCATAATACTATCAAAGAATAGAGATCTACTATCATAAGCAATATAGGACCAGATGTATATTGACCACACAAATGCATATATCATCAAACATACAAGAATGTGGAGGAAAACTTGAATAGCTTTATTAATATCAAGAATAGCAAAGAGGATTATAACCAATTGTTCTGACCCAACATCATCCTCCAGCATGAAAGCCATTCTTTCACCTCATGAAAAGCTTAGATCACCCAACACTATGATATTCGAACAAGAAACCAACAACACTTCCTTACAAAATACAAAATTACAGCCTCTGGATCTTTGGGATGAGGGATCCATATATAGATGATTGCAGGGGGGTGAGTCAGCTTCTGGGATTTTGATTAGTGTCCTCTCTCTAATAGTTCTTGATTCCACTTGGAGATTGATGATCCCTTACTCATCCCTGGGCAAATTCAGAGAGGCAAGTGTCACAGGAGAAGTTTCTGGAAGATTCCATGATCATCCACCTCGCAAACTATCTCTGCCATTTGTCCACTCTCGCCCATCACACCCTACAGAAGGGCTTTTCAGTATGCATCGCACCTCCTGTGTGCATTAGGTGGGATGCATCGCACTTTGACCATGGAGCAGGTGAGATGGTCCAATTTTGACCAGTTCTGAGTAGTTTTTCATGGATAACTTTTGGGAGATGATGTAATCAGCTGACCTTGTTCTTTTAGGGTATGGAACAACACCTTTAGGGACTTAGGAGCCCTTGGTTTATGGACATGTTTGATTGGGGTTGCAGTGCCCAAAAATGTCTATAACAATGTTATTTTCAGCACTTTGGGTGTATCGAACCTCAGTAAAAACATCAATTGGTTTCACTCCTTTTCAACTGGTTTACAGTTTGGAAGCTATGTTACCCATTGAATGCAAAATTCCGTCATTGCAAATAGCCATAGAATTACTCCCAGCCACTTCTGAAGAGGAGAAATGTTTGTTGTACTTAGCTCAGCTAGATGAGAATCGACATGATGTTGCATTAGCAATCAAAACTCATGCCAAACAAATAAAAGCTTAGTACGATCGAAATGTTACACCTTGTAATTTTTCAGAAGGATACCTAGTCTTACTATATGATCAAGCAAATGATAAGCTAGGGGCTGGAAAATTTGTACCTATGTGGCATGGTCCTTATGTTGTTAAGTGAAAGTTGGCAAAAGGGGCCTATGAATTAGTAGATTTTGATGGTGTCTCTTTGGGTAAACCCAAAAATGGTCTTTATTTGAAGAGATATTATGCTTAAATCTGGGTGCGGAGATTTTTGTTAGATTAGTTTCTTTCTAGCTGGTGTGTTTTAGATTTAAAAAGTGTGCCTAGTTTAGAGAGCGTTTTTATCATTATTCCTGCTTATCTTGATTTTACTCTTGATATTGCAGATGTCGACGTCTCTTCAAACATACATTGGTTTTGCTGATGGTGCTTGTCGTAATACACGAAACATTTCTTCCGCATCTTGGGTTATCTATTCACCCTCTGATGAGTTGGTATCTATGCATGGGGTAATCCTTAGTCAAACAACGAACAACATTGCAGAGTATAGTGTTGTAATTGAGTTATTATCTGAATCCATTTCATTTGGGGTTCGGAGTTTGATTGTTAGGTTAGATTCTAAACTCGTTGTATTACAACTTAATAGAGTTTATGCCATTAGAAATCCAGTGTAATTAAGATTATTTTTGAGAGTTCGTCGCTTGGAACATGAATTTGACTACATTGAATATCAGCATATTCCAAGATATTTAAATACATTAGCAGATGCAATTGCTTCTTGAATGTTAAATAGACATTTGCAATAATCAAACAGTAAATTTAAAAACATTCCATAACATGTTATACAAGATAGCCAGTAATAGTGATATAGCATAGCATAGAAGTGTGTCAAATATACATCGTCTTCAATCATAGGTTGAAAAACACCTTATGATCAGCAAAAATGATAGTACAAAAAGCAAAAATGTCATATGAGTCTACAAAGGCAATCATCCTATCACTAGTGATGATCACGATAAGAAACTACTACTCGGGCCATCCTACAAAGGAACCTCATGAAAGGTCCTGGGACCCCAATCACATAGCGTTGTAACCTAAGTGGAATATCATCTATGCTAGTCTTTGGAACATCTGCTGTCAAATGCTCTAGATGGTTTTCCAATTCGATCAGGGTCTCTGTAGATTCGTCCCGCAGGGCCGGTACTGCTGCAGCTAGGTGTCTCCTCTCATAGGGCCAGAGAGCGGCTGGTCACCGTGGACCCACATCTACATTTGAAACTTCGGTTATCAGTTTTGGATGATTTAGAAACAAAAAAAAAATTAGTTAAAACTTAGAAAATGTTGAGAATGATTTTACCTGAATCATCCCACTTCTCTCTTGGTGGAAGAGTCATGTTTGGGTCACCATGATAATCCATCCTAGCATATGGAAAATCCTGAATCACGAAAAGTTGGTTCTCCAACCAACAAAAATACTCAAGAAGAAATCGAACAACCTCTGAACCCTCCTCAGGATGACAGGCCATAACTGCAACCCAACGCATTAACTTAGGCTCTTGGGGAAGTCCAACCTCAACAAAGAGTTCCTGTGGGACCAACATTGAGACCCTCTCTAGACCAAAGCTCACAACTAGGAAACCATATCCAAATTTTTTTAGTTATCTGTTCTTTGCTCTAGTTAGTTGGCCTTTTACATTCGCCAACACAGCTTCGCACCAGTTGAAGATGGTACCTCGATAACATTCTACTGCCATTCGCATTTGGGATCCGGTAGCTACATGCAGTGCTCCACTTCTGCAGAGTCTGTTGACAGTAAATGCAATCACTTTAAGTTTAGGATGGGAGATAGTTTTGATATCAATCCCTTTGTCCTTTGTTTGGTCATTACAAAACTCTAGTTGGAGACTATCGACAGACTGGCCACCTGGCCTAGTCCTAAAAAGAGATAATCGTTCACCTCTCTTGGCCAAACCAGTCAAGAAATAAATGTCCTCTAGCTCGATTTTGAGCCAGTGGCCACCAATATTGAAACAATGGTTCTGTATGTTCCACCTGTCTACTAGCCATTGCAAAAAGTCTACTTGGGCCCTCATGCCAGGTATGGCCCAGAATTTAAATAGTCTGCATGCTCTCAATGCATCCAATGAGGGTTGATGATTTATTGTGGCAAGGTCCACATCCTCGTGCTCGCGTTCCCGCCAAATAAGCATTTTGTATGTCCTACATTGCACAAAAGATGTATTAGAACAATTTAGTTCGAAAATTTTTGGGCAGAAATGGAGAAATTTGAAGTTTTAAAACCTATTTCGCGGGGTCCACACCCTCTAGTTAGGGACAGTGCATAGGTCCGCACTCTTCCTAAGCAACAGGTGTGGAACTCTGGCTCTTTCCTTTGTAGAAAAAGTCGAGGTCCGCAAGTTACACATGTTGCGCCTGCGGACCCCTGCGAGCAGATTTCTAAACTAATTTTTTCCTTAAAAAATCAAAATGGAAGCCTAAAAATGAAATGAAAATGGTTGAAATGCAAGATAAAGATGATGTGGATTACCTGGAGCTAACAGTTTTGAATTCCAATGGATGGATTTTTCGCAATCTTCACAGGAAGTTTCTTACCCAAAAGCTCTGTCTTCTCACTCTGAAGTCAAATGGTAAAAATGAATTTACAAAAGCCCTTTTTATAAGCTTTTTTGAATAAATGAATTTTTAATTTGTTTATTTTTCACTTTAAAAAGGTAACTTTTTTGATGCATTTTTATTTATTTTAAACAGGTATGAGTAATGTTTGAGTTTTTGTGCAGAATATTAGATTTTTTAGGGAAAATTGATCATTCTCAACAAAAAACATTGGAGTCCTCTTTAAGCTCTTTTTTGACTCGTAAAATATGAAAAGACTGCCGAGATTTTCTTTTTAAACTTGTTAAAACGGAATTAAAAGGACGATCCACTTACAGCTCTTTTCTGACCGCATAAAAATGAAAAGATTGCCAGATTTTTGTCATTTCAAGTTCGATATTGGTTATAAAACGACATGTCTTTGATTTCTTTTTTACTTTTTCGGATCAGGGACACTAATTATGAAAAGTACTCCTTGATCATAATGGTCAAGCAGTTCTCTCAAGTATTATTTTATACTTTTTTGGGCTTGGGGGACACAAATTCACGAAAAAGGACAACCATGGAGTTTTCTTAAGTTTTTTTTCTGACTCCCTAAAATTGAAAAACACCGAGTTTCTCCTCTGGAATTGTTAAAATTTAACAGTAAAGGACCTATTCAATTTTAAACAGGAACAAACCACTCCTTCTTAGGGTTCGAATTTTAAACTAAGTTGGACTCATCCAAAGGATGAGCTTATAACCAAGCAAATGTTATCCTCCTCAAGTTTGTAAAAAATAAAGAGGTACTTGCCAGAAATGGTGGGGGAAAAGAGAGAAAAATGAACCTATTTGTTATACTTTGTGTTTTAGAAAAGCATTTATCCACTCTTGAACACGACACTTTTTGATCACCTGGGTTGGGAAATCCTTTGCCTAACAGTTAATCAAACCATATTGAAAGTCTTCAGCCGGTTTCTGGGTATTAGCTTCGGATCAATTGCCACCAAACCATCTGTAGTGTCATTATGTGTTCAAGAGGTTAGTTAAAATAAACCATTCATCTGCAAAATATCTGTCATCGATCTTGACCATCCCTGAGTTAGTCCTTGCCAAATATATTTCTTTAAATTGATCTATGATTTCGTGTTGTGGGCTTGCTTATGACGGATCACTTTCTATCGACTTCAGCTCATTATCTAGAAAGATGATCTAAAAATCATCAGTACCTTGGAATATGCATGCCTCAATGGCAGGTTTCTCGCCTTCGACGATAGGTTGCATCATTGACCTTTGATCAAAGGATTCTATGACATGTTCGACATCAGCGCATCTATTCACATTTCATGGATTGTACTGAGTACTTTGAGAGCCATTAACATTACTGGTGGTTTCTCTCACACTTGTTAACAGTTCACATCATTGATTGGTAATCAAGTGGTTTCTACCATGTTCGACTTCGACACATTCATTCACATGGATAGAATCGTACTAGTTCGGGAAGCAGAAATCAAGACCTTGGATCTAGTTTCCACCATCCAGGCTACGAGGAATTTTGTTATTTATTATACAGTGGACTATTTATAAACAGATGGATATGCCCATACTATGTCTACATATGTCTATACTCTTGATGTATTACAAAATCATTCCTATATCAGAGCAGTTTAGTTAGTTTTCTAGTTAGTTTTGATATGAGTATGGGAATGCCTACCTCAGCGATGATATGTTCACATATATATATTTTGTATTGAATGTTTTTACAGGTTCCAACCAGGGTGTCCACAGGATGATCCTTGAAATGATAAAGTACTTCACTCTTCTTAGATGACAAATGCTATCCTCATCTATTACAGACTTCGCACTTTAGGGGGCAATCTATTGCACAAAATATTGTCACCATGACATTCTGCAATCGGTGTGAGTCTATCACCACTCATACTTTCCTCCTTTGCAAGTCTTAAACCTCAGTTCTTCATGTCAAGCCTTGAAAATAAGAGAAAGCCCTTAAAAGTCTCTAAAAACTCTGGTTCCGCACTTTCTCTTAGCATTACCTACGGTCCCACACCTACTGGTCATGTCCCCTGCGTACCTGACCACTCTGTCTCTATGTAATGGTTGTGGACCCCTGTAAAAGTCAAAAAGGCCCAAGTACATTATTAGAAACTCACTTTGAGTCATTTCTGGAAGTTTCTAGAAGGAATCTTGAGGTGGCAAGTTTGCTCCTTTAAAGTTCATGCATCCCATACCTTAAGGAGCTAACCCCTTGATGTGAGGAGCTTATCCCTTTGAAGGAGGACTCTATCCCTTCATAGGTGGACCTGTAACTGCCTTCCTTTGCACTATAAAATGAAGCATTGGGTTGGTTACAGGAGAGGTTAAAAGCTGAAGATTTTTGAGGTGAAATGCTGCTGGAACTTAGTCTTCCTAATTGAGCTTTTTTGAGGAAAGATTACATACCTTGTTGATCTCATTTGGAAGAATGTGAGGCTTGTAAAAGTAGAGGAGATTCCTGTTTCAGACCCTAGGAGGAGCTTGTACAACATCAAGGCAACAAAGGTTGTAAATTTCTTCTATTTTCAAAGTTAATACAATCAAGTTTATTTTTCTCAATAAGCTTTATTTTATGGTTTATTTCATGGATTCCTTGATCACCATGATGAATATGATTTATTATATTAGCTATGCAGGTGTTATTTGATGTGTGCTTGTTTGTGATTGCAGGTTCTCAAAAGGAAACTCTTTCAGATGCTCGAAGCATGGCTGCCACAAACTAGCGTTGGACTTAAGGTAGGGTCTAAAACACCTCTTAGTTTTTATTAATGAATCGCGATATATTTAGAGAAAGGTAGATTTTCTTGTCCTGCTTGTTGCTAGATATCTGTTGATACTAGGGAGATCGGTCTCGTCTGCAAGAATGATTTATCCGGCCAACACTACCCATGCAAGAATTCTGCTTGATGAGTAACCAATATTTTTTTTTTTCACTTAGAGAACCTTGTATGCATTACTGGGAGATGAATAATTAGAAAAATTGAATCTCCAATATTCCTAATGAATCCTTCTATATGGTAAATCAACCTTCTAGTTAAATATACATTAATAAAGGACAATCTGATTGTTCTTACCTTATAAATTTCAGAACCAGTATGGGCATCCACGACACTAAAAATGTTATCAAGATGATAAATATCTGTATCCTGGTAAGCAACTCATGCCAGTTGAATTTTTTGTTTCTATCCACCACTAAGGGTGATCCCTCACTTCCCAATTTTAGTCTGGTCTCTAAATTCCATCATTTCTAAATCCTTTTGCAGTGCACACACCCAAATTGCATTATGGTATTATCATAGTCCATGGGAAATCCAAAGAGAATGCTTTCTTCTATTGTGCCATTCTGGATCCATGATATTTGTGCCACATACTCCATGCCATCACTCATTTTTAACTATATGACAAGTAATGAAAAGAAAAGTGAAAACAATTATTAGATGATGACATCTTATCAAATTGATTGAAACATCAATTTGAGAATAACCTGAACAAAGCAAGAGAAAATTCACTGTGAATAAGAAAATAATCCATTGTTATTTGATGTAGATGAATATAGGTAGGAAGATAGTTGACAGTTTTGAAGATTTATGTACATTATGCAATAGACAATTTATGAAGCAACAAACTCAACAAGAGAGATAATATGTTGAAGAAAAGTATTACAGAAAATGTATAATCATACTCCAAACCAATAGACATACTTATTCTGAGTGGACATAAAAAAACAAATGAACTAAAAATAAAATAAAATTATATTAATGTTGGCGAATAACCAAAATAGGCTTACAAAGTTAAATAGATTATTCTATAGGAGAAAAAAACAAGCCAATGATGGCGTTGCACCATGATAGGTCATTTAGAAATCAACAAAAACTACGGAGGCTCAGGAAGAGTAGCATCTTGGCCAACATCGAATGAGGAGAGAAATCATTATCCACCACCACAAATATGGAAGAATTATAGGGGCAAGAATTCGAGGACCCCATTTACATCCCCAAACATCCAATTCCAATAGATCACTCCAAGAGTAAATAAATTGTGATGCAAGGATATGTCCATGACCTCTATGGTAAGAACAAGGGCAAGTGGCAGTCCCTTTATGCCATATATAGAAAGAAATGGAATGAATTGGTTTCATGATACCTCATGTTGTTGGCGTGTGTTTCAATAATCTATCCTTTTCCATGAAAGTGACACCCTATATCCAATCTCTTCATTCCTTTGATGTTTTAGAGGTGGAGTTGCCAACCAAGTAGGCCTTGAAGGTACTTGTAGGGCACATTTTCTATTAGTAACTACAACTTGCATTATTCAAGTAAGAATCTATGGTTTGGGTGTTAAACAAAAGGTCGCAATGGACTTGCTAGAGTCTCTATAGAAGCAATGCAATATCCCTAGGATCTCGTAGTAGATGGGGAACTTGAAACATGAAGTTCTCTTTAGTCTCCACCTCCTAGAAGGATGAGTGTCGACAAAACTTGTCCTCTTAGGGAATCTAATGATACATATATTGACATGTAAATGGTGGGAGCATGATATTAGTTAATGAGGGGGATCTTCAGTCCATGGGATTAGTGCCTTCATATATAGTTGGACAAACAATCAATTGTTAAGTTGCAAAAAATGCTTAACGTAAAATGCTAGCTTAGATCTAAGACATTGTGAGGCAGAAAACTAGGTGATTAGAATGTACTTCCATTAGGTGTCCTCCTTGATTGATTCGTTATTATCCTCCTTGGGGGGGAGCATTCAAGGGTACCTATAAATTAGGGAGTCAATAAATATAGATAATGGAATAATGAAGAAAAAAAAGTGGCCTCAAATTCTCAATATTTCCTTCGACCAGAATGACCCAAGGAGACCAGATCTTTATAGGAAAGGAATGGACAACTAGATATGGATATCTCTCCCAACTCAAGGTAGAGTCTCAAAGGGCCCAAAATATAACCTCTACACCAAAGTATTTTGTGGGTTGTTCCCTAATATTAGAAATAAGTTATATTTTATTCTATTTCCTCCTTGGAGAATTATTACAAATTGGTTCCAATATTGAAGCCAAGGTACATAAGGCCATTCAATTCTTTTAGATGAAGGGAATTTCGTAATACCATTCGATTCTTTTAGATGAAGAGAATTTCATCCTCATTTTATTTCTACTAATTACTCATCCCAACAATATTAAGTAGAACAAGGGAGAAACCAATTATGTATCCTCTACCCACTATGGAAAGAAGAAATATGGCACCTGTCATAGGAATCTTTCACATTCCAACGAGGAATGTCAAACATTTAGGCCAAAGAGCTTCGAGAGGGCAAGTACTTCCTTTATTAGCATTATTAAGAGGTTTAAGACTTAGAGGTTGATGTCAACAATCCCAGCTACATTGATCCAAACTTGATGCTAATGCCCAAAGATAGCCTTGCTAGCAATACGAAACCTCTTTTTACATAGCACTATCAAATCAGGCACAAACTAGCATATATGGTCGTTGATGATGGGAATGAAAATAACCTTATCTTGCTTGAATTGGAAAAGGAACTCAAGTTACCAATCTCAACTCATCCCAAATCACATTATCTTGGATGGGTCAAAGATACACATTATCTTGTGCTAATCACTTGACAATAGATCAAACAGTTGCTAGAAGATGGAAAGATTTCGCCTAATATCTTATATGTTATTACAAACAAAGATGAGAAGACTTGCGAAAATAATATGATGATAACAAGTGTAACTAATTGCTTCATTTCCTTTAAGTAAGATAGGTGGAATTTAAAAAGTAAAAGAAAGACTATAAGAGAGGATTTCCACAAATGCAGATATATTGTAGTACATAAAATAAAAAATATAAGGAAGTCAATTAATGGATTAATTGATGGAGAAATCAATGGGGTCATTGGTGGTTTTTTGTCTCCTAAACATGGGAGTTACAATTAGATGTTTACAAATACACTATGATACATTCCCACTCGCTGCTTGTCACCTAGTATTATTCTCACCTCTTCCTCCTTGTTTGCAATGAATTGTTCCCTAAATTAGCAAAATGGAAACCAGTATGTCTTCCCTCACAAGGAAGCCACATGTTTTCCATTGAAATGGGTGGCTCTAATATTTCTTTGGGTGATGAATGGGTAAGAACACTAGGACCTATCACCATGGATTTCTTGGAATTCTACATGAGTGTTCAAGAGAATGGAAACTACTACATGCTTAAAGGTTTCAAAGCAACCATTAGAGAAATAAAAAACTACCATTGTATGGAAAATGTTCTAAAAAATGGCCATTGATTTGAAAATAGGGGATATGTGAAACGTGAGGGAAGACATAATGGTTTCCATTTTTCTAATTGACTAGGCAAAATACTCAACTATTTTCTATAATTCCTCATAATTGACATGCTACAGGTGTTTGTCATGGGACCATTGGGTCCATCAAAGGGGTTAGCCAAATTTTAGCGCAACATAATGTGTACCAAAAGGAATTTGTTAAGAGGGGCCACAAGTAAAGGTATGATCTGGTCCACAAAAAAAGAAAAAATAGTTACTATAAAATGACACCACAACAATCAATGTTGCACAAGGATTTTGTTGAACTAGGTCTCCTGTAATAGTATTGGAAATCCCTAGACATATTTTTTCAATTTGAGGGGAGTATTACTATAGTGATGAAATTCCAAAAGTCTTGATACTACGAAATGTGTAGGAACTTTGTTACCTATGTTGAAAAAACTATGGTTTAGAGGAAGAGGCTAGGATTTGTAGGGTCATAAGGATATATTAGTGTCAAGTTCTATAGATCTTAATATAATTATGGTTTCCATCAATATTATTCAACTGAATCTTTCATGGCACCAACTAATGGTGATAGATTATACCCTTAGTCATACTACCCAATTCCCTAGTATGTGAAAGTTATCTCCCAAGTGTTTTTCTCCATGTAATCATGGTAATAGGATGACTAATAGGGTTATGTAAGGTTGGTTTCAAGTGTACAAAGGGGGATTTAAGGAACATGGAAGATAATTCCATATGTAGGTTTTATTTCATGCAGTGCTACTCAAAGGGGTGCTAATAAATATTACAAAGGTGTTCAACGAGATGATGCCTCTATTCTTTCTACATGTATTCTTCCCCAATTATAGGCATGCCCATTGAATGATAAATATTTTTCTTATTTAAATATGTTGAAGCACATATCTAACCTAAATAATGTTTTTCTAAAATTGGAACATGTGTTGGCATGAGAAAGTGCTCTGAGACTAGTTGTATTTGTGGTGTTTCTTGTTAGTTGAAATAGAATATTTAGAGAAAAAACAAAATGATATAAATGTATGAAGCAATTAATTAAGATACATGGAATACAATTGTTAAAATAAAATAATATAACTAAAATTGGAAAATAATACTTTAAGCAATCCTTTATTGATATTCCAAATGAAATGCAATGTTCACTTGCCTTTTCTAGGGGGAATCTCCAACTCCAAGAACTCCAAATAGTATAATATTCACTTGATAAACCATTACATAGCTTCTACTACTATATATATAGTTTCTAATTGACGAAAACCGTAACCACCTAATGGACTTCCATTAATGAGGTCTCAACCACTAACTAATGGGCCTTCTTTAACAAGTTCACTTACATTTATTGATTTCACACAATGCTACTGTGTAGAGGCTAATTTAATAAATATGGTTGTCAATACATTAACAATCTATTCAAATAACTATGGATGTTAAGGTGGTTGTGGAACCCTAACAACAATTAAATGTTGTCACACTTAAAATTGACAAAGGCTCATCTAGCCTAGGGATGAAAAAAACTCAATGACTTGACATGACTCAGTGACTTGGGAAAGACTTAAAAAATACAAATGGACCTCAAAATACAATAAATTCAGTGCCCAAAAATATGGCGAGTATCGATGAGTATGGAAATTTTATGGTGAGTATAGAAAGTGGTGAGTTTGTTGGTGAGTTTTTTAGTGAGTGTGGGGGCTAGAGAAGACTCCACAAGGCTCAACAAAAGAGTCTTGGATGAGTCAAACTACACTGGTACAGTTGTGTATAGTCCTCTACGTCAGATATTTCTAGTTTTATGGAAGGCTTGAGAGGCACATCATCTTGAGAAAAAAACCATTCTAGGGGAACCAAACCTCTTGAAATCAAATTTGTCTTCAACTGAATGATTTTTTTCCCCTTATCATCTTAGGAACATGACAATTCTTCTCTCGCATTTTCTTGTTATGTGAGTGTTGTCTCATTGTTTTCTTTTGTGCACATATTAGATTTGTAGGTCTAGAAGCTTCTAATTGTCCAGAGATATAGATTTTTGAATTGGTCAATTCATTTCAGTACTATTTTGGATTGTTCTTTAGAAATCTTGGCTCTATGAATATATAGTACTACGGTAGGGGTTTCTCTATTCTGATTTTTGAGTTATAAGAAAAATAAACTAGTTGTTCTGAAAGTTGGGCCATGTTAATTGTGGAAGGAAAACCTCAGTTGAAACCATGGCATACAAATTTCAAATTTCAATCCTTTCATAGAAAAATTTGAAACTATGTAATTTTTAGTTTGACTCTTAAATTTGTTAACAAAATTTCATTATGAATCAACCTTCAAGAGTATTGGAACTTTTATAAGAAAGTACCTCACAATGCAGCCTCCCATAGTTGGTCACATGTCTTGTACTATTATTTTTGGAAATAGATCTTCATATAACTCTTCCTCTGAAATTCAATGTTTTACCTAAAAATAGGTTTTAGATTATGAAAAGGTTACTCTTCAGTGTCAGTATTTCCATGAATATGTCATATAGCCCTACTATTTCCCTCTCTATAACCTAACTGCTAAAGGAAAGAAGGGTTTTGGCATGGAAGGAGAAGGGAAAAAGGAGATTGGGTTACGCAAGAAAACCTAAAAATGTGAAGGATCGAGGAAAACCCCCATCAAGTATTGAAGTGAAATTGGAAGACAAGTCTTATTGGAATACAAATAAATGTAAAGAAATAAATTTGCAAAACAAGAGAGAAGAAACCATCATCGACTGTGAGTTCAAGAAGGAAGAAATTCAACTAAGGAACCACAAGGTAAGAGGTACAACTAGATAATGTTTTGGTTAGGAAAAAGAGGCAGGGAAAGTAAACGAATGTTGAGAAGAGATGAAAAAATAGTTGAAATTGTGCACAAACAAAATGTAAAGTCATTTTTAAAAATTCCATACAAGTAGTAAGGACTTTCATTGCAAACGTTGCATCTCTAGTAAAATTATTTTGTTTCTATTAAAGAGAGAGGGATCCTAGATCTAAGTGATTTCTGACAAAATTGGTGAGAGCTAGAGTTCAATCTAATATACCTATTTAGTTTAAATGAGGGAAATAAATATAAGATAACAAATCATGTTTGATGAATCAATGAATCATTAATTAACATCAAACAAGTATATTATACCTCTGAAGTGACAATTTCAAGTCAGCTACTATTTTTGTTACTTTTGACTACCGTTTCTTTCATCTGGTTATCTTGCAATAAATTAAGTTTAGCGTACTAAGAATAATTAGTCATATGAGTCCTTCGAAATCAAAAATTATAATGGGGACAATTTTCTTCTTTTCAATATACATTTGTCCTTGGTTTGTACCTAGTACAATCTCACATTTCTCTGGCAGGTGGATCTTTCCCATGTTTTGGTTCTTATAGTTACAAAACTTAGGTGAGACCAGAGACTGAGTGATCGGCTCAAATACAGTAAAAAACTTAGGAAAACAAGAATGGAAATTTGTACCAGCCAAGAAGTGAGTTTCACTTGCTAGCACTTTAGTTTGGTTTATTTTCTCTATTGTCTTGAGTTTGAGTAGGAAACTATAACAAATTTTGTAACAATTATGTTGATAATGTTATGAAGTTATAAATACATATTTTTAATCTAGTTAAAGACTAAAATAGGAAGATGGAGATGCAAGTAAATATTATAGTAGGGATAGTAGTTATACTATTATAGAGAGCTTTCGCATCTCCCCAAGAATGGATGACAGTGAAGAGGACTTCCCGGATCCAATTATGCCAAACATTGCCACCAAAGATCCACTTCGAGCCTAGAGATTGATATTTTGAAGAGTGGATTTTGGTTCCTCTTCAACCAAAAAGAAAGTACTACTTTTAACTACAACAACAATCCCTTTCCTTGGTGGTAACCATTCGAATGCCTCATGATCAAGGTCCTTGCTGGTCATATACCTATCAAGTCTATCCAAGGACACCATTTCTTGTGAGGAAGATATTAAAGCTTGAGGAAAGTTCCTAATGGGCTCTTGAATAATTTTGAAAATAGATGTTATAGTGAACACCTTCCCTGCTATAAGTTTTTCTCGTACAACAATGCATGTAGTGAATGTCACTACTAAAACAAGTGAAGGCATGTGCCACAGAGTAATTATATTCATTGAAGCAAAATACATAATTTTGCAGAGCTATTCATATTCAGAATTCCTAAAAGACTCTACACATGTTTGGAAATGATCTTCCCATGCTTGAAGTTTGATAACCCTCATATAATTCAAAAACTCATTAGTTGTATGAAGATCACACATTTTCAATAATTGGAACTGATTTCTCCTATTTCTGTTAGATCCCTAAGCTACAATGCCCATTATTAGTGCCATCTAAACAAAACTAGACAAGATAGAAATGCCCAAAACCCCAAACAGGATTGATAAAGCAGCCCCAACTTGTAGAGCCATCATTTAGATGTAATGAAGCTCCAACATTGTATCCAAAAGTTGTTGAGCATCCACAACAATGTAATTTACAATTTTTCTAAAACCATGAGCTTTCCTAGTGGAGCTTGACAATCCTGAACCCTTGCTATATAAAGTTGTGATCAGAGTAGACCTTATCAACATGCCCAAATTCTCACATTGAAAGTTATTTTGATGGGAAAAAAGAACCTCAATGGATTTTGCTGAAAGTAGTATCAATAAAAAGACAGAGCCATCATAAGGAAAACTCTGATGTCTAGATGTGAAATCATCAAAATTTTGTATCAAAATTGCGCCAATATACATCATATATAGTTTTGGAATGGATAGGGATGCAATAAGTGAAATATTTGGCCAAAAGAATCGAAGCAATGTAACATGTGTTAGGGTCCTATAATTTATAGGATCTCAAGGTAATTGACTATTATATCTCAAGAATATTATTTTATAAATACTTGTTAATCTACCAATGATTTCCAAATAAAATAGGAAAGAATTAAAAAATGAAAAGAGGGTATAAAGAAGAAAAAGAGAAAAAAAAAAAGATTGAAAAAGAAGAAAATATTGAACCCCACCAAAAGAAAGAGAAGTAAAAAAAGGAATAATACTGAATGTGTTGCAAGTCTCAATGGCACTACTCATAGATAGTTTTGCTTCATTACTGAAAAATAAAAGGTTCTGTGCATCTTGTTCAAAATGCCACAATCACCAATTTTTTAGTTTAATCATACAATGTAATCATGGTTAAACTCCTTTAAATTTCTGTAAATTAAGTTAGAGAATAAAGACTTACCCAACAGTTTAATCTGGGTAAATCACTAGTTAGGTAAAAAATGACATTGATCCAACTGTTTAATATGGATCAATAGGATAAATAAGGGATAGGTTAGATAGTTCTTTTTATTATGTATAAGAGAAAATAAAGTGGGTCTGCTAGTCTAAGTGCACCATAAAGTGAAAAATAAAAAATGCTAGTTTAGCTAAGGGTAGCTAGATAGCGTTATTGGTTAATATTTTCCTATATCATTTTTATCCAAAGTTTGATTATAGGCTAAAGAGTAAAATATGTGCGCTATGTGAATTAAGTCTTTCACATGTTTCATATTCCCTTATCCTAAGTCAGGAAGCAAAGGTTAAAAGGCGCAAGTAGACAAAGATTTCTTTGTCACTTATGGTAAAAGTACTGCAACATTGAAGGCATTGGGATGTGATCTCGCTCTTGATCAATGGAACTCATCTGTTTTCAGCGCCCCCTCTCCATTCTTCCATTATCGTCGGGGGGTGTCCGGAAAGTAGTTTCTCTTGCCGAGCCCCATCCAGTATGTGTCACATCCTCGCAATTTCACACCACCCCACTAAAACCATAAACTGCCTGCTACGCTATCTCAAAAGCACCTATCTCTCATCTGCTCTATCATGCCCCACCATGTTTCCTCCACCACTCTCTACCCGCCACATGGCATGACTGTTGAACCAATTAAATGTTTTCCCAGCCAAACAATTGTTCCCCATTAAATGTGATTTTCTTCTGAGTAACCGTTCAAAACACTAACGGTCCCATGACATTCTTAATGGGACTATTTTGAGCGTTTAGAAGCCTCTGAGCATGTCATTCTCACCCCTTTTCACTCCTATTTTTTCTATTATTGAGAATTCTTCTCAACGATTACTCTCAAAACTATTCTGCGACCAGATCACGACAGAAGCCTGACAGTTCCCTATTTTTTTTATCTGATAGTTGGATTATTCGAATATTTTCCTCATTAAGTGCTTCTGTAAATATCTTCTTCTCTCTTATTTTTATAGTCATGCCTCCCAAAAATAAGACTCAAGATAAGCCCATTAATCCTTTAATTCCCCCTTCTCTAGATTTCGATCATATACCTTTAGTTAATAGGGATTACAGGATAAATGAAGCCCAATGTGGTTGTGAT
This sequence comes from Pinus tabuliformis, assembly GCA_031772625.1. Lineage (NCBI taxonomy): Eukaryota > Viridiplantae > Streptophyta > Pinopsida > Pinales > Pinaceae > Pinus > Pinus tabuliformis. Next base: position 620,052,315 of record CM062817.1, read on the forward strand.
TTTCTAGAATTGTATTGTTTGTTAGAGGATAAACACATAGACAAAACCTATGAAATTGGGCTCTGGGAGTCCAACCTCCCCCATTATATTTTCCCATTGACATTCCAGGCCCCAGAATTTACCAGAAGATGTCAAGAATGCTATGTCCCTACCCAAAGAGCCATCATTGCTCCTATAGGTGACATTCTTTTCACACTTACAACCCAATCTATTGACCAAATGATGCTTACCCCCACTATGGAAAATGTTGCCCCTTTCTCCCTAGAAGCCCTCACCCATCTTTATCAAAAGCTGGATTTTCCCACCAGAGCTAGAATTTTTGAGATTTTTTTTCCAGAGAATGCCCAGTTACCCAAAAGGAATCCTCCATATCCTTACTCCATCTTTCCTTATCAGGCCAATCAGATTATTTTCGTGATTTCTTATATTTTAGGCTATTATTCTGATCAGTGGGTAGATGAGCCCATTTTAGGATTCCTCTCCATATTCTCCACGGACAACAAACCCTCCTTGGCATTCAACTTCAGCCAACTCTTGGCTAATAATACCCATGAACAATTTATAAAATTTCCTACAGAATAGGTTTTCAATTACACCTCAATCTTGGTTTCTATGTTCCTCTATTGTCAGGTAGACAAATTCAATTTTTCATTGCAAAAACTTGATGATGCAGGGAACCAACAACCAATGATCTTTTGGACCTCATTGGTCATGAGAGAACAACAAGAAATCACTTATAAGCAGTTTATTGAAGGCTTTGTTCATCCAGACGTGAACATTCTAAACAATGTAGTACAACTCAAGATTAGTGAGGAAATCAAGAGAATTCTGCACCTAGCAGATCAGGCAAAGACTGAGGATTGGTATCTATACCAAAATTACATAGAAATTAGGGTGTATGGATGTGAATTGACATTGTATAAACTCCCCAAATACATACCAATGAGGATATTTTCCCTTGATTATATTAGAGAGATGTTGAATTTAGTTGACATCCACTTTGTAGTGGCCAAGAAGAAGTCACAATTCAGGATAAAGACACAAGTGGGCTCATTTGTGTGAAACACAAGGACAATAGGTGAAGAGGAAAGAATGCCGCAAGAAATGAAGTTCACTCTGAGATTTACATGGTCTTATGACCCTAGTAGCATCATTTCAAAGCTCAAAGTAGAGATCAAAAATACTCCTTACATTCATACTCCAAGACTAGAAATAGAGCAGCATGCCAATCAACTGGAGTGGACAGAAAATACCTTACAGGAAGCTGAAGAAAAACTTGTTTCTACTTCTAGTTTGTAGAATCCCATTGCTCAGTAAAAATTAAGCAAAATATAGAGTGTGGAAGGATGATCATCAACAACTAGGAGTGAATCTAAAGGATTCATGATCAACTACAGGAAAAGAGCAAAGGTGACTCCTAGAGTAGAATTGGACAAAGAAACTGAGGATCAGGCTGCCATTATTATCATTCACCACTTACAACCTGTAAAGTCACAACATCTCCTAATGAACCTTCATCTTCACAAGGTCACAAGGAAACTGAGATAGAATCACAAAATGTCCAAACAGAAAAGGAGAATATAGTCTTTGACTGGTACAGGGAGATAAAGCTCAGGAATGAAATTCTAAAAAATAGCACTTATAACCAATTTTTGAAGCATACCTTGAGTTCACAGAGTAGGTTGTTGTCAGTCTTTGACACAGAGAATGGAAAAATGCATATGGCCTTTCTTGAGGCCCAGATTCCACAGCCAAAATCAGCAGCAGACTACAGGAGCACCACTTTCGAATTCAGCACAAAGGACATACATCCCATTGATCAATGGAGATGCACAAAAAAACGGGTGAAATGATATCCTCCACTTTGACTAACACTTCTATGTCACTTTATAAATTGCAAGTTTCTCTTACAAATGTCTAGTCACAGTTGAAAATGGAGAAACTGTCATCCTTAGCCGAAGATAACAGGATCAAGTCTTTGAAAGACTTGGTGATTAAGATAGGCTATGCCCCTAAATATGTCAATGCTTCCGAGGAGATTATTAAAAAGAAGAACCTGGACATTGCATCCTTAAGAAAGAAACTCAAGCTACTAGCTATAGAGAATCCAATGACTAAGGATATTGAAGAAGGTGAAGCACAGAAAGAAGATATGATGAAATTGGTCATAGAACAAAATATACGAATTAGGCAGATGGATTTAGAGATGGAGAAATTGATAAAGGAGAAGGAAGACAATCTGAATATTCCCATTGTGCCCCTGGATGCCATACCTATTTCTCAACTTCCATCATCAAGGACAACCACTGCAACCACTTCTTCCACTCAGATTGCAAGTGTTGAACAGGTAACACAAACACTTTAGAACACGCCACTCCAGTCAAAGAAGATTGAGACTTTATAAGGCCAACTCAAGGCTTTGGAAGTGCAAATGGCCAAATCTGAAGCAGATTCGGTTACTGAAATGTAGAAATCCCAAAGACAGTTGGAAAAGTTACAAGAGGTAGAGAGAGACACTTCTATTGGTTAGACTTTGGCCCAGGCCAAGGAAACCATCTGGTTGAACATACTGGTCTCCATGAATGAGATTTGGCCTTCTATCTAAATCATATTTGAATAGAAAGAGCTAATAGAAAAGGCTACATAAACTATTATGCAGGGAAGAAAGAAACTAGGAGAAATGCCTACAGAAGCCTCTAACATAATCAGGTTCTTGAACTCTAAGTTCAAATATGAGCTGGAAGCAGTAGGGATCGCTAAGAAGACTGCTACTATTTTGGAAGTCAAGAAAGTCTAGATAAAGAAAAATCTTATTGATCCGTTGGAAGAAAGGTGTGAAACGTTAGAGCTGCAAGTAAACAGGTTCAAAAATAGAGTTGAAGCATTAATTGAAAAGGGACTGCCCATAATTTATATTGTAAATGAAAAACTAATCACTTAGGAAGATTATATCCTAAAAATGAAAGAAGTGGCTAGAGCTAGCATCAAGGTTAGTGGGATTAAGGGTAGTGTAACAACAATGACTATTTTGGAAATCATGTCAAATTATTTCTATGTACAGAATGAAGTAAAACACACTTTCATTGTGAAGCCAACCTTTGCCAAATACACAGAGGTAGATGAAATTTACCATAGGGTAACAAAGCTAACAATACTAGATGAAAAGAGATGCGAATAATTGGTTGATTTACTAGATTGAAGGATAATTTAGGAGCAGTAAGACAAATTTCCAGTGCAACAGCTAGCACGATGGTCAATTCAGCATCACATCACTATTTTGGGTTGACTCAGCAATCGAAACCATCAAAACAGGGCCACCTTTCCTTTCAGTTGCCTACGTGGTCTATTTGTCTGCTAGGATTAGATTATACCGTTTGTAATTAGGCTAATAATACATTGTCGGTTTGACAATGATTTTGTAAAGAATTTTTGTAATCTTCGTTATAAATACTTCACTTTTTGAAGTATTAGGGGTTGATTTCCGAATGTAATTTCCTTTGCATATTGTATATTTTCAAGTACGGGAGCATCAATAATACAAGGACCTTTCACAAGATTCATGTGGTGCACTAAATGGTGATGTTTCTCTTCTATCTATTTGTTTAACCATTGTTTTTTCTTCCTCTATTATTCTAAATTAATAAGCAAAAACTTTGATAGATAAGTTTTCTTACTTAGAGCACTGTATTTTGGTTGTTGATAATTTTAATATTTTCCACTGAAGTCAGATTAAGGAATTCTTAATTTCTCCTTGGTTTCTACTGAACCTTACAATTCTTCTATTCCACAATTCATTTAATTTATGAAAAGATCCAGTGAGTGCAACCTAGCTTTCCCTGTGAGAACTCCTCTAAAATTTACTGCAAAAACTCCAGTTTAGTTGATAGTCTCCATAGCCCAATGGAATTATAACACTCAAATCAACGAAACATTTTAAGCAAAACAAATAAGTACAACCATAACTAGCCTAAAAATTACATAAAAATAAAGCTAAATTAAATAGAGAGATCCTTCTCTGAAGCTGGCAGGGCTAGATGCCATCTTCCAAAGTGGTTTTGATGTTTTCCAATGTATTTACTCCCTCAACCTCAAAAATACAAAACAATAACACAGTGGCAACCATATTGTGGAAGAATACTTTTTAATTTAAAACATTATTACTCCTTAGTTTTCGAAAAATATTTCAATAAATAGACTGTTATGTCATTATGAAATACATGATATGAGGTTGTTATTTTGTAAATATTCCAGTGTGTCATTGATTTGATTTTTATTTGTGTGATGATTTTTAATAGACCTAGCTCCCAAAAGATTTTTCACTAGATTTCACCCTGACCCCAACCCTGCTGAATTTGTAGATAACCCTGAGAAATTGGTGAGAAAGAGAAGTTTTACTGAGAGTCAAGGTAGTAATATTCCTTTGAATATATTTAATTCTCTCCCTGAGAATATTCATTTGTATAGGTCTAATTCTCTTTGAGAGAAATTTTAAACTATTCAGGATAATAGAGTTTGATTTTCCTTTCTAGAATAGTTTGTTGAGATCAAAATCTGAGGCTTTTGTAGATCTGACTATTGTTGATAAATCCCTACTACAACCATACATACCCCAAACCTAGCTTATTGAAACAGATCGAGATGTTTAATCTCTACAACATTTTGGCAAATTACGAGGTCTAGTTTTAGTATTGGACCAAGCTATTGAAGAAGATTATATTCAACAATCTGTTGAATTTTCTTCTTTAAAAGTTGCAGCAACCTCTTTGTCTAGTCTGTTATGCCCCTATACCAATAGGTGTAATATATCATGATTGGCTTAATGAACTCTTTAATACATTCATACCTTTACTTGTTGCAAAGGTTTTCCATATTTGTAAAAAATCAAAAAATTAAAAAAATGTAAAGATGGTATACCCTAAAAGAAAAATCAAAGGGTAAAAAGAATAAAGATGGTCAAAAAATGAAACAAAATGAACCCCAACAAAAAGAAAGACCAAGAAAGTGTGCAAGTCTAAATGGCACTACTTTTTTACTTTTGTATGATAAAAATTGTGTACAGTTTGTCATTTATGCCACAATTCATGAATGGTCAAACAGTTTAAACTTGGCTAGTTCATATTTCAATTTCATGTTGTAGAAATAGAGAATAAAGATTTGACCAAACAGTGTAATCTTGGCAGATAAGTAGATAGGTAGAGTGAAAAAAGGAGCTCAATAGTTTAATTTGAGCCCTTGTATGTAATAAGTGTAGACTTAGATAGGCTTCACCATGTAAAAGAAAAGAAAGTTTGATAAGGGTTTGCGAGTCTAAGTGCACCCAAATAAAGTAGTGAAAATGCTAGGTTAAAGTAGGTAGGGTAAGTAGATGATGGTTGCAGAATATTATGTGGTGAATGATGATTCTAAATGTGTAAATCTTTTACTCTCTTCACAAGGCAAAAGCATGTATCACATGGAAGACACATCAAGCAAGCAAAGTCAAAAATAATTAACTTCCCTTTTCATTTCCCCTAAATTTCCACTAATTTCCCCTAAGTGCCAAGGCATTTATCAAATTTGAGGGGCTCAGAGCATTTCTTTGACTTTTGGAGGGACCGGACCCTCGGCCCAATAATTTATAATGCCTAAGTACTTAAGCCCATTCATCAATAATCACACCCCTTCATAAATCATTCATTCCCTTTATAAATTTTTTCCTAAGTAAAATCCTATTTTACTTAGGGAAATTAAAACATTTTCCATAAAAACCCTCATTTTTCACTTAGCCTAAGTTTTAAATACACACATTAAAATGTTTTAGACTTAGTGCTTTTCCATTCATTGTGTCATATTAACTACTAATTTATATTATTAAGTAAATTCCCTATAAAAATTTACCCATTCCTGTATTACTATAACTATACAAAATCCCCAAATTTTACATATCCCGCCTCTTGGTTAAAATATAACTATAATACATTATTAATTGGGATTAATTAGTTAATTTGTAACTAGTTAAGAGCCCCGACCCCCGCCATATTAAATAAGGATTAATTAACCCCCATGGTTAATTAATAACTTTCCGGACCCATCCCATTACTCCCGATATAATTAAAAAACCTTTAATTATGTCGGGCCCGCCCTCATTAAACTTCCACCACCTCACCTCCTCAACAACCATCCAATCAAGCCCTTCACATCCAATGGTTGTCATGCATATTGCACAGCCCTCCACAACCGAACGTTAGCGCGCGAAAAACCACTTACATGCTAATGACAAAACATCAAATCCTCCCACTAATGCCACCCGTCCAAATCCCGAAACCCGCCAAATTCTTGATTTTGTATGAAAAACAAAATAAATCATTTCATCATTCTATTCTGCAAACATATACATCCATGCAAACTTAACAAGGAGGTCTACCAGCTTGTGCTCCCAACCACCAACCATCTTCAAAATTTGCAGTCGACATCACTCGGAGTCCTCCATTCACATCCAGTGTACCTGCATTTTGTTGCCTGTCCCTAAAAGCAGGTATTTACCAAATTCCTGTCAAACAAATGCTCTACATACTTGCTTTCGCTACAAATTAATTAAAAAGAATCCCAATTCACCATAATTCTATTACTGTTTTTGTAATTCAAGTTCCCTAGACCCTCTATTTTTCAATCTCACTTAAGAAACCCTAGTTTCCTATCTTAATCCACAAGAACGATAATGGAAACCCCCGTGGCCCTTAATATTGCACCCATCACTACCCCTCACTGTGATTTAGGCTATCTACCCTTGGCAGATAAGGATTTTCACGTAAAATACCTAACCATTGATAAAAACCACCTGAAAGTATTTTGGCAATGTCGAGATAAACACTTGAGTGACTGTGATGCCATAGGACTGTGGGAATCCAATCTCCCAATGTACTTGCTCCCCTCTGTGCACGTTTTCCCTGACATAATCCATCAGTGCCATGCAAATTATGACCCCAACCTCAGAGCACTAATGTCTCCCAATCAAATGGTCCTCTTCACAATAACTGCAAACTCAATCAATGAGATGTTGCAATTTCATCCCAGTCAAGCCCTCACCCCCATTTCCCTTGGAGATTTGCTTGAGAAATCAACTAAATTATCCCAATCTGAACTCAGTCGCCTTTGTCAAACTTTTGTGGATAAGGACCATCAACCTAAAGACCCCCCTCCTTATATCGCATTTTTCTTCACAGAGATAGGAAAGACTATAGTTGATATGATATCTGCAGTCATGGGATTCAACACCAGTGAATATGTAGATGAATTGACCCTAGTATTGATGTCCATATTTACCCCTGCTTAGCGCCCTGTTATCAAATACAATTATGATGCATTTATAGCTGATAAAATCCATGACCAATTCATGAGACTGGAAAATGAGAAAGTATTTAAGGACTCAACATTCATATATCACCTCATCCTCTACCATCAGTCTGACAAATTCCCATTTTCTGTGAACAAACTTGATACAAAGGGTAATCCAAGGTCTATTATTTTCTTGACTTTCGTCTTCCACCAATATTTTTCTTGCCCTTATTCATATAATGAGTTCATTGACCAGTTTGTCCACCCAGTGACCACCATGCTAACAGGAAATCCTCCTCCTAGGATAAGTGATGAAATCAAAAGGATCCTTCAGCTATCAAAACAGTATAGGGTAGGTGATTGATACTTGTACCAGAATCACATAGAGATCAGGGTATATGGTTGTGAGCTTCCTCCATTTAAGCTACCAAAATATGTTCCAATGAGACTGTTTGCTTTGGAATATTATAGACAAATGATCATCTCAGATTAGATTCATTTTACTGTCACACGGAATCTGTCAAGGGTGCGGACACGACTGACCTTCCTAGAAGTCTAAGACATTCTAATGACAAACAAGACAAAATGGAGTGATCTTTCTCTAAATACACCTTTTACAACATGAAAACTACAAGTGTTTAGGCTTACCTTATTCCAAAACGCTGTTGTTGAAGTCCGTTCTTGACGATCCGGATGAGCTCCTCCTTCAAGTCAATTCCTGCAACCACAAACAATCAAACAATTACCAAGCACTTGCATTTCATATAATAAAACATATATTCAACATGCAGACCAAGGAACACATGAAATAACTCATTAACACAAGCTATTGAGAAAAATAAACCAGTTTGTATTAATAACGAAACAAAGAAACTCTTACAACCTGGCCTTGGTGTTGTGCAAGTTCCTCCCAGGGTCCATCAAGGGTTTTCCTCTACTTTGACAAAGCTCACCCTCTCCCAAGTAGAATCAAGTGAAGACAATCTCTCCTCACAAGGGCTCTAATGGAAGACCTAAATCCTGCAGCATTTACCCAAAGAAAATGTAAAGCTCCAACCTCCTCTCCTTCTGGCTCAATGCCTTTATTTATAGTGCTGTAAAGAGGTTATTCAGGTCCACTATCAATGGGATCATCCCCCTCTATGGGTGGGATAGCTCCCTTATTGATGGGATAAGTTCCCCCTTAATAGAGATACATGAACCAACTGGAGGCGCATCCATTTCATCAAACCGACCTCTAGAAGGTTCTAGAAGTAACCACAAGTAACTTTTTTAAGATGAAACTCGCGCATTTTGCCTTTTACAGAAGGACGCACCTGTCCCTTAACATACAGAGCGTCCATGGACGCAACTTTTGTGAACATGGTGAGCGTCCCCGCAGGTAAGGCTAGAGAGAACCTGCGACCCCAGAGATAAACATAGTTTTTACAAGACTTTCTCTCTTCTTTGAGTTTGAGATGGATAACAGAGGCATGAGACTTGCCTAAGAGGGTAGCATGACTGTTGATTTGAGCCATACTAACTGTAAGTAGTCAAGGTGACATTTTTTAGTGTAACAGATTGCCCCCTAAAGTGCGAAGCCTGGAATAGAATAGGGTTTTGTAATTCTAGGAAGGGTGAAGCGCTTTATCATTTCAAGGATTGCCTTGTGGATGGCCTGGTTGGAACCTGCAATTTTCAACACAAAATACATGGATAAGATTATATCATCACTGAGGTAGGCATTCCCATACTCAGATTCAAAACTTTAACTAATGGACTAACTATTCTGATACAGGAATGATCTTGCAGTACATCATTTTTATAGACTTTTGTAGACACAGTATGGACGCAGCCATCTGTTTATGATTAGTCTACATAGATAATGAATACAAAACTCCTCGCAGCCTGGATGGTAGAAACTAGATCCAGGGTCTTCACTTCTACTTCCCGAATTGGTACGATTCTAGCCATGTGATTAAATGATTCGATGTCGAACATGGTAGAAACCACTTGATTACCAGTCAATGATGTAAACTGTTAACAAGCGTGAGAGAAACCACTAGTAATGTCAATGGTTCTCAAAGTACCAAGCACAACCCGTGAAATGTGAATAGATGTTTTGATGTCGAACACTTCACGGAATCCTCTGATCGAAAGTCAATGATGTAAACTGACGTCAAAGGCGAGAAACCTGCCATTGATGCATGCAGACTTCAAGGTACTGTCGATTCCTAAGTCATCTTTCTAGATAATGTGTCGATGTCGATAGAAAGCGACCCGTTGCAGGCAAGCCCGCAACACGAAATCATTGTTCAAGTTGAAGAAATGTTGCTGTAAGGACTGACTCAGGGATGGTCAAATGGATGACAAGTATTTTGCAGATGAAAGTTTTTGCTTGCAGACCTCTTGAACACATAACGACACAACAGATGGCTTGGTGACGTATAACTCAAAGTTAACCCCTGGAACCCGGTTAAAGACTTTCAAAGTGATTTGGTCAACTGTGAGGTAAAAGATTTCCCAACCCAGGTGAATGAAAAGTGTCGTGTTCAAGAGCGGTAATAAAGTTTCTTCTGAGACAAAAGGTGACAAATAGGTTCATTCTTCTCTTTTTTCCCCCACCATTTCTGGCAAGTACCTCTTTATTTTTAACAAGCTTGAGGAGGATAACATATGCTTGATTATAAGCTCATCCTTCGGACGAGTCCAACCTAGTTTAAATTCGAACCCTAGGAAGGAGTGGTTCGTTCCTGTTTGTAATTGAACAGGTCCTCTACTGTAAAAGTTTAACGAGCCCAGTATAGGAGAAACTCGGCGTTTTTCAATTTTAGAGAGTCTGAAAAAACTAAAGGAGACTCCACGTTGAACTTTTTCGTATATTTGTGTCCCTCAAGCCCGAAAAAGTATAAAATAATACCTGGGGGAACCGCTTGATCTTGCGACCAAGGAGTACTTTCATAATAGTGTCGTTAACCTGAAAAGTAAAAAGCGATCAAGGACACGTCGTTTTATTTCCTTATCGAGTTCGAAACGACAAAAACCCGGCAATCTTTTCCTGATTTTGCGGTCAGAAAAGAGCTAAAAGGGGACCGTCTTTTAATTCCGTTTTAACGAGTGAAAAAGAAACACTCGGCGATCTTTTCATGTTTTAGGAGTCAGAAAAGGGCTTAAAAGATGACTCTGATATTTTGTTTGTGAAAAATTACAATTTCCCTCGAAATCCCTTTGTCCTGCACAAAAGCGACACATTACTCATACCTGTTTAAAATAGGCAAAAATACATTCAAAAACATCTTTTCATGGTAAAAAATGAACTAATTCATCCAAAAAACCTATAAAAAGACCTTTTACCATGTCATTTTTACCGTTTCACTGTTGAGGTTGAAAAAGGAGCTTTTGACAAGAAACTTCCCGTGGTTGCTGCGGAAAATCTGACCGTCGGAATCGAACGCCGTCTCATCCAGGTATTTTACACATCCTACTCTGCATTTCTATCCGTTTAGAATCAATTTTTAGGTTTTAGTTTCATTTTTTGGGGGGGTTTTGGTTTTGGAATGCGCCTCTCGGCGGACGCAGGTGCCCTTCGGGTGACCTGCGTCCCCCGACTTTTTCTCATACGGGAAAACGGTCGGAAGACGCAGCCCGCCTTCAGGCCAGCTGCGTCCGGGCGCCCTGTGCTACAAAGCCGGGGTGCGTCCTCCGAGAAACGCGCATTTCAAAACCCCAACTCTCTCAAAAAACCACCAAAAATTCCCAAATCAATTTCTAATTGCTATTTTTGATATGCAGGGCATTAATCATGTTAGACTGGAGAGAAAGAGAGCATGTAGAGGAAGATGAAGCTGCAATAAATCATCAACCTTCCCTGGATGCCCTAAGAGCATGCGGATTATACAAATATTGGACCATACCGGGCATGAGGGGCCAGGTAAGATTCTTGGAATGGCTGGTTGAGCGATGGAACGTACAAGAACAATGCTTTTACATAGGAGGGCACCAGCTCGAGATAGAGCCCTCGGATGTATACTTTCTCACTGGCTTGCCAAACAGAGGTGAGCAACTCAGTCTTGCGGGGACTAGGCCGGGTGGCCAATCCCTTGATAGTCTCCGCGAGAATTGGTGCACACCTGGGGCTCACCATTCAAAAGGCATAGAGATAAAACACATCACTCTGCCGGAACTCAAAGTCATAGCGTTCACGGTTACCAGAATTTGCGGCGCGGCCGCTTTACACATTGCTTCCGGATCCCAAATGCGGATGGCAATTGACTGTTACCAAGGCACCATTTTCAACTGGTGTGAAGCTGTGTCGGCTCATATGAAGAGCCAACTGACCAAGGCAAAGAACGGACGACTAAAGACTTTTGGATATGGGCCTATAGTCGTGAGCTTTGCCTTGGAGAGAATTCCAATGCTGATCCCTCAGCAACTCACTGTTGATATCTTGGGTCCCCAGCAGCCAAAGCTGATACGATGGGTTGCGGTGATGGCCCGGCATCCTGACGAGGGCGCGACAGTAGTTCGATTCTCAGATAGTTATTTTGACTGGTTAGAGGGCCAGCTTTTTGTGATACAGGACTTTCCGTATGCCGGAATGGATTTCAGAGGTGATCCGGACATGGTTCTTCCACAGGGAGAACAATGGGACGACAGAGGTACTTTTTATTTTCACAAGTTTTCTAGTTATGTATTTTTTGTATTTTTTATATATATCGTCTCAAAACTAATAGTAAAATTTTTCAAAATGCAGATGTTGGTCCACAGCGTCCAGCCAACCTCCGGCCTTATGATAGACTACATCCAGCTGCACCGGTACCGGCCCCACAGGATGCGACAGCAGAAGTACTAGCTGAGTTGGAGCATGATCTAGAGCGTCTCACGGCAGATATACCTGAGACTACTATGGATGACATTCCTATCAGGCTTCAGCGCTTCGTAGTCGCGGTCCCTGGACCGTTTAGGAGATTTTTGCGTAAGGTAGCCCGCGCAGTGGTGTCGTACAGAGAGCACCACCAGTGATTGACTAGTCACTTTTGTAGTCACATGTGACATTTTTGACTTTTTGTACTATCATTTTGCCGATCATAAGGTGTTTTAAACCTATGATCGAAGACGATGTATATATTTTTTGACACACTTCTATCTATATATATCACTATTACCGGCTTATCTTGTTTAACATATGTGATGAAATGTTTTTAAATTTACTTGCATGATTATCGTAAATGTCTGTCCAACATTCGAGAAGCAATTGCATCTGCTAATGTATTCAAAGACCTTGGAATATGTTGATATTCAATGTAATCAAATTCACGTTCCAAGAGACGCACTCTCAAAAACAACCTTAATAACACAGGATTTCTAATGGCATAAACTCTATTAAGCTGTAATACAACAAGTTCAGAATCTAACCTCACTATCAAACGTCGAATTCCAAATGAAATAGATTCGGATAATAATTCAACCACTGCACTGTATTCTGCAATGTTATTCGTTGTTTGACCGAGGCTTACCCCATGCATAGAAACTAACTCGTCAGAGGGCGAATAGATAACCCAAGCTGCGGAAGAGATATTCCGTGTATTACGACAAGCACCATCAGCAAATCCAATGTATGTTTGGAGAGGCGTCGACATCTACAATATCAAGAGTAAAACCAAGATAAGCCAGAATAATGACGAAAAACCACACTTGCTAAGCTAAGCACACTGACTAAACTAACACACTTGCTAGCTAGAAAGAAAATCTAACCTATCTAAAAATTTCTCCATACCCATCATTTTAAGCATAATACCTCTTTAGGTAAAGTCCATTTCTGGGTTTACCCAAAGAGTCCCCATCAAAATCAACTAACTCATAAGCCCCTTTTGCTAGCTTTCGCTTTACAATGTAGGGCCCATGCCACATGGGAACGAATTTTCCGGCACCTAGCTTATCGTTAGCTTGATCATATAATAGTACTAGGTCTCCTTCCGAAAAACTTCGAGGGGTTACATTTTTATCGTACTGAGCTTTCATTCGTTTCGCGTGAGTCTCGATAGCTAAAGTAGCGTCACGTCGAGTCTCATCTAATTTAGCCAAGTATAATAACCGTTTCTCCTCTTCGGAAGTAGCTGGAAGTAATTCGACAGCCATTTGAAGTGATGGGATTTCGCATTCAATAGGTAACACAGCTTCTAAGCCATAAACTAGCTGGAAAGGGGTGAAACCTGTTGAATTTTTCACTGAAGTTCGATATGCCCATAGCGCCGAAAATAACATGTTATGCCAATTCGTTCGATGGATACCAATGATCCGTCGAATCATGATGACTAGAACTTTGTTGATTGACTCAACCAAACCGTTGGCTTGCGGATAATAAGGAGTAGAGCTATCGTGGCGCAAACCAAGCTGGCTTGTAAGCTCAGTCATCATGACGTTTCGAAAATGGCTCCCATGGTCAGTAATGATTGCTTGTGGGACACCAAACCTAGTTATGATATGATTGAATACGAAAACTGCAGCTGTCTTGCCGCTTGCGTCGAATGTAGGCATCGCCTCGGCCCATTTTGTAAAATAATCAACCGCGAGGATGATATACGCATGCCCCCCGGCCGAGTGAGGGTTACAAGTAATAAAGTCAATGCCCCATTTGGCGAATGGACCAGCGGCAATTATAGGGTGGAGAGGAGCAGGTGGAGCGCGCATCTTTCGATCAAACACTTGACAGTTGTGGCATGTTCTGACAGCAAGGATACAATCTTTAAACATAGACGGCCAGAAATAGCCAGCGCGCAACACCTTCTGAGCTGTGGCATACCCAGACATATGACCGCCACATGCTCCAGAGTGACAATCATTCAAAACTCTCTCAGCCTCTTCGTGAGTTAAACAACGTCGAAAAACTAAGTCTGCCCCCCGGCGATAAAGTGTATCTCCAATAATTCTGTATTGCTGGGATCGAAACCGAATTTTTCGACGGTCTTCCTTGGAAGCTTCAGGCCGAAAGGTTTGGGTTTGGAGATAGATGATTATATCCCCATACCACGGATCTAAAGTGCTAATAAGAAACAAAGATTCGTCCACAATGGACTCCTCTGCCACAGTCTCTGTGTCAGCACTCGGGAAATCACACATCAATTCCGCAAAAACTAAAGATTTCTTAGACTTGGACTTCTCGAACTCCAAGTCGAACTCTTGCAGGATAACAATCCATTTAGAGTACTTGCCCCCTAGCAGTTGTTTTGTCAAAATATAAATCATAGGGTTGCAATCCGAAATAACTGTAGTCTTGCGGAGAAGAATGTAGTGACGAAAACGCTGGACAGCTTGAACGGCTGCCAGGGCCAATTTCTCCACATGCGAATATTTTAACTCAGTGGGATTTAAGGTTCTACTAAGATAATATATCACATGCTCTGCTTTGAATTCATCTTCTTGAACTAACACCATTCCAATGGTGGAATGCGAAGCTGCGAGGTATAAGAAGTAGTCCTGGTTGTAGTTGGGAGGATGCAATAACGGTGCATGGGTCAACGCGTGTTTCAGTGCATCAAAAGATTGTTGGGCAATCTCGTCCCAAAAGAATTGTGCGTTCTGTTTCAACAACCGTGTAAAACCTTTAGTGACCTCGGCGTAGTTTGGGATGAATCGGCGTAAAAAGTTCGCTTTCCCTTGGGACTTTGATGATAGCCTCGACTTTCGAGGGATCGACGCGAATGCCGGCTTTTGAAACAACAAATCCCAGCAATCGACCTGTTTCTATACAGAAAACACACTTGTGGGGATTCAACCGAATTCGATAATGCCTACACCTCATAAAGATTGCTCGTAGGTGGACAAGGTGATCAGCTCGTTGTAAAGAATGAGCAGGCAAATCATCGAGATAGGGTTGCACAATGTGCTTGATGTCATGAAATGCATAAGACATCGCCCGTTGAAAAGTAGCGCCGGCGTTCTTAAGCCCAAAAGGTAATTTGCAATAAGCAAATGTCCCCCATGGACAAATGAATGCCGTTTTTGGTTGATCGGCAGGTAGAATATTGATTTGATTATAGCCTGAGAAACCATCCATGAAGGAAAACATCTCACTTCCGGCACAATCATCAATAATTTGATCGATATAAGGCGTAGGATAGTTGTCTTTTGGACAAGCTCGATTGATATCCCTATAGTCGATACAGATTCTTATTGTTCCTTGTTTTTTATTGACGGGAACAATATTCGATACCCAATCCGTTAACGGGATCGGATAAATGAAACCTGCTTTCAACAGCTTTTCGACTTCTGCTTTAATCGCAGCCGCTTTTCGAGGGTGAATCTGACGCAACCGTTGCCGAATGGGTTTAGCATCCGGGTAGGTTTTGATTTCATGAACAACAATGGCAGGATCAATTCCCGGCATTTCCTCGTAAGACCAGGCAAACACGTCGCGGAATTCTTGGAATAGGGCCTTGTAAGTTTGGATTTCTTCTTCAGTACATGCGGCACCTATATGAATGTTCTCCTCGATTCCGGGCTTCACTGAAATATCAATGGGAATAGTACGAGAAATATTCCCTAAATTCAGCTCTGAATCAGAATGTTTCGTTGGATCCTGAGCGTCTTTGACATATTCAGCGGTAAAGATAGATGAAAAATCATTTTCAAATGCATCATCCTTAGGTAAAAACGAAGATCTGTGATGGAGATCTTCCCATGGTAGATCATCTACACTTAGGATTTCGCGAAGTTGTTCGTCAGATGACACTTCTTCGGGAAACGTTATCCGTTCTAAGGGTGAGGTGAAAAGTGACTCTTCACTGACCACATTCATTTGGTCGGTTTCGGTTGAATGAAAGTCGGTAAAAGACATAAGAGCTTCATAAGCAATCTCATACGGACTCAACGGCATAACATCACCGAGTGAGTCTAGCTCAGAGTCAGAGGGAACATACCAAGGATCATCATAAATAATGTTTTCTGACGTGATCATATGAATTGTTGCGAACGAAGGGTCTGCATTGAGTGGAGGGAGAGGAAAAGTTCCCAGTAAACCGGAATCCTTAACTAAACCTACACCAATGTCCCTATAAGGGATTGTCGTTTTACCAACATGCTGGATAGTTTCTGAAGAGGTTGGGTCGGATGAAAAGTATGTCAGCTGATCAATAGTCACGATCTTACCGTTATGTGGAAACTTAATGACTCTGAAGACCGATGAAACGACCGCTGTCATAGCATATGACCAACTTCGACCCAAAAGAAGGTTGTAGTCTAGAGGGGCATCAACCACTTCCACATCCAGACTAACGGTTTTACCTTCGACCCCTATAGGCAATTCTTGTAGAATACCAAACGGACGGAACCCACGGCCATCAAAGGCCTTAAGGATGGTGGGGGATTGGTTCAACGAAGGAGAACCAAGCGATCTCCAACATTGAATCGACATAATACACGTAGAAGCTCCCTCATCAATCACAGTCCGATGAATAGGCCTGTTTTTGACTATCACTGGAATTTGGAAAGCCATTTGATGGGGGAGACGCGGTGTACTACTTTCTAGATCAAAGATCATTAGGTTCGGGTCCTGAACATCGACAGCTCCAATAGCCGACAAAAGCAATTTTCGTTGCGCTGGACATGATTGCAGCACTTCGAGTGCCGACATTGCTGAAGGTGAAACAGCTAAGTCTTCAACAATGTTGTAATTCTGGGCTGCTCTCGCATGTGGATTGAAAGCAGACCTTCGAAGTACACCCTTGGCGGGCGGCTTAATCACTAAGTCTGGGTTAGGTTTTTCGATCTGTAGTGGATCGGAACCAGGAGCTGAGGTTGATGGGTTAGAGTGAGAAGATTCTGCTTCCTTACCATCAACAGGAGCCTTACTACCATAATCTTGCGATCGAGTCGCAATCCTGACATGAGACATCATCAAAATGGGTTCTTCACTGGCATTCGAAGAAGAACCTATCATCTTATTCTCCTGCTCTGGAAATGGATTTTTTAACACAGCAGGAGTGGGAGAACCTTTGACTATTTTCACTACCTCGGCCCGATGAGGGCAGTCTCTCGTAAAATGATCTTCTTCACAAATAAGACAAGGATATCGAGGTTTGCGCTTTTCGTCATTGGTTTCCGACTTTTCCGTTTTCTCCTTTGGAGCCTTGTCTGCTTTAGCCTTCTTCTTTCCTTTCTTCTTTCCACCGTTTTTGGATTTGGCCGTAGATGACTCTACAGCGTGAATGTCGGCGGTAAGTTCAGGAGGAGAAGACTCTCCTGTCGGAGAATCAGGCAAAGTGATAATTGGAGTATTGGAGGTCTTGGAAGACTTCTTCTTACTCTTCGTAGTCACGATACCGATCATACCATCAGCGGCATGAGATCCCGAAGGAGCAGCAGCGATTTGGTTTGACTTTGGAAGATCCGGAATTTTCTCGTGTAACGTACCCGACTGAGTGTAAACTAAGTCAAGGTATTGTGCCTGAGCAATGACTTGCTCCTCAGTAACTACTCCGGCCTTAGCTACATCTTCAGTAATTCTTGGTAATAATGATTTGACAAACCATTCAGCTAAGATTTGGTCCGGGATAAAAACTTTCACTAATCTCCTTCGACGTCTCCACTCATGAATGTGATCAGAAATGTACGTGGATGTCGATTGTTTTAGCGAAGTTAATAATTCTGTACCATTATCGTATCTGACTGGTAACTGAAAATGAGTTAAGAACGAGGTAGCTAACTGGCTAAAGTTGTAAAAAGAGGCCCGTGGTAACTCAATGTACCACTTGGCTGCGAGACCAATGAGTGTACGCTGGAAAAGACGTAAGCGGATGGAATCATCTGAGATGGAATTTGATGCACACCAGAGGTGGTAAGTCATCACGTGATTAGACGGATCCTCTCCAGACTTACCTTCGAACTTGGGTATATCGCTGGGCAACTTATTTGGCATTGGCGGCCAGAACTGAAGATATTGAATTGGATCGTTCGTTAGGCGCGTCAAGTCGGGTAAATCTAAAGTCGCAATAAACGGTAACTGCCGGTTAGGATCTCTAAAACTCTGAGTCACAATACCAGCCCCAGGAGGAGGATATCCAGGATAACTAGGAACAGGAGTCGCATTTGGGATATTATATCCTCCTGGAAAACCAGGATTAACCGGACCGTACTGGGGTTGCTGAGGTGGTTGATAAGTGTACCCAGGATACGGTTGATACTGGTAAACCGGTTGTTGGGCAGCTTGCCCAGGTTGATACTGTCCCTGGTACGGAGGTTGAACAAATTGAGGTTGAGTAGTAACAACCGTACTTGTACCAGGTTGGCCTGCAGGCATCTGGACTGTGGTTTGAACCGTGGGTCCAGACAACGGTACAGATGTCTGAGGAGTGGTTACAGGGACAGTAGAAACCGGAGCTGCCGATACTCCAGAAGTAAGCATGGTAGATGAAGCGGTAGTTGCTGCAGCCGTGTGAGGTGGAGTACCAGGTGCAATTGGCGGCTGAGTAACTACAGAAGTTACAGGGGTCTGAACACTTGACTGGACAGGTTGCGGTTGCTGGGGTGGACCAGGAACTGCAGGTTGTCCTGCTTGAGGTACCGACTGTATACTTGGTTGCGACATCTGTTGACCCTGTGACGGATCCCATGTTAACATTCCAGGGTATTGACTCGTAACAGGTTGAGGATACTGAGATCCATAGCCGTATTGAGGATAGGGTTGATAACTGTAAGGTGCAGTCCCATATGATTGCCCTTGAGGTGGTTGATAACCTTGACCAGGGTATTGACCCGTAGGTTGATAACCTTGAGGTAAATACGAATACTGGGGTTGACCTTGACCTTGAGGTTGGTATCCTTGAGGTTGATACCCTTGGGGTTGATACCCTTGGGGTTGCCATCCTTGAGGTTGCCATCCTTGAGGTTGATATTGATACTGAGGTTGACTTTGGGGTACATATTGAGGCTGGGGTTGATACCCTTGGGGTTGATACCCTTGAGGTTGCCCCCCAGTCACGAATGAAGTACCTTGAGGTTGCCCCCCAGGCATTAACGAAGGTTGCCCCCCAGGCGGTAATTGGCCACCTTGAGGTTGGTTAATGGGAGTTGAACCTGACATCATATAAACTTCACCTATACTCAATGGTACATTACCACTGTTTCCAACTAATAACCCATGATCAACAGGTTGAGGAGATGCTCCCGCAAAGGTACCAGAAAGTGATTGATACCCAGTAGGAACAGAAGGACCGCCATGTAAAAATGATTCAGGACTTTGTGAAAACACAGATGACTGACCAGACATATTTACAGGAGAATGAATTCCTCTAGGTGGAACCGGAGTACGAGGTGTAGAAAAACCTACTGAGTTGTCTAAAAAATTGGTTAATGCAAGGTACCAAGATTCACTTCTAGGAGGACTGTAAAAGATGGATTCACGCTCCCTTAGATCAAGGGTAATTAGATCTTCAGAATCAGAAACGCCTATTTCTTCCTCTGGAACAAGTTCTTCTATAGCAATTAATCCAACAGGAAGATTTTCGGTGATAATTCTTTCTATTCTTGGTGAATCAGGAACACTAGGAGTTGGAGTAACAGGTTCTGAAATTTCAGGTTCTTCGCCTGTTTCACTGGCAGATGAAAAACTACCAGCAAGCTCGGAAACTGTAACAGCTTCGGGATTGTAACCTGTTTCTAAACTTTGGTAATCTGGATGGACTACCAAGGAAGATTCTCCTTCTTCAGGTGATCCTACTCTACTGCCACTAGGAGGAGTTACAAGGACCTTTAACCCTTCTAAATGACCCGGAATGTCTTCAGGAGATTCACCCCGCGATTTACGGAGTTTTCTTAACAAATCTATTCCGGTAACAATCTCAGGAGACTTGCCCCGAAGTCTACGGGACTGTCTCGGTAATTCCGCCACAATTAAAGATTTTAACTACAACACACGAAAACAAAGTAAAAAATTTCAAATCAAACCACCTAAAGTCTTCTAAAGAAGCAAACAAATTTGAAGCACACGCCTAAATAATCTAGAGCGTCAAACCACACACAAACAGTAGTCTTCCGGACCAAAAGCGCTAGTTGGTGATTAGGCCCAACCTCGCAGGATTCAGTACAGAAATGGTGGGTGGAACAGTTACCCCGGCAACCTGCTTAATGAATAGACTGGACCAAGTTCCTCCACTTTAACCGTCTCGAAGTGAAGCGAACCCCCCAGAAAATCCAAGTGAGTATAACCGACGTCTGCTCCAGGTACAGTGGGACCTTCCCTCCACCGTCACCTTGGGTAGAATCCTAGATATTATGGCCACTAAGGTTACCAATCACAACAATTACACCTGGGGGAACAGTCTAAACTCCGACAGCACGCAAGGGCAGAGTAGCAAGCTCCAATCCCCTTACCGGCTCCTTGACAACAATCCAAGGTTTACCGATAAGTGACCCCTGGCTCCTCGACAATGGTTAATCCGAGGTTTACCGTTTGTAATACGTACTGCCTGGCGTCGTTCCCAACGAGGGAGGAATGATCCCCTCACTGGTTCGGACACGAGCTCGTGCTTCTCCTTTAAGAGGAGCTTTCCCAGAATGTAACTGAAACAATTGGATTTGTTCTACTCAAGATAGACTATCTGTTTGGTTTTGTAGTCTTGGAGAGTTAAGTACTCACCTACTCCAAGACCCTAGCCTAAGCTATGTTGGTGCTTCAGAGCCCTAGAAAAATAAAGATTACTAGATTGATTTTAATTTAAGCGTTACTTTTAAGGTTGTTTCTTAAGTCAAAAGGTGATGGAAGTGAAACTAGTGGTGTGTTGACTCGACTCGAAACCACTACAAAATGCACCTAGAATGATTTATCCACTACTTTACTTTTTCGATGAATTGCTTAACTAAAAAGTTGAGAGAATGCAATCTTTATAAAAGCAACTTCTTAATTGAAGACAATCAAAGAAACAATTCGTTTGTCTTTTCCAAGCATAAAAACATAACCTCTCTTTACATGCACGAAAAAAACTCTTTTCTTCTTTCGAAAACAAAAAGCTACTTGAAACAAGACTTTTTAAGAAGATGTTTTTGTATTTTTCTTTTAATAAAGCAAATAAATCTAATATAACCAAAAATCAATCTTAACAACTCTTAAAATCTATGAAAATGCACTCATAAGCAAACTAAAGGCAAATTTACTCTAAGCAATCTTAACGAGGCCAAAACTAACAATGATTATTTCTAAGGTGTTTTACTTGATCACAATCAAATCAAGGACTAGCTTATTGCAGAATCAAAAACTAGCCAAAACAAAACTCTAATCTTTTTGTTCTTTTTGTAAAATGGAAATCAATACTTTATAAACAAGTAATTCGAAATTTGACCCAAAACAACTCAAATGGCAAGTTGCTCACAAAAGGAGACTTTACGACAGGCCCGACTTCTAAGAAGGTTGACTAACCAGAGAGATCTAAGGCTGGACAACTTTCTACTATCAAAGTCACTACAAAGCCTTTCCAAAAATCAAACCCTAGGTCTAAACTTCGTTGAAAACCACTAAAACACTCAAAGCTCACAAAACTAGTTCAGGTGAAAATTCTTGACAGGGTACTAAAGGATCTGGGCAGAAAACACTAAGGAAAAACAAAATCTAAAAGCAATTTAAAGCAAAAATGGAATTTTCTTAAGTTTTACAGGAAGACGCAGGCAACCCGTTGTCACAGGTGCGGCCCCGCTCTGTGCAGACGGCAACAGCGCGTCCAAAGACGCACTGTGCAGTACTAAGAGGGTGCGTCCTTCTGGAAAAATGAAGAAAAACCAAATCTAACTAAATCTAAAGCTAAGCCACCCAAATACTAATTCTCACAGTCAAAAACCAGAAAATAAAAATGATTTTCTCAAAGCAAAGTTCATATAAAGGAAAAGACTCTCTCATTAATGGATTCCCCAGCGGAGTCGCCAATTTGTCACACGGAATCTGTCAAGGGTGCGGACACGACTGACCTTCCTAGAAGTCTAAGACATTCTAATGACAAACAAGACAAAATGGAGTGATCTTTCTCTAAATACACCTTTTACAACATGAAAACTACAAGTGTTTAGGCTTACCTTATTCCAAAACGCTGTTGTTGAAGTCCGTTCTTGACGATCCGGATGAGCTCCTCCTTCAAGTCAATTCCTGCAACCACAAACAATCAAACAATTACCAAGCACTTGCATTTCATATAATAAAACATATATTCAACATGCAGACCAAGGAACACATGAAATAACTCATTAACACAAGCTATTGAGAAAAATAAACCAGTTTGTATTAATAACGAAACAAAGAAACTCTTACAACCTGGCCTTGGTGTTGTGCAAGTTCCTCCCAGGGTCCATCAAGGGTTTTCCTCTACTTTGACAAAGCTCACCCTCTCCCAAGTAGAATCAAGTGAAGACAATCTCTCCTCACAAGGGCTCTAATGGAAGACCTAAATCCTGCAGCATTTACCCAAAGAAAATGTATAGCTCCAACCTCCTCTCCTTCTGGCTCAATGGCTTTATTTATAGTGCTGTAAAGAGGTTATTCAGGTCCACTATCAATGGGATCATCCCCCTCTATGGGTGGGATAGCTCCCTTATTGATGGGATAAGTTCCCCCTTAATAGAGATACATGAACCAACTGGAGGCGCATCCATTTCATCAAACCGACCTCTAGAAGGTTCTAGAAGTAACCACAAGTAACTTTTTTAAGATGAAACTCGCGCATTTTGCCTTTTACAGAAGGACGCACCTGTCCCTTAACATACAGAGCGTCCATGGACGCAACTTTTGTGAACATGGTGAGCATCCCCGCAGGTAAGGCTAGAGAGAACCTGCGACCCCAGAGATAAACATAGTTTTTACAAGACTTTCTCTCTTCTTTGAGTTTGAGATGGATAACAGAGGCATGAGACTTGCCTAAGAGGGTAGCATGACTATTGATTTGAGCCATACTAACTGTAAGTAGTCAAGGTGACAAATTCCCATTTTCTGTGAACAAACTTGATACAAAGGGTAATCCAAGGTCTGTTATTTTCTTGACTTTCGTCTTCCACCAATATTTTTCTTGCCCTTATTCATATAATGAGTTCATTGACCAGTTTGTCCACCCAGTGACCACCATGCTAACAGGAAATCCTCCTCCTAGGATAAGTGATGAAATCAAAAGGATCCTTCAGCTATCAAAACAGTATAGGGTAGGCGATTGATACTTGTACCAGAATCACATAGAGATCAGGGTATATGGTTGTGAGCTTCCTCCATTTAAGCTACCAAAATATGTTCCAATGAGACTGTTTGCTTTGGAATATTATAGACAAATGATCAACTCAGATTAGATTCATTTTACCAAGGCCAAGAAGAAAGCACAGCTAAGAATCAAAGATCACCTAGGCCCATTTTTCTGCAATAATAGAGAAGCAGGAAAAGTAGCAGAAGCAATCCCAGGAAGCCACATGAAATTAAACAAAAGTTTTGGTTGGACTCCATATGACCCCCACAGTTTCATCTGTGATAGGAGAATGAAAAATAGACTATCACCATATTTTCATCACAGAATCCTAGAAATTGAGCAATATGCTAATATGGATGAATGGAGGGAAGGGAATCTTGTAGAGATGGATAGTGATCAGGTCAATGTAGAAAATGTAATGAAATATCTAGAAAAGACACTTGACCTGGACTCTTTTGAACAGGTGCTAGTTGGGACTTCTCAGAAACCAACACCAGGGACTAGTGCCTCAACAACAGATACTTCTCAAAGGCACTCATAGGAAACAAGTGCACCACTTGTAGAATCATCACAAGGAAGAGAATAGGAAACTAGCATTCCAGCAACAGGGCAATCAAGCATGTCGAAACAGCCTGAAACCTCTCAAGAACAGGCTCAAACACAAACCCATTCGACTCAAGTCATCATGGGAGACCCCCCAATTTTGCAGACTCCTCTGATTGAGGACAAGAGCTTAAAAAGAGACAGGGAAGTAGCTACCCCTGCCATTGGTCCTTCAGATCAACCTGGTGCTAAGAGGCATAGGCTAAATCCCCATTTAGAAGAGGAATTTTTTGAAGAAACTACAGGGAGTTAGAGGAAAGAAGGTGTAGACAATTAGCATACCTTCCCAATAGGTGGGATACCTTCTAACTCACAAAGACAGGAGCTGGAAAGACAAGAAAGTGTTGAGGTATCATCTTTTAGGCCTTCAGCTAACAAGTCCCTAGACATCAAAGAAAAATTCAAAGAGATAAAGGCCAGAAATGAACCGTTAAGGGTCCAAGTCTACAATCAATATTTGAAGATGGCTTCTACGAATCAGAACAAGTTGATGTTAGCCTATGACATCAAGGAAGGCAAGATGCAGATGAGCTTTTTTAAGCCCAAAGTACAACAGCCTCAGTCAATTGCAGACTACCTCAAAACTGATTTTGAGGTCATGGCCAAGGACATTCACCCCCTAGATCAGATTGAATTACATAAGCAGACAGGGGAGATGGTGTATTCCACCTTGACAAGTAAAGCCATGATGGCCCACAGATTAGAAAATTCTTTGAACAATACCACTGCTCAACTACAGCTAGAAAGAGCCTCCTCATAGGCTAAAGACAATAGAATCAAATCACTGGAGGAGTTGGTTATTGGATTGGGTCATAACCCAAAAGATGTAAAAGCTGCAGAGGCCTTAATAAAGAAGAAAGATGAAGACATAGCTGCCTTGAGAAAGCAGTTAAAGTTGCCTCCACTAAGACATCCACAAACTACTGAAGTTATTCAAAAGAAGTCTGAAGAAGAGCTTATGGACCTAGTCCTCAAGCTAAATGAACAGTTGAAGGAGACTGAGCAGGAATTAGAAAAATCACTAAAGAACAGGCAGAGTGAGTCGACCTCTCAGCCTCAAAATGTGATACCAGTGGTCTCCACGACAGTCCCATCAACACTTGCAACAACTCTTGCACCTAATGTCTCTCTGGTTACAGCTGAGACTATTTAAGCAACAGGTACAACCACAGGTACAAGCACAAGCACAACACAGGTTGAAACTTCAGGTCTAAGTACTGAAGAACTAATCAAGTCCATGGAGGAGATGAAACTCCAAGTTTTTGAACTCTGGAAAGTAAAGGAAAAATTGGTCACCTTGGAGTAGAAATATGATGCTTCAAAGATTAATTTTGCTGAAGAAGTGAGGAAAAATAAAGGCTTAGCCCAACAAGTCAAAACATTGGAGAAGGACCTTACATTTGAAAAGCCTTTAATAGATATAAGAAAAATATTATGGACCAACATCACTCAGTCAATAAATGATGTTCGGTCATCCATACAAATCATTTTTGAACAGATTGAACTAGTGAAAGTTGCCCTTCAAGAAATCCAGAAAACCAAGGAAGAGCTAGGAGGGAAGCTTGAGGAAGCCATCAGGCTAATAAAATTTTTGAACAGCAGGACCAGGCATCAACTAGAACAGCTGAATATTGAGGACAGAACTAGAACAATCCTTGAAATCAAGAAGTTATTGACAAAAAGGTCTCTGATGCAGAACCTAGAAAGAAAATGTCAAAACATGCAGGAGGATATAGATGAATTTATGGAAAAATTTGGCATTTTACAAAGAAAAGGACTTCCCAGTCCTTTAGTTATTAATGATAAATTGATGAGGCATGAGGATTATGTCGACAAACTGTACCAGTATGCAAACAACCAAGCCAGTTCCTCTGCTGGTTCATCTGCACCAAAAGCATTACCTACAGGCAGAGTTCTCTATGACAGCTTGGAGAACCTTTTCTATGTGGAGCATGAATTAAAACACTTGTTTCTTGTTCAACCCAATTTTGTAAAATACACTGAGGCTGATGAAATCTTCAAGAAGCTACAAAGGACCAGGATACCAAGGGATGATTGGTGGAGAGATATGACAGACATTTTATAATTTACCTTGGTAAAAAGTAAAGTGAAGTATTTACCATGGTCAATTTTGGTAAAAGAAGATGAATGAGGATAAAGCAGGTAAAGAGTACCAAAACAGGTTAAAGAGTATCAGTCAAAAGTCAAAAAGAAAGCAACCAGCACAAAATCATGAGCAAGACAACAAGATGCTCAATCATAGGGCTTGCCTCTATCTCATTCACAAAAACAGGGACAACAAGCCATCAGTTCACTTTTAGTTTCTATCTTTGAGATCATTTGTCTCTACTTTATGTAAAATATAGTCAGTCTTCCTAGATTATATCTCTCTCAGTTAAGAGATATTTTGTTGTAAATTTTTGTATAAGTACTTCCTCATTCAGAGTACTTGGGGTGGATTCTTAGACATTTCTATATAGTTATTATTTTGGAAAACAAGTGCTATTGGAACAACTCTTGTATGGTTGGCTGGAAGAAGGAATAAATCAAAGGACTTTCACAGGATTCATGTGTCAAACAATGGTCAAATAAGTATTCTATATCCTGTGTTTTATTGTTTTTCTAGTTTAATATTTCACATGTGTTTCATATCTCAACTATAAACGAAAAAGTATATTTCAGAAAGTGCTTTATTGCATTCTGTTTTTAAAATCGTTTATGTTCTTTATGTTTTCATCTAAACTATCATAGACAAGGAATTCTTAGTTGCTCCTTGTTTCTTAGTTTATCATTGTGGTCATTTAGTAAGAAATTCTTAACTGCTTTTTATTAATGATCACCCACTTTCCCTCCCCTCAAAATTTGTTGAAGGATTCTTAACTGCCCTTCCTCCCTTTTGAGACCATTCCACCCTTTCAAGTTACCATTTGCCTCTTGTTCAGCTATCTTTCCCTATGAAGCCCTCCTTTGTTGAATCAGTTCTATCAAGTTAAGCCATCCTCAATTGACTCCATAGCCCAATGGCCTAAAATACTCTATTTTACCCATCTGGTCCTGAATTCCACCACCAATCAAAATCAAAACCCCCAAGCTTTCATAACTAGCCTAATACCTTATTAAAAAAAGCTAAATCATAAAGAGAGAGCCCTCTCTGAGTACAAATTGGCTAGATCTTGTACTTAAAAGTTGTTTTGTGGTTACCTCAGACTCCTTTCCTTCTTTTGACAACTTCAAGGAAAATCTGAGTGATAACATAGTCAATATTCCCATTTTTCTCATCTACAACCTCTGAGTCCTACTCATTCCATAATCTCAACTTCCTCACTTCTGATATCTAAAACTACTATTCCTACTATCCCTGTATTTATCACAACTACACCTACATCAAGTCTATCTTCTAGTCAATCTTCCAAACCAGTTATCGTAGGTAGGTATGCACCTTTGGTGCTACCAAGCCAACTAAATGCTATACCTGAAGATTATCAATCTAAAATTGAGACCTTTGATAAAACTGGTGCTTATACTGCTCAGCAGCATGTGGATAGGATGAATGATGTGTTTGACCTTCAAGAAGTAGATGAAGCCGATGTTAAAATGATATTTTTTGCCCAAAGTTTAAGAGGTGATGTCAAAAAATGGTTTAGGAGTTTACCTGCAGGAATTATAGGCAACCTTGATGCTTTCCCTCTAACCTTCTTTGCTAGATGGGAGATCAAGAAAAATCCACTTCAACTCCTAAATGAATATAAAAGACTGAAAATAAAACCAAATGAAAGTGTGGAAGAATATTGTGAACGGTTTAATATTGTTTACAATGCCATTCCATAAGATATCAAGCCCTCCCCTGGCCTAGATTTCATTGATTTTCCTGATGGTTTTGCTGTAGACATGGAATATCAAATTAGAGAAAGAGACCCGACAACTTTGGAAGAAATGCAAGCAAATTCTATCAAATTTGAAGCTAACATCTGAGCCAAGAAGGCCAACTTGAAATCAGAATGTAGAGTTATGATAAAAGAAGAGCCCTCTACTTTTCTTGTTGATCATAAAATTGATAACCTAGTGAGAGTAGTGAATTAGATGATGCAAAGAGTAAACATCAATGACCAAACTCAAGTAAGAGAGAACCAAAATTATCCTCAAAATAGAAACCAAAACTTTAGAAGGAATGTTCCCCAAATTAAAGAAAGAGAACAAAAGGGTCTAGACCAACATGTTTGGCCTCCTTTTCAAGAAAATTACACATATGATGAGGGGAACATTGTTGAATATTTCGATGATAATCAAATAAATCTGATGGGGATAAATGATGATGAAACAATTTCCTCACTCAAGAGGAGCATGAACTTTTTCTCCTAGCCCAAACTAAACTAGCTTCTAAAGAATCAGATGAATATAAACAAGGTTTGAAAATTCCATAATGGAAGTCCATAGAAAGTATAAGCTTAAGAGAAAAAATACTCTAGACACTTTGAACACTAAAAATTCAGATAATCCTGCTAAAAGGTCATCTGAAATTGAACCTAGGAAAACCACAGACAGTCTTCCTAAGAGAATTGTGGATAATTCTGGTAAGAGAAAAGTAGAAATCCTTGTCAAGAAGATAGTTGAGAGTGTTTCTAAAAACTACTGAAACAGATATCCCAACCACCAGTCAACAAAAAGAGCTGTCAGGCCGAAAGAGTCGATAGTGCGGACACAATCAACCTCCCTAGGAGCCTAACACTCTCTAGTGACAAACAAGACAAACAAGAGAAATCCTTCTCTAAACATGCATTTACCATACAAGAAATCAAGTGTTTAGATCCTACCTGTAGTCCAACGCTGTTGTAGTAGTCCAGCCTCGCCGATCCGGATGAGCTCCTCCTTCACTTCGAAACCTGCATTCACTAACAATCAAACGATTAAATAGCACTTGATAATCTCATAAAATAAAACATATTTAACATATATACCAAGGAGTATATGAAACAACTCATAAATAACAAGTTATTGAGAAGAATGGACTCATTTGCATTAGTAGGAAACAAAAGGAACAATTACAACCTGAGCCTTGGTGTTGTGCAAGTCCCTCCCAGGGTCCATCAAGAGTTCTCCTTTACTTTGACAAAGCTCACCCACTTCCAAATGGAACAAGTAAGGATGGGAATCTCTCCTCACAAGCTTCTAAATGAGAGTCCTAATTCCAGCAGCATCTACCCTTAGAAATGTTTAGCTTTCAACCTCTTCCTCCTTCTGGCCCAATGCCTGTATTTATAGTGCTCAAGAGGAAGTTAATCAGGTCCACCATCAATGGGATAATCCCCTCTTTGGATGGGATAGCTCCTCTCTTGATGGGATAAGTTCCTCTTTCATAGGGGTACATGAACCATCTGGAGGCGCTCAATACACATCAAACAACCTTCTAGAATGCTCTAGAAATGACCACAAGTAACTTTTTAAAGATCAAACTCGCGCCTTTTGACCTTTACAGGGGTACGCACCTGTCCCTTTACATACAGAGCGTACAAGTACGCAGCTTTTGTGAACATTAGGTGCGTATACGCAGGTAAGGCCGAGAGAATCTGCGTACCCAGAGATAAACACATTTACAAAGACTTTCTCTCTTTTTGGAGTTTGACATGGAGAGCAGAGGCATAAGACTTGCACAGGAGGATAGCATGACTGTTGATAGGGCCATACTAACTGTGAATAGTCATGGTGACATTTTTTAGTGTAACAGATTGCCCCCTAAAGTGCGAAGCCTGTAGTAGATTAGGGTTTTGTATTATCTAGGAAGGGTGAAGTGCTTTATCATTTCAAGGATTATCTCGTGGAGAGCCTGGTAGAACCTGCAATTTTCAACACAAAATACATGTATAAGATTACATCATCGCTGAGGTAGGCATTCCCATACTCAGATCAAAATTTTAACTAACAGACTAACTATTCTGATACAGGAATGATCTTGCAGTACATCATAATCATAGACTTTCTGTAGACACAGTATGGACGCGGCCATCTATTTATGATTAGTCTACTAGATAATGAATACAAAACTCCTCGCAGCCTGGATGGTGGAAACTAGATCCAGGGTCTTCATTTCTACTTCTCGAATTGGTACGATTCTAGCCATGTGAATAAATGAGTTGATGTCGAACATGGTAGAAACCACTTGATTACCAGTCGATGATGTAAACTGTTAACAAGTGTGAGAGAAACCACCAGTAATGTCAATGGTTCTCAAAGTACCCAGTACAATCCATGAGATGTGAATGAATGAGTTGATGTCGAACATTTCACGGAATCCTTCGATCGAAAGTCAATGATGTAAACTGACGTCAAAGGCGAGAAACCTGCCATTGATGCATGCAGACTTCAAGGTACTGACGATCTCTAAGTCATCTTTCTAGATAATGTGCTGATGTCGATAGAAAGTGACCCGTTGCAGGCAAGCCTGCAACACGAAATCATAGTTCAAGCTGAAGAAATATTGTTGTAAGGACTGACTCAGGGATGGTCAAAATGGATGACAAGTATTTTGCAGATGAAAGTTTTATTTGCAGACCTCTTGAACACATAACGACACAACAGATGGCTTGGTAACGAATGACTCAAAGTTATCCCCGATACCCGGCTGAGGACTTTCAATGTGATTTGATCAACTGTGAGGCAAAGGATTTCCCAACCCAGGTGAATGAAAAGTGTCGTGTTCAAGAGTGGTAATAAGGTTTCTTCTGAGACAAAGGATACAAATAGGCTCATTCTTCTCTCTTTTCCCCCACCATTTCTGGCAAGTACCTCTTTATTTTTTAACAAGCTTGAGGAGGATAGCATATGCTTGATTATAAGCTCATCCTTCGGATGAGTCCAACCTAGTTTTGATTCGAACCCTAGGAAGGAGTGGTTCGTCCCTGTTTGTAATTGAACAGGCCCTTTACTGTGAAATTTTAACGAGCCTAGTATAGGAGAAACTCAGCATTTTTCAATTTTAGAGAGTCTGAAAAACTTAAGAAGACTCCAGGTTGAACTTTTTCGTAAATTTGTGTCCCCCAAGCCCGAAAAAGTATAAAATAATACTTGGGAGAACCGCTTGATCTTGCGACCAAGGAGTACTTTCATGATTAGTGCCACTGATCTGAAAAGTAAAAAGCGATCAAGGACACGTCGTTTTATTTCCTTATCGAGTTTGAAACGACAAAAACCCGGCAATCTTTTCCTGTTTTTACGGTCATAAAAGAGCTATAAGGGGACCACCTTCTAATTCCATTTTAACGAGTGTAAAAGAAACGCTCGGCAATCTTTTCATATTTTAGGAGTCAGAAAAGGGCTTAAAAGATGACTCTGATATTTTGGTTCGTGAAAAATGACAATTTTCCCTCTAAATCCTTTTGTCCTACACAAAAACAACACATTACTCATACCTGTTTAAGATAGGCAAAAATACATTGAAAAATATCCTTTCATGGTGAAAAATAAACAAACTTAGCATTCATTCATCCAAAAAACCTATAAAAAGACTTTTTACCATGTCATTTTTACCATTTTACTGTTGAGGTTGAGAAAAGGGCTTTTGGCAAGAAACTTCCCGTGGACATTGTGGAGAATACGACCGTCAGAATCGAGCGTCGTCTCTTTCAGGTATTCCACAACATCCTCCTCTTCAATTTCAACCGTTTAGAATTTCATTTCCAGTTTAAATTTGATTTTTTAGGGGGTTTAGGGTTTTAAGATATGTTTCTCGAGGTACGCAGGTGCCCCATGGGCGACCTGCGTACCCCGACCTTTTTCGTATATAGGGAAAAGGTCGGGGTATGCAGCCCGCCTTCAGACCAGCTGCGTACCGCCGCTCTGTGTCTTGAACGCGGGGTGCGTACCCCGTGAAACACGCACTTTGAAACCCCAATCTCCCAATTGAACCAACCAAATTTAATTTTATGAATTCTAACTATTATTTTTTGGTGTGTAGGGCATTCACCATGCTAGATTGGAGAGAAAGAGAACACGAGGACGTTGATTTGGCCGCAATAAATCATCAACCTTCTATTGATGCGTTAAAAGCATGCGGTCTGTATAAATACTGGGCCATACCTGGCATGAGGGGCCAGGTAGCATTCCTTGAGTGGCTGGTTGAAAGGTGGAATATTCAGGATCAATGTTTCTACATCGGAGAGAACCAGCTCGAGATAGAGTCCTCTGACATATATTTTCTCACTGGCTTGCCTAATAGGGGCGAGCAACTGACTCTGTCCGGGACTAGGCCGGGTGGCCAATCCCTTGCTAGCCTCCGGCTAGAGTGGTGCAACAATCAAAACCAGGAGAAGGGGATAGAAATCAAATACATATCCCGACCTGAACTTATGGTGATAACCTTTACTGTTACCAGACTTTGCAGCGCAGCCGTCTTGCACAATGCCACCGGGTCCCAAATGCGGATGGCGATAGATTGCTTCCAAGGCACCATTTTCAACTGGTGCGATGCTGTGTTGGCCAATATGAAGGGCCAACTGACTAGGGCAAAGACCGGACGATTGAAGACCTTTGGATATGGGCCTTTGGTTGTGAGCTTTGCCCTAGAGAGAGTTCCAATGCTGATCCCCTAGCATCTTACTGTCCCAGTTGGGGCTCCTCGGGAGCCTAAGTTGACGAGATGGGTTGCGGTAATGGCCCGGCATCCTGATGAGGGTGCGACAGTTGTTCGATTTCTTGATGGTTACTTTCACTGGTTGGAAAACCAGGTCTTTGCTATTCAGGACTTTCCTTATGCCGGAATGGATTTTCGGAATGATCCGGACATGGTTCTTCCACAGGGAGAACAATGGGATGACAGAGGTACTTTCATTTTTCACAATTTTTTAAATTATCTATTTTTTTTTGTTTTTTATATATATCATCTCAAACTGACAGTAAAATGTTTCAAAATGCAGATGTAGGTCCACGGCGTCCAGCCAATCTCCGGGCTTTTGAGAGGAGACAGCCAGTTGCACCAGCACCGGCCCCACAGGACGCGGCTGCAGAGACACTAGCTGAGTTGGAGCAGGATCTAGAGCGTCTGACGGCGGGTATACCAGAGACGACTATAGATGACATTCCTATCAGATTGCAGCGCTATGTAGTCGCAGTCCCAGGACCTTTTAGGAGTTTTTTGTGTAGAGTAGCCCGTGCAGTGGTGTCGTATAGAGAGCATCACCAGTGATTGACTAGTCACTTTTGTAGACACATATGACATTTTTGGTTTTTTGTACTTATCATTTTTGCCGATCATAAGGTGTTTTTCAACCTATGATCGAAGACGATGTATATTTTTGACACACTCCTATCTATATATTATTATTACCGGCTTATCTTGTTTAACATATGTGATGAAATGTTCTTTAAATTTACTTGCATGATTATCGCAAGTGTCTGTCCAACATTCGAGAAGCAATTGCATCTGCTAATGTATTTAAAGACCTTGGAATATGCTGATATTCAATGTAATCAAATTCACGTTCCAAGAGACGCACTCTCAAAAACAACCTTAATAACACAGGATTTCTAATGGCATATACTCTATTAAGCTGTAATACAACGAGTTCAGAATCTAACCTCACTATCAAACGTCGAATTCCAAATGAAATAGATTCAGACAATAATTCAACCACTGCACTGTATTCTGCAATGTTGTTCGTTGTTTGACCGAGGCTCACCCCATGCATAGAAACTAACTCGTCAGAGGGCGAATAGATAACCCAAGCTGCGGAAGAGATATTCCGTGTACTACGACAAGCACCATCGGCAAATCCAATGTACGTTTGGAGAGGTGTCGACATTTGCAATATCAAGAGTAAAACCAAGATAAGCCAGAATAACGACGAAAAAACACACTTTCTAAGCTAAGCACACTATCTAAACTAACAAACATACTAGCTAGAAAGAAAACCTAACCTAACCAAAAAATTCTCCATACCCAACATTTAAGCATAATACCTCTTTAGGTAAAGTCCATTTCTGGGTTTACCCAAAGAGTCCCCATCAAAATCTACTAGCTCATAGGCCCCTTTTGCTAGCTTTCGCTTTACGATGTAGGGTCCATGCCACATAGGAACGAATTTTCCAGCACCTAGCTTATCATTAGCGTGATCATATAATAGCACTAGGTCTCCCTCCGAAAAACTTCGAGGGGTCACATTTCTATCATACTGAGCTTTCATTCGCTTCGCGTGAGTCTCGATTGCCAATGCAGCGTCACGTCGAGTCTCATCTAATTGAGCTAAGTATAATAAACGTTTCTCCTCTTCAGAAGTAGCTGGGAGTAATTCGACAGCCATTTGAAGTGATGGGATTTCGCATTCAATGGGTAACACAGCTTCCAAGCCATAAACTAGCTGGAAAGGAGTGAAACCTGTTGATGGTTTTACTGAGGTTCGGTATGCCCATAGCGCTGAAAATAACATGTTGTGCCAATTCAACCGATGAATGCCAATGATTCGTCAGATCATGATAATGAGAACTTTGTTGATAGACTCAACCAAACCGTTGGCTTGTGGATAATAAGGAGTAGAGCTGTCATGGCGCAAACCAAGCTGGCTTGTAAGCTCAGTCATCATGATGTTTCGAAAATGGCTCCCATGGTCAGTGATAATCGCTTGCGGGACACCAAACCTAGTTATAATGTGATTGAATACGAAAACTGCAGCTGTTTTGCCGCTTGCGTCGAATGTAGGCATCGCCTCGGCCCATTTAGTAAAATAATCAACCGCGAGGATGATATACGCATGCCCCCCGGCCGAGTGAGGGTTACAAGTTATAAAATCGATACCCCATTTGGCGAAAGGACCAACGGCAATTATAGGGTGGAGAGGAGCAGGTGGTGCGCGCATCTTGCGATCAAACACTTGACAGTTGTGGCATTTTCGGACCGCAATGATGCAATCTTTAAACATGGACGGCCAGAAATAGCCAGCACGCAACACCTTCTGAGCTGTGGCATACCCAGACATATGACCGCCACACGCTCCAGAGTGACAATCATTCAAAACTCTCTCAGCCTCTTCGTGAGTTAAACAACGTCGAAAAACCAAGTCTGCCCCCCGGCGATAAAGTGTATCTCCAATAATTTTGTATTGCTGGGACTGGAATCGAATTTTTCGACGCTCTGACTTTGAAGCTTCAGGCCGAAAGGTTTGGGTTTGGAGATAGATGATTATATCCCCATACCACGGATCTAAAGTACTGATAAGAAACAAAGATTCGTCCGCGATGGACTCCTCTGCCACAGTTTCCGTGTCAGCACGCGGGAAATCACACATCAATTCCGCAAAAACTAAGGATTTCTTAGACTTGGACTTCTCAAACTCCAAGTCGAACTCTTGTAGGATAACGATCCATTTAGAGTACTTGCCCCCTAGCAGTTGTTTAGTCAAAATATAAATCATAGGGTTGCAATCCGAAATAACTGTAGTTTTACGGAGAAGAATGTAGTGACGAAAACGCTGGACAACTTGAACGGCTGCCAGGGCCAATTTCTCCACATGCGAATATTTTAGCTCAGTGGGGTTTAACGTCCTACTAAGATAATATATCACATGTTCCATTTCGAATTCATCTTCTTGGACTAACACCATTCCAATAGTGGAATGCGAAGCTGCGAGGTATAAGAAGTAGTCCTGGTTGTAATTGGGAGGATGCAGCAACGGTGCATGGGTCAACGCGTGCTTAAGTGCATCAAAAGATTGCTGAGCAATCTCATCCCAAGAGAATTGAGCGTTCTGCTTCAACAACCGGGTAAAACCCTTGGTGACCTCGGCGTAGTTTGGAATGAATCGGCGTAAAAAGTTTGCTTTCCCTTGCAAACTTTGGAGTTGGCGCAAACTCGAAGGAGGAGGCAATTTGATGATGGCTTCGACCTTCGAGGGATCGACGCGAATGCCGGCTTTTGAAACAACAAATCCCAGCAATCGACCCGCTTCTATACAGAAAACACACTTGTACGGGTTCAACCGAATACGATAATGCCGACACCTCATAAAGATTGCTCGTAAGTGGACAAGGTGATCAGCTCGATGTAAAGAATGAGCAGGCAAATCATCGAGGTACGGTTGCACAATGTGTTTGATGTCATGAAATGCATAAGACATCACCCGTTGAAAAGTGGCTCCGGCATTCTTAAGCCCAAAGGGTAATTTGCAATAAGCAAATGTCCCCCATGGACAAATGAATGCCGTTTTTGGTTGATCGGCAGGTAGAATATTGATTTGATTATAGCCCGAAAAACCATCCATAAAGGAAAACATTTCACTTCCGGCACAATCATCAATTATTTGATCGATATAGCGCGTAGGATAGTTGTCTTTTGGACAAGCTCGATTGATATCCCTATAGTCGATACAGATTCTTATTGTTCCTTGTTTCTTGTTAACCGGAACAATATTCAATACCCAATCCGTTAACGGGATCGGATAAATGAAACCTGCTTTCAACAGCTTTTCGACTTCTGCTTTAATGGCAGCTGCTTTTCGAGGGTGAATCTGACGCAACCGTTGCCGGACGGATTTAGCATCTGGGTAGGTCTTGATTTCATGGACAACAGTAGCGGGATCGATTCCTGGCATTCCCTCGTAGGACCAGGCAAACACGTCGCGGAATTCTTGGAATAGGGCCTTGTAACTTTGAATTTCATCATCTGTACACGAGGCACCTATATGAATGTTTTCAACAATTCCGGGCTTCACTGAAATGTCAATGGGAACAGTTCGAGAAATATTCCCTAAATTCAGCTCTGAATCAGGATGTTTTGTTGGATTCTGAGCGTCTTTGACATATTCAGCGGTAAAAATAGATGAAAAATCGTTTTCAAAAGCATCACCCTCAGGTAAAAACGAAGATCTATGATGGAGCTCTTCCCATGGTAGATCGTCTACACTTAGGATTTCGCGAAGTTGTTCGTCAGATGACACGACTTCGGGAAACGCTATCCGTTCTGAGGTTGGTGTGAAAAGTGATTCCTCACTGACCACATTCATTTGGTCGATTTGGGTTGAACGCGAGTCGGTAAAAGACACGACGGCTTCATAAGCAATTTCATATGGACTCAAAGGCATAGCATCACCGAATGAGTCTATCTCAGATTCAGATGGGACAATCCAAGGATCGTCGTAAATAATGGTGTCTGATGTAATCATATGAATTGATTGAAATGAAGGGTCTGCGTTGATTGGAGGGAAAGGAAAAGTTCCCAGTAAACCGGAATATTTAACTAAACCTACGCCAATGTCCCTATAAGGGATTGTCGTCTTACCGACATGCTGAATACTCTCTGAAGAGGCTGGGTCGGATGAAAAGTAAGTCAACTGATCAATTGTCACGATCTTGCCGTTATGTGGAAAATTTATTACTCTGAAGACCGATGAAACGACCGCTGTCATAGCATATGACCAACTTCGACCCAAAAGAAGGTTGTAGTCTAGAGGGGCATCAACCACCTCCACATCCAGACTAACGGTTTTACCTTCTACCCCTATAGGCAATTCCTGTAGAATACCAAACGGACGGAACCCACGGCCATCAAAGGCCTTAAGGATGGTCGGGGATTGGTTCAGCGAAGGAGAACCAAGCGATCTCCAACACTGAATCGACATAATACACGTAGAAGCTCCTTCATCAATCACAGTCCGATGAATAGGCCTGTTTTTTACTATCACTGGAATCTGGAAAGCCATCTGATGAGGGAGACGCGGTGTACTATTTTCTAGATCAAAGATTATCAGGTTCGGGTCCTGAATATCAACAGCTCCTATAGCCGACAAAAGTAATTTTCGTTGTGCTGGGCATGATTGCAGCACTTCTAAAGCCGACATTGCTGAGGGTGAAACAGCTAAGTCCTCAACAATGTTGTAATTCTGGGCCGCTCTCGCATGTGGATTGAAAGCAGACCTCCGAAGTACACCCTTGGCGGGCGGTTTGATTACTAAGTCCGGGTTAGGTTTTTCGATCTGTAGTGGATCGGAACCAGGAGCTGAGGTTGATGGATTAGAATGAGAAGATTCTGCTTCTTTACCATCAACAGGATTCTTACTACCATAATCTTGCGACCGAGTCGCAATCCTCACATGAGACATCATCAAAATGGGTTCTTCACTGGCAGTCGAGGAAGAACCTATCATCTTACTCTCCTGCTTTGGAAAAGGATCTTTCAACACAGTAGGAGTGGGAGAACCTTTGACTATTTTCACAACCTCGGCCCGATGAGGGCAATCTCTTGTAAAATGATCTTCTTCACAAATAAGACAAGGATATCGAGGTTTGCGCTTTTCGTCATTGGTTTCCGACTTTTCTGTTTTCTCCTTCAGAGCCTTGTCAGCTTTAGTCTTCTTCTTTCCTTTCTTCTTTCCACTATTTTTTGATTTGGCCGTAGATGACTCTACAGCATGAATATCGGCGGAAAGTTCAGGAGAATACTCTCCTGTCGGGGAATCAGGCAAGGTGATTATAGGAGTAGTAGAATTCT
This sequence comes from Pinus tabuliformis, assembly GCA_031772625.1. NCBI lineage: Eukaryota > Viridiplantae > Streptophyta > Pinopsida > Pinales > Pinaceae > Pinus > Pinus tabuliformis. Next base: position 620,090,883 of record CM062817.1, read on the forward strand.
TGGAAGACTTCTTCTTGCTCTTTGTGTTCACCGTACCAATCATACCATCAGCGGCATGAGATCCCGAAGGAGCAGCAGCGATTTGGTTTGACTTTGGAAGATCTGGGATCTTCTCGTGTAACGTACCCGACTGAGTGTAAACTAAGTCAAGATACTGGGCTTGAGCAATGACTTGCTCCTCAGTAACTACTCCGGCCTTAGCTACATCTTCAGTAATCTTTGGTAATAGTGATTTGACAAACCATTCAGCTAAGATTTGGTCCGGGATAAAAACTTTCACTAAACGTCTTCGACGTCTCCATTCATGGATATGATCAGAAATATAAGTGGACGTCGATTGTTTTAATGAAGTTAATAACTCAGTACCATTATCGTATCTGACCGGCAACTGAAAATGAGTTAGGAACGAGGTAGCTAACTGGCTAAAGTTATAAAAAGAGGCCTGTGGTAACTCAATGTACCACTTGGCCACGAGACCAATGAGCATACGCTGGAAAAGACGTAAGCGGATCGAATCATCCGAGATAGAATTCGAAGCACACCAGAGGTGGTAAGTCATCACGTGATTTGATGGATCCTCTCCAGACTTACCTTGAAACTTGGGTATATCGCTGGGCAACTTATTTGGCATTGGCGGCCAGAACGGAAGATAATTTATTGGATCATTCGTTAGGCGCGTCAAGTCGGGTAAATCCAAAGTTGCGATAAACGGCAATTGCTGGTTAGGATCTCTAAAACTTTGGGTCACAAGACCAGCTCCAGGAGGAGGATATCCAGGATAACTTGGAACAGGAATCGCATTCGGGATATTATATCCTCCTGGAAAACCAGGATTAACCGGACCGTACTGGGGTTGTTGAGGTTGTTGATAAGTATACCCAGGATACGGTTGATACTGGTAAACCGGTTGTTGGACAGCAGGCCCGTATTGGTACTGTCCCTGGTGCTGTTGATAAGTAAATTGTGGTTGACTTGTTACAACAGTACTTAAACCAGGCTGCCCTACAGGCATCTGGACCATGGTTTGAATCGTAGATCCGGACAACGGTACAGATGTCTGAGGGGTGGTTGCAGAGACAGTAGAAACCGGAGCTGTCGATACTCCAGAAGTAAGTGTGGTAGATGTTGCGGTAGTTGCAGCAGCTGTTTGAGATGGAGTACTAGGTGCGATTGGCAGCTGAGTAACTACCGAAGTTACAGAAGTTTGAACATTTGACTGGACAGGTTGCGGTTGCTGGGGTGGACCAGAAACTACAGGTTGTCCAGTTTGAGGTAACGACTGTATACTTGGCTGCAACACCTATTGACCTTGTGATGGATCCCACACTATCATTCCGGGGTATTGACCCATAACAGGTTGAGGATACTGAGATCCGTAACCAGGTTGAGGGTAGGGTTGATAATTAAAAGGTACATTTCCCGGACCTTGAACATAAGACTGACCCTGAGGTGGTTGATAACCTTGACTCGAGTATTGACCTTGAGGTTGATAACCTTGGGGTAAATACTGATACTGGGGTTGACCTTGACCTTGAGGGTGATACCCTTGAGGTTGATACCCTTGAGGTAAATATTGATACTGAGGTTGACCCTGGGGTACATATTGAGGCTGGGGTTGACCTTGAGGCATGTATTGTACCATAGGTACATACTGGCCTTGAGGTTGCCCCCCAGACACAATTTGTGTACCTTGAGGGTGCCCCCCAGGCGTTAATTGAGGCTGCCCCCCAGGCGGTAATTGGCCACCTTGAGGTTGAGAAACGGGAACTGATCCTGACATCATGTAAATGTCCCCTACAGCCAACGGTCTATTACCATTGTTTCCAGCTAATAACCCATGATCAACGGGTTGAGGAGATGCCCCTGCAAAGGTACCAGAAAGTGACTGATACCCGGTGGGAACAGAAGGATCGCCGTGTAAGAAAGATTCAGAAGATTGAGTGAACACGGACGACTGACCAGACATATTTACAGGAGTATAGATACCTCCAGGTGGAAAAGGAGTACGAGGTGGAGAAAAACTTAACCCTGAGTTGTCTAAATAGTTAGTTAACGAAAGGTACCAAGTAGTACTTCTAGGAGGACTGTAAAAGATAGATTCACGCTCCCTTAGATCAATAGTAATTTGATCTTCAAGGTTAGAGACGCCTATTTCTTCCTCTGGAGCAAGTTCTTCAATGGCAATCAAACCAGTAGGAAGATTTTTGGTGATAACACGTTCTACTCTTGGTGAATCTGGAACACTAGAAGTTGGAGTAACAGGCTCAGATATTTCAGGTTCCTCACCTAAATCACTAGTAGATGAAAAACTACCAGCAAGCTCGGAAACTGTAACAGCTTCGAGATTATAACCTGTCTCTAGACTTTGGTAATCTGGATGGACTACCAAGGAAGACTCTCCTTCTTCAGGTGATCCAACTCTACTGCCACTAGGACTTTCAATCCTTCGTACTGCCCCGAGACGTCTTCAGGAGGTCCACCCCGCGATCTACGAAGTTTCCTCAACAAATCAGTTCCGGTAACAATCTCAGGTGACTTGCCCCGAAGTCTACGGGACTGTCTCGGTAATTCCGCCACAGCTAAAAACTTTTAACTACTACACACGAAAACAAATTAAAATCTCAAATTAAACCACCTAAAGTCGCTAAAGAACCAAACAAATTTGAATCACATGCCTAAAGAATCTAGGGTGTCAAACCATACAGAAACAGTAATCTTCCAGACCGAAAACGCTAGTTGGAGATGAAACCCAACATCGCCGGATTCAGTACAGAAGTGGCGGGTGGAACAGTTACCCCGGCAACCTGCTTAATGAATAGATCGGCACAAGTTCCTCCACTTTAACCGTCTCGAGTGAAGTGAACCCCCCGGAAAATCCAAGTGAGTCTAGCCAACGTCTGCTCCAGGTACAGTGGGATCTTCCCTCCACCGTCACCTCGGTAGAATCCTAGAGATAATGGTCACTAAGGTTACCAACCGCAACAAATGCACCTGGGGGAATAGTCTACACTCCGACAACACGCAAGGGCAGAGTATCAAGCTCAATCCCCTTGCCGGCTCCTTGACAATAATCCAAGGTTTACCGACAAGTGACCCCTGGCTCCTCGACAATGGTTAATCCGAGGTTTACCGTTTGTAATACGTGCATGTCTGGCGTCATTCCCAACGAGGGAGGATTGATCCCCTCACTAATTCGGACACGAGCTCGTGCTTCTCCTTTAAGAGGAGCTTTCCCAGAGTACAAATGAGACAATTGGATTTATTCTATCAGAAGATAAGCTACTTGTTTGGTTTTGTTGTCTTGGAGAGTTAATTACTCTCCTACTCCAAGACACTAGCCTGATCTATATTGGTGTTTCAGAGCCCTAGTAAATAAAAATTACTACGTTGATTTTACTTTAAGCGTTAATTTTATGGTTTCCTTAAGACAAAGGGTAGCGGAAATGAAACCAATGGTGTGTAGACTCGACTCACTACAGAGATGCACTTAGGATGTTTTACACTACTTTTCTTTTTCAATGAAATTCTTAGCTAAGAAAGTTTAGAGAATGCAAATTTATATAAAAACAACTCTCTTGGCAACGAAAATCAGAGAAATAAAACTCTTTATCTTTCCAAGCATACGAACATGACCACTCATTACGTGCACGAAAAATTCTTTCTCTTTCAAAATACTCCAAAAGCTACTTGAAACAAAACTTTTCAAAGGAGATGTTTTTGTATTTTCCTTATTTAATAAAGCATATAAATCTATTTTAACAAAAAACACTCTCAAAATCTATAAAATCTATGACAAATTGACTCACAAGCAAATCAAAAGGAAATTTACTCTAAAGCAAACCTAACGAGGCAAAAGCCTACAAGGATGATTCTAGGTTGTTTTACTTGACCACAATCAAGCCAAGGACCAGCTAATGCAGAATCAAAAAACTAGTCAAAACAAAACTCAAATCTTTTTGCTCTTTTTGTAAAATGGAATTCAATACTCAATCAACAAGCACTTCGAAATTCGCCAAAGAGACAACTCAAAGGTAAGTCGCTCTCACAGGTAGACTTTTATGACAGGTCCGACTCCTAAGAAGGCTGACAAAACCAGAGAGATCTAAGGCTTGACAACTTCTACCGCCAAAGTCACTACAGGACCTACTCAAAAATCAAACCCTAGGGCTTAAACTTCTATGAAATCCACTAAAACACTCAATGCTATCGAAACAAGTTCAGGTGAAGATATTTGACAGGGGACTAATGGATATGGGCAGTAAAAACTAAGAAAAAGAAAAACCTAAGAGGAAAAATGTAAAAAATGGAAATTTCTTGATTTTTAGCAGGGTACGCAGGCAACCTGTTAAGCCAGGTGCGGGCCCGCTCTGTGCACACAGAAACAGTGCGTACAAGTACGCACTGTGCAATACTCAGAGGGTGCGTACTACTGGAAAAACCAAGAAAAACTAAATCTAATTTAACCCTAAGCTAGCCCACCCAAATACAAAGTCACACAGCCAAAAGCCAGAAAATAAATGACTTTTCTCAGATCAAAGTTGCATACAAAGGAAAAAACTCTCACATCAATGGATTCCCCGGCGGAGTCGCCATTTTGTCAGGCGGAAAGAGTCGATAGTGCAGACACAATCAACCTCCCTAGGAGCCTAAGACTCTCTAGTGACAAACAAGACAAACAAGAGCAATCCTTCTCTAAACATGCATTTACCATACAAGAAATCAAGTGTTTAGATCCTACCTGTAGTCCAACGCTGTTGTAGTAGTCCAGCCTCGCCGATCCGGATGAGCTCCTCCTTCACTTCGAAACCTGCATTCACTAACAATCAAACGATTAAATAGCACTTGATAATCTCATAAAATAAAACATATTTAACATATAGACCAAGGAGTATATGAAACAACTCATAAATAACAAGTTATTGAGAAGAATGGACTCATTTGCATTAGTAGGAAACAAAAGGAACAATTACAACCTGAGCCTTGGTGTTGTGCAAGTCCCTCCCAGGGTCCATCAAGAGTTCTCCTTTACTTTGACAAAGCTCACCCACTTCCAAATGGAACAAGTAAGGATGGGAATCTCTCCTCACAAGCTTCTAAATGGGAGTCCTAATTCCAGTAGCATCTACCCCTAGAAATGTTTAGCTTTCAACCTCTTCCTCCTTCTGGCCCAATGCCTGTATTTATAGTGCTCAAGAGGAAGTTAATCAGGTCCACCATCAATGGGATAATCCCCTCTTTGGATGGGATAGCTCCTCTCTTGATGGGATAAGTTCCTCTTTCATAGGGGTACATGAACCATCTGGAGGCGCTCAATACACATCAAACAACCTTCTAGAATGCTCTAGAAATGACCACAAGTAACTTTATAAAGATCAAACTCGCGCCTTTTGACCTTTACAGGGGTACGCACCTGTCCCTTTACATACAGAGCGTACAAGTACGCAGCTTTTGTGAACATTAGGTGCGTATATGCAGGTAAGGCCGAGAGAATCTGCGTACCCAGAGATAAACACATTTACAAAGACTTTCTCTCTTTTTTGGAGTTTGACATGGAGAGCAGAGGCATAAGACTTGCACAGGAGGATAGCATGACTGTTGATAGGGCCACACTAACTGTGAATAGTCATGGTGACATTTTTTAGTGTAACAAGAGCCTATGACAAAACAAATCACATATCAATCTAAACTTCCCAACTTTATTAAGATTCAAATGTCATTCAACATTGAGAATGAACTAGTGAAATTGAAAGGCCCTATTCCTCTCACAGAGTTAATGAGAAAAAAAATGTACAAACCCCAAGTAATGAAATCTTTAAACCTTGGGTAAAAAACTGACTCTGTAAATCTAAATGATGACTATCCTGAACTCCTATTTGGACTGGAAGTTGAAGGAAAACCACAGGAAGGGGGTGTTCCTCCATTCTATGTTAGATTGAATATTCTTGATGAAATACTCCATAATGCTATGTTAGATTCAGAAGCCTCCCACAACTTAACACCTAAAGCTGTTATGGAGAAATTAGGAATTGACATTACTTGACCTTATAAAGACTTGTATTCTTTTGATCTAGCAAAGTTAGATTCCTAGGTCTTATGAAAGACATATGTGTTCCTTTAGCTCAAATCCCTGCCAAAAGTCTAGTAATGGACATACTGGTTGCAAATATTCCCCCTAAGTATTGCATGTTGTTGTCACGCTCATGGGGAGAAAAATTAAAAGGTACCCTACAGATGGATATGACCTTTGCTACCATACCAGTTTTTGGGCAGAAAAGAAGACTATATGGGAAAACCTTGATGAAATTCATGGTGAGTAGTCAAGACAAACCTCACAACTATCCTCTTTATTATGTTCACTCAGATTTGAATTCTTTCATTCTTTACAATCATGGGGATATCAACACTTAAGTAATCAATCCTGAAACTGAAATTTCTAAAACAGACCCAACCCAAACACAAATAACAAAACCAAATACTCCTCCTCAACCTCTATGGAACATGAGTTTTGATGGCTCTTGCAGCAAAGACGGTGCTAGAGCAGGAATTTGGGTTGTTAATACAGGAAATAATCATGTTGAGGGTCACTCATACAGGCTTAATTTTCAATGTACAAATAACATGGAAGTGTATGAGGCCCTTGTTCTGGCATTGTAGTTACTTAAAAATTTAGGTGCTAAAGAATCTCCATTCAAGGGGATGCTGAATTAATCATCAAAGAAATTAAAGGAGAATATTCAGCCAAACATCCTAGGATGAGAGAATACATAAATGTTGTTCTTGAATTTCTATAGAGTTTTCTTGAATATGACCTTTCTGCAATTCCTAAAAAACAAAACATCATTCCAAACAATTTGGCTTTTTTAGCCAGCTCTTGTAAAATGCCTTATACTAATCAATAATATGTACTACAGGTAAAACATCGACCACCTATACCTAATAACATGAGGTATTGGCAGGTGTTTGGAAATGATAAATAGATTAAAAGTTTTTTTCAATCCAAAGATGAATTTCAAGATGATAGTATTGATTTGGATTCTAAAATAGATAGTCAAATTGTTGAACATTCTAATCTAGAAAGTCAATTAGAAAATTTAGATGTAAATACACCCATAGACCAAGTTGTAAATAAATTAGAATTTCTTGAAATAGACCGTGAAAAAGAAGACTTTGAAACACTCCAACTAAAAGATAATGTTTCACCTAGAGTTATAGTTCCATTAGAAGAATTATTTGATTTCAATGATGTGGCTAAAAAGCCTAATATTGAGCCCTCAGGAACAATAGTTGAAGATTGTAATTTAGGTACTGAAAAAGACCCCAAAATCATAAAACTATCTAAATCAATACCAGTAGCTGAAAAATAAAAATATATTGCTTTATTCAAGGAATTCAATGGCATTTTTTCCTAGAGCTATGAAAATATTAAAACATATGATACAAAAATTATACAACACAAAATTCCAATTAAAGAAGATCATAAACCCTTTAAACAAAAACTTCGCAGAATAAATCCGATTCTGATGCCTTTAATTGAGAAGGAAATCAAAAGAATGTATGATTCTAAAATCATAGTTACTCTTAGGTACTCTAAATGGGTTTATAACATTGTGCCAAATAGGAAGAAAATAGGTGAAATCAGATTGTGCATAGATTTCAGACACATAAACAAAGTTTCCATAAAAGACAACTATCCCTAACCTAAAATGGATTGTATTATGCAAAAGGTAGTTGAATCTTCTAGAATTTCTTTATTAGATGGTTTCTCAAGTTATAATAAGGTCTTGGTTCATATAGAGGATTAGGATAAAACATCCTTTACTCCATGGGGTACCTCCATGTATGTGAAGATCCCTTTTGGATTAATGAATATTGCAGCCACATTTCAAAGAGCAATGGATATTGCTTTTGTTGATGAAATTGGCAGATTTATTGTGATCTATCTAGACGGCATAACTTTATATTCTAAAACTGATGAAGAACATTTGATGCACCTGAGTAGAGTATTTGAAAAATGTAGAAGGTTTTTGATTTCATTAAATCCTAAGAAAACGGTGTTTGGCCTTGAACAGGGAAAATTTCTTGGTCATATCATATCTAAGGAAGGTATTAAAATTGATCCTAAAATGATTAAAGCTATTCTGAAAATAAATCATCCAAGAAATATTAAAGAACTTCAATAATTTATTGGGAGAATAAACTTCCTGAGAAGATTTATCCCTAACCTTGCAAAACTTCTCAGAAACATCAAAAACATGCTAAAATGAGATTATGAAATCAAATGGAACATCGAAGCTAGGCAATCGTTTGACCAAGTTAAACAAGCATTAACAAAGGCACCAGTCCTTATTAGTCCAGATTTTACTAAGGATTTTATAATTTTTTCATTTGCTTCTGAACATACTGTTGTAGTTGTCCTTTTGTAGAAAAGTGATGATGGATTTGAACATCCTATTGCTTTCTTTAGCAAGGCTTTGAGGGATGCTGCACTCAAGTATAATATAATGGATAAATAGGCTTTCGAACTGATAAAAGAAATTAAAGATTTCATAGTATATATCCTTCATTCCCATATAATTTCTTATGTACCAAATGTTGTAGTTAAAGATATTTTGACACAGAATGGACCAAATGGAAAAAGAGGCACATGGATTGCCATCATTCTAGAATATGATATCGAAATCAAGCCAACCAAGCTCATTAAAGGACAAGGAATAGCCAAATTGATGGTTGAATCTAATTTTAATGCTTTAGATATCAACTTTGTAGGTGAATTGGATAGTCAAGAGGAACAGGCAACTCCACTACTAGATGAGGCTTTCATGACCTCACCCTGGTATGCAAACCTTATTTATGTTTTATTCAATTTAAATGCTCCCCCTGGTCTAACAAAAACAAAGGCTAGATTTCTGAAGCTAAAAGCAGTTAGATTTCGCATCATAGAAAATGTTTTATATTGGAAAGATGCTTGTGGTATTCTACTAAAGTGTTTATTGAGAGATGATGCAGAAAGAAAAATGCAAGAACTCCATGAGCGTGACTGTGGTGGTCATTTGTATTGGAAAACCACTACCAATAAGATTCTTAGATCTGTCTTTTACTGGCCTACACTTTTCCCAGATGTTCATAAAAAGGTAACTTCTTGCCACAAGTGTCAAATCTTTGAGGGGAAAAGAAAGCTTTTTCCTCTACCTTTGAAACCCATATATGTTGAAAGCGCTTTCCAACAATGGGGATTGGATTTCATTGGAGAAATCCATCCACCATCCTCTACTCAACATAAATGGATCCTTACTGCTACTGACTATTTCACCAAATGGATTGAGGTCACTCCTTCTAGACTAGCCACATATGATGTTATCATAAAATTCTTAGAAACCAATATCTTGTCTAGATTTGGCTGCCCAAACAAGCTTATTAGAGACAATGCTGCAGCCTTTAGATCTAAGAAAATGATAGATTTTTGCAATAAATACCATATCTCTTTGGGGAATTCAACTACTTATTACCCATAGGGTAATGGGTTGGCTGAATCTTCAAATAAAAGTCTGGTAAATATTATCAACAAGATGCTAGCAGACAACAAAAACTCGTGGCACAACAAGCTCATAAATGCACTTTGGGATGATAGGCTCACCACAAAGAAATCAATTGGCATGTCACCATACCAATTGATTTATGGAATATATGTTGTTTTTCCATCCTCTTTGGGAGTTCCAGCCATGAAGTTAATTCAGGAATTGCAGGTTGATCCAAATGACATTCAAAGGAGAATTGATCAGACAATCGAGTTATAGCAATCTAGGGAAGAAGTTTATAATAAAGGTTAGGTCATCCATGAGAATATCAAGAATTTTTTTTACAAAAGGATAAAAGCAGATGATTTTACCTTAGGTGATAAAGCCTTAAAGTGGGATTATAGAAGAGAAGACAAAGGGGAGCATGGAAAATTTGACAATTTATGGATGGGACCTTATGTCATTTATTCCTTTATAGGGAATAATGCATTCTTTATTAGAAATTTAGATGGGATATGATTACCTGGTGGACCTTTCAATGGCAGGATGCTCAAACATTATTTCTTTGAGCAATAGAAGTTTTCCTAGCATTTATCATTGTAAATATCAGTGTCCTAATAGTTTGGATTTGGTGAAATATTAACATAAGTTGAATCCCGCAGAGAAAGCCTGAAGCCTCTATTGATGTGTTACCATAAGTACTACAACAGAGAAATAAGAGGTGCATATTACTGAAATAGAACACTCAAGGCTATTGATCACATGTTCTTGGTACCTCATAGGGAGAGTGATATCCCCAGTTGGAGCTACTGTTAGGGTCCTATAATTTATAGGATCTCAAGGTAAATGAGTATTATATCTCAAGAATCTTATTTTATAAATACTTGTCAATCTGCCAATGATTTCCAAATATAAAAAAAATTTTAAAAATGAAAAGAGGGTATAAATATGAAAAAGAGAAAAACAAAAAGATTGAAAGAGAAGAAAATATTGAACCCCACCAAAAGAAAGAAAAGTCAAAAAAAGAATAATACTGAAAGTGTTGCAAGTCTAAATGCCACTACTCATAGATAGTTTTGCTTCATTACTGAAAAATAAAAGGTTGTGTGCAGGTTGTTCAAAATGCCACAATCGCTAGTCTTTTATTTTAATCATACAATGTAATCATGATTAAACTCCTTTAAATTTCTGTAAATTAAGTTAGAGAATAAACACTTAACCAATAGTTTAATATGGGTAAATCACTAGTGAGGTAGAAAATGACATTGATCCAACTATTTAATCTGGATCAATAGGATAAATAAGGGATAGGTTAGATAGTTATTTTTATTCTGTATAAGAGAAAACAAATGAAAAATAAAAAATGATAGTTTAGCTAAGGGTGGGTAGATAACATTATTGGTTAATATTTTCCTATATCATTTTTATCCAAAGTTTTATTATAGTCTAAAGAGGAAAATATGTGCACTATGTGAATAAATTCTTTCACATGTTTCATATTCCCTTATCCTAAGTCGAGAAGTAAAGGTTAAAAAGTGAAAATGGACAAATATTTCTTTGTCGCTTATGGTTAAAGTACTACATCATTGAAGGCATCGGGATGTGATCTAGCTCTTGATCAACAAACCTCATCCGTTTTCAGCCCCCCCTCTCCATTCTTCCTTTACCACCGGGGGGAAGGGTGTCTGGAAAGTAGTACCGAGCCCCATCCCTTACGTGTTTCATCCTCGCGATTTCACACCCCCCCCCCCCCACCACCAAAACCATAAACCTCCCGCTACCCCATATGGAAACCACCTTTCCCTCATCTACTCTATCACACCCAACTATGTTTCCTCCACCACTCTCTGCCCACCACATGGCATGATCGTTGAACTAATTAAATGTAATTTTCCAAGCCAAACAATTGTTCTCCATTAAATGTGATTTTCTCCCAAGTAACTGTTCAAAAAACTAATGGTCTTGCACCATTCTTAATTGGACTATTCTCAATGTTTAAAAGCCTTTGAGCATGTAATTCTCACCCATTTTCACTCCTGCTTTTTCTGTTATTGACAGTTCTTCTCAGTGATTACTCTTAGAACTATTCTACCACCAAATCATGACAACAACCTGAAAATTACCTGTTTTTTATCTGATAGTTGGATTATTCAGATACTTTCCCCAGTAATCGCTTCGATAAATCTCTCTTGCTCTATTATTTTCATAGTCATGCCTCCCAAAGCTAAGACTCAAGATAAGCCCATTAATCCTCTAATTCCCCCTTCTGTAGATTTCGATCATATAGTTTTAGCTGATAGGGATTACAAAGCCCAATGTGATTGTGATTTTCTAGAATTGTATTGTTGGTCAGAGGATAAACGCACAAACAAAACCAATGAAATTGGGCTCTAGGTGTCCAACCTCCCATGTTATATTTTCCCCTTAACATTCAAGGCCCCAGAGTTTACAAAAAGATGTCAAGAATGATATGTCCATGCCCAAAGAGCCATCATTGCTCCTACAGGTGACATTCTTTTTAATTATAGCCCAATCCATTGACCAAATGATGCTAGCCCCCACTGTGGAAAATACTACCCCTTTCTCCCTAGAAGCCCTCACCCTGCTTTATCAAAAGCTGGATTTTCCCACCAGAGCCAGAATTTTTGAGATTTTCTTTCCAGAGTATGCCCAATTACCCAAAAAGAATCCTTCATATCCTTCTTCCATCTTCCCTGATCAAGCCAAGTAGATTGTTTCCATGATTTCTTACATTTTAGGCTAATATTCTAATCAGTGGGTAGATGAGCCCATTTTAGGATTCCTCTACATATTTTCCATTGACAATAAACCCTCTTTGGTGTTCAACTTCAGTCAATTCTTGGCTGATAATATCCATGAACAGTTCATAAAACTTCCTACAAAACAAGTGTTCAATTACACCTCAATTTTGGTTTATATGTTCCACTATTATCAAACAGACAAATTCAATTTTGCATTGCAAAAGCTTGATGATGCAGGGAACTAGCAGCGAGTGATATTTTGGACCTCATTGGTCATGAGAGAACAACAAGAATTCACTTATAATCAATTTATTGAATACTTTGTTCAACCAGCCATGAACATTCTGAATAGTGTAGTACAACCCATGATTAGTGAGGAAATCAAGAGACTTTTTCACCTAACAGATCAGGAAAAGACTAGGGATTGGTATCTATACCAAAATTACACACAAATTAGGGTGTATGGATGTGAATTGGCATGATATAAACTCCCCAAATACCTCCCAATGAGGATATTTTCCCTTGAGTATATTAGATAGATTTTGAATTGGATGACATCCACTTTTTAATGGCCAAGAAGAAGTCACAATTCAGGATAAAGACACAGGTGGGCCCCTTTGTGTGCAACACAAGGACAACAGTTAAAGAGGTAGATAGAATACTGAAAGAAATGAAGTTCACTCTGAGCTTTACATGGTATTATGACCCCAGTGGCATCATTTCAAAGCTCAGAGTAGAGAACAAAAATACTTCTTACATTCATACTCCAAGACTAGAAATAGCGCAGTATGCCAATCAGATGGAGTGGACAGAAAATACTTACAGGAAGCTGAAGAACAATTTGTTTCCACTTCTAGTTTTCTGACTCCCATTCCTCAGGAAAAATGAAGCAAAAGACAGAGGGAGGGAGGATCATCATCGACAATTGGGAGTGAAGCTAAAAAATTCACGATCAGCTACAGGAAAATAGCAAAGGTGAATCCTAGAGTAGAATTGGACAAAGAAATTGAGGAGCAGGCTTCCATTATTATCAAAAATTCACCACCCGCAACCAACAAGGTCACAACATCTCCTAATGAACCTTCATCTTCATAAGGTCACAAGGAAATTGAGCTAGAATAAAAAAATATCCAAACATAAAAAGAGAATACACTCTTTCACTGGTACAGAGAGATAAAGCTCAGGAATGAAATTATGAAAAATAGCACTTATAACCAATTCTAGAAGTAGACCTCCAACTCAAAGAGTAGGTTGTTGTCAGTCTTTGACCCAAAGCATGGAAAAATGAAGATGGCCTTTCTTGATAGCCAGATTCCACAACCAAAATCAGCAGCAAACTACAACAACACCACTTTTGAATTCAGCACAAAGGACATACATCCCATTGATCAAATGGAGATGCACAAGAAAACGGGTGAAATGATATCCTCCACTTCGACTAACACCGTTATGCCAGTTTCTAAATTGTAGGTTTCTTTTACAAATGTCCAGTCACAGTTGAAAATGGAGAAAGTGTCCTCCTTAGTCAAAGATAATAGGATCAAGTCTTTGGAAGAATTGGTGATTAAGATAGGGTATGACCCTAAAGATGTCAATGCTACTAAGGAGATTATTAAAAATAAGAACTTGGACATTGCAGCCTTAAGAAAACATCTCAAGCTACCAGCTATAGAGGATCCAATGACCAAGGATATTGAAGAAGGTGAAGCACAAAAAGTAGATATCATGAAGTTGATCATAGAAGAGAATATACAGATTAGGAAGATGGAGGCAGAGATGGAGAAATTGATAAAGGAGAAGGATGACAGTCTGAAGATGGCCATTGTCCCCTTGGATGATATACCTATTTCTCAACTTCCATCAACAGGGACAACCACTACAGCCACTTCTTCCACTCAGACTACGAGTGTTGAACATATAACACAGACACTTTAGAACATGTCACTCCATTCAAAGGAGATTGAGACTTTACATTTCCAACCCAAATCTTTGGAAGTGCAAAATGTCAAATCTGAAACAGCTCGGGTTACTAAAATGCAGAAATCATAGAGACTATTGGAGAAGTTATAGAAGGTCAAGAGAGACACTTTTATTGGTCAGACATTGACCTAAGCCAAGGAAACCATCTAGTTGAAAATACTGGACTCTGTGAATGGGATTTGGCCTTCTATACATATCATATTTGAAAAGAAAGAGGTAGTAGAAAAGGCTACATAAACTATTGTGCAAGTAAGTGAGAAACTAGGAGAAATGCCTACAGAAACCTCTAACATAATCATGTTCTTGAACTCTATGTCCAACTATGAGCTGGAAGAAGTAGGGATAATTGACAGGACTGCTACTATTTTGGAAGTCAAGAAAGTGTTGACAAAGAGAAATATCATTGATCAGTTGGAAGAAAAGGTGTGAAACCTTGGAGCTACAAGTAAACAGGTTCACAAACAGAATTGAAGCATTAATCCAAAAGGCACTGCCCAAAATTTATGTTATAAATGATAAATTAATCGCTCAGGAAGATTATATCCTGAAGATGAAAGAAGTGGCTAGAACCAGCATCAAGGTCAGTGGGATTAAGGGTAGTGTAACAACAAAGACCTGTTAGAAAATCATGTCAAATGATTTCTATGTACAGAACGAAGTAACACACATTTTCACTATGAAGCCAACCTTTGCCAAATACATAGAGGTATATGAAATTTACCGCAGGGTAACAAAGCTAACAATACCAGATGAAAAGAGATGGGAAGAATTGGTTGATTACCTAGATTGAAGGATAATTCAGGATCAGTAAAACAAATTTCCAGTGCAATAGCCAGCATGACAATCAGTTCAGCATCATATTACTGTTTTGAGTTGACTTGGAAACCAAAACCATCAAAACAGGGCCAACTTTCCTTTCAGTTGCCTATGTGGCCTATTTGTCTACTAGGATTAGATTATACCATTTGTAATTAGGGGAATAATATATTGTTAGTTTGACAACTATTTTGTAAAGCATTTTTGTAATCTTCATTATAAATATTTCACTGTTTGAAGTATTAGGGGTTTATTTCCGAATGTAATTTCCTCTGCATATTGTATATTTTCAAGTACTGGAGCATCTATAATACAAGGACCTTTCACAAGATTCATGTGGTGTACTAAATGGTGATGTGTCTCTTCTATCTATTTGTTTAAACATTGTTTTTTATTCCTCTGTTATTCTAAATTTCTGAATTAATCAACATAAACTGTGATAAATAGGATTTGTTACTTAGAGCACCCTATTTTGGTTTTTGATAATTTAATGTTTTCCATTGAAGTCAGATCAAGGAATTCTTAATTGCTCCTTGGTTTCTACTGAACCTTACACTTCTGCTATTCCACAATTCATTTAATTTATTAAAATATCTAGTGAGTGCAACCTATCTTTCCCAGTGAGAACTCCTCTAAAAATTGATGCAAAAACTCCAGTTTAGTTTATAAAATCCATAGACCAATAGAATTATAACACTCAAATAAAGCAAACCTTTCAAATAAACAAACAAGTACAATCATAACTAGCCTAAAACTTACATAAAAACAAAGCTGAATTAAACATAGAGATCCCTCTCTTAAGCTGACAGGGCCAGATCCCAGCTTCCAAAGTGGTTTTCATGTTGTCCAATGTGTTTACTCACTCAACCTCAAAAATACAGAATGACAACAAGGAGTATAGGGCGTTGGTGTTCCACTATGTCGTTAGATGAGTTTGATTTAAAAAGTTCAAACATATTTTCAGCTTTATCACCATGTGCCAATGCAGGAACATCTGTCAATTGAAAATCATTTTTGTAAACTTTGTTCAATACAGGATTCAACCATCATCATGTAACCCTTGACAGGATACTTGTTGTAGCATAAGGGGTTATTAATTCATTATCAGTGCCAGGATTCAGAGTGCTACCATCTAGAAGAGGTTCATGTAAAAAAAAATCCTCTGTTTCTTCAACAATGGTGATTCTTGTAGTCCCTTTGAGGGATAATGCCAACAAAAATCCATGGGTAGGGACAAATATCAATGAAAAAATGTCATAAAGAGGGAGAATACTATATGGATTAGGAGTTGTAGATGTGAACCTCATGATTGCAAAGATCAAGAATATTGTATTGAAAATGAAATTCATAAGCCACCAGAGATATAGATACTTTGGATATGTTGTAGCTTTGAATTTCTTCTCATGTCCAATTTACTACCCCAAATACAATCCATGAAAGTTCTTCGACTAGTGTGCATATTACCTCATGGATAGCCCATTTAGTTATAAGACCTAGTCTTCCAAATACCCAAATGCAAAGACCAACATGAAATAAACTTACAGGCTAAATTTGCTCTGAATTTGAGATTAACATTGAGGCTTTGGCTCTAGCTCTCATCTTAGAGATTGTTGTTTTGAGAGAGATAGTTTTCCTCTAATGATATCTTTCATGAACACGGTAATTTCTTCATGAAGAATTCTAGATAAAGAAATAAGAAACCAATATTTACGAGGATGTAAATTTTGCATTGGCAACATGGATGTGAATATCTACTATCTTGATACCAAGGAACTCTATGTGCCCTGGGCGATACTTGTGATATCTAGTTTTTCTTTTGTCAATTTCCTACTCCTCCTTTGGCTTATGGGTTTGTGATTTCATCCATACGTTGCATACCTTGCTGATATTCTTGTCTAGATTCTCCGAATTGATATGATTTGTTCCGAAAAATCTCACTCTCCCCGCTATTAGCATCACCCTTCTCAACTTCTTTTCCTCTTGAGGTCTCAAACCCTTATACATCATGAAAAAATGGATTCTACAACCCAATCTATAACCTAAGTTAAGATCAACACATTCCTCCTAAATTCTACAACAAAATCTAAGAGATTATGTGCAGAGCAAGAGAATCAAACCCTCTCCCAACCTGGTAAGAAAGAAGAGTAGTGGGTAAGAGATTATGCGCAAAGGAAGAGCATCGAACCCTATCCTAACCTGCTAAGGAAGAATAGTAGCGGGTAAGAGATTATGCACAGAGGAAGAGCATCGAACCATCTCCAAACATGGTAGGAAGAAGAGTAGTGGTTAAGATATTAAGCATGTAGGAAGAGCATCGAACAGGAGAATTGAAATCAATACGTCAATATTTGATGTTACATATAGACATGTAACTATTCTATTTTCATATAGAATCCCTGGGGCAAACAATAATTTGAGTGGGAAAGAGATAAAATATCCTAAGTGATATTAGGTGGAGGGCCTACATGGGAGAAAATATTGCTACATATAGTTAGAGGATGCATCTCCATTACTAGCTAGTCTGAGCATCGAGTCACTCATTTCAGGGATACAAGGGTGCAACAGAAAATCAATTTTGGCAAGTATTGGGTCGTTAATGATTTATGGGTTCATTCCTAAGTGGTACATAGCAGAGAAAGGCCCAAACACTATTTTTGAGTGGTCCACATTAACTAGACATTATTCCTCATGTTGATTCTCATACCCTGGATGAATGAACTAGCTTACTAGGACAGGAGAAGAAGTAGAGAGACATTATTTCACAAACAATGGCACCTACACTATGTCAAATCATCCCAGTTGCAATAAATTGAAAAAGAGGAGGATCATATTTCTACTTACAGGAAGAGGATCTGGTTGGGAGGTTATTTATTATTTTCTCATGCTGCACTCTTAACTTGGGCAACATTTTACATCTCCAGAATTGTATAACTATTGTGGAGGATGAAAATCAGGCATTTGGCACTACAAACGAGGAAGGGACTACAATAATAAGTATTTGAGGAATCCTAGTACGAAATAGAGTTTATTTATAGTAAAATACCCTAGCTACTCAATGTTATTGGCTTTGAGCCCTCTCCCAACCTAGAAAGAAACAAGGAAGAGTGGCGGGGAAGGAGGGAAATTAAATGATTAGATTTTAACCCAATTTGTCAATTGAGTAGTCGGAAATTTGTCAATTTTTAAATTGAGTAGACACAAATTACATTATGATGAGTCCATTTTAGATTTAGAGTATGCCAAGATTAGATTTTAACAATTCGTCAATTGTTTATGTTTCCACTATTGAGTACGAGGTTTCTTCGCATGTAGGGGTCTAGAGAGTGATAATTTTGGCTTGAGGGTATCAAGAGAAACTATACGTAATATTATTTTGAAAAATGTCTTTAGGATTCATCATGTGAGAGTATAAAAGACCTCCTTAAGAAAGTATGTTCATATAAAGAGGGAAAGAGAACATGAGGTTTACACATAAGGGGAATATCAACCAACCCTTAAGGAGGTGGAAAATATACCTGATTCTATGAATAATTTTTTTAGTAAACTCAAACAGTCCTAGGTAGCCCATTACTTTTTGGGAATAATGTTATTAATAAACTTCAAGTAGTCGTAGGTAGCTCAAAAATACCTTATTAGAAGCTAGCCATAGTTTAGTTTACATTAGCCATTCACATTAATCATTTTTGGTTGTATTAATTATTAGTTAGTCATATATCTTAACTCGTGACTAAATCAATCATTTATTTTAGTTGTTTTTAGTTGGGTCACTTAAAATTGCTCATTTTTGGTGGTATTTCAATTGGAAAAGTTGTGGTGACTAACTATTTTAGTCAACTAGTCACTAATTTCTCATTTTCTACTAGTGCACATACCACTCAACCATAGATTGGGTTCAACCAAATCTCTCTTTCAACCAATCACCCCTATGCCATAATCCAAGCATGAATGTGGGATCTTGAGGAATAAACCAACTAAAACCAAACCAAGGCTTCTAGAGGCCAAACCACCTCAACCCTCAACTAGTGATTCCACCTCACAATCATACATCACTAATCATCACTAGATCAGTCTCTACCCAAGTTGTCCAAGGCTCCAAACCATTTGTTCCAACCTAGTTCGAGGACTAGTAACTCAACCCATAGCTCCCACAGGGCTCCAGAGTGTTTGTCAAACCAAGGCTCCAGGACTAGCAACTCAAACCACAAAGGGATCAAGAGTGTTTGTCCCAATAAGGCTTTTAGGACTAGTAACTCAACCCAAGCTGTTCTTGGGCTTCCAAAGCATTTTTCCAAGCAAGGCTCCAGGAAATAATAACTCAACCCAAAACCATAAGGAACATGAGCACAAATCTAGAAACAAAAGGGAAAATCCCCAACACCATGGCTATTCAAAAAACAACAATTCTAGGAAAATCCATTATCAATCTAGGAAATCCTCCATGCCAATGACAGATCATAACGAATTAAATGCATGCATATACCTTGCATGCCAAAAACAGTGAGGATATCATACATGCAACTTGGTACCTGCAAAGCAAACCCATTGTAGTTGTTGATCCCACTGTCCCCTTGCACCTTCCTACTTTTCCTTTGCCATCTTTATCCGAATACAAAGTATGCCACACTGCTCCAAGAAAATCTAAGTGTGAAAGAGTATGAGAGAGAGAGAATATAAGAGAGCTTCAAGCTAAAACTGACATAAGGGTGTGAACTGATCCTCAGAAGCCTTTTTATCATTTATGCCTTTATTTTCTTCATTTTCCTCTATTTTTCGTTCAAGTTTCCTCACATGCAATTTTGTGGCCTTTGACTTTCCTTTTCTCCTATTTCCCTTTAGATCATAAATACAATGCTAGTGAATTCTTATTTTCCTTTTCCATTTCCTTTGCTAATCTCCATAGCCATAAACTAATCATAAATGATACCCATCACTATGTTTTTATTCAACATTCAACTTGGAATATGTGTCTAATGACCTTGGCCTTATTTTCCTTTGTTAAATTTATTACATGAACTTTTAACCAAGGATATTACACCCCAACCCAAAATAAGGGTAGAAGGAGGCAGTTACTATGTTGAACCAACTCCCATGGTCATTTTATAGAAATGGGGTCTAATTTCTTTTTTGACTTTTTTTTTTACTTTCTCAAAATGAGAAATGGATGGCATCATTGAATCCATCTTGTTAATACCTTTCATATGATAAGCATTTTGTTCTTGTGGCTAATTAAATTCTTAGCCAATTAAACTCTACCATGTCATAAGGTCTTCCACGTGGCACCCACATGGTCCCAACTTGGTGTCCACATTGTTTTTCAATTACTAGCCTCGTCATGCCATGTGAAAACTACTCACCTCCTCATACAACATGCTCTTCTAACAAATGAACACCCATACATGGAAAAAGGTGGGTTAAGTGGGTGGAGGCCCCTCACTAACCATGAAACCCTGTTGCATAGATTTCTTATGGATTTTGATACTGCTCCTCTTCGATACTATTGGGGAGATCCCTCAAGGCTACATCGTGAGGGATACCTAGCTATGAGTAATATCCTTCCCCATGTCATGTGAAAAAACACATTAGTGCCATGTGGCACGTGTACCAACTGAAAGGGCCCAAGCGCCACATCATCCTAGGACTTAGATCCTGGACATTCTACTGTGCATTGAATCCAAAACTCATTAGGAAATAGGGTGTGAGGTGGCAACGTTGGTCCCAACTATCCAACGATGTCATGCCTTATCACATCCTCCATGTCATGCACCATGTAACTATTGATCCCATTGTAGCATTTCTTGTCTTACTTGACCCGTGCTTCCTTCGTTGTTTTGTGTTGGGAATTCAACTTGCCCCATTGCCACATCATCCTAGGGATTTGATCTTGGGAGTTTTCCTTTGGTGCTCCACTTGAGACTTCACGGGGACAAGTGTTAGGGTCATCGAATGGCCATGTCGCTCACTCATTGATGGCCTGGACTTCTCCCATTCTTCCTAAGATCATCATGCTTGATTACTTGGTTTATTAAGTCGAATCATCTTAGCTCTGTTGCCCCCTGATCTCTAGCCCACCTCATATGTAAATAATAGGTTTGGAGCTAACTACCATCCCTCAATATTGACCATCGAAGTTCTAATGTACATAAAATAGGTCGCCATATAATCCTAGCCCTGATAATACTAAGGATCAGCTCTCACCCGCTAAATATGCACAAATCTTGAACTTTATTGTTTGCAAGGAATTGCTCCCTTCACACCTATATATATATATATATATATATATATATATATATATATATATATATATATATATATATATATATATATAATCATTTCTATCCTTCCTAAGTTTACAAGTTATAATCCAAGGCCTATGGGCCTCATTGTTTTTATATAATCATTCAAATAATTTATAGAGCGTGTCTACCACTTCATAAAAAGGACATTTAAACAAATATGTAGACTAGTTATTAACACAACGACTTGATATACCAATATGCTTGAGCAAATAATTATTCATTAATAGATATTTTATCTCTTCATTCTCAGATAATATTAGGTTACTTAATATACCCAAGAGACATGTACCTTTGTAAATTTGATCACGTATCTTTGTAAATTAAATTCTAGTAAGCTTGCACATTTACATTTTTACCCATATTTGTTAAAGTGTTGAAGAACCCATAAATAATGGTAGGAAGTAACTCCTAGTAAATATATTTATTTACATCTATTTCCGTATCCCATATTTTATGAAAATACTTGCCTAAATTATGTTGGGTAGTAAGTTATGGTAAATATATTATTTATGTGAGTATGATCTGTTTTCAATGAATGGTCATGTCCTTAGAGACATGACTCTTAAACACTAATTATTAATTAATTATTCAATATAGATATATATATAAGGCTTCTAGGAAGGGGAATCAACCCCTAGTTTCACTTTTTAACACATCCTCCACATCACACACCAAATAACAATGGATCCCACAATAGGGTTTCTCATATTACTTGACTGGGGCATCCTTTGTTGTTTTGTGTTGGGCATTCAATCAGTCTCATTACCACATCATCCATATGATTTTATCCCTGGAGTTTCCCTTTGGTGCTCTCCTTGAGGCTTTGGGGACAAAGTGTCGGGGTCATCCAACGACCATGCCTCTTACTTGTCGACGACCCAAATTTCTCTAATTCTACCTAAGGTCATCGCACTCGGTTACCTATTCATGGAGTCCAACCATGTTAGCTCCTCCAGACCTTGATCTCTAGCCCAGAACATACGTAAATAAATGGTATGAAGCTTACTCCCAATCCTAAGGCTTGTCGATGGTGGTTCTAAAGTCTATAAGCCAGTTCACTGTAGTGCCTAGGCATTGAGAGTACTAAGGCTCGATTCCCGCCCAATCCATATGTACAAAGCTTGAACCTGACGATTTTTAAGGAATTATTCCTTTAGTGGCTATATATATATATATCCTTCCATATCCTTCCTCACCTTACAAGTTATAATCCAAGGCCTATGGGCATCGATTTTTTGATATTGTCATTCAACTAATTAACAAAGGGAATCTAACTCTTCATACACAGGTCACATAGACCAATATTCCAAGTCAAGGTGGATTTAAGAATGAAGCGTTTCTGAAGGAAAACATTCAAAAAAATTTCTACATGGGAATTCACACATCTTGCCTTTAACATGAGCTAGTTATTAACAGAATGACCAAATATACCATCAAGTCTGGGCAAATAATTCTTCAATAAAAAATATTTCTATCTCTTCATGCTTAAGCAGTCTTAGGTTACTTATAGACTCAAAATATCCATAGGAATGGACCATTCCATCAAATATTTACACAAGATAATAACATTCCTTGATCATGAAAGAAAACAACACTCCTCAATATTATTTTATACTGAAAGTATACTTACCTTATAAGAGATATGGAAACTTAGAGTGGGACTCTAACTATCCACACAAGCATAGATAAGCTACAACCATTGTTACTTATAGTTGTCACCCCCAAGCAAAATTCTAGTGCTTGAAGATGAGTGCCTTTGAGAAGAAATATTAACCAATTTTGAGAGCTGAAATAGGATGTCACAAGGATACCTTACCTTCATCCACTAGCTACACAAGCTTCCACAACCTTTTTAGATTCATTAAACAAAACCAACACCCATGCCAGTGTATCACAGTACAAAGAGTCTCAACTCACTTTCAAGAAAAGAGAGTCCAAGTCAAGGGAAGGTTCATCAGTGGATAAGCTATTAATGGGTAAAGAGATCACCTCTCTAGGTGGTTCATCAATGAATCAAGCATGAGAGCTTTATCCCAAAGGAAACTCCTAATGGTTCATCAACTCTCGTAAGCACCTCAGTGTCTCTCCCAATCTAGTAGGTTCATGAATCCACAAGCTTCCAGTGGGGTTTTTAGCCTTCAAGAATCTCATTTCTCTCTTTAATAGTTTCACCTACCAAGCCTCTCATTTAGGGTTCCTCAATTGGTTCACTTTCTCTGGAGTTTCATAAGTGTCATACCAGTCACCACTCTCTCTATGTTTTCACCTCCACTCTTGGATGATTTTTTCGTGCAATGCTCTTTTTAATCTGTGTTCTCTTCCACTCCCTATGTGTGAGAGAAAAAATGAGGGTGCATTTTCTTTCTTTGTTACGTATGTGTCTACGTGAGAGTGTGTAAATCCCCCCAAAAAGACTAATTGTCCATCTTTTTCCCATCTCCACAGATGTCAACCACCTCAGACAATGCAACCCATGTTTCCTTTAATATTTTTCCTCTTCTTGCTTGTTGTTAGAGCTAAAGGACACATTTTCTTGTCCTCTTCTTCTTCTTTTTAGTTACATTTATTGCCTAGTCAACCCTTTTAAAACTACTCATCTAACTAGGACTGATATTTTAACAAGCCATTCATAAAGAAATCTCCCTCCCCAAGCAACTGGAATGTGTGTTCATTTTTCTTAAGACTTTTAATCAAGTACAATGATTTACAATGAAGTAATATTAAACCGGGGATGCCATAGGCCACAAATATTACAGAAAAACAATGAATAAGATAGAGAAACATTGAGATAGTGGAAGATGTGGGTGACCATTGATATCCCCTTGTATTAAAGGGAAGGGTCCATCTACCCTTCTTTTTGTATATCCCTTGCATGAAAACAATTTGCGGGGAAAGATTAGGTAACTTTTAAACTAGGTATCTCTTAATGTAAATACCATCCCATAGGAAAGGTCAACTAACCCTACACTACCAAAAATGTCAACACTACCAAAAGAAAATTACTTTCAACATCAAATCATTACAATTGATCACTACCAAGAAAAAAAATGGCATTAAGAAACTCATTTAACATTTCATCATTACTTCTCTCAATATTGTCAAAACACTTTCTCACATCTCATCATTATTCCTTTTATTATATTGAGCATGTGATGTTAGAAATTGTAATTAATCATGTATGAGTAGTTGGCTAAAATTAGAGAGTTAGTTAACTAAGTGTTGAGTTTTGATCGTTGAGTCAAGTTGAGTGATGGATAAAGAGTTAAGTGCAGTCCATATTTAGGGTGTGAGTTAACTCAGTTAAGTGTGTGTGCATGTCAAGATATTTTAGGCGAGTCGCTAGTCGAAAAGGTTAAATACCCTTCAGTAGGTTCATTGTAAGTATCAAGTTTTGTGTGATCAATAGAAGATCCACAGCTCATGTGTTTTTTGTATGAATTTTTGTTTTGTCTCCTCCACCTTTTCAACAAATTGGTATCACAGCAAGGTTACAAGGAGCTATAGAGAATGGATTAGCAACCATCTGTGTGAGAAGTGAGAAATTTATATTTTTTCTCTTGGTTAATGTTGTAACGCACGTTGTAGTTTATACACAGGGAATTATAACGCATGTCGGTATTAACAAGCACCACATTACAATAGACTGCGATTCGAGAACACGTAGTGTTCTTTGACTTTCGTAGTGTTAGAGGACTAACATGGGAATTCATTGCTGTGAACAACAATCGCACGCAACGCATCATCATTTATGTCACGTTAATAGAGCAAAGCTCATATTTGTTTTAAAAATACAAAGTCAAGTTCTTTGACTAGAGCGAAGATCATATTTTTTTAACAGTATGAAGATTGATATGATGTGAACAAAGTCAAGGAAAATGTGGTTTTTTATTGTAAAGTTTACATCATCCAAAGTAAAAGAGTACTTGGTTTTTTTATTGAAGAATTATTTTATTAAAAGTTCTTTTTATTGTAATGATTTGATAAAAGTGTTTATTAAAAGGACTTGTGAAAAGATTATAAAGGGTGCATTAAAATATTTTTCAAAAGGGTTTTAAAAAAGGGTTGTTTTTAAAAGTTTTTTTTGGGAGAGATTTATGAGGAAGGTTTTTCAAGAGAATAAAAAATTAAGGAAAAGGGTTTTATTTGACAAGAAAATTTAGGGCTTTGTAGAGTCCATCAGTCTACAAAATTATTTTGTTTTTTGTCAAGCATGAGAGTGTTTTCGATGAAGACTGTGCCTTATGGGGGCGCATATTGAAAATCATATTTTTTTTCAGTGGCGATATGGAAGATAGCCTCATGCAATCAAGAAAGAATCTATAAAATAGAGGAAAGACCATAGTCATGGGTCGCAAAGCACGACTGAAGCATATTAAGAAAAGAAATTGAAAAGAAGAGGCAAAGATCATTGCCATGGTTAGAGAGGTTCAGGCCATAGCCGAGGAACTGAGAAGTCTAGCAGAATACAAAGAAGAAATGGAGAGTGATTGGTGTATCTTTGATGTGCTACCACCTCCTATGTTTACAGGTAAATATTTTGATCAATGGGTTATCAAGATGTTAACTTTTCTTCGAGCTAAAGAGTTAATTGAGTACGAGTCTAATTACCCATATGATGAAGTATGTGGTGCTTTAGTATTGAATTTTATAAAACATACATTGGATGAGAAGTGTTTTTCCAAGGTAGCAAAAGCTACAACTTCCAAGGAAGCATGGAATATCTTGGAAGCAGAGTTTGGCACAAAGGAGTGACATGCAATAGTAGGTTATGTCACAAGAAAAGAAGTCAACCGCAGATCTGAGTATATGAGCAAGACTCTCAAAGGAAAACAAAGCTTGGAGAATCCACTCAAAAGTGGATGATGGTTGTCAAGACCATAAAATTGAAACCCATTATGAAATCATGCATATGGATGAAGAATATGCAACACAGATTACAGAGAGAGAAGCAGGAGCCTCTATATGTGAAGCAGGGAAAGAGCATATAAATTCTTAAGGACTCCACTATAACGTGGATGATGCGGATGATGGTGAATCCCACTGTGACGAGACACATGTGGACGATGACTGCAAAGTTAGATGTGAACTGGTGCAACCAACCACAGTTGATGGATTTGGTGTACTTCAAATTGTCAATGAAATTGACAATGAGCACATGCATGCTTAGATATCCCACCATAGTATGGATGACCATTATGTTCATGATAGGTGTGGTTTTTTTTTTGAAACATAGATTGATTGTAGCAATGTGGTAAACACAATATTTGATGAAACATTGAAGGTTGAGGCTACCACTGTAGCAACACGATATGAAGCTTCATGAAGTAATATGTGATCTAGTAGCAGTTGATGATCAAGAACATAATAAAGTGATTGAAGAGTTTTTTATGAGAATATCCACTAACAGTGTAACCGTGGAAAAGAACCTCCATACAGTTGAAAAGTTGAAAAGAAGGAAGAGGTAGAGCATGATAAAGATGTTTCTAACATTGTTTTTTAATATACAGATATTCAAAATAGCACGGACAAAGAAGTTGAAAGCAAGGTTGTTAATAAGTTTGATGTAGATTTGAATCTCATTGAAGATTGGATTCAAAAACCAAAAGAACAAATTGATTCGAGTCTTAAAGCAGTAGTTGGAATAAAAGAATTGAATGAAATGGTGAATACTGATCTTGAGTGTGCAGATTACAAGAAAAAAGCTACACTACTTGATGATGAAAGTGAAAAGAATGATATGAAAGACAAAGATGAATGCATTGAAACCATTTTTTAGTGATGGAGTCAAGAAGATATAAGATTATGCTATCAAGAAATATGGTATAAAGAAAGTCACGAATATGAAGCGCATGAAGTAGAGAGAAGAACACAATTTGAAGAAACAATGTTTTGGTAGCAGTCCATAGTTGAACGAATATTTAAAGAGGAAGTTGTAGAAGACATGATCCAATTGTTTTTCATAAAGTTCGAGACAAGTCAAAGAAAAATTGCAGCAACAATAAGTGATAGAGCCTACAACAAGAAAGATTCACAAAGAATGAAACAATTTGAGGATATAAAATCTGGAAGAAGAGAAAAAGAAAATGCAAAATTGTGAAAGTCTTGAGTGATTGTAAGCCTAGATGAGACATAGACATGCATGTTTCAGTGATAATTGAGTCAATTTCTATTTAAGCCTAGCAAACATAGTTGAGTCATGTTTGAGTTATGTTGATCCATACACTCGTAATTAAGGGGGAGTGTTAGAAATTGTAATTAGTGTTAGAAATTGTAATTAATCCTGCATGAGTAGTTGGCTAAAATTAGAGAGTGAGTAATGAGAGTTGAGTGTTGAGCCTTGAGTAAGTTGAGTGATGGACAAAGAGTTAAGTGCAGTCCATATTTAGAGTGTGAGTTAAGTGAGTTAAGTGTGTGTGCATGTCAAGATATCTTATACCCTTCACTCGTTCATTTTAAGTATCAAATTTTGTCTGATCAATAAAAAAAAAAAACTTGCATTTTGTGTAGGTATGAATTTATGTTTTGTCTCTTCAGCTTTTTCAACATGTGATAGGTAAACGTGGTGTCCTTAAAGCTCTCATTTGTTTTCATGCTAATCCAATCTATATTTCTTGTGGAATATGATCGGGTAGCAGAAGATATACAAACAAATAGACTACTCATTATTAACATGCATGAACGGACATATGACTGCGTTCACATAAAATTATTAACTTTTATGATTGGACATACGAGCGGGTGTTTGCTGCTAAAGGTTTTTCTTGGTTTCAGATTGGACACGAGTGAGTCGAGTATTCATTTTTCACAACGGCTGGCTGAATGAACGTTCAACAACGCAATGTACGCAGGGTAAGTAGCATGGCGGTGAAATGACTAAAAACGTGAAATGCGTAGAATAAAATATGACAAACAGATATGCACTTCAATAACTTTTTATGACTGGAAATTTGAAAATATCAGCGGAATTTGGTATCTGCTTGTAAAGTTTCATTTTGTCTTTACCATACAGCCCGTTGGTTAGTCTAGGGTTCACGCTTCACCATATCACTGTAAGTACCTTTGTCAAATCCGCTCATTCATTTTGAAAAGTCAACTTAAATTTGCCTTATTATTGAGCCTAGGGAGTAGATGGTGGAGGCATGAAAAGCCAGCTGAGCCCTGATTGAATATATCTTTCGTAAAGGGACGTGCAATGACCGAACATATGCAGTGAAATTTCGGGCCACGTAGTAATGTTACTATTGTTTAATTGACATCGTCATTTAGCATTCACATGTTCATGTACAACATGTAAGTTAGTCCAATCGTGAGGTGGGGTGGTTTGGGTATCACCAGATTTTAGTACTAAAACGTATGCTATCCATTAGAAAATGCAATTTAAATGCGTCCTTGTATCTAAATGCTGTCCGTTAGAAAATGCAATTTAAATTTTCATGTATGACTTTCACGTGGTTCATCAAAGTTGTAACCTCCAATGCCTCAAAATTCAAGTGTATGACATAGGTTTACATCCTCAACTTATGTCATCTGCTTACGTTTGCATTTCAACCGTCCATTTCACAAGCTTTTCACAAACGTAAGAATCTCATCGCGATCAGAATTATAATATATTTAAGCAAAACTAACAGTTCAACTACTGAAGCTATAAAAATAACTTATTAAAAAGCTTATGGACTAGTTGAAAACACTTATTAAAAACATTCTTGAGCTGTAATAATCTCATGGCGAAGCGCGAGATGGCGTAACAGATTGGATTTCAAAATTTCCACCGACTGAGTACGACAATTTCGAGGGGACGGGTGGCTTAGATGTTTAGGCAAGCCAATCATACATTAATATGTCAAAAAAGCTTATTGACTTATAGTAATCTCGTTTCGAGGTACGAAGTAGAGTAACCCCTAAGAGATTTTTTATTTTTATTTTTATATATGCATTTACCTGAATCTGGAGAGCGAACCCGTGATACTCGAGCAGTATAACATGCCTTTTCACGTTTTTGGTTTGGTCGTCATATTAGAAATTCGTGATATATTTTATAGTGAAATTATGGTCTTTTTTAAATATATAATAGATTCAAGGTTTTGGAAACCAATTAAGTTTTCCGACTAAAATTTAAAATTGTAATTTTAATAATTTTTATTATTTTAAATAAAATTAATAATAATTTAGTTTATAACTAGGAGTCCAGTAATCCAGAGGATATGTATCTATTTAAAGTCAGAGAGCAACTTTTTCCAGTTTTGTTTTTTTTATTTAAATTTGATGATAATTTATAATAAAATGGTTGTTATAAATAAATTTAATGGCTATGAAAATTTAAACATTTGAATTATATAAATTTATTAACAAAGTTAAACATTAATCTTATCTTAAAAGTTGGAAGTAAAATAATGCACTAACACACTCTTTTTTTTATACACATTTGTTTAAATATAAATAAAAAAATCCTTGAAAACAAGGTTGTCTAACTCTTTCACATTTTTTTTGGTTGTTTTATGAAAATTTGATAATATAATTTATAATGAAATTGTGTTTTTTTTAATATATAAATAGATTTAATACTTGATAAAAATTTTAACATCTAAATTATACAAAAGTTACTATTTCAAACTTTAAATTTATGATTTTGAAAATAACTCACAAAATAAATTAAACATCAAATATTTATATCAAGTTATGTATTTAAAATATTTATATCAAGTTATGTATTTATATGATAGGAGTCATTTTTTTTGGTTTCCAAAGTAAAAATTTAGAGCTTAATGCTTTGGAAGGTTCTTATTATTGGAATTTTATATTTATTATTTTTCCAAATTTTAATAGAATTTCATATAAAATCAATCAAAATATTTTTATAAAATTAAGCTCAAAACATTATTACTATAGGATATATATTGAAATAAAAGTGGTGAATTCATCAATCTCCAACTAAATATAAAATTGCTACTATACAGTTTCAACATTATAATTTTTAAATTAAACATGTCAATAAGTACAAATATGTTTTGTAATAACTTCATGAATTTAAGGAGAAATTTGGAGACTCTAAACTTAGATGAATTGGATTACAATTTAGAAAGGAGATTGTTTAATAATGATAAAGTCTTTTTAGATTACAATAATGAAAAATCTTGTTATATATTAGAAAAATAGTTGTGCACAAGAAGGATTAGTTCTCTACAACTCCATAATTTTTTGTAGCAGATAGCATCATTTAAATACTCAAAAGTTGTATTAACAAAAACATATGCATGATATTATGCATGAAAAATAACATACTGGTGTTGGGAAAATTCAAAATTCATATAGTTAAACACAATTTTTATAAATAAGAATATATTTGGAAAACCAACTCATTTTCCTACATTTCATTCTTTACACCATCTTTAAATTCATTGCAAGTACCTCTAATCATCTCTCAGAGTTCAAGAGTTAACATATTATTGTTTTTCCAGGGTTGTATTTCCACTAACAGCTCAAGAGAGACCAATAGGACCTACTCATGGGTTGTGATAATCTAGAAGTTTGTTGACTAACTCTGATGCAAAGAGATTTTTCATGTGAACCTTATTCAAACAAAGCATCAACATTTGTATTCTTGACATATATTTTTTATGTGGAAAAGTTTGGTCATCTCCTTGTTGAAGGATACTTGAATTCACCTCTTTCAACGTTCTTCTTATCCATTTCAAAACTACCCTCCAACTCGAATCTAGGGCTATGAGATTTTTTTTATTTGTATCCTTCTTATGATTGTACTTAATTTTTTTCTTTATATCCTTCTTATGATTCTTAAGATTGAACTATGTATTTCAATAATATATATACATGATTTAGACCATAAATTTTCTCCAAAAAAAAAATTCCTAGAAATATTTTGTATAATAATTTGCTCTCTTTTTTAATTTTTTCTCCTCATTATCTTTAAAATATCACTTTCAGTAATTAATATTGAAAGTATATTTATAGATTTTAATATTACCAACTTTCTAATAAATACACCATTACCAAAAATCTTGAGCATAACATCATAATCCATCAATATTAAAAAATACACCATTTCCAAAATCCATCACCATTCAAAAATACACCATTTCCAAATTCCATTGAGCATCTCACCATTATTCCTCTTAAACATTACCAAAACACTTTCTAACCTCTCATCCTAATACACCATTTCGAACATCTATTTAGCATCTCATGATTATTCCTCTCTAGCATTACCAAAACACTTTCTAACATCTCATCATTATTTATTTTCATTCGACTCTAACTCATATTTTGTATGGAGTGTAACCAGGGAACAAAAAAATATACACGCAAATAAACTTCAATTTGTTTACTTTGATGAACGGACATATGACTGAAGTTGACTTCAAATTATTAAAGTTTTATTTTGCTTCCGATTGGACCCATGAGTGAGTCAAGTTCAGAAATCGTCTTTCACTATGGCTGAAATGTTCAGGCTATGTAGTACGGATACTATAGCTTCGTTTACAACAATAATAGGGCGGTGAAAGGACTAAACATGTGAAATGGGTGAAGCAAAAAATGACAAATCGATATGGACATGTAATAGTATGGTGGTGAAATGACTAAAAATGTGAAATGTCTGAAACAAAAAATTACAAATCGATGTAACCTGAATCAATAACTTTTTTTTACTGGAAATTTAGACGCACCAGTAGAATTTTGTATTTGTTTATAAAGTTTATTTTTGTCTTTAGTATACAGCAGGTTGGTTAGTCCAAGGTTTACTCTGCAACTTTGTCAAATCTGTTCATTCATTAAAAAAGTTCTCGTCTATCGTTATCTAAGAAAAGTTTGATAAATTTGTTTTAACAGTTTCTTTTTTCTCTTTATATAAACCAACCTCCCTTTATAGTCGACGATAAGAAAGAGAAATATTTATTATGCAATGCAATGAGATGATATTAGTCAATTTAATACAAGAGGCGCAAGTTAAGTAACTAATATTGTTCATACTGGTATGTAGTATTTAATAAAAATAATGGATGGTGTATAGATAGTTATATTTATAATTTATTGATACTGAATAATCTATAAAATATCTATTTGTATAGTTTTCAAATAGAATTATGGAGATTTATTGATTCTATTATATTAATTTAAATTTTCTAATAATATTGGTTAAAAATAAGTTTTAATTAGTTTTATTTTATCAAATTCCTTTATTATATATTAGAATTTCAAAATCAGTTTTTTTTTAATATTATTAAGTTCAAATTCAACTTTTAAATTTTAGAAGTGTAATTTAGGATGAGCTTGACATCATTGGTCATGTCACATTCTCAAGACACCTATGGCATATGAATCTATGAGCTTTGATCTTCTCCATTGACGACCCTTATATTAAACTCTAGTTAACGACCTTGTCATGCATTCAAGCCTCACGTCAAGGAAGCCACTCTGCAACCTCAATGCAATAACTCCTTTGGTAGAGATGGTAGGGTTGCCAATCTATTATGTGGTTATAAAACTTGGCGAGGAAGGCTCTGGAAGATGTCTAATCTCATTTTGCAGGCAAAGCTCTAGTCTATTCCAGAGCCAAATCTTTGTTGTTTGCAATGTCCTAGTTGTCTCCTGAAGCTGATCCTTCGTCCTTGTTGGCACCTCATGCTAAGGGTCCAAGAGCTGAAGTTGCCACCATGCCCAAAGAAAGCCCCCAACATGGAGATGATGGCTATGACCTGTGCCTAGTGAGGAAGAGGTTCCAGTATTGCAGAAGCATGGCTAGTCATCTTGATCATGTCTTTCGGCTCTACCTTCTCTACTTCTGCATCCTTCTTTTGGTTTTGTTCTTTGTGATCATATATGTCTTACTTTTACCATAAGCCTTTTTGCCACATGCTCAACACTTGGTTATCTGACATTAGCCAATTCTTTTGGAGGGCACTCACTCATGAGAAAATGTCAAATTGGTAGACTATGACTTGAAAGCCACTGAGATGTAATTATTGATAAAATTTTAAATGAATATTTTTATTAATATATAAATTATCTCTTTTAACATTAATAATGTAAAGTAACATATAAATAAAAATTTGGTTTTTAATTAATTTTATTAATAATATTTATATAGATAATTATTAAAGTAATAAGTTTATAAAATTTAATTTTGATTATTTACCCTATTTTATTATTTTTTATTATTATATTAAATTTTAAAAATTAATATTTTATCTAATAAATATAATAATATTAATTTAATTTCTATCAATTAAAATTTAAAACCAAAAAGATTAAAATATAAATCTGAAATATTAAAATTTACATTTCATTTTTCCCACACTAATCCATGGCATCTTATGTCTTTTTGAAAATAAGATCATCCTCAGTCTTCTTTTGACAACGTGTTTATGAGGAAATGCAAAATTTGATTTCAAAATATCCTGTATATAATATCTCATTCTTCTTTTAACTACGTTTTTATAAGGAAATGCAAAGTTTGTTTTTTAAAACGATTTTCCTATTCTGTATATAATATCTCAGAATACTCTTTCTTTTTTTCAAAGGGAAAAACACATTAGTACCAATACATTTTCAAATATGAAACAAACTTTTCCTGTCTATTCATAGTAACTCTTAGTGATAATGGTCTGCTCTTGCTGTAATTACACTCCCAGAAGAACGGTCTATCATACACTGACACCAACAGGTTTTCTTTTGAACCTCTAGTCTCTTATATTCTCGGATTTCAATACTCATAATTATTCGCATTAAGTCTTACTTTTTGTCCATGGATTTTGAAGTCCTATTTTCTAACCGTGATAAACACAATTCTCACCGACTGAGGATGACAATTTCTACCGATTGAGTACCACAATTTCAATTTATAGAAGCTACACATTTCCTCAATGCAATCTGTAAAGGAAGGTTGAGTACCACAATTTCAGTTTATAGAAAGGTTGAGTACTGCAATTTCAATTTATAGAAGCTACACATTTCCTCAATGCAATCGGTAAAGAAGGGTTGATTTAGATGTTAAATTTTAAATATATTTTTGGTATGAAATTCTATAGATTTATTAGAATCACATATTTAAAATATAATTATTTTTATTTTATTATTTTTATTTTTTTTCATAAACTAAATCTATTTATATATTCAAAAATATATTTTAAATATTTTCATTAAATTATAAATAAAATAGTTACACAAAATTCCTAAAAACACTCACTCTTCTTGTTTTTTTTAAATTATAACTAAATATTTGTAAAACTAAATTAATATTATATAAAAAATAAAAACATTTTAATTATGTAGAATATTTTATATAAATAAATTTAAAATTCCCTAAAAACACTCACTCTTGTTATTTAAAATTGTAATTAAATATTTTTAAAAGTGAATTAATATTATATAAAAAAAAACAGAAATATTTTAATCATGTAAAATATTTTATATAAATAAGTTTAATATTGAGAAGAAATTCTTAAAAATACATTTTGGTGATGTAAATGGATTAATTTAAAATTAAATTTCAAAAAATCTCAATCTCCACATAATTTTACACGAAATTAACTAAAAGAAATATTTAAAGGAAGAAAATAGCACAGTTCAACTACTCCTGTGAAAGTCGCTGATAAAAAAGCTTTATTAAAAAGTTTATTGACTTATTGAAAAAGTTTCTCGACTTGTTGAAAAAGCTTCTTGACTTGTAATAATCTCATTGTGAATTAAAGGAAGAAAATAACACAGTTCAACTACTCCAGTGAAAGTCGCTGATAAAAAAGCTTTATTAAAAAGTTTATTGACTTGTTGAAAAAGTTTCTCGACTTGTTGAAAAAGCTTCTTGACTTGTAATAATCTCACTGTGAATTGCGTAAGTAGGGTAACTCGCTAGATCTTACAATTTCAACCGATTGAGTACGACAATTTCAAGAGGATGGGTGACTGGCTTGTAAAATTTTTTTTTTGAATTAAGTAATGTGGATTCGAATTCGAATTGAGAAGTAAAGTAATGTGTAATAAAATTATTTTTATGATGATGATGATGATGGTTAACTTCCGCTAAGACCAAACATTGGTCTATCGGACCTAAAGAAACAAATTATTTATTTTGATTTAAGATTTTATTCCTATGCTCAAAAAGCTTGGAGAGAAGCCTCCCGAGCTCACTATAATTTTGACATTGTAAAAGGCTAGCAGTATTGCAACAAAGATGATTATGAAACTGAGATCTAATGTGGTTGTACATGGAGCACTCTAAGAGGAAGTGGTTTTCATCCTCAATGTTCCTATTCTCACATATATGGTAGATCCTTTCTATCCATGGCATTTTAGGAACTGCCCAACGACTTGTTTCACTATGGAGCTCATGAGAATTCGTTCTAATCTTTGCTATATTAATTTTCTTCTTTGAGCTAGTTAAAATAGAGAGATACTTTTGATCTTCTAGGGTGGGGTTGATGACCTTCTTATAATAACTTAATTTTCTTTTAGCCGCTAAATCTTTGTCACACCACATTTTTTCTTTGAACTTAGAAGTAACAATATCTTTAATGTTATCTATGTTTTGCAATGCATCATTCTCGTTGATCTCCCAATAGTTTAACCAGGCCCTTGTGCCTTTATGCCACACCCGATTGAGCCTTAGGTGGTTTTGGCTGGAATTTAAAGCTAGCTTAGGAAATCTATGATCGTCTATGTTATTGAGTTTGTGCTTGTACAACAGAAACCTAATCATAGCTAGGCTCTCAATAGGGAAAATACCTGCTTCTATAAGGAGAATAGGATAGGGTGTATTACTTTTAATTTTCAGGTTATAAGCTATAAAATGCTTCTGGATTTGCTCAATCTTTCTCCATGATTCTCTGGAGATGCTGCAACCCCAAACCTCACAGCCATATAAGATAACAGGACTGACTAAAGTTTCAAAGAGGAACTTCTTTTTATCCCACATTACAAGGTTTGCTGTTTTACAATTATTTTGAAGACCAAAATAAGCTTTCCACCCCCCATTAATCCTTTTCTCAATGCTATGGTTCCAGTTGAGCTTGTGATGAATATCAATTCCTAGGTACTTATAAGAATACACTTCCTCCAATTTATTATTGTCATACATAAAATTAGCGTAAGTGTCCATTTTGGATTTGATAATCATAACTTTTGTTTTGTCAGTGTTAACAGTCATACCCATGGTAGAGTAGAATATCGTCAGCATAGAGAAGAAGGATGATGACTATCCCAGCTAAGATCGTGCCATCACATCCTGCTTCCTCTAAATAGCCTTCGAGCTCATCGATGTAAATGCTATATGTATTTATTTAAAGTATGACATTTAAATCAGTTTGTATATTTATACTATAGGTGTGTAGGTGTATGTTAAATTTTTAATTATGGAGTTTTTTAATTTGTAAAAAAGTTTTATTATAATGTCATAGCTTATTATTGTTTATTATCACGGTATGTTTAAAAAATTATAATTAGTTTTATGGGAAAGTTATTTATATGATATTTTTTTTAAAATTAATTATTGTAATTAAAAAACATAAAATGTATAATTAATTTTGAGATGAATTTTATTTTTTATATGTGATTATTACTAAAAAAAAAATTAGAGAATTAAGTAGCGGGTAAATCCCTATTATAAAAGTAATAATTATTGATAATTAAATTAAAATTCTAGAAGATTATTTCAGTATAATAATAAGCACACAAATAAACAAAAATAATGATAAATTTATATGAGACAAAATTTAAGTGCTTCATCTAATTTGGGCTATCTCCACCAAAATATGGTTAGGCCTTTTACTATGCCATGGGAAAACTTCTTAACATTTTAACACTTTTCTCCTTTTTTTACCATGCCTTCACAATGACCAAAATACACTAACAATGGAGCCATCATGTACTTAAATAGGCTACATTACATTAGAATACCATAAACCCAAAATGGTAAATTGAATTTGACTAAGTAAAGTTTACCTTAATTACCCTATCAATCCCTTATTAAAGGGATCTTACCATTCACAAGAAGACACAACAAGTATCTACTAGTTTTCCATCCTTAAATATCACATTGTTGCGCCCTTCCTCCTTCCTGAAAGTATCATATGAGTACACCTACCATCCTTGTACCTAGGTGGCCCATTTCACAACTTGATTATACATAGCTCAATGCAGTGACACACTATAATATGTATTTTTGAATAATAAGACTTAGAACAAACTAATTTCAAGTTAGTATATTAGTAAACTTGCCACACTCGTATGTGTTCAAGTAGTTCATCAATTTGATCCTCCATCCCTTGTATGAGTGAGAGGGATACATCATGTGAAATGTGCTATTAACCTCTTCTCACCTTGATGCCACCTTCAAACCTTATTTGCACTCAAGTGATCACCTAGTCTCTAACTAGCACATTATGATTAATCATGACTATAAACAAAAAAACATAGAGAACCCATATGCTTTGTTCACTTAGAGATTGTATCTCCTCCATGTAGTTAAAATATCTAGCTAAAAAAACTTACCATCTATTCTAATCTATGCATTTCTTTGCATATCTAGGTATTGAAGTAGTAAATCTACCTATACCACTAATAAGAACTATTTATTCATCATTCAAGAGGTTCGTACAAGCTTTCATGGTAATCGTTATAAAAAATGAGATATACATAACTACCGCAACTATCTAATTTTAATAAATTTTATAGGCATCAAAATAGTTACCTCATGATACATCTCACATTTCCAATACTAAAATAAATAATAATAATAAAATTCACCATATATACATTTCAAGAAACATATAACAATATTCTTAACCATGGAGATGCATTTCCACTTTACCATGGAGATTCTTAACTTGTAAATAGACTTTGTTACAATACCATGGGCCAATAAGGCGTCTTACCACATGCACATAAATCATGTTCATATTACATATTCTCATGTGACATTTTTTTAATTAATGAATTTAATTAAAAATAAAAATGTCATAAGTTCTTTTGAGATAAATCTTAATCTTTGATCTATGACTACTACTAAGAATATTCTAAAATATTTAGTAGAGGTTAAATCATACCATCCATCTAATAATTATTGATAATTAAATTAAAATTATGGAAACCTTATCCCAAAATAGACACGCCTATCTCTATAACTATAATAGACACAAAAATAAATATAAATCATGACAAATTCATAGCAGTCAAAATGTTTGTTCACCCAATTTAGATTACACCCAAAAAAAACTGGGGCGACTTTTGATTATGTCATCAATGAACACTTCCACATTTTTAGAGCCAAAAGCAACAAACAAATGTTTGTTCACCCAATTTGGATTACACCCAACAAAAATGAGGCGACTTTTGATTATGTCATCAATGAACACTTCCACATTTTTATAGCCAAAGACAACAAACAATGGGAAAAACCAAAGCAACAAATAATGGAGTTACATTAGAATACCACAAGAAAATCCATGGTTTAATAAAATATCAAGAACATAAACTATGAAAGATAAAGTCAAATTTACCCTAACATAATAAAGATTCTCTAGTTATTAATTTACCCTAACATAATAAAGATTCTCTAGTTATTCAGTTTTATTGGAAATCTCTCAAAGTAACAATCGAATTTAGCCACGATTGTTTCACGATTATACTAGTAATGGAGGTCATAATGGGCATGATGGAGGTGAGACAACAATGAACACTCATCCTTTTTTAAAAAATTGTCGATGAAAAAGGAATAGTTATAAAAAATTTCATAGCTAAGAATTTTTTCCCCACCTTGCAAGTCTATTCATAGTGGATTTAAGTTAGACAATTTCTTATTTGCAGCACATAGATAAAAATAAAAGAAACTACATAATGACATAGGCGACTTATATCGTGACTTTGTTCACATGGTGATTTGAATTCTTTTATATTATTAATGTTTTCATGTACTTCTTGGGTTCAACGTGTTTGAATAATATGAAATTTTCCTTTGCAAACTATTGTATCAAACTTCTCTAATGACAACCTTTGTCTATTCAATGACTATCATAACTTTCTCAGGCATGCTTTTCCTTGTACTTGTGGTTTACTTGTACTTGTGATTTACTTATTGTTGAAATTTGCAGTGAGATTCTTTCTTCTAAGTACCAAGTTCTAACATTAGGTCTACAACTATAATAGAATGGTAGTATAAGCATCACTTCTTCCTTCTAAATGGTTTTAAAATGCCCAAGATGAGAATATAATACTTCTACCTTTATTAAGATATGCAATATAGGTATAAATTCTTTTACATATTTTCATGAAAGAATGTCCTCAATGGTCAGGTTCAACTTTTCAATATTTAATATAAATTCAAATGTAATTATGCGTGGATGAACAAATAGAGATGTATTCAAATAATCAATATGGATTATCTCACTATTGATTAGCAATTCAACACTTTGGTTATCTCATCCATCTCTCCAAGATGGAAGAATTCATTTGTTGCAAAATGAATGGTGGAGTAAAGGTGTATAACATAGCATCTACCATTTGTATTGGAAATATAATGAATATTGTAATTATTTAGCTGGATAAAAAATAATATGGTCAATTGTATTTCTCATTTAATTCAAAATAATTATCCATTTTTGTCTCTTTTTAATATCCTTCCTGGCCTCACTATCCGCAAAGCCAAGAAAAGAAAAAAATCATCCGTACAATGCTTTACCTAATTTGAGAGCTAAAATACTTGCTGTAAAAGCAAAAACAAATGTTATAAAAAATTAAACCTCTATTATGATCTCTTCATTCCATCCTCAATCACTTTGAATAATAGAGTTACATGAAAAGGATTAGTCCATTTATTCCTCTCCGATATCATATTTTATTATTGAGGTATTAAGGGGATCTCTATCTATTTTACGTATTATTATAATGATATGAGTTGCTCAAGGCCATAGGTTGATGATAAAAACTACACAAATGGGTAGACGTTTGAAGAAGACAAAATAGAAGAGAAAAAAAGTGATTGATCCCAACAAGATTTTATTCATATATATAGTCAATGGGAGAGTGAAAGAAAACCAAATGGATCTAGAAGTTATTATGTAGCTCATTGTTTTGACTTTGTTGGTTGTATTGGGCCCATTAATGATTGTTTTATCAACAATTCAGAAAGGTAATCTACAATTACAATGAGCCATATTTGGAAATGCAATTCTATTTACCTAAGTATTTCACCTTTGCGGATGGAGTTTCATGCAATGACGAAAATGAGGTAATGATTGATAAAATTTTCAATAGAGGTTGATAAACTCTCATCTTCCTATTGGTTTGTCAAAATATTGATCTATATGCTACAATTGGATTATGGTGGGTATAGTTTAGTTGTAAAAGTGTGATTTTATACATTATTAACTAGAATAGTTGAAGAATTTTGACATGGATCTTTTATCCATATAAATATTTATTTTCAGATAGGATAAAAACCTTCCTTGTGAATACCAAGAATTAACTTCTTGGGTCTGAAATGATGAAACAATGGCACATTTTTGGTTCCAAGATAACAACACAGAATGTTTGAAATGTTACATAAATTATGAATCTATGTGGATCCAAAGATATATTTTCATTGTGACTAAAACTTCAATTTATGGATGGAAGGAACACAAAATGATGGTGAATAGATATAGAATGATGACTTTGAATATCTAGGTTATTGACATTTCATTCAAGGTAAATGGAATTTGTTCTCTTGGGGATCAAAATTAGTAGAAACAGGGAACACAATAACTAGAAATATATGTGATTATTTGGAGCTCTTCAAATTCCTCTTTCTATCATGATCATCTAGGAAGTGAGTAAGTATTTTAAGATCTATGCCCTTCGCTAAAAAAGGAGAAGCGGAGAAAAAGGAAGAAACTAATGCAGATGCCATAGGTACTATAAGAAATTTGGGTTTGATTACAAAAGAGAAAATAAAGAAGAGAAAGAAAGGAATTGAAATCTCCATTCACAATGATTTGATATAAA
The DNA here is from genome assembly GCA_031772625.1 of Pinus tabuliformis. Lineage (NCBI taxonomy): Eukaryota > Viridiplantae > Streptophyta > Pinopsida > Pinales > Pinaceae > Pinus > Pinus tabuliformis. The sequence goes on from CM062817.1 coordinate 620,132,241, forward strand.
TACTTCTCTTCTTTCCTCATGCCACTCTGCATACCCCACGAAGGAGTCAAATGACATGAAATTCTCATATTTGGTTATAAATAGGAGGAATTGCATATTCAACGTTGACCATAACTCGTAGCCTTCCAAGCTAACAATGTCAACTAAAAATATTGGTTCAATTCTTGCTACTTTCTTTTAGATATATTCCTATATGTATATAATATGTAGATATAAATTGATTAAGTATATAACATAATCTCACGATTCACTCGAAATAAATTTTTTGTTGCAATGTGAAATAGTTTCCATTCTTTTCCTATCTTATAACCTCATTGTGAATGAAAAGGTCGATCAGGACAATGTATGTCAAAGAGAGTGAACGTAAAATATTGAGGAGAGAGAAAGAGGATCCATCCTCTAATGGATAAGGCATAGGCCTTCTAAACATTTGGCATAGGTTCAAATCCTATTAGATATAATACTCTTCAATTCTTTTAAATTATTGTATAATGTATTGGAATAAATTATTAAGTTTCTTTTCATGTTCAAAATAATCCCACTAAGTGATCTGTAATATCCCTAGAACATGCATATTAATTTTGAAACATTTCACATTTTGATTCCAATAATATGAAAAATATTATTGGATTAATGTGGTTGATGTCATAAGAAACAGTTAGTTTCATTTAGTTGTCATCAAGAATCAGTTATGGTGTTGAGAATTTGATAGAAACTCTTGTTTGGTTTGAATGGTTTACAACTACCTATTTATATTTGTCTCTTAGCTAAAATGATGATAAGTTGTTGGCTTTTATTAGTCAATTCATTTTCTTTCTATCCGCTACCATTACATTTTCTTTTTTTTCTTCCTCTTTGAGTATTCATTTGTTATTGAAATGGAGAATAAAGAAGAAATTGTTGCTTGTATAGAAATTGAATAATGCATCTTGCTATGCAAGGATGGGAAATTTGATGAGCAGAGCAATGCCATGGAGAATTTGTGGGAGAAGTTTCCATATGAATTTCCAATTGAGATTGTGATGAGGCTTTCTACGCAAATTTTAAGTAGATTTTGATTGTCTTGCAAGTATTTTAATTCATTATTCTCAAAGAAATCCTTTACCATTGACTTTTACTGCCTCCACCATGTTCACCCTACCGATCTTATTTTCTCCTCTCCCTGCTGAGGAGACTGGGGTTGCTTGAATAACAAGCTTTATTTATATTTAGGAAGATAAGGATGACATGTTCTTGGAAGTAAGAAATATTATGCCATGTGCCAAAATCAAAAGTGACATTTTTGTGGGATTTCAACAACGCATTTTTGTGTTTTAAAAGGACTATACAAACATCTCAGTATAAGTTCTTAGAAACAATGGGTGTCTTGGTAGTTTCATAGTATGAAATCCAATGTTAAAAATGATTCAAGAAAGGGTTTGGAGGTATGATTCCCACTCATAAGCTAATGATTTCTTTTGTTATGAAAATATTACCTCTGTACTTATGTGCCAAAGTATGATTTAACGTAATGAATAGATACATGAACTCTATTTTTTTTATTGTTTGCATGGCGATTTTTACTTAGTTGTTATATGGGCATGCACGCCTTTTATTGAAGGACATTTATATGAAGCCTACGTGTTTTTACTATCTATATGGTATTGCATTGGTTAATCCATTAGCAATTGGGTCAATATAGCAGTGAGTTTATAATTGTTTTACTTACAAACAAAAGATTAACCTTTGGCAATGCATTTTCCAATGCATTTGTAACAATAAAATAGTCATGACTCCGCATTGGTTAATGCATCTGATTTTGATTTCATGAGAATAATATAATCATGGTTTTATTAATGCATAACATTTTACATAGATAACAATAAAATAACCACGATTTTATAATTACCTGCATTTGTTTAACGCATTTTAAATATTGATAAAATAGACCTGCACTTATAATCATATGAATTTGTATAATTCATTGGAAATAAAAAAAAAAAAATAGTTGTATTTTATATTATTAACATATGTTATTGCATTGGTAATAACAAGAATGATTTTGTATTAAATGGAAAAAGTAGATTGTTACCCATGGTTTGCAATTATGTTAAATGCAATAAAAGTATGATTTTGAAAATAGTAGCTATGATATTGCATGTGTTACATAGTTATGGTTATGTATTTAATAATGAAGTTAAAAATAAAATATTATTTATAATTATGATTTTAATTTTATTTATGTATTTTCAAGAAATTTCTTTCACGCAAAGACATATAATATGTAGAAGTTATTAGTATTCTTACATGAAAGTGACAACCCACAACAATTAAACCATTGAGGTAGAAAGATTTGGATCCTCTCACATTTTGTTTGTAAAGAACGCCATAATGTTTTGGGTTTTGATAAATTGGTATTTCAAGTAGTCATGATGTTATGGTTTTTTCTGACAATCATGGTTGCATGGATGAAATCATAATTTACTAGGAATTGAGTGACATTTCTAAACTAATATATTTTGTAGATATTGAATTCTAGTTTATAACTAATACAATTGTAGGTGATGATATCATTATATGTAATCAACAATACATGCAAAGTGATAAATCACAAAATGTAGTTTTATGATGGGAGACATGCTTTACTGAAAATCATTGTTAACTTGGATGGTTTTATAATGGTGATGCATGATGGGGAAGAAGGTTATTGTTGTAAACAACCATGCCTTAAAGATATTGTTCTGTAATATTGATGGGTAATGTGTTTTAGAAACACAACAGAATGTCTAATGTATGGGCCTCTAGTTAAGATACTTGAATGAAAGTTTATGTTTCCTTTGTAATATCTCAAAAATGGACAAGCGATGGACTCCCTAATGAACATTTAATAAAATAAATCTTTGTTGGTTTTTCTTTTCAGGGTTTGCAAGTTAATATTGATGTGGGAAACCATAGTGTTGGAAACCATTTCATTCATCATGTTTTCAATAAACATTGATTAATTGAGCAATGTTAATGATGTAAAGTAGCAGCAGAATGCATTATGTTAACAAGTTGCACTAATGATTATTCCTTTACGTAAATAGCTATTCCATTTCTATGGTTACTTCACTTAATGATTGTGATAATTAGTTAAAGAGTGTGTGACAAGTAATTCCTGGGATGCTACATGTTGGTAAAACATATAAAAAATAATCCTATGTATTTTGTATGAGGTATATCAAGGGGTGTTATAATATCAAATATTCATTTTTGTTCTTAAAGTACAAAAATTTTAATATGTTCATTAAGATCCTTTTTCAAAAGGACTTTCGATTCCTCTCTAAATGTACCAGTAGAACATGTATTTCTCTCAACTAAGGTTTATTCTTTATCAAATACTCACATAACTGAACAAGAAATATTCTCACTTGTGATGTTTCTAATATATCTAAATATCTGTTTGTTGCGGTATAAATAGTAGTTATTTTTTCTTCTACTTACAAAGGAGATGACTAAGATTGTTTGAGAAACTCACATGATTGTTGACCCCTTGCCAACTCACCTTGAGTAACTTTATCAAGGTCAAAAGAAAATTTTATGAGGCTTCCAACTTTGCAAATTGTGCTAACTCTAATACAAATTTTTTAGCTACCTTTTTGATAGATTTTATCATATGCACAAATACTATTCTAGATATAGAAACATTCACATTAATAACAGGTCAAATCTCGGTATTGAATAGATTGACTGATGAAAATAATTTTCCATTAACAACGGAAATTACATTAGTGAGAATATAGGTTGAAATATTTCTAACTTTAGTCTCAACTATTAGTAGAGTAGTAACACTCCCCTCACCAAACTAGAAACTTAATTTAGCTATTCTTTCTAAGAGACAAGAATGTAAATCGAAATATCCCCTGAATAAGCTTCTCGACCAAGTAGTATTCTTAATAAAAGATACATCTATTGATAAACTTGTGCCTATTTGGAGAGATCATAATAAATGATTGAAGGTATCAAATGAAAATTATTTCAAATTTATACCTAAATTAAAGTATTCTTAATGTTAATGATATTAAAAAATAAGATATATTTTATTTTAAATATTTATAAATAATAAAAATATATAGAAAATATGTATTTACAACAAATAGTAAATTTTACTATAAATAATATTAATATTTTAAATTTAAATATATACTTCAATAAAATTAAATAGAAATGTAAAATTTAGATTTAATAAAAGTATCACTTTTCAAAATACATTATATACATGCATATACCAAATTATATAATTGGATTCTACTAAGAACATATATTGAAGTGAATAATACATTATATACATGCATATACCAACTTATATAATTGGATTCTACTAATAACATATATTGAAGTGAATAGCCCAAGTATTCATTGTGCATCTCCAATTATAGGTTAGATTGATAAACAATATTAATACTCTAAAACTAATTTTTAGTTAACAATTAAAGAAAACAATTTATAATAGATAATAAGTTTAATAAGTTCATGTAGTATTGTGCCAAGAGGCGATTTACAATTAATTAGGGATGAAATATACACGAGACCAAATGCTATAATAAAAATATAAATGAAATAATAATTAAAAATATAGTATTTACCGACTAGAAAACAATAAAAATTACAATTCTATTCAATTCAATTTATTGTATTATAATTTTTTTTATTATTAATAATACTACAATCAATTTCTTTAAAATATTCCATTATATAAATTTCACAATTGGAAAAATGAAATAATGATGATTCATATTTATAACAATTACAACTAGAATTTTATATTTAAATATAATTAGTATACACATAAATAGAGATAAGAATATTTTATAAATATATAAATTTGAGAAATATATATATGTCGTCTAAATAATAGTTATAAATTAAGATCAATTTAATTGATCTTAATTTATAATTATTATTTAGACGGCATATATATATTTCTCAAATTTATATATTTATAAAATATTCTTATCTCTATTTATGTCTATACTAATTATATTTAAATATAAAATTCTAGTTGTCATTGTTATAAATATGAATCATCATTATTTCATTTTTCCAATTGTGAAATATATATAATGGAATATTTTAAAGAAATTGATTGTAATATTATTAATAATAAATAAAATTATTATATATATTAATTAATTAAATTAAAAATATTATTAAACATGTCAAAAAAAATCAAAACACATATGTATGTAACTATATCTATTATTAGGGTTCTATTAAAATTACAATTAAGCATGTCCCATATGAAACTTATCTAAATATAAACAATATTGTTAAAAACTAACATAGATTCATCTTGAAGTTAACTATTAATCTACCAAGAGCTAAAAGGAATCAAATCTCTCAAAGTCCAAGCCTCTTCTCAATTTTTTCATGCCTAAAGAGGTTTGCATATTGTGTGATTTAATCCCCCTAGAGGCTTGGAAGATTCAAACTTAAGATGGATCTATGTTGGTGAATAGGATAGCTATGTAATATATTATAATATTATAGCTTATTTGGGTATGTAAGTTTTGAAAATAAGTTAACATCATTATACTATATATTCATATTGAAGATATCCAACATTTTAGGTGGACACAACACCCATCATCAAGGAATAATTAATCATAATGTTAGAAAAAGTGGAAGAAAAAGGATTGTTTGACCAAATGAATTGTGTATATATTGAATATAAGAAGTGCAAATATGTAAATAAATAGAAGGAAGAGAGGATGACTACTAAAAGCACAAGTCCACCCAATAAAATGTGTAAATATTGAATATAAATTTCATTAATTACAATTTTAGGGGAGTTCATGTTGATGCGTGGAAGTTATCCCAATAAAGATTAAGAGAAATTGCCCAATTAAGGTACCAAAACAGACCTTTTCTTTTTTGGGGATGGTGATTCTCACTAGTATGTGGGCCTAATTACAACTAAAGGCGATTGCTTCTTGATCAAAGACGGTTAAATTTTCCCTAAATTCTAAAAGTGAAATTATAAATTAATTAATTTATTCTAATATTGTCATATCATGGGTACATAGTTCAGATGAATTATGAATTATGAATAATGACTATTTAGAAAAGAAATAATTTATCAAATCTAAGAAGCCTTTTAAATGCAACTCTAAAGAATAAGTCATTTACATAAATAATAGTAACTAATTAGCCACTTTATACTAGTATTATCTCAAATTCACCCAAGAATAATTCCATCAATTCTTATTCTATTAAAATTCGACAAAACATTTAAAATAGCTTATGTCATTCTATTGTCGATAAGACAGTTGAACATGGACATGTGCAAAATGAGTTTAGTATGTTATTATAATGGAAACCAATGCATAAGTTAGCGCATGATTATCTCCCATGAATATCAAAAGGAGAAAAGGTGAATAAAATAATTTACTTGGGAAGTTAGGAGAAAAATCTAAATAACCAAAAAGTTAATGAGTGATGCACAAAACTATTGTAATGTTCTTTTTGATGGTGCTATGGATCTCATCATTGAATTTAATATCCTTAACATTAAGTTCATTGGGAAAATAGTTAGAGGGGATTCTTTCAGAGGATATGTGTAGAAGGAGAGAAAGGAAATAAAGGATGCAATCAAAGAGGTTGATATATTTACCCTAGAATATTTCAACCAATTATTACTTGATTTTCAAAGTTGGATAAAAATTTCAAAGTTGCATAAAAATTATTAAAAGTGTTTCTTCTAGACATTGAGGAAAATTTTATTACTGTGAGACTACAATGGAGATTTCACCTCCACATTTAATTATGTAGGTTATGCATAATGGTCCACAAAATGGAATAATTACATGTAATACTTCAAAAGATTAGAATGCAAAAGATGGAAGAAATCCCTCAAGGATTTTAATTATCTTATTTTGTTAGATTTTGATTTTAGTTTCGTAATTTACTTTTATGAGCAAAAGAAATAACAAGTTTTTCTTTTAGTTATTTCTTAGATGTATTTAAGAAAATCCTTTCTTAGAGTAAAGGGTTCAAAGTATTTGAGAAAAGGACTTGTGCACTATTGTATAGGCTTCATCTTTAGAGAATTATGATTCATTAGTGACTTTGGATCATCTATGGTTGAAAAGTTTGTGTTACTAGTATTCATACATTTAATTTTGGAATTTTTGGGAAAGAAAACAATTGTTTTTTCTTTCACCTTATTTAAATTATTCATGAGTAGATCTATATGCTTTCATGTTGTTAATCACTATATTTGTTTATGCTATTTTTTTATTGTTGATCTAGTAGATAATATTGTATGAATGTTGCAATGAACCGTCGTTCATTTAATAAATGACTATAATTTGTTTATAAATGACCACTTTTCATTCAGTGGCCAATAATGGCTAATTTATAGTATCTTATAACGCGACCAACTTTTAGTTACATTTAGCTTAGTCATTAATTGGTTGTCCAAAATTTATCATCTAGTAGTATAATTCGTCATAAATTTGATCATTAATTTATTCAATGATTTAGTCATTAATTGGCACAATTAATATCTAAATACACAACAAAATATACTACTATGTCATCACCCGATAAAACCAATTAATTACCAAAGAAATATGACCAAAATGTTGGTCATGTTATTAGACACTATAAATTAGCTACTAATAGTCATATCTATGCAAATTTTAGTCATCGTTTGAAACCAATTAATGATCAAAAAAATATGACTAAATTTGGGTCATGTTACAGGATACTGTAAATTAGCTACTAGTAGTCATATATTTGAAAATAATAGTCGTCATTTGTAATCACAAATTTATAATTTACAGTAGTCATTTATATTTTCTTGGTAGTTTTATATTCATTACATAAATGACTCACTTACTAGTTTATAGTCATTTAATTTACTTTCATTAGTAATAAATATAAACGACTAATTTAGTCGTTGTATATTCATTTTATTTTTGTTAATCTTTAATCAATATAGACTACTAATTTAATAGTTTAGATTGATTATATGTGTTCATTATTAATCAACATAAACTAATTAGTATGATTTTGTGACTAAATTAAAAAAATGCCATACAATATGCATGTTAATTTAATATGAAAACACAAAGCTACATATGTTAATGCCAATACTAAATAATATCAAGTACAACAATAAATAATTTCAACAACATAAATTATATTATATGAAATGTGAAATATTACATTATGAGTTTCCAACCTAATATTAGTTGAACTACAATTTACGCAGGAAATATTGTTTCATCACTTCAAAACATTAACATCGTGTTACCAAGGCATTGCAAGTGAATTCACCAACTCTAAATACTTGACTATCAATCTAGATCTCATGTGGTATATTGGATTTAAGAGTATCACTAGAATAATCCTCTTCTCTCTCTCTTTCTACAATCATCGCTCCAGTGTTATTGTTATCCTCTTTCTTCAATTCCTACTTCTTACCATCAATACTGAGCTCCTCTTCTGAAAATCAAAGAATATGCGATTCAAAGTATAAGGCTTATAGACAATAGAAAATGTAATAGAAAGTAAAGTAGACTATAAAGGAATTATACGACGTATATCTCAACATCAGCAATGTCAATGCCATTTTTTCCCAGAAAATCAAGAAACTCGAACAAGTTTTCTTTAGTTTGGAAATAGTGGCCACTATGTGGCCAAATGACATGTATAAACATAAAAAATAAAACATCACACAGAAAATAACACACTAGGAACTTAATATTTAACCTTCAAGAACATCTCAACATAAAGAAGTAACCATTTTCCTAGATCCATTAGTTCTCCAAGGAATACAATAAAATAAAACCCCTCAACGAATTCCTTACTAGAAATAACAATAAGTTGTTGAGATCTAATTTATATTAGAATAATTAATCAAATATATAAGGAAAACAAATTTAAAAATCTTCTTATGTAACCAAATCCACTATACAAGCCAAAAATGTTAAAATAATTTATAGTTACCCACTTGAGTGTGAAGAAGGACCAAAAACTCCAACCAAATAATGGATCCAGTTCAAGGAAGATCCATGTGATACCCCTGATACATGCAAAAAATTAATCAATCATTATGAAATCTCAATGAGTCAACGTAATAAAAATTCAGCTTCAATAAATTAAAGTGTCACATTTCCTCCTTAAATATCATGGGATAAGTAATGAAAAGGTCAACCCACATCATATCAACCCACAGTGCAAAGACACACCTCCATTCACATGAACAACTATCACATGATGGATCAATGTTCCAAGAAATAAAAACAGCTCCATAGAATACTATATGCATCGACCACTATGATGATTTGTGAGTATTTGGACCCATGACCTCACAATGGCAACTCCATAATATTAAAATGTGGATATCCAAACATCTTCATAAAAAATGATAACTAGATTGTTGAATGTCTGATTAAGTAAATCGATAAAATAGCTTGATGTAGTTAGGATGAAGTACCATATCCAGTTCATGGCTAAATAGGTTGGTGTAAATAAGATGGAGTACCAAATGCAGTTCATGGAGTAACAATTTGATGTAATTAGGACAACATACTATATTCCAAGGAATTTGAGGTTGTTTTGTTGGACGAGGTTGTAATATTACATCGAATTACACAACTTAAAACACCTTGGGTAGAGTGAAAAAACCTTCCCTCAAAATTGAATGTTGAATCTTAGAAGAAGTACAGTGAAAAACACAGATTGAGGAAGTTCAAGGTAGATGGAAACAATTGAGAGAAGTGAGGACTAGCTGCAGTAGTATTTTATTGAAAAAAGATCATTTTCAACTTTCCCAATAAGATATTGGCCAATGGCCATGGATAAAGTCCCATTCTAGTTGCAACTTAAAATAATGTAAAAAAATTCTTGACATGTAAGAAATAAATCACTATACATTGATTTCAATGTCCAATACTCATATCTGTTTACTGTGAAAAATTGCAATATACCCAACCAAAATAATCTGAGATACAAAGGGAAAATCAATATCTTTATTTACAAGGCATTAATGAACAACTCAAAACATGATTTTTGTATGATGGTTTTCTGGTAATTTAACTACAGTATTTTCAACAACAACGTTACAACAAGTGAAGCTTTCATATCAATAGATCAAGAAATACATCTCAAAATCTTATAATTTTTTGGGTCATCTTAGCTTTTACACATTGTACATGGTTGTCTAAGAGTTATTCAAGTCTATTTCTTCCACCATCCCAATCATAAGCATTGTGAGAACAATCAAATAGTAGTGACTCATCTTGGGTACTAAATGTTTTAATAAACTACTCGAAATTACCCTATTAACCTGAAATATGAAAATATAATCTCTCTACAAAATGCGTGCATGTATATCCAAAAGTGTTTTGTAGTGGTTTTCGTGGAGAATCTAATGAACAAGGATTTTTCAGTATTTTGTTTTCACTGAAATGTGTCTTCAATTTTCTAGTATGATTGTCCTATTACCATATTCTATACATTCCTAATTTCAACTTTTCACTTATGTAACTTGCAGGCTATTTGTCATCTCTCTTGTTATGAGCTTCATGTTATCATGATTATTTACTTTTCTATACGTTTACGAGTTTCTTAGTTGTGTACCTTGACATAAGACCAAATCTAAAGCGAAAATTGTAACCCAAGAGTTGATATAAAACTCTTTCAAATATTTGAAAACAATATACAAAAAACATCTACTCGAAATCAATGTAGACAAATCTAGGCAAAAAATGCAAAGGCTAACACTTCCAAACCTCTGTTGTAGGATACATGTAGGTGAGGACCATATCCTGTGCGTTTCTGTACTAAAACGTGCAGTATGGTCCAAAAAAATATTTAAGGAAATATACATGCCTCCCACCTATGAGAAACACATTTCTTAAAGCTTGAAACATATTTCTAGGCCATACCACCATCAATACAATGGATATCCAAAATGGTTTAGCTAATTCTTTGACTTGGTTTCTTGCTGGGCTTCACCAAAAATGCCGACAATTGATGGTAAAATTGAATTGTAGAAGTAAAAAATTACATTTCCTTCATATTCATTTTATATCCTTTTACTCAAACTAAAGAGAAAGCTGGAATTTCCTTTATCTTTCCTTTTCTATCTTTCTACCTAAATTTAAGTAAAATAGTAGAAAAGGAATTAAAAAATGTTAGATTTTATGTTAGGAAATTAAAATTAGCATTATTTATTTCAAAAACCATTTAAGGGTGTTTGGAAGTAGTTCCAAAATCACCATCTCTCATATGGAGAAAGTAGAATTTCATACTCTGTTAAAAATTCAGCGAACTTGAGAATTTTCAGGATTTTAAGATTGGCAGGAATGTAACATTTTCACTGCATTCTATCATGTATAAGGGTATCAAGTTTGTCATTTATTCAATATCACTGAGCCCTTTATGTACCCCAATGTTGATGGAATTGATCATGGTACTCCTTTTTCACCACCTTGGAAAAATTGTACCCTTCACTCAAGCAAAAATCATTAATTAGAAATGATGAGCTTTTTCTATCATATTTTACCGATGTTCTAGGAGGATCAAGGAAGAGGAAAATGCTTGAAAAGGAGGTAAAGCGTGATACTGATGATGAAGATACCAATATAAGTGAGGTGAAAAAATTCTTAGAATTTAAATTTTCTTGATCATTTGTTAATGATGCTTTCTCTCAAAATTTCATTTTTTGTGATATGATGTTTCCCTCGTCTCCTAAGTTATATATCCTTATTTGGTAATGTTATGTTTCCCTATTTCCAATTGTTTGAGGGGTCACATTTCCATTTGAGGAATTCATACCCATATCCCCATACCACAACTTAGTTCCAAACCAAACCCATAAAGATAAATGCAAGACATGGAAAAATACGTATTACTTTGTAGAAATGCAACATCAAACATGGATGAATTTTCACACATTCTAGGCATACCATTTATGGATATTACAACTATTATCATCTGTGTATAGAATTTTGAAACTGTGGCATTCACCATTGTTCCCTATGCCAGAATATAAACTTGATAATTCTCTTCATATTCAAAAAACAGGGAATGTCCAACCATTTTTGAGGACAAAAACATATATCATGGGAGAGAACAAGGAACAAAAGGCAGAGTAAAATGATCCACTATAATAATACTAAACACTTTCCCTTATTTTCAGGCACTGGCATACTACTAGACCCTACTGCAGTATTACAATTTTATGACCACTTAATTCCATTTTACTTGAGAATACACTTCAATTTGTGTTAATACAATTGATGCTTGTAACTGCAAACAATAAAAATAATATAAAATAAAGTTTCCAACTTCATAGTAGTTAAAAGGAAAAAAACCTATATAACACAATGACGCATTCACATCCCTTCAATATGGATTCTAACACTAACACTGTGGAGTAATATCATAGCTAACTTGAGCCACAAATGAACCTTGAAAATGAAATTTTTTTAGCAGCATTTTAATATAGATATATATAAAAGATATGGAGGGTAAAGAAATTCAATGATAATACACCACAACCAAATGTTAAATGAAATCCATTTGATACGAAACTTGAACAAACCAATCATAATACTTTTAGTTACCTCATAAAACTAGGGGGTTTGAAAAATTTTAACTTTCTTCCTACCTCTTTCTTCATATCATTCAAGTGACAAATGTACAAGATGACAATCCAAATAATAAAAATAAAGCATTCCACCATGCAATTAGCTTTAGAAATCCACTGCCAAATAGCCTAAATTTTTTAAACTAAAACATGATATAAAAACTAGTAGATTACTTTGATTTCCACCAAACTAAGGCATCATTAGCCATAAATCTTAAGCATACTCATTTTCATAATTTTTTCCCAATGTGGAAAGTTTACCCTTCCCCAATATAGGAGTACTATAATCCATATGTGAAGCTTTCAACATCGAAATTAGCATATTTTAGCTAAAAATACATGAGTAAGTAGTATCCAAATTCAACTTTCATGCCAAAGTCACCTAAGGCTTGCAACTAGCCCCAACAGTGAATGCAACCACAAGAACTAGATCATGTCATGTAGATGTTGTGTGTAATATGACTGTGATTATCTTTTCTATATGTACTAATTCTCACATTTGGGCCAATTTTAGGGTTGAACCATCATCTAGAATGGTATATGATGAGCTAGTAGATGGAAATCTACCAATGTCGAGACTTGGGTTTATGACGAAGGAGGTTCGATAAAATCACGTGCAAAAACCTCAGAGAGTTTTTCCTATAGGGAACTCATGGATGATGATAGTTAAACGATATGGACCATGGATTCCATCATCTCGACATCGGGGGAGGGATCACGATGGTGGGACTAGAGTCCTATGTTCTAGTGTACTAGTGGTGCTAGAATCCATGGGTAGAGGAGTAGGCGATCCACTATGAGTGGCCTCGTATTCACAAAGCACATGAAGGAAATCATGAAATTCGTTGAGACAAGGGCAAAAATGGGAATAGTGACCATAATGATCATACAGGGAATAAGGGTGATTTGTGCACAACATTTTGAGTTTATTGGCTAGTCTCAATAAGGTAACTTGGACCTCAGGGATCTTTGACTACGGGAATGCTTCATGAACCAAAGCTTTGAGATAAATAAGCTCAGGACAATTATTGGTGGAATGCCCAACAACCTCACACACAGTGCATAGAGGTGTTGACTTTGGAGATTTTGGAGTGGAAGGTGATTGGGGAGCCTTATCCTTAGGTTCATTTTCTTGGCTTTGTCCCCCTGTCTGGATGCTTTCATAACAAGAGTGGGTTCCTGTTGAGGTTGCGGTGGAATTGGAGCAGTGACAAGGGTTGTAGGGACTAGCTGAAACGGGGTCAAAGCATGATATGGTTTGAGTTGACAAGGTGGAGTGTTTGCTGGGGGATCAATGTACCAGACTAGGATCCTAAAATTCATATTAGGGAGAATAAATGAAGCCATGAAAGGGACAAAAATATTCCATGAGGAGGAAACAAGAAAGGTATCTATCCTGTAGGGTAATGTCCTGATGGAACAACTCCTAGATGGTTGAGACTTGGATGAATAGCTCCTGGTGGGAACAAAGGAGAGGCACCCACAAAGGGAGGAGGTCTTGGCGGGGGTGGATCTAGATGGCTCGGCTTAGATGGTAGCAACATGGTGCTGAGGAGCTAGTTGTTGTTCAGATGTGCCAGAATTCATGTGAGGAGCCCGTGACGCTTGTAACATGCAAACACTCAAAGAGCTAGGCTGAGAGATAGGAGGGGGAGGACCAGGAAAAGCACCTAATAATGAGGAATCATTGTAGACTCTGGGTGAAACATTGGGAAGAGGGGTATAATATTGCTTGTCAGACATTGACGAGATAATGGACTTACAAGAGGTCAAGGGTGATGACACATAGTATGTCAATCGCAGATGTGATGATTGACATGGTATAAGTGTAACTACAACCGAAGATAATGTTGTAATCTAGAGGGGCATCAATAAACTCGATGTCTACATGAAGAGTCTTTCCCACAAGATTCACTGGACAATTGTGATACATGTCAAGAGGTTGGGAGGAGTGACCATCTCAAGCACGCAAAGTGATGGTGGATGGGGACAATTCAAGTGACTTGAGTTTCTTCCAAATGGCAGGGGACATTACACAAGTTGATGCACCTTCATCAATAATGTGTTGGGAGATTATGGCATTACAAACTCGGAATGGTATCTGGAAAGCAATGGATGGAGATAATGGAGGATGTTCTGACGTATCAACAGGGAAGACAATCAAATGATCGTCTGAAGGATCTACTGCACCCAAAGTAATTAGTAGAGCTTTCCTTTGAGATAGGCATGATTGGACGACTTCCAACATCAACATGGAAGCAGGGGATTGCACCAAGTCATCTACTATACTCTATGTATGGGCACCTCGGCTATAAGTTGTGTTACGATGTAATGGTCCCTTGAGGATCTTGGTAATTAACTCAACTTTAGGTTGAGGGATCTATAACGAACCATTTGGTGTCGTAAGAGGCTCAATAGCTTCTTTGGTCTTGGAATCAGTGGTAGACGAAGTCGATGGCTTGTCATATTGATGTGATCGAATTTGCAAGTTGACATCACAGGCATTGACCTGGTAATAATTCATCATGAGGATTTGGTAGTCACTAGGACTAGAAGGTCAAGCAGGATGGGCTGCTTGACCTTCATAAGGTTAGGCAACAACAAATCCTTGCTGAGGGAAAGGATTTGTGAGCACGGTCAGTTGAGATGGCACAAGATTCTGAGGTGGTTGTTCCATGGGTGATTTACCTCTAGAAGCTTCTTAGGCTTCCCACATTTGGCACATCTGGGGTAAGAGGGGACACTCATGAGTATAATGGCCATGTACACCACAGCATGCACAAGGCTTGTTCATGTGAATAGCCTTGATCTTCTTGGGTTGGTCATCCTATTTCTGGTTGTTGGCGTTAGGTTGGTTCCCCGGGGGTTCATTAGGTTGATTACTTTGGTTACCTTGGTTACCCTTGTTACCATTCCCCTTATTATTTTTCATCAAATTTTTGGGATTGGTCACACTTTATTGTACAAACATTTGACCCTGAGGGGGTGGTAGCTATTGGGGCTGAGGATGCATGGGAGGTTTTGGTGCTAATGCCAGCTGGAGCACTTGGCAATGCATAGGTATAAGATGGTGAAGGGGCAACAGTTTGGTAGACTGGTTTATCACTAGCTGGCTCTAACATCTGATGATGTGGTTGGGTAAATGTGTAAGAGGTGCTTTGTCCAGAATACACGTTGTTGGCAAGAGAGGCATATGTGTTGGAGGAATTGGTGTCCCCTTGTGGATATCCATAAATGCTACCATGCTGCTGGAAAGTGGTGCAGCAAAAACAAAAAATTGGGGGGGAAATCACTGCAAAAAGATAGGGATATGGGTGTGAAACCTAGGGTAAATAATGGGACCCTAAGGAAAATGACCAAAAAAGTTTAAGATGAAAATTTGGATGGAAACAAACTATCTTTGAAGATTTGAAATAGAAAGGTACAGATCTAGAAAATATGGCTGAAAGCGCTGCAAAAATTTAGACTTCTTAATGAGCTAAAGTCCTTCTATAAAGGTCGAAGTGTACTAGAAGCCCTAAGGGGTTAAATTCAGCTTCTATGAGCGAAACATAGTAGATCAAGGCCTAAGCGGGCTAAGATAGTGGTCAACCAACCCAATAGACAACTGTCGGCAAAACCTAGAAACAGATCAGAAAAAATCCCAGAAACCCTAAAATCGCAAGTATTTACCTGTTTAGGGGGATACTAGACTTTTTGGGCTAGAAAGTGCATTGTACACCTCCAAAACAAACTTTTCGGGAAGAAAAGTACAATTTTTTCTCCTTCATTCTCGGTCAGCAAGTCTCGGAAAAAATTTTCATCTCTCTCATGGCTGGTTCTTGTAACTTGCAGAAATGACCAGAAAGTTTATGGAAGTTAGAAATTTGACAAATATAGGGTTAGAAAGCTAGTAAAAAACATTAAGGGACTGAAAAGGAAAAACCCTAAGTTGAAAACGAAAGGTCACCCAAGTTTCTAAATTAGAATTAAAACGCATCAGAGTCATCAATTTTTGGTGACAATCAGAAAATCTCCAGTGGAGTCACCAATTTCTTATGCTGTATTCTTCTCGAATGTGTACAAAAAAAAAACCACTTGAGGCTGTGGATGACAAATAATCCTAACAATAAAAATGGTTGTTAAACAGTGTGGATCTGCAGCAAATGATTGAAACAAAACCTGCTAAATCCCTTATCTACGCAACAGAACTAGTTAAAAATTAAAATGGAATAGTAAAATAAGCACAAGTAACTCCAATAATCCAATGGAAGCTGGATATATAAATAATATATTTTATTAAATGATGCCTCTAAAGGGAACACATAATGTTACAATTCCCCCTCTATGGGATGGGTTTTTGGCTATCCTCAAATGTCATCAGCTTTTGTTAAGTCTCTCTCCTCTATAATGTGTAAAACCCAACAAACAAAATGTTTGAGCTCAATGAGAAATCAAATGAAATATAAGATGCTGTGTGATAATGATAATAATCAGAGCTACAAAATTGAGTGCAACAATGAGAATAATAAAAAATGAAGAACGAATGTAAAACCCTTCTATTTATAACAAAATATTAGTTATCCTAGAATAATGAGCAATAATAAAATATTATTAACCCCATTTTAGAATTAACCATTTGGAATATTTTATTATATTTGGTTAGACGAAAAAAATATTTAGACTTTTATTTATAAATAATAAATAAATAAATGATTTTTTTATTATCTCAAGAAATATGGTTAAGGAAAATAAACAAATAATGATTTATTTAATTATTCCTAAGGTATTTAGTCAAAATTTGACAAGGAATAATAACTAATTAGTGATTGATTAATTATTCCTAGAGAAAAATAAGATAATTGATGATTTATCTATTTATTTCTCATAACTGGGTCAAATGTGACAAGGAATATTAATTAAACAATGGTTTAATTAATTATTCCTAGAAGATAATTAAATAAATAGTGATTTATTTAATTATTCTTCATGGGTTTAATTATATATTACTTAATAAATGCGGTTTATTAGGTAATTTCTCACAATCAAAGCAATTTTATTACAGTAAAATTGGCCCTACATGGTGTACTTCAATCCATCTAGTAAATTAAGGCTAGATGATCATTTTGTTATGATAACAGAGGGGCATGTTATGTCCCTATAATACTAGTGTAACTCCTTTGTTGTTATTGTTAGTGTAGCCCCATCATTGTTATTGTTGTGCCCATGTAGGCCCTATATTGTTATTATTGGCCCCATAGAAGCCCACTATTATTATCGTTGTGCCCTTACATTATTATTGTTATGTAGGATATCATTATATTATGGCCCTTTAGACTCCTATATATACCATTGAGGACTTGTCATTTGTATCATCCAATAATTTTTCATTTATGTGATGTAAAGGGAGTTGCCCCCTCGCACAGGTTAGTTTTCAAGTTCTTGATCTATCTTTTCTTATTTTTTGTGATTTGATTGCATAAGAGAGCATTTGATGGTGATCATGAAATTAGACTTAAGACACCTAGTGTAGAGAGTTGGAAACGCTACCATATGCGATAAATAGAAACATAAATGAGATTCTTGTCGTTTGACGAAGAATGAAATATGGATATCATGCTTGTGATTTACGAGTTGAATGGAACAAAAAAAATTGATATATGATTAGGTGGAAAGGGCATGTTATTAGCATATTAGTGTATGTCAATATTAAGCAAATATTTACTTGTGAATCTCTGATATTGGTAAGAAAATTTGGGGTTTTTCATTATAAGGGCTAAAATGAATAAAAATGCATTTTTGGGGGTTTTTATTCACAATTTTTTAAATTTGAATAAAATATTTACACATATGGGGAAATTACACTAAAAATTTAAAATGAAAGTGGTCCTTATTATTTTTTTCATATTACATTAATGAGGAGTTTTTTCCACGCCTTAATAGGTCTAACCCTAAAAAATAAGATAAAATAATAATAAATATTAAATAGCAATATTGAAACCAATTAAAATAATAGTGGCAAAAACATGTCAAGGGTAGTATTAATTAATTAATTAGGGATGAGAAAAATTCAAAAGTGAGAAATGGGAAAAAATATTTCTTAAAAGGAGATATCATAAAAATGGTGAGAAGATCAAATTTTTAATGGAACCGAATAATAAAATGGTTCGAGAGATAATCCAAATGAGATAAGTTAAAGAGAAAAGTGGTGACAAAAACAAGAGACAAAGAGTTGTGGGGGACTAGGGTGGGGTGTGGGGTAAGTTAAATAAACTCATTGAAGTAAGGTCCATGTAATTAATGATTACTCTAAATCCCAAAATAAGAAAGCCTTTCATTCAACTCGCTATCTGAACTCTAAAAGTATCGAATCCTCCCACCTCACATAATGTTTTCTTTTCAACATTTCAAAGAAACCTCAAATCATATCTCCAAACTTTTGGATAAAAAGAGTATAAAGATTCTTTTTCTGAATCGTACAAAACTTTGAGTCATTTTTTTAACTATGCCAAGGATAAATTTGATTTGATCCTAGACCCTATAGCTTCCATATTCCTTAATAATTTTGCTGAATCATACATATGTCAAACTAGAGGATATTTTAAAGGTCACTCAAGGAACATATAGTTGACATTCTGTACAACTCCATGATGAAATATTCTATTACTACGCAGTAATTTAAATACAAACATCTTATATGCTTTGATCAAACTAAAATCCTTTTCTTTTTCCCCTTCTACAAATTTTGCATGATTTGATAATCCCTTGAAATTGAGAAATGCCCAGATAACTGAAACATGGAAAATTGGTACAAGATCAATCAATATTAAAAAACATCCTACTAGGACACTTCCCCTTTTCCTCCTCTTATCTCACTCGTAACCCTTCGCCACTTCTTTGGTTCGAGCTTCTCTTCTCACATTTAGTTTCCCTTTATTGTTTCTCTCTCTTCCCCATTTATTTCTTCTTTATCCCCTTCCTTGGGCCCTTTTTACTATCATTTCCTACCCCCAACTCTTTTTCTCCTTTATTTTTCATTCCCTTTTCGGTCAATTTCTCTCCTTTGGATTATCTGATCTTGAACCCCTTTATTGTTTCTAAACCTCATTAATATTATCTCCTGAGCATTTTTATACTCTCTTTTAATCCATAATTTCCCCATTTCTCTCTTTTGAATTATTTTTGATGCCTGTTTAATTAATTAGTTTTAATATTTTCCTCTAATAATTATTATTATTATTTTAGCTTATTTTTCTAGGTTGGACCTCCCCTCGCCTAATTATAAATAATAGAATTTATATTCAATATTACACATTTTAAAGAGAAGAATAGAAATTTTTGTGGTTTATCTCCCTCTTATTTATTTACCTCTTTTCTCACTCTTCTAACATTATGCTACATAAATCTTTGATGATGGGTGTAGTGTCCACCCAAATGGCTATTACATGTTAAGCAGGTTGATAATTGGTGTAGATCAAAGAAAATGTTTAAGAGCCTTGGATGCCTTCTGGTGTGACTCAGACTAGGAAAAAAATTCTTTTTCTCCCCTTTTGGTCACTTAACTTAAGGGCCAAGTGATATGAGATAATCCCAACATGATGGTAACTTAGTAGAAATTAGCAAGGCCCAAGAAGCTATGTAGATTCATTAGAGTCCTTAGGGCTAGAAAATCCTAAATGACTTGGATCTTGGTTGGGTCTACATGCACCCCATTCTCATCCGCAATGTATTCCAAATATTGAATTCTTAGGATGCCAAACTAGAATTTCTACCGATCGGCATACAACTTGTATTGCATTGGGGTTCTTAGTACATAGTAGATGTGATGCAAGTGATCTTCCTTGATTCTACTAAATATGAGGATGTCATCCAAATATTCAATGATAAACAATTTTGTGAGTGGCCATAAGATATAAGCCATCATCCTCATGAATGTCTATGAAACATTAGTCAAGGAAAAGGAAATGACCAACCACTCATAAAGGCTTTCTTTAAGTTCTAATATTGTCTTCCATATGTTAATTTATTCAATTGGAAGCTCGTGGTAGCATGGATTCAAATCAATATTACTAAAGAACT
The DNA here is from genome assembly GCA_031772625.1 of Pinus tabuliformis. Classification (NCBI taxonomy): domain Eukaryota; kingdom Viridiplantae; phylum Streptophyta; class Pinopsida; order Pinales; family Pinaceae; genus Pinus; species Pinus tabuliformis. Next base: position 620,152,921 of record CM062817.1, read on the forward strand.
TGCCTCCCTTAAGCTATTCAAGAAGATCATCAATCCTAAGGATTGGTTATCTATTCTTGACAATGAATTTTTTTAGGGACATATGTCCCATTCATCTTTTGTACCAACATAATTAGACTCTTACAAGGCGAGGAGCTTGGTCAAATGTGGTTGTTTTGGATGAGCACATGGATATGACATTTATTTCATTATTCTCCAATAGAGATAATATATATATTGGGCCATGAAGTAAAGGAGCACTAGGTATCAAGTCAATTGATTGTTTGACATAGTAGTGGAGACACAACCCCATAAGTGGTGCCAAGATATTTTTTTATGTATCTACAATGTTATCCAATTTATTTTGTTGTGTACAAAGGCCTCATGTTAAGGTTATGGTGGTCATAATTACCTCTATTCATCCTCTAACTAAATGATGAAGAGGACAAATTTTCCTATCTAAAAGTTTACCTTTTTTGGCATTATTTGGTTAATATCAATGAAACTAGAGTAGTTGGAACTACCTTCGGTACCCTGTAGAGATGATGTCTATGAGGAAAAATGAGAATATATGGAAGAGACTCATAAACAACATGACGTTTTGATATATAAGGTTATCCTAAGGGAACATCACAAACTTATAGAGAGGCAACATCACATAACACCTCATCTTTGAATAAAATGATGTCCTAAGACAAGAAACGTTACTGGCTAACAAAAAATTCTTCTCCATGGATCAACCAACCATGTTGTATGGTTGGGTGTCTGGATCTATTGGAAAATTCGACCTCTTGATGACCCTAAAAAATACCAATTTCTTCTAGCTCTTGTTGTCAACAATGCAATATAGTGAGGTGCTGGGATGGGGTCCCCTGGGTCAGTTTTCGGGTTAAATAACCCAAGTTTTGATGTAATTTTTTAAAGTAATGTAAAGTCTCCATGATTTGTGGATGCGAAGCACGCAGATTATTAGGAGTCAAATGAGTTTTAGCCCCTTGTTTGTGTAAAATTTGAGTCAGTTTTTAGATCCACCCATGGTATGCAGACCATGGGATTGTATGAAAAAGGCTATAATAGGAGCGTCATAGAGAATCTAAGGAAAACGTAATGTAATGGATGTAATGGGTCAATAGAAGAGGAATGATAACATAGAGAAGTGGTTTAGTTAGGAGAAGAAAGGCTCTGCAAGTGAGTGCATAGAGGCCTAGGTAGAGTCCACAACTAAGTGTGTGGACCCCCGCAGCTGAGTGCGCAGGGTAGTTTTGAGTCTATAAAGCTAAACAGGAGATCAATAAAGAAAGTTACTGAAGAATTCCTGTGCATATATGTTTATCTCTATTTACTTTTGTTTATGATATATGTTGTTGATGAATAATGTGTTTATGGAATATTGATCTAATGATCCACGATTCTTATGAATAAGTCTTAATAGATGTACACAATGCATGTTAAGTACTTTTGCGAAGACTGTGATGAATTATGTTATGTTCACTAAATAACTTAAGAAGATCTACGTGAACACTAATTAAGGGTTGTTCTCCAATGCACGACTATTAAGGGTCTGCAAAGGCTGATCGTAGACCTTCACGAAGATCTAGAGACTATATTAGTAGAGTTGTAGTACCTGTGGAGTACTGAAGAAGGTATGTTTTTATTGACTATTTTGTCATCTTTTCTTTAGAACTCGTAATATCCTTGCATCGTGAACTAGGTAGATAATGGTAAATCATGACAAATCTATAATATTTATATGCAACATGAAAACGCTAATAATTGCCATTTCTTATGCAGGAAAAGGGAAATACTAAAGATTGTCGTTCCAAAGAAAAAGACAGGGCCAAGCTAACCGTTGTCCCTTTGGCGGGGAACCATATGCAAACATGATGATCTAAATTAAAACATCTCAGCCAAGGAAAGGAAAAGGAGATATTGACTCGGCGCAAGAAAACTACCAGATAACTGAGGATTAACAGCTTGGCGGATCCATCAGGATCCTTTGATCCTGAGGTATCGTTGCTTTAACTATTTTCTCATCCTTGATATCTCCGCTTCAGCTGTTATAAGGAGGGGCAGCGCTGCTAGCCCGGAGGGAGGCTGTTAATTTTTATGTAACTTTGCTCTGTATTTGAAACTTTAATCATCGACTCTCATTGAGAAGTGATCCACTGTAGCTCTGTTTTAATGCTTTAATACAAATCTAGTTGTTGTTCCATCTTTGATTCTGGAATAATTTCAAGCGGTGTGTCCCTGGAGGCTAAGGGCCCAGTCTTGGTGGAACACTTGCTCCTGTATCATTATCTTTAGTTCGTGTGTGGTTTTCATTATCAGCTCTGATCGGTAATCTGGTGTGTTTTGTTATTTTATATCACAGCTATGTTATATTTACAATATTGTTCTCTACAACAGGAAAGTCGTATTGTTCATTCTGACCCTATAATGTATTGTTGTTCCTTTAAGTCATTAATGTAACATTACTGTTCTTTACAGAATGCTATTGTTGTTCAATTGCAGAGTAACCGAGCTGTAATATTCTTAAGTTGGTATTACTTTATTCGTCTATGGTTTATACTTCATTACGATTGTTTTTCAATTGGCGTTGTTGTTCCATTATGAATTACGATCGTTATCCGTCTAACTGAGATCAATATTTGTGGTATCAGACGCAGATTATTGTTTCTCTTAATATCTCTGTGTGATGTGTGTGTTATTTATTTTGGTACTACGTATTCACAATTGGCTCTAAGCGTTGTTCTATATTTCATTGGTAATTGGTTGTCGTTCCATTTCTATTTGCTGTCTGATTTATCCTTTAAGTAAAGATTGCTATCTGATTTCTGTAAGATACGATTGTTGCACTTGTTCCTGTAGATTAAGGTGTTGTTGTTCATCAGACTTAGTTGTTGTTCCATTTCCTGTTATCTGCATTATTGTTGCTTTGGTGTGCAGAACGATCTGAAACTGTAGTGGGTGTTGGAATTTGTTGTCTAGTCCCTAGATTGATGATCTCTTCCTTGATTACCTTTAGTTACATCAGTTTCCAAAGGGATGAGTTATTGTTACTGGACCCTTGACTGATAAATTGCTTAGTTTTCCAAGTGCATGATTTAGTTTTTAAAGTATTTTGCTGTGAGTAGATCTTGTTTCAAGCATCTATTTACTCTTGTATTTTCTTGAGCTATACTAATAGTATTACTCTGACAAATGACAGCCTCAAATTGAGTACACTCTTTGAGATAACAAATTGTTCCTGGATTGACAAGTTAATGTGAGGTAATTAGAGGTGAAAAAGACCCTTTTTATAGCTCGACGGTACTGAGCCCTAAGGGCTTATCGGTCTACACGAAGGAAAATCTGAGATGCCAAAAGACATCACACTCATCTCTGGATGTAGAAACTTGGTTCATGCATCTGCCCATACTGCTTCAGGTGAGACTGTAGCTTGTGCTACATGGGTTGTTGCTGAAAGGGCCAGTAGTGTAGGGATTTTTTGGTCGGTGCAACTAACTCTGAACCTGGGTCAGGACCCCCTAAGCCAACATATGGTTCCATTGTTGGGACTGGGATCTGCTTGAAGGAGATGTGTGATGTCGTATCACTGGAACCTAACCAAGAAAGAGATTGAAAAGTGGCTGGATAGAAAAATTCACAAATTCGCAACGCAAGAAAATAATAATTCGTGCCTGTCAAAGGAGTAGTCTTGGATAGATATTTGTATACAGAGATAGACAAAATTTTCTTCTGCACCTTCCCGATCAAATTGTATGAGTGACTAGCTAAATTGACAACCAACCAAGGAAGGTGGAATGTTGATAATCTGATAGTGTTCATCCAAATGGATCCAAGAACACTCTCTAAGTCTTGAAATCTCTTAAAATCATGCCAAAGATCAAAATAATTGTGTATGAAGAACCCTTAGAATGGCAGGATAAACACTATCAGGAGGCCAACAAACATGAAAATAGTGAAAAACAGAGTATTAGAGGTCTGAACAAGTGAATGTACAGTAGCTGTTAGATATGGTCGATCAACGGTCCAGATCTGATCGACGAATCACAATCGGCAATGGCAATCATTGGATATCGGCACAGACTATATAACACTTGCGACGGTGATCGGGGAAGTCGACTAGGACTGTTGATCAAGTGCGCAAAAAGATGGCCCATGTTGCATCGCAGGATCGCTATCAGAGATTACAAGAACGCTTACAACTGCCCGGGGTTATCGTGATGTGCGATTACGATCAATCACATCACGATATAGTAATCAGGGCTACACAGAGGAGCATGCATGTACACATACACATCTGCAATCTGATGAACTGAAGCAGAAAAGGCATTTTTAATGTATTTTGCATATTTCATTTATTAAACAAAATACACGCGGTGAAGCATCGATGCGATAACCCAGACCCAAAAGGGTTCCTTAAAGCTATTGTATATTATTTCATATCCGTCATAAGCCATTTCTTACGTTATTTTCACGATTTTAACGTATTTCAAAAATACAAAGGGGAACCTTGGAGCAAGGCCGAAGCGACTTGCGATAGCAATTGAGGATGGACCCGATAGAGGAATAGACCATATTTAAGAATTTTGAAGTCCGAAATGAACTGTGTTTGACATAATTTCATAGTCATGAATGCATTTTCCTGTGTTAGCAGAAAACGACTGCGTTTGGGATTCTGAAGGATTTCAAGGGCCCAAGGCACTCTTATGTTGCAGAATAGGTGGCCACCTCCCCTTTAGGCATTGAGCAATGATTGTGTAATGCTAGAAGAGGGATTTGAGTGGACAGAGGCCAGGAGGTAGAAAGCCAAGAAGGAGAAATGAACAAGCAACCCATATTGGCTTTAAAGCCACAGACAGAGAGCAAACATGGGGTGTAGTAGAGCAGGCAGTGCTGAGCCAAAGCTAATACAGAGATAGAGAGTGATTAAGATAGTCTATGTACTCAAACAAGGCTTGAGACATTCAAGCAAACTCTTACTATTATATCTATTGTGTATTGAGTCTCAAATTGAGCTCATACTGTTGTAAAAAAAACTCTTCTTGAAGACATAATAGAGAGGCCGCCACTGAAGGCTGGACTAGGAGATGTAGCCAAGGAGTATTCGGTGAACTCCTTATTAAACTTGTTGTGTTTTTATGTGTTTGTCTATTATAGTTTTTTACTACTTCATTTTTTGTGCATTTCGTAATCTTATCGATCCATTGCATAAAATAACATAGATAAATCCATGCACATGAGTCTGTAATACCTTATTAATTATCTTAGATCTCATTATCAGGTCAAGTGGTATCAGAGCTTTAGGTTTACTAAGGTTAGACAAAGCTTGTGCTGGATTGGTGAATGATAACTAGGTCAAAGCTTAGATTAGGAGAAGGAGAACTGGTTGAAGCTAACCCAGAAATTGGTATAGTCTATCCTAGGAGGAAAATGGCAGAAGAAAATCCCTTGGAATCAGACTTTCAGTTCATGGACAGTTTGATGACCATGAGAGCCATGGTAAAAGAAATGTATCGAGAATTCAAGAAAGGTCGAAGTGAATATTCTTTAACCTCCAAACAAGACAAAGGAACAGAAGAATCTCTTCTAGATGGTCATTCTGAAGGCAAAGGGAAAGGAAAAGAGGCTCCTCTATCCACACCTCCTGATAGCCCTGAAAATAAAAAGAAGAAAACATCTTTGATTAACTTAGATGTTAAATTTGATTTGCTAATGTATCATGGAGAATTAAATGCAAAGAAGCTAGATAATAGGATTAGACAGATTGATGTGTATTGCAGGGTGCGGTGCATTGATTCAGACAGGAGTAAAATTTAGCTGGCCAACCTATGCCTTGGAGGAATTTCCTTGGTATGGTCCGAAGGCAAGACACAAGCTGACTTGAAGAAGTATGGTAAAATTCTTTCTGTGTGGAGTGAATTTGTTTCTGCAATTAAAAAACAATTATATCCACTAGCTTATATGCAGCAAGCTATGATGAGTTGGAAAACTCTTCACCAATTAAAAGGGCAAAGTGTACAAAGGTACACCCAAGAATTTAGAAAAAGAGCTTTGATTCTAGGCATTTCCCTAGACTCACCTGAAACTTTTCTAAAGTATATAGGTGGTCTGCATAGTTATTTGAGGCACACCATTCTCATGTTTAACCCTACTAGCATAGATGAGATATCTGTTCGGGCTACCCATCTAGAGGCTAGAGGCAAGAATGTGAACCTAGAAACTGGGGGAGCATCAAAACCCACTGCAAGCAAGAACAAGGAAAAGAGGAAGAAGAAATGGAAAGAGAGGAAGGTAAATGCTGTAAAAAAGGCCAAACCGTCATGCACTCACTGCAAGAAGGATTGACATGATGATAAAAATTGTTGTTCTTTGTATCTGGAGCTGAAACCCAAGAAGTTCGATGGCAAGAAGAAGAAGAAGATTGCTGCTATACAGAAAGATTTGGGGTCAGACTCAGGTGATGAAACAACAATCGCAGCCATAGGTGTAAAAGGTAAAAATTCTGAAGAATCTACTAGTAATTCTACACAAACTATAGATAGTGAAGAAAATGAGAGGAAAAGACATGAGCTTTTTCATATTAGAGTTATTTACAAGCATCAAAAGATTGATACTTTCTTTGATAGTGGCTCACAAGTAAACTTAATTTCTGAAGCAATTGTAAAGAAATTGGGACTACTAACCACACCTCACAAGAAGCCATATCCATTAGGTTGGGTATGTGATAAAGCAAAGCTACAAGTGAGTAGAAAATGTAGACTTAGGTTTTCTTTTGGGTTAGCATTTCTAGATGAGGTTGAGTTAGATATAGTTCCCTTGGGTATATGTGGAATTGTTTTAGGATGTCCTTACTTGTATGATAGAAAAGCCATTTTCTATAGAGCTGAAAATAAGTATCAACTCGTTAAAGATGGAATTGAATATATTGTAAGAGCTCATAAACTCAAGAATAATTATACTCTCATAAAGTCAGGGTAGATGAAAATAATTGTAAATTTGTGCAAGCAATTTTTACTGATGGTTGTAAAGGAAAAGAAACCCGATAAAACCAATGTATTTGAAGGTTGTGATGCTAAATAGCAAGCTGATTTAGAAAAAGTTGTTTCAGAATATGATACCCTATTTCAAGAACCTAAAGGTCTACCACCCAAAATGGAAATTGTACATGATATTAATTTGCAGCAAGATGCTCCATTGCCTAACATCGGAATTAATATGTTATCCGCTTTAGAGAATGCAAAGATCAAGAAGCAGGTACAGGAGCTGCTTGAGAAAGGGCTCATAAGACCAAGCACATCACCATGCGGATCTCCAATCGTGTTGGTAAGGAAGAAAGATGGTTCGTGGAGGATGTGCATTGATTATCGAGAACTAAATAAAATAACAATCAAGAATTGTTATCCCCTTCCTCGCATTGATGATCTATTGGATTAGTTGAAAGAAGTTGTCTACTTTTCCAAGTTGGACTTGCGTAGTGGTTACCATCAGGTCAGAGTAGCAGAGCAAGATGCATGGAAGACTGCTTTTAAAACAAAGCAAGGGTTGTATAAATGGCTAGTTATGCCTTTTGGCTTGACTAATGCTCCTGCCACTTTCATGAGAGTTATGAATGATGTACTCAGGCATTTTGTTGATGATTTTGTAATTGTATATCTAGATGACATTCTTGTTTTCAGTAAAACATGGGAATAACATTTGAAGCATGTAAAATAGACTCTAGATGTTTTGAAAAAGGAAAATCTCTATGTTAAATTATCAAAATGTGAATTTGGCAAAACATCTTTGAATTATTTGGGTCATATTGTAGGGGGTGGTGAATTGAAGATAGATCCCTCTAAGGTTGCAGTCATTCTAAACTGGCCTAAACCCAAGTTTGCTACAGAAGTTAGAAGCTTCCTAGGAGCATCACAATATTGGAGAAAGTTTATTGCTAACTTTTCCTTAATTGCAGCTCCCTTACATGCTTTAACAGGATTGGACAAGGTGTTTCGGTGGGGAGGCAAACAACAGAAAGCCTTCGACACCTTGAAAGAAAAAATTAGTACAGCACCAGTACTAGCATTGCCAAATCTTCAATGACCATTTGAGATCGAAACAGATGCTAGTGACTATGCCATGGCAGAAGTGTTGATGCAACATGGTAAACCCATATGCTACCCTTGTGAGACTTTTAATTCTATAGTAGTTAATTATCCTACATATGATAAAGAATTGTATGCATTAGTCCAGAGTGTGAAAAAGTGGAAACATTACTTAATGGGAAAAGAATCAATTATACATATTGATCATCAGCCACTTCAGTATTTGCACTCACAAACTAAATTGCAACAATCAAGACATTACAGGTGGATGGGTTTCCTACAACAGTTTCATTTAGTCATCAGATATAAAAAGGGCATACACAATAAAGTTGTAGATATGTTGTCCAAACCAATTATAAATGTATCTACTATACTTAAGCATAACTTAGTAATGCATGAAAGCTACATTGAACAGTATGCTCAAGATATAGACTTTAAAGATGTATATGCAGCTTTAAGTAATGGAAAAAAGGTAGAACAATTGGATTACTATGTTAGAGATCAACACTTGTATCATTTGGGAAAGCTATGCATTCCAAAAACTGAAAGAGTCAACATAATTAGGGAAGCACATACTTCTCTGATATCAGGCCACTTTGGTGTAAGTAAAACAATTACACAACTGCAAAGATACTGCTATTGGCCAAAAATGCATGAAACAGTTTCTAGATATGTAAGAGGGTGTACCATGTGTGCTAAAAGCAAGCCCGGCAATAGAAAACTAGGCTTGTACACTCCACTTCCAGTCCCCTCTCATCCTTGGGGAAGTGTTTCCATGGACTTTGTTGGGGGATTGCCAAAATATAGAAAGAGGCATGACTATTTATATGTTATTGTGGATAGGTTCAACAAAATGTGTATTTTAATACCTTGCAACAAGCAGATTACAACTGAGCAAACAACGAAGTTGTTCTTTCAACATGTCTGGGTGCATTTTGGGTTACCCACTTCCATAGTATCCAATTGAGATTTCCGATTTGTTGGGAAGTTTTGGTAAAGTCTGTGGGAATTAATGGACACCAGACTGAAAAAGGGCACAACCTTTCATCCACGAATAGATGGCCAAACAGAGGTAGTCAGCAAGACAGTGATCCAGTTGCTCAGGGGCTATTGCAGCAAGCACCCCAATCTTTGGGATGAACATTTATGTTATGTGCAACATGCTTACAACCATGCTAAACATTCTTCTACATAGACATCTCCTTTTGAGACCTGTTTTGGTTTTATAAAAAGGTTTCCCCTGGATTTTGTCTTTGAAGAATACATAGCAATTGTTGGACACGATGATGTGGATAAAGCAACTAGGTTCATTGAACAAATCCAAGAAATTCACCAGGCAATGAAGGAACAACTGGAAAAGAGCCCAGCCAAGTATAAGGCAAGGCATGATAAACATCAGGTGGAGCACAGCTTCCAAGTTGGTGATCAAGTCTAGCTGTATATCAGCAAGGATAGAATGCAAGGTGAAGGAAAGAAGCTGAAGCTAATAAGGTATGTGCCTTTTAAGGTACTTTAGAAAATCTATGAGAACGCTTTCTTCCTTGATCTGCCAGCATACATGCACATTTGTTTAGTGGTAAATTCATAAAACTTAAGACTGTTTGAACTTTCATTAATTGAAGATCCCGAAGAGCAAAGTCAATTGCCTTCCATTGATGTTCTGTTGCCTTAATATCTCAATGAGCTGCAGGAAGATATAGTTTTGGATAGGAAGGTGAGAACCACGCTCAGAGGGGATTTTGAGTACCTTAGGGTTGGGCTCAAAGGTTCAAAACATAACAGTGCAAAATGGGTAGAGATTGGGCAAGTGAGGTAGTTGTATCCTCACTTGAGTGATGCTTGAAAACCAACTTTTGGTTGTCAAAAATCCTTTTTAGTGGGAAAGTGTGATCCAAATGGATCCAAGAACACTCTCTAAGTCTTGAAATCTCTTAAAATCATGCCAAAGATCAAAATAATCATGTATGGGGAACCATTAGAATGGTGGGAAAAGCACTATTGGGAGGCCAAAAACATGTGAAAATAGTGAAAAACAAAGTATCAGAGGTCTGAACAAGTAAATGCATAGTAGCCATTAGATCTAGCTAATCAACGGTTTAGATCTGATAGGCGAATCACAATCAGCAGTGGAAATTAGTGGATATCAACACAGACTATATAACACTTGTGATGACGACCGGCAGAGTCAACTAGGACCATCGATCAAGAAGCAAATCGACAACCCATGTTGCATCGCAAGATCGCTATCAGAGATTATAAGAGTGCTTACAACGGCCCGGGGTTATTGTGATGTGCGATTGCGATCAATCGCATTGCGATATCATAATTGGGGCTACACAGAGGAGCGGGCATGTACACATACACATCTGTGATCCGATGAACTGGACCCGACGGTTATATAAATATTATTTCATAAGATTTGAGTTCCGCAGAACAAGCATTTTTAATGTACTTTGCGTATTCCATTTATTAAACGAAATACAAGGGGTGAAGCATCGATGCAATAAGTTGGACCCGAAAGGGTTCCTTAAAGCTATTGTATATTATTTCAAATCCGCTGTAAGCCATTTCTTCATTATTTTCATGATTTTAACATATTTCAAAAATACAAAGGGGAACCTTGGAGCAAGGCTGAAGCGACTTGCGATAGTGATTGAGGACAGACCCGATAGAGGAATAGACCATATCTAAGGACTTTTGAAGTCCGAAATGAACTGTTTTCGGCAGAATTTCACAGTCGTGAATGCATTTTCATGTGTTAGCAGAAAACGACCACGTTCGGGATTCCAAAGGATTTCAGGGGCCCGAGGCACTGTTACATTGCAAAATAGGTGGCCACCTCCCCTTTAGGCATTGTGCAATGATTGTGTAACACTAGAAGAGGGATTCAAGCAAACAGAGGCTGGGAGGCAGAAAGCCAAGAAGAGAAAATGAACAGGCAGCCCAGATTGGCTTTAAGGCCATAGGTAGAGAGCAAACATGGGGGACAGTAGAGCAGGCAGTGCCGAGACAGAGCTAATATAGAGACAAAGAGTGATTAAGAGAGTCTGTGTACTCAAAGAAGGCTTGAGAGGTTCAAGAAAACTCTTACTGTTATACCTGTTGTGTATTGAGTCTCAAATTGAGCTCATACTATTGTAAAAAACTCTGGTTGAAGACATAATAGAGAGGCTACCACTGAAGGTTGGACCAGGAGATGTAGCCCAGGAATATTGGGTGAAATCCTTATTAAACTTGCTATGTTTTTATGTGTTTGTTTATTATATTCTTTTACTGCTTCATTGTCTGTGTATTTCGCAATCTTATCGATCCATTGCATAAAATAACATAGACAAATCCATGCACATAAGTCTATAATACCTTATTAATTGTCTTAGATCTCATTATCAGATCAAGTGTGGACTCCTGAATTAGAGCAACGATTAGAATCCTCTAAACATGAAATTATGTGGGCTTTTGGTCATTAGGTCGATCGGATTCTGGGAGTATTTGTTACAGAATTTGCAGTTGATACCTCAGTCAGCTACAGCGAAGCAGAGTTACGATTTTTCAAGGGACCGCAAGGTAAGCATTTAATATCTTTGAATACCTGGATTAAAATGTTGTTATGTGAAAAATGGGTTATGTCATTTCCTTGATGTTCGGAGCTACACAAAGTGAAAAAATCTTTAGAGATCGAGAGAGATCAGGTTCTGAATATAGCCCATTGATCAGACCTCCTTCAAGCGATGATGAAGAAGTGGTGTAGGCCTCACTGCAAAGTGTTGTCCACCTGAAAACACAAATCGTTCTTTAGACACATCATCCATCCAATCCACCTCCACCTCCACCACATACACCTTCGCCCACACCTCCACCACCACCACCACCACCACCATTCAACATGTTGAACACAATGAATCTGCCGATTTTCAAAGGCATCGGGAGTGAAGATACAGAGAAGTTTTGGTTTATTGCAAACGTTGTTTGGATATCACAAAAGATTACTGATGACAATATAAATAAGTCACAATTGGTTACCACTCTATAGGATCGCACGTTGACTTGGTACATTAAGTATTGTTCTGATAATCCTCTAGCATTGTTAGCAGATACTAAGGTTGCTTTAAACAAGGATTTCAGTAAGCCTAAGTCTGATTCACAATTAGTAGTTCAATTTAAGGAAATCATGATGAGGGTTGATGACACACCTTGGGAATTAGATCAAAGGTTGAAATGTGTTATTCGAGAAGCTAACATGCAGCTCACAGATGGTTAGCATCGTGAATGGTTTATAGCTTCACTTCTGCCCCACCTAAGGATTGATATATCATAGCAAAAGATAGGCACTTAGGCAGAAGCCTTGCAAATCATGATGAGGTTGCATGCAATGCCCATTGAGGATGCAACTTGGGGGGTACAAGAGATCCACTCTCAGTTATAGAGCCTCTGCTTAGAGCTGCAAAGCTTGATGAAAGATAAGGAGACTAAACCAGAGGTGCACATGGAAGTCTAGTGTTTGAAATGATAAAAACAACGGCATGATAAAGACCATTGTCCCGTATTTGCAAACTAAATTACAGGCAGAGGACAAATTCCCCTGAGGCCAGAAGATCCAACAGGATCGAGCATGTGGGCTGTGCTATGGTGCACTATTTGTCAGGTTGCTGAACAACATGTGACAGATAATTACCATTTGCTTAAAGTGTTTGTCCAAACACTGTACCAGTTGTTCTATAATTTCTCCAAATCAGTGGGCCACGATGAGTGTTACTGTCACAACTATGAGTTGATGATGGAAAGAAAACCTACATACTAGATGTAAGCAGAGACTCGACCTCTAGAGCAGGGTGCCGAAGGAGTGCACGGAGGATATCAGCGACAAGGAGGAGGCTGAGGAGGAGGAGGGCCTGGTAGAGGTCGAGGTTGGGTTATCTATTACAACTGTGAAACACTAGGGCACTACGCGTGGGAGTGTTAGAATCAGACATGCCTGTCATGTCAATACTGCAGCCAGTTTGACCACACTATAGAAGAATGCCTGGTGATGATAGCTAAAATGCAAGAAAAGATAGTGTGGCCTCAGTAACCTACGCAGAACTTATAGATGATGAGAGTTGAACCCCACGAGGAAGATCAAAGCATGAATATAGTGTTGAGAAGCAGAATAATGACTGGCGATGATAAAGGTAAACAGCTTGAAGAGGATGGATGGGTCCACAAGACCCCAGAGAAGGAAGTGGGTTTTGATCTAAATCATGCAAAGGAAGCATTTGTGGAGGCAAAGAAAATCTTCATTGAGGCATACACCTCACAAAATCAGGACAAGATGCAGGACACTAGCACACTTGTAGAAGTTGACCCCTTTGTGCTTACTACATTTTTGGAGACCTGCATAAAACTACTGTGCAATAGCAAAGTTGTGGAAGGCCTACGGGAGTTAATAAAAAAATCTACTAGTAAAGAGGAGGTCCATGATGGACACCATGTAGTGAGAAAAATTGGCAAACATAAGGTACAAATAATGCACTAGATGAGGCTCGACACACAGATAAGTGACTATGAGATAGATCAAGTCATCTTGGATCTGGGATCTGATGCAAACATTTTTCCAAAGAAAACATGGGAAAGGATGGGGAGACCTATGCTATAGTGGTCTCTGATTCAACTCAGAATGGAGAACCAGCAGAAGATCATCCCTATGGGATGATTATATGGAGTAACAATTGATATAGAAGGTGCAAGCATATAATCGACATCAACGGGGTCATCAATTTAAAAAAGAGGACAATGTCATTCGAGAGGAAATCACTTCGAGTTGTAGTGCCATTGGACCCTGTAGAAGGGGCGCGCTACACTGAACCAGTCTGCGATTATGAAGAAATTGAGGATGAACTAGACCAAATCTACAAAGTACAGTGCGAGACCAGGATTGGATCAACCCAATGGCAGATGGATGAATTGCATGGGACGAGGAGAGTTCCTGCACCTCTGATTTGGATGAAGAGTTGGAGCATTGGCATAATCGTTTGCATGAAGTATCCACGTTGCGATGCAATATGATGACAAAGATATTGCACTGTGTTTCATCAGAGGTAAGGAACTTACCTTATTATGATGGTTTAAATGATGTGGATAAGTTTTTTGATGCATTTGAGTGTGAAGTCCCTAAGGATCACCACTTCCAAGCATTATATTTGGCACTATGCACTATGCCCGCACGATGGTGGGGTACACACAAGGATAGCTTTGATGGATGGAGGGATTACAGAAGAATGATGAGGTTACAATTTGGGCATCCTAACTAGGTTGACTGAGAAATATAGTTGGAAGGGTGATCCACGCAATCAACTAACAAAATGGACTAAAGGATGGGGGATAGAACAATAGTTGGAGTGCGTACACTTATTTTTCCATACTTTGGATATAATTCCCATGAACTGGTATCTGGAAACGGAGCTCCGCCATGGCACTACAGAGTGGGATATATTGAGCGAAACATTCTTATTAACCTTCATCTTTGAAGATGGATTTTCAAGCATCTATGAAGCCCTACACAAGATTAAGGTATTTATCTTCAGGACACCACAAGAACCTATGAAATGGATCCAACTAGACTGCAAAACCTAGTTGTGCCATGCGTTGGAGTGCTATAATGTGACCACTGAAGAGGAGGATGGTGATCTAAGAAATATTAATATTCCAGAGGTAGAAGGGCATCACGAAGTCGATAGCCTACAGATAGACAACCCAAACATCATCACGCCATTGAAAACAAAGCAAGTAAACATTGGTATTGAAGTAGAACCAAAGTTTGCGAAGATTGGAGATTATTGGGAAGATGCTACTATGGATAAAGTTGTTGAGTTCCTCTACGAATGTCAGGATCTATTCCCTACCAAGTTTTCAGACTTGAAGGGCATAGTAGGAGATTTTTGCATTATGGAAATCACTCTAAAGCCAAACACGATGCCTGTTAAACAAAGGTTGTATCACCTTAATCCTAAATACAATGAAAAGGTTTGCCAGGAGTTAGATAAGATGTTGGAAGAAGGCATCATAGAACCCGTTAAAGAATCTGATTGGGTGAGCCCGATGGTGGTTTAGGAGAAGAAGAAGAAGGGCAAGATAAGGATTTGCATAGATATGCGGAAGCTTAATGATGCCTATGTCCATGATCCATTCATGACGTCATTTACCGATGAAGTATTTGACAATTTTGGAGGGAAGGAGGCCTACTCATTCACTGACGGGTTTTCGAGGTATCATTAAATTAAGATCACGCCAGAGGATAGGAGAAAAATGACCTTCGTGACTGAATGGGGTTGTTTTCAATACACTGTGATGCCATTTGGACTCAAGAATGCGCCTGCGATATTTTCTTGCGTAGTCATCGCAGCGTTCAAGGATTTCATTCATAAGTTCTTGCAAGTGTACTTTTATTACTGGATAGTGTTTGGATTAGTGAAGTGCCATGTAGCAAGTTTGTGCCTAATCTTGGATACTTTTTGGAGATATTAGATCACGTTGAATTTGAAGAAATGCCTATTCTGTGTTGCCTTTGGAATTTTGTGGGGTCATGTGATGTGAAAGTAAGGATTGATGGTGGAACTTGCAAAGATTGTGGTGATAGTGAATCTGGACGCTCCGAGGAGTGTTAAGCAGCTGCATGAGATGCTAGGACACATGGGATATTACAGGAAGTTCATCAAAGCTTATGCTCATATTACTATGCCCATGGAGAAACTGCTGAATAAGGATGCAACATTCTGTTGGGATGAAGAATGTCAATGCATCTTGGATGTATTGAAATAAAATATGATCACTGCATCGAGCTTGGTATTTCCTAATTGGAAGAACGAATTCCACGTACATGTGGATGCCTCTTGCATTGCATTGGGAGCAGTGTTAGCACAAGCCAGTGAAGGATAAACGGAGCATCCTATAGCCTTTGTGAGTAGGAATTTATCCAAGGCTAAGAAGAATTACTCAACGACTGAGTGCGAAGGCTTGGCTATGGTGTATGCACTGTAGAAATTTAGGCATTATCTATTAGGAGGGCACTTCAAAATGTACACAGATCATTATGCCCTGAAATACCTAGTCAATAAGCCTGTGTTGGGGGGAAGATCTGTAGATCGTTGCTATTATTCCAAGAGTATGAATTTGAAGTAATTGTGAAGCTAGGGAGGTTAAATGCAGGACCCGACCATTTGTCGCGGATCACAATAGGTGAGGAACCTACTAATCTAGAGGAAGGGTTTCCAGATGTGTAGCTCTTCATGGTGCATGTAGTAGATAATCATTTTGTAGATATCATTCACTTTTTACTATGGGGATGGCACTAGAAGGTATACAAGTCAGGAAAATAAGGAACTAGTAGTGCGCGTGGTAGATTTCTCAGTTCTTGTGGGACATCTGTATAAGATGCGTGCAGATGAAATATTGCAAAGATATGTGCCATATTTTGAGAGAGATAGCATTCTAGCTGAAGCTCATGGAGGGGTTGCGGGAGGTCATTGCATGCAGGTCTATGGTGGCCATCACTACACAAGGATTCCAAGGCATATTGTAAGGCATGCCATGCATCTCAGAGGATGGGAAGACCATCGTGAAGGGATGAATTTCCATTACAACCTCAAGTATCTTTAGAGATATTTTAAAAATGGCCAATTGATTTCGTTGGGCCAATTCGGCCCCCAGGGAAGAAATGCGATGTGTGCTATATCATCATCGCGATGAAATATTTAACCAGATGGGCAGAAGCATAACCGGGTGAGGATTGTACAGGGGCTACAATAGCAAAGTTTTTGTTTGAGTATTCCTTACCTAGATTTGGTTGCCCAAAAGTGTTGATGAGTGACAAAGGTACACACTTTCTAAATGAAATGATTAGCACGTTGACTAAATAATTTCAGGTCTACCACCAGAAGAGTACACCTTACCACCCACAGGCCAATAAAATTGTTGAAGCCTTCAACAAGATTTTGTAGAACACGTTGACGATGATCTACAATGCGCAGTGAAATGAATGGGATGTGTGGGTACCTAGAGTACTATGGGTGTATAGGGCTACTTCCAAGAAGCTAATAGGACAAACGTTGTTTAGATTGGTCTATGTTGTAGAATTTGTAATGCTAATGGAGTATATTGTGCCTAGTTTGTGTATAGAAACTCTCACAAGTATGGCGGATAGCGAAGCCTTGGAGGAATGGCTTGCACAGCTAATGGAGATTGAAGAGGACCGATTCTTGGTAGGATTCCATTAGCAAGTACAAAAGGAACGTGAAAAGGCATGGCACGTTCACCGCATCAACCTTCTCATGTTCAAGATGAATTATCTTGTCCTATTATATGATAGCAAATTCACTAAGTTTCTGGGAAAATTCCAGATGCATTAGCTAGGGCCATATATTATCAAATAAATTACAGATGGAGGTGTAGTTTAGCTTAAGGGTCTTGTTGAGTCCCAAACTTGCACTTCCCTATATACCCTTTCAGCCTTCTTTTTCCATTTACTTCATCCACCAAGCTATAAAATCGTTGCCTAATAGTCTAAAAAGATATTATGGAATGGTTTCCTAACTATGTTTATGACTATTGTTTGATTTAGATTTTTGTTCAAGCAGCTGCGGAAACTTGTCACTTTCTGCAGCCAGCCCAAGTTTCCGTAGCCATTTTGTTAAAGGCTATGCTACAGGTGTCCAATGGAGAAACCAGCCACATGGGTAAGTTGCACGTGACGTGTACATGGGGTGTGTCCCCTCAAATCAACCAAATCACTCATAAACAGTCGCGGTCAACGATGGACAAAGGAAGGGCCAAATGAAGAATTTTGCGGTGGCACGGCTCTGTTTTGCCCACGTGAAGGTTTGCGTGGCACGATCCTTAGTTTTCGGAGGTACTGGCACACCTAGAGAGCAGTCCGTGAACTGAACCAAGAAGCCACCACTCCATGAATTCATGACCATCACGCTAGATCTCGGCTCAAGGAGATTTACATGTCTCTTAGTAGCATAAATCTAGGAATTAGTTGCAGCATCTTTTTCTTATAAATAACACGTTGATATACGCTGAAAGGATTAGCTTTTGTATTGTAATTTTCAACTATTGTCACCCACTGTACTGCATTTCACTTTGCTTTAAATACATGAGAAGACAGTTTTTCTGAATCGGATTTGTGACTAAGTGATTGACTGGTCGAGGTTGCAGAGGGCCCCTATACACCAGAGCTTTGTATAGTTTCTTACTTGCTTTCATTTACTGCTTTTTTTTAATTATTGCTTGTATATATAGTGTGTTGTTCTGATGATCATTTGCTGTCTATATTTCCTTTATGTTTCCTTTCTAACTGTTAGCTGATCAGTGCTTCCTTTACAGGCTTTGTTGTAGGTAGCCCGGGCAGATTTACATATTTTTTTTGATAACTACTGACATGAGATCATCTTGTCCTTCCTGCTGATTTTCATTTCCTAAAGTTTAATTCCAGCACTGTCATTTTTCAAATTGTGTTTTTCTTATTTATTTTTCTGCTACTTAGATAGCATATCACTCATTTGTTTATGATTTCCTTTCTATAGTCAAGTGACTCTATTAGTAAGGAATCAGAATATTACTTATTGTAGTATGATTTAGTTTTCTTTCTTGCAATTTATATCATATTGCTCAGCTTGTTCATGATTGCTTCCCATAAGGCAGATTGAGTTGAAGGGTAAAGGACCAGAACAGGGGTTGAAGTAGTGTGATTAGTTTCCTTTTATGCAATTTAATTTCCTGCAATTTAGATATCATATTACTCAGCTTGTTTATGATTGCTTCCCATAAAGAAGATTGAGTTGAAGGGTAAAGGATCAGAATAGGGGTTGAAGTAGTGTGATTTAGTTGCTTCGATTTCAGTCTTTGAGTTTCTTTAAGTTCAGTTTTTGCTTTCTTTTTCATACAACAGTAAGGATACTGGGCCATTGTCATTAGTTCACTGTTTGATACATTTAATTCCTCTTGAGAATTGATATTCATTACAGTTAACTTAGAGCTTTCTTTTTTAACACTTTTAAGTTTGGAAAATCACTGTAGAAATCACCATTACCATCCATACTTAACTTTCAATTTCGCCATCACACACTAGGGAATCCATAAAAGATAAATCCAAAAACAAACTAAAAAAACTCAAAAATGACAAAAGACTAAGAAAATGGTTATCTTGTACATATAGTACACTTCACTTCGTCAGTTTACGAACCCCGAATTGACATTTTAATTAGCAATTTAGAACACACTAAATTGACCAAACATTTTGGCGCCATTGCCGAGGAAGTGAAACTAGGTAGCCAATTTCTTAAAAAAAAAAAAAAAAAATTCAAGGAAGGAAAATTGATAACCTCTCAAAGTATGCTCTCCTCTTGCACTTAGTGTGATCTGGAGGATCAGAAAAGAGAAAGTTATTGGTTTAATAGTTTCTTGAGTATGCTCTCTTCTTGCACCTAGAGTGACCTGGAAGATCAGAAAGAGAATTATTAGCCTGACTTGAAGAAAAATAAAAATGATATGCATAGAGCAAGAGATTCTAGGGGAAGGTTTTTAGCTAGAGCCAAGAGTTCGATTTTCACAACTCCATCTACTTCAAGGAATAGACAAGAGACACCTCCATCATCTCCAACCTACACTCCTAGCCCTAGGATTCCTAGAATTCAAGAGGCAGTAGTTGAGTTAGGAGACTCTTCCACACCATCCATCGAATCTGAATTAGGAAAAGATCCTTTCTTTCCTTCTATAGGGAGACACATTGTAATTGAAGAAGTAGAATCACCTGAGGAAGAAGAGGGAGAAATTCCTCCTCATTCACCATTAGTAGAGGAACCAGAGGACTCTGAAATCTCTGAGGAAACTACCATGACAGAAGAGGGAGTTAACAGATTTGGTAGAGGTAGAGGTAGAGGAGGGGGAGGAGGAAATAATGGAGGAGGTAGAGGTAACAATGGGGGAAATAGGGATGGAGATAACTCATTTGGATTTCCTATAGTCGATGAGGATTCTCGAGCAACAATGTAAAATATTTCACCATCTGTCCTCCCAAACTTTCATGGGTTAAGAAATGAAGATCCTGAAACATTTCTATTTGAGTTTGAGGTCGTATGTCGAACCTATGATTATCTGGAAGACTCTCAAAAACTCAAACTATTTCCTTCAACATTGAAAAGAGTTGCTTTGAAATGGTTCATGGGATTACTCACTCAATCCATTAGGACTTGGAATGATATGAAACAAACATTTCTGGATAGATACATGGACTATTGTATGCCTACCAACCACAAGGATGAAGTATTTAAAATGGTACAAAGAGAAGATGAAAACTTGGAGGATTTACTTGAAAGATTCCAATACAATCTGAAAAGAGCAAAAATCAGTAACTTAGATGAGGAAACCTTGAAAGCCCTTCTATTAAAAGCCATTAGAGATGAATGAATAGATATTTTGAACATGATGGGAAAAGGAGACATATCTCAACTTCCACTTCATGATATAGCAGAGTTGTGTGTCCATCTCTCAAGAGAAAAATCTAAAACTGGAAAAGGGCCTAGAGATCCTTCTCTCATCAGAGCAAACAAATCTGCAACTGGATCAGTAAGTAGGGCTGAGATTGGCAATATGCTTGATGAATTCAAAACTGATATCTTAGGGAGTCTTAGTGAGCAACTAGACACTCTTAAGATCCATAATAAGCAGAAAGCAGAAGCTGAAGCTTTAGCCATCTTTTGCCCAAAATGTAGAAAAAAACATGCTCTCAGGGAATGTCCCTTGGATGCAAAAGTTGTAGAAACATGTGCGATTTGTTCAGAGAATCATGAGACCAAGGATTGTCCTTCAATTCCTGGGCTCAAAGCTGTCTTCCAAGAAGATCCAAATACAATTGAGTCTCTCTGTTTTGTTGCAAGGAGACCTTGGCAGGGGCAACAAAACCAAGGGTTTAATAACTCTATGAACTTTCAAACCCCACCAAATTGGAATCCTTGGCAACAACCTTGGTCCCAACCTCAAAATCCTTTTCAATCATGGGTACAAGGCATGCAAAATCCTTATGGGAGATTTGCTCAATTTTATCAATATCCTCCATCTTTTCAAAACCAACAAGCTCCACAACTTCCAAATCAAAATCCACAACTATCATTGCCATTTCAACAACAACAACCGTCTCAACAGAACCCAAATTCTCAACTCTTGCTTCCATTCCAACAGAAGTCAAATCAACTTCCTTCCCAGCCATTGCCAAACCCCAATAATAAAAACCCTCAAAATGCTTATATGGTAGAAGGTCAACAATTTCCTACCTATATGATTGTTCCTCTCAATGATGTACAACTCAGATCTGGTAGAGTTTTAGATAAACCTTCTATAGGTGCCCAAAATCAAAGCATTTCTAAGGAAGATTCTCTTGAAGCCAATAAGGGTTTTGAAGCATCTCTTCAAAACCCAAGCACTCACAAAGAAAAAGAAAAAGAGCTAACCCCCACAACTCCTATAGTTGAGCAACCTGCATCTTCATCCACACCTCCTTTTCCTGAAAGATTACAAGTTGACAAAGGGGTGGAAAAACAAATCTTGTTGCCTGACTATGATTTTCTAGATGAATTGAAGAATGTCTGTATCAAGATTCCCTTGTTACAAGCCATTAGAGAGATTCCTATTCTAGCAAAAACAATAAAGGAGTTGAGTCTTAAAAGACCAGGAAGGAAACCTAGAGATACAAGAAGAATCCACCTGGTAGGGAAAATTGCAGACATCATGATGGGAAAAATTACTATGCAAAAGTATGTAGATCCCTGTAGTCCAATTGTCAAAACACATATCAATGGGGTAGAAATTCCAAATACTTTAATTGATTTAGGGGCTGCTATCAACATTATGAATAGACAGACTATGGAACAACTGAAACTTCCTAATCTTCTTTTTACACCTACCTTACTGCAATTTGCAGATTGATCAATTATTAAACCAGATGGTGTATTAGAAGACATTTCAGTCTCCTTAGACTCTTGGGAATATCCAGTAGATTTCATGATTTTAACCCCCAAGAGTAATTTAGGAGGACACCCTCTCATCTTAGAAAGACCTTGGCTAGCCACAGCCGATGCTTTCATTAGTTGTAGGTCTGGGGATATGTATATTTCTGATGGTAATTTGACAAAGAAATTCAATCTGTATCCTCCAGCAAAAGCAATTACAGAAATAGGAGATAATGAGTGGATTGATGATAAAGATGCTATACAACCTATCTTTACCATTTCTAAAGTTAGTGAAGATAGTCAGATTCTGAACACATTAGAAAACTTTGAAACATCTTCAGAATATGACCACACACAATTTCAGTTAGATTCTGACATTGAGTATCTATCATCTAGACAAATGTCTCTTTTCTCTATGGAAGAGTTTGGTAGTTCCGCGATTGAGATCTTTCCAGGTAAAACATTGAATATCAACAAAAATTTGGAAAGATCACAACAGCAAGAACTAACCAAAATCTTACAAAAACATTCTACTACATTTGCATGGGAATATACTGATATGAAAGGTATTGACCCTAAGACTTGCATTCATCACATCTACATTGAGGAAAACAGTAGACCGATCAGACAACCTTAGAGAAGGATGAATCCAAACCTTAGGGAGATAGTGAAAGAAGAGCTCCAAAAACTACTTAATGTAAACTTCATTTATCCAATTTCAGATTGCCGATGGGTTTCTCCTTTGGTTATAGTACCTAAAAAGAATGGTAAATGGAGGGTATGCATTGATTATAGGGAATTGAACAAAGCAACTTTGAAGGATCACTTTCCTTTACCCTTTATCGACCAGGTATTAGATACTTTAGCAGGCAAAAAGTATTTTTCATTTTTGGATGGTTTTAGTGGCTACAATCAGATTCAGGTAGCACTTGAAGATCAGGACAAGACCACATTTACCTGTCCATGGGGAACTTTTGCTTACCGAGTACTTCCTTTTGGATTATGTAATGCACCCGCAACATTTCAAAGGGCAGTACTAGGAATCTTTTCCGATCTAATCCATGATTGTGTAGAGGTTTATATGGATGATTTTACAGTTTATGGTAATTCGTTTGAAGAGGCATTAGAGAATTTGGAAAAAGTCCTTATAAGATGTAAAGAAACAAACCTATCATTAATTCATGAAAAATGCTTTATGATGTTTACTGAAGGGATTGTTTTAGGACATCATATTTCAGGGGATGGGATTAAAGTTGATAGATCAAAAGTTGAAGTCATCTCCAAGTTGCCTATTCCTCAAAAAGATGTTAGAAGTTTTCTTGGATTTACTGGATACTATAGAAGATTTATTGAAAACTTCACCAAAATAACATCTCCACTCTTCATGTTACTTACAAAAGACAGTGAATTCAAATGGGATCCTGATTGTCAATTTGCATTTGAAACTTTGAAAACAAGAATATCTGAAGCACCCATTTTGAGAGGGCCAGATTGGAAACTTCCTTTCCATATTTCCACAGATGCTTTAGATACAGCTCTAGGAGCTGTGTTGGGACAAAAGGATTTAGTTCCTTATGCCATTTACTACACCAGTAAAAATTTGACTCCCACTGAGTTAAACTATACTGTGACTGAGAAAGAGTTCTTAGCTATTGTTCATACAATCAATAAGTTTAGACACTATATAACTGGCTATGAAACTTTTGTCCATACTGATCATTCTGCAATTAGATATCTCATGAATAAACCTGTTACTAATGGCAGAGTTACAAGATGGCTCTTACTTTTACAAGAATTCAATATTACTTTGTTGGATAGACCAGGGAAACAAAATACAGTAGCTGATTTCTTGTCTAGAATCCAAAATACTAATGAAGATTCTCCTGTAGAGGATAAGTTTCCAGATGAGTATTTATTTGCAATAACTACTAAGACTCCTTGGTATGCAGATATTGCTAACTATTTGGCTATAGGAAAGCTACCTCCACATCTATTTCCTGGTGAAAAAAGAAAAATTATTCAGGAGAGTTCAAGTTATTCATGGATTTCTAATGAATTGTTTAAAACAGGGCTAGATTGTGTGATCAGAAGATGTGTTCGCGAAGATGAAATGCCTGACATCCTCAAGGCATGTCATGATGAACCATGCGGTGAACACTTTGCTGACAAAAGGAGGGCCTATAAAATCCTTTCTTTAGGATATTATTGGCCTTCCCTTTTCAAATATGCAAAACAATATGTTAGAAGGTGTGACAGCTGCCAAAGAGTTGGGAGACTGACTCTTTCAAATGAAATGCCATTACAACCACAGGTACTCATCAAACCCTTTGAAAAATGGGCTATAGATTTCATTGGACCTATTAATCCACCATCTAAATAGAAAAAGTATATATTGGTATGCACTGATTATGTCACTAAATGGGTAGAAGCTAAAGCATTGCTTTTTGCCACTGAAAATTCAGTTGTTCAATTTATTTTTGAGGATATTTTTACTCGTTTTGGTGTCCCAAGAGAAATTGTGACAGATCAGGGAAGTCAATTTACATCTAACTTGATGGAGAAGCTGATGGAAGAATACAAAATCAAGCACAGAAAATCTACTCCTTACCATCTGCAAGCAAATGGCCAGGTGGAGTCTACAAACAAATTTCTTGAGAGCATCATCACCAAAACTGTTCATCTACACAGAAAAGATTGGGCAGAAAGGCTTCCTGAATCCTTATGGGCCTATAGAACTACATGGAGGAATACAACAGGACATTCTCCCTATGAACTTGTTTATGGGAAAGAAGTCCTGCTTCCCATTGAGTTTCAAGTCAAGACTTTCAAGATGGCAGTCTAGTTGGGGATGAATCTATCAGAAGCCCAAAAGCACAAAATGGAGTAGCTGAATGAGCTAGATGAAATCAGACAAGAAGCAATTTTAAAGAATGATCTAGTTCAACATCAAAGAGGTAAATGGCATGACAGATACATCAAAGAGAGAAAGTTTCAAGAGGGAGATTGGGCATTACTGTTTGATTCCAAGTTCAAAGACTTTAAAGGTAAATTTCAGACCCATTGGCTTGGACCATACGAAATTGACAAAGTCTTTAATAATGGAGCAGTAAGAGTCAAGACCATTGATGAATTTCAGATTTCTTTTCTTGTGAATGGCCACCGATTGA
Source organism: Pinus tabuliformis (assembly GCA_031772625.1). Lineage (NCBI taxonomy): Eukaryota > Viridiplantae > Streptophyta > Pinopsida > Pinales > Pinaceae > Pinus > Pinus tabuliformis. The sequence goes on from CM062817.1 coordinate 620,178,133, forward strand.
AAATTTATCATAAGCCACTCTAAAAAGAAGAATTTGTCAAAATGTTCCAAGAGAATTCTGCAATAAGGCTGGTAGAGAAGAATCCTTCTTTCCCACCAGCCTAGCCTTTGATTCTTTCAGTTAAAAAAAAATAAAAATTGTATAAGCCTGAAAACCAATCATAGATTGGCAGTCTTATACAGAAAATATGGAGTGAAAATCAAGGACACTTGACACTCTATATTTTTCCAAAAAAAAAAAAAAAACTCCTCTCCTTCTCTTTCCATCTTCACTCCACCTCATTTGCCATTCCACTTCATCTCCATCTCATTCACATTTTCTCTTCACTTCACTCCGCTTCATTTTCATTCCATTCCACTCAATTCATTCTCATCTCATCAATAAAAGTTCCTTTCAAAACTATTTCCACTCAGTTAGTTCTTTTCTAACCACATTTGTTCAGCTAAGTGGGTGTTGTCCCAGTTTCCGCAGCTGGAAGCAATTTCCGCAGCCAGAAACAGTTTCCGCAACTAGAAACGATTTCCGCAGCCACCACCACTATGTTTTTCAAATTCACAGTCAAAATGTTAGTACAAAAATCATGAAAATGCAGGTGTAAGTGAGCAAATACCATGAAGACAAGGAGCATCTCCAAGACATCAAGAAAGAACAGTTGGCTAAAAGCTATGGGCAAGAAATGACAAAGTTTCCAAAGGTATGAGCAAATTTTTTATCAAATAGAAATTAAAGTCATGATTATGCATAGTTATCAAACCATGAAAAGTTCTACTATGTGCAATGATTCGATATGATAGCTCCATTACCCACTCCTATCCCATGACATTACTCCATACACCAAGCATTCATTTCTTAACGGTCTCATGATGGGTTTTTCGGGTTTAAACTCAAGTTAACTGCACTTTCATTTGCCACCTGCGCTCATGAGATGTGACCAATCTCCTTACGGCTCTTCTTCACCGTATTTTCCGCAGCTATCTATTAAAACGTGTGATCTCCCGTACGCAGCCGTTAATTCAAAAAAAATCTCGCCTCCACTACCGGTCACTTACCATTTCATTTAAGACCTTCCTTTCATATACACGCACTTCAGTTTGTAAACCCATTCACTATTGTCTATCCTCTGTTCCGCCTGTAATCCGAAGCATTCCCGTTACCTGCTATCGATTGCAGCCATTACCTTTTACCATAAACCCTGCAACCGAGCTACTGTCCTCTGCTAAAATCCTCATACGCAATTGTATCCTCAGTTGAAATTTGAAACAGGGAAAGAAATGGGAAAACTACTCAGGGCAGAGCCAGAAGGACCAAAATATCTAGAAGGTTACCCTCAAGCCAAGGATTTACTGAAGAAAGCTAAATGGTTACGGTTCATTCAAAGGTTTAAAGGCTATAACAAAGAAGTAACCAAGGCTTTTGCACGGTCATTTGATGGTCAGAAAGTGGAGATTGGAGATTTTAATCTCACAATGACCGAAACAACGGTAGCAGCTGCTAGAGGCTTACCTCAGGAGGGTGAGAGATGGTTCAAAAATAAAAGCATGGATGAACAGGCATGGAGAATCATGCTAAGAAACCCAGGTATGGACACCACAGTGTTTACTAAAGGAATTCTTGTTCATGCATTAAAGGAAGAATGGGCTAGCCTACTATTAGTTATCCAAAAATTTGTCACCTGTGAAGGACGCTTCGGTTCGATGTATATGTACCATGCTAGACTATTGATGAATTTCTTAGAAAATCAGACTCTTAATTTGCCTTATTTCTTGCTCTTGAGTTTGAAGAAGATGAGCATTACAGTCCAAAAACAAATAGGCCCTCGTCTATACCATCATGGACTTATAAAAATTCTTATTGAAGACCACTTAAGGGAAAACAAAGATACATGGGAGCAATTCTTGATAAGAAACTACTTCCAAGAGCCATCTGAGGCCTCTGAAAGTAGCACACCGAGGACACCAAGAAAAAGTAGGAGGAGAGAAAAGAGCACTACAGTCCAAGACTCCCCTACTATAGAAACTCAAGAAACCGGCCAAAAAGAAGAAGAAGATAGAGCTAAAGACAAGAAACAAAAGAAAGAAAAAGGCAAAAGAACCATCCAAGAAGTCTACCCATACCCTGAGCAATCCATAGAGAATGATTATCACCCACTGTCAGAAAGATTAGTACATCTTCAGGCTGCTGCTATAGCAAAGAAAAAGGCAAAAGGAAAACAAAGTATACAAAAAAAAAGTACTAGTCCACCATACTTAAGGAGAAGCACAAGTTTAAGAGGAAAAGGGAGTAAAACACAAATAAAATGGCCCCACTTCATTGACTCGGGTGGAGAGACACCTGAGAAAACTCCAACTGGCCGTAGTCCACTTCATCCTCAACTAAGCATTGAAATCAGTCCTCCACATGATGAAAGCCCTTCTCGGCCAGAGTTGGAGAGCAGTCCTCCTCCTCCACCATATTTTGAACTCAGTCCAAGAAAGACACCTGAAGTAGACCCCAATCAACAGGAAGTATATGACTACTTGGAATCATTAGAAAATCAGCTGCAGGTCGAAGTACCACTCTGCCACTAGATGCACAAGTTCAGTCCTTAAAACAGGAGGTATTTGAATTAGAAGTCCTAAATAGGCATATCAAGCAGGAAAATGAAGCACTCAAAGAGCAGAGCAAGGTAGATAAAATTATTCATGATAACACTATGCTCCATTTAGGACTATGGCAAAAGAAAAACAAGAAGCTGAAGAAAAAGTGCAAAATGTTGAGCAGAGCATTGATTAATCTCAAGTTCAGGTGTCTAATAAGGAAACCAAGAATGGTGGTAGCGCCAAAGAAGAAGAAAAGAGGGCTAGATGTCCTAGTAGAAGCATCAGAACATATGGATTAGAAAGGGGTGACTAAATTTTGGTTGCATGAGGACATGCAACACCTTCACAGTGGGGGTATGTTGAGTCCCAAACCTGCACCTTCCTATATACCCTTTCAGCCTTCTTTTTCCATTTACTTCATCCACTAAGCTGTCAAATCGTTGCATAATAGTCTAAAAAGAGCTTATGGAATGGTTTCCTAACTATGTTTATGACTGTTGTTTGATTTAGATTTTTGTTCAAGCAGCTGCGGAAAGTGACAGCCTAAGTTTCCGCAGCCATTTTGTTGAAGGCTATGCTACAGGTGTCCAATGGAGAAACCAGCCACATGGGTAAGCTGCATGTGACGTGTACATGGGGTGTGTCCCCTCAGATCAGCCAAATCACTCATAAACAGTTGCGGTCAACGATGGTCATAGGAAGGGCCAAATGAAGAATTTTGTGGTGGCACAGCTCTGTTTTTCTCACGTGAAGGTTTGCGTGGCACGATCCTTAGTTTTCAGAGGTACTGGCACACCTGGAGAGCAGTCCATGAACTGAACCAAGAAGCCACCACTCCATGAATTCATGACCATCACGCTAGATCTCGACTCAAGGAGATTTACGTGTCTCTTAGCAGCATAAATCTAGGAATTAGTTGCAACATCTTTTTCTTATAAATAACGTGTTGATATACGCTGAAGGGATTAGCTTTTGTATTGTAATTTTGACTGTTTTCACCCACTGTACTGCATTTCACTTTGCTTTAAATACATGAGAAGACAGTTTTTCTGAATCGGATTTGTGACTAAGTGATTGACTGGCCGAGGTTGCAGAGGGCCCCTGTACACCAGAGCTTTGTATAGTTTCTTACTTGCTTTCATTTACTGTTTTTTTAATTATTGCTTGTATATATAGTGTGTTGTTCTGATGATCATTTGCTGTCTATATTTCCTTTATGTTTCTTTTCTAACTGTTAGCTGATCAGTGCTTCTTTTACAGGTTTTGTTGTAGGTAGCCCGGGCAGATTTACATATTTTTTTTTATAACTACTGACATGAGATCATCTTGTCCTTCCTGCTGATTTTCATTTCCTGAAGTTTAATTCCAGCACTGTCATTTTTCAAATTGTGTTTTGCTTATTTATTTTTCTGCTACTTAGACATCATATTACTCATTTGTTTATGATTTCCTTTCTATAGTCAAGTGACTCTATTAGTAAGGAATCAGAATATTACTTATTGTAGTATGATTTAGTTTGCTTTCTTGCAATTTAAATATCATATTGCTCAGCTTGTTCATGATTGCTTCCCATAAGGCAGATTGAGTTGAAGGGTAAAGGATCAGAACAGGGGTTGAAGTAGTGTGATTAGTTTCCTTTTATGCAATTTAATTTCCTGCAATTTAGATATCATATTACTCAGCTTGTTTATGATTGCTTCCCATAAGGCAGATTGAGTTGAAGGGTAAAGGATCAAAACAGGGGTTGAAGTAGTGTGATTTAGTTGCTTTGCTTTTAGTCTTTGAGTTGCTTTAAGTTCAGTTTTTACTTTCTTTTTCATACAACAGTAAGGATACTGGGCCATTGTCATTAGTTCACTGTTTGATACATTTACTTCCTCTTGAGAATTGATATTCATTATAGTTAGTTTAGAGCTTTCTTTTTGAACACTTTTAAGTTTGGAAAATCACTGTAGAAATCACCATTACCATCCATACTTAACTTTCAATTTCGCCATCACACACTGGGGAATCCATAAAAGATAAATCCAAAAACAAACTAAAAAAACTCAAAAACGACAAAAGACTAAGAAAATGGTTATCTTGTACATATAGTACACTTCACTTCGTTAGTTTACGAATCCCAGATTGACATTTTAATTAGCAATTTAGAACACACTAAATTGACCAAACAGGTCTAAATGGAGAACCTTTTCTAGGAAGAGTGAATGGGAGCTTATTGAAGTTGTATATAGGGGATCCCGTGCAATGAATATATGGCGGCATGATAGTCTTAGTGCTCTAGGAAGTTGCAAGGGAGAACGAGACTATAAACTACACTGCCAGGGTTGGACGAGTATGCACCAGGTGGGCTGCATGAATAATGATGAAGATGCAATCTAGGGAGCTGCGCATAGGTAGATGCACCATAGAGGGAGGTGCCACACAACACAATAGAGAAGTGATCGTTGGAGTCATTGTTCATGACTTGATAACCAGATTACGGTTAAGAGGAGTGGGTTGGTGGCATTTAAGGAAAAAATATTTGAAGATCTGCTACCAAAATAGCATTAATTGTCAGAATTTAGGGGGAATTGTCATATTTGAATTCAAAAACTCTATAAATTATGTGTGTCAGTCTAACAAATAACACCTTGCGCCATTAGAATTTTTGTTTAGATTTGTTGTCTATCGCCTATGAACCGATCATATTGGGAGGATTTAGTCGCAAGCCCTATGTTTGTTAAGTTGTCTAAGTTGAATCAGAAGATCATTCTCAAAAAAATGCTTGGACCAAGCCCTGTAGAAACCATGAGTATTGGTGGTGATGTTTCCTCTGAAGGAGCTTCCCAGAAGTTATGAGTATGGAAACTTTGACTCCTATGCCTACAACATTGAGGTCACCTAGGTCAAAGCCTACCCCTGCCAGAGAAACCAAAACAGTTAAATCAAAGATGGACAAATAGAAAAAGCCAGTACCAATGTGCAAATCACTAAGAAAGAACTCCACAGTACAAGCCAAACAGAAGAAATATAAGCAGCCTGAGAAGGTAGTTGATCTGGACACGAAAGAAGGCCAAGCTACAAAATACATAGATGCTGAAGGAGTGGAGCCCATCACAAAGCTAGCTGACTATATCCCTTCGTGGAAGCAAAAGGTAAAGGTCACAAAGGACCCAGATTTGGAGAATTTTTCCATTTCTACACCCATGCTACCCTACTAGGTTCCCTTTGAAGATTTGTGGCTTGCACAGATCCCACTGCTAAAGATGGAGAATTTGGACCTCGCAGATCATGCTAGGTTTCCACACTTAGCAACAGATAAGTACATGAAGCGTGTCTACTACGCAGAGTCATGTGTTATCACGCTAAAGACAGTGGAATGGATCCGTGGTGTGGAGAACTCAGGGTTACTTAATCTTTTGTGGGTGCCCCATTATCACCGCACCCCTATCAACACAATTTGTGTGTGCCAGCTGCTTACATTGGTACATGATGGGTGTTTATGGCTAGGAGGGCCTATCCCCATCACTGACATGCTAATCCATAGAATCACACACCTGCCATATGAAGGACTGAATCCGGCCAAGGAGTTTGGTGGAAACGCAGGGAAAAGGACCTAGCCGAAAGAATGAAGAGAGATTATGGCCTCATGAAGAAGGCATGAGGGTATTCCATCCTATCAATAACAGACCTAGCCGTTCAAATTGCCACCTAAATTTTAGAAAGGAAGGTGATGAGAAAGTTCCATGTGGATGAAGTTTTGACACCTGTAGTGTCCCTAGCTATTCAGTGCGCGAAAGATGTACATTTCAATTGGTCCAGATACCTGTGCCAGGAATTCCTCATGAATTGACATTAGGCTTAGGATGACACCAAGTCATTTCACTATGCTTGATTGTTGTTGTCCATTGTACTAGTCACGTGGGAATTGCTGGAGGACATCCAGTTTCCTCCACTTGAAGAAGGATTACTAGAAGCAACACAGTTTGCTTCCTTATGGGCTACAAAGGACCCCACGTGGATTACAGAGACAAATATCTTTTTGTTCATTATGGAAATGAGTCTCCACATGGCCATCAATCAGTAGCCAAGGTTATCCCCAACCTTGTATACGTAGTTGTCATCCTACACAACATTCAAGGCTAACTTCCAGAGAGTGTACATTCAAGCATGGAAGGATCCACAATAGAAATGGCGTGACTTGCCATATTTGGTGACAGAGATAGATGTGCAGGAGGTGATCATGAGATTGCCTATAGAGTGGCATGCCTCATCATACTTAGACACTGGAACAAGAAAGGGCACATGAAGTTATCCAGCGCAAAAGAGAAATGAGGTAGCTAAGCAAGTTTTGTGCACACTTGTAGAGAAGAAAAAGAAGGAAGTTGTAGAGAGGCTCGAGTGGAGAAAGAGCACGCTGCCAAGGAGCAGGTAGAACAGGAGCAGTGTGAGTCACAACGAAGTGGCAAATAACCTTCGCCAGAGATAAAGGAAGAAGAATTATCATAACAAGGCGGGGTAGGAGATGAGGGGCAAAGCACCCCATTTATTCTGAAGAGACACAGTAAGGAATAGTAGGGAGGTTCAAGAAAGAAGCAGAAATTAGAAAAGTCACAAGGTGATCCCATGGTCTTGACAGAGTGTGTTCTTGATGAGATCAAGGATAAGATTAGGGATACCAGGACTGAAGTGTTACAGAAGTTTGAGTAGCAATATATGCAGATGTTGGAGAACATCCAAAAGGATTTGTGTGAGCCAAAGATCCAGGAAAACATAATACAGGTGGGCACTGGACAAGTGAGTGTAGAACAATCGAACCTGGCACCTGGGGCAAGCCAAGAAGCCAAGTTGGTAAGGACTCTCGACCTTAGGACTATTTCATTTCCAGATGGGACCCTTCACGCAGAGTCAACTGATGATTGCATCATCCTGAGCACACTGAAGAACATCGGGTTGAACATAGCAACACTGCCCAATGGGATCCTCCACGCACTACATACAGGGGTGACAGAGGAATTGAGAGATCAGGAGTAGCGTGCTCTCAATCTCATCAGTGAATACATAGTGAAAAATGAGCAGATGTTCACTAGGAAGACATGGACCTTAAAGGAGAAAGAGACGTTGCAAGTGAAAATTTCACGACTAGAGTTACCAGTCGCAGAGGCATGCAGGACAGTGCCTGAGCTTGATATTCCTGAGGACGCACAGCCAAAAGGGAAGATAAGAAAATTAGCCACTGGTGTGCATGAAGCCAAAGCAGAGGTTGGCCAAGTTTAGTTTCAACTCAATATTAAGATTACGGAGTTGTAGTTAAAGTTGTAGCACACGACTCCGCCAGCGATCCGAGAGAACCGCGGAGCCGTAATCAAAGAAGGAATGGCCACTCTGGATGCCATAGTTGCTGATTGCACAACATTATTTGAGAAAGAAATGGAGTTGGTGACAAACCTATTGGATGATTTGAACTTGCTGACACTGAATATGGAAGTCAAGGAGCTTTAGTGACAATATGACGAAGTTAGGGCAACAACACACTCCATTGCACCAGCACAGCGCCTAGCCAAATTACAGGAGGTGAAGCAGGTCCTCGTGTAGGTAGAAGAAGCACAAAAGAAGGAGGCCTTGCTAAAGGCTAGGTTGTAGCCATTGTTGGAAGAGGCTTATCAAGTCACAAACACCATCCAGGACAAGCTTAAAGGCTTGCAACAAATGCAACAAACAATGAGGTTGGTCCGAGAAGGACCAACTATAGAGAAGTTAGTTGATGAAGTCAAACAAGAAACTACATAGAGTGTTATCGAAGTTGTAGTAATTCAGGTGGAGCTAGGGGATCTTTACAGCAATATCATAATGCTGGCTGAGTGACTCGAGGGCAAGTCACAATCTATGTGTTGGGGGGTTGTTGAGATGGGGTCCCTTGGGTCAGTTTTGGGGTTAAAATAACCCAAGTTTTGATGTATTTTTTTAAAGTTATGTAAATTCTCCATGATTTGTGCATGCAGATCGCACAGATGATTAGGAGTCATAGGGGTTTTAGCCCCTTGTTTATGTAAATTTTGATTTAGCTTTGAGATCCACCCATGGTCAGCAAACCATGGGATTGTATGAAAAAGGCTATAAATAGGAGTTTCTTAGAGAATCGAAGACAGAAGTAATGTAATGGATGTAATTGGTCAATAGAAGAGGAGTGATAGTGCATAGAAGTGTGTCAGATAGGAGAAGAAAGGCTTTGTAGTTGAGTGTGCAAAGGCCTAGGTAGAGTCCATAGTTGAGTGCGCGGACCCTTGTAGCTAAGTGCGCAAGGTAGTTTTGACTATGTAAAGTTGAAATGAAGATAAATAAAGAAAGTTACCAAGGAATTCCTATGTATATCTATTTATCTCTATTTACTTATGTTTATGATATATGATGTTGATGAATAATGTGTTTATGGAATATTGATCTAATGACGCGTGATTCTCTTGAATAAGTCTGATCTGAAATCACCCCTAGGTGACCTCAGGAAATTAATGAAGGTATTACATACTCATGTGCTGGTGTGTGTGTCTATGTTATCTTAGGCAATGGATCGATAAGATTGCAAAATAAACAGACACTTGAAACAGTAAGTGATCACAATAAGAAAACAAAAACACAACAAAATTTAATAAGGAATTCACCCAATCCTCCTGGGCTACGTCTCTTGGTCCAGATTTTAGTGATGGCCTTTTTATTATGTTTTTAAAGAAAATTCTTACAATAAGGAGCTCATTCTGAGTCTCACTTGACAGAGGATGATCAGTAGGATGGCACTCGAAATTCCCAAGTCCTTAGAGTTCATAGACTCCTCTTACTGAATTTCGACCTCAATTGGTCTCTGTCTACTTGGTGCTACCCTTACTCTGATGGTCAGCTCAGCTTCTCTATTCTCTGCAATTTTGCCTTTCTTTCTGTGTCTCTCAGCCTTCGGCTTCTTCACTGCTTCTCTACCTCACTGTCTCTCTGTCCTGTCTCTGTCAGCTCGTGGCTTTAAAGCCAGTTTTTTTTTTGACTATTCGCTTTGTCTTCCCAGCTCTCTAGATCACCTACCTCTGTTCGCTGGGAATCCTCTACCCTGCATCATCGTTGCTGCGTAACGCTTCACAGAGAAGTGGCCACATGTCTCCTTGCAAACTGAGTGTCAGTTCTTCCTGAACGGTCATTTTTTTCGTTATTTCCTAGATGCCTACAAAATGGATCCTTTTGTTGACTCATCGGTCAAATTAGACTTCAAATATTTATGCGTCGTAGCTTATTTCTCCCTCGGGTCTAGTCATCCATCGGGTTGAACCTCCGCTGTTTGATCTGGAGCCCCCAGATCCTATAGTCTTTGCTTATATCGCGCGGTTCAGTTGTTTGACCGTTAGTCCGCGATGTAAGCGGTTTTTCTCTCTCCTCATCGGACATGCATCACTCAATGTATGGAATCATTGGGTCTTCGGCAAACCCACCTACCGCCCGAAATGCCTTCGATATTACACCAGTTTTGAGCACAGGACCCGCCTGTCAATTTTAGCTCTTTCCAACGGTTTTCTGGTTTCCCTTGTGACTGAGCACTTGGGGCTTTTCCTTGTCAAGGGGTTTTTCCCAGCGACATTAGAAACAGCCTTCGTTTCTGGGTTTGAGCTTCCCAACTGCCATTTTTGCGCCATGCACAGTATCTATGGGCTAATGATCAGCACGCTTTTACCGAAGGTCCTTGTTGCTCTGTGCTAGCTGCAAATTACCATTATTCAGAGGTTATTTCTGATAGCTATAAGATTTATTGAAGTCTGTCATTCATTCTTAACAATCATGGAATTGTTTGAGGATCCAATTTAGATCGCGGCCTTCCCACTGAAAAAGCTTTTGGAACACCAAAATTTGGTTTTCAAGCATCGACTAAGTGAGGATACAACTTTCTCACCTGTCTAATCTCTATCCATTTTGCACTGCTTGGCTTTGAACCCCTGAGCCCAATTCTGAGGTACTCAACATCTCCCCTACACGTCATTCTCACCTTCCTGTCTAGAACTGTGTCTTCCTACAATTCACTAAGATATTCAGGTAGCAAGTCATCAATAGAAGGCAATTGACTCTGTTCTTTAGGATCTTCAATTAACGAAGGTTCAAATACTCTCAAGTTGTCTGCATTGATGATTGAGTAGATGTGCATATAAGCTGGAAAATCAAGGCGAAAAGCATTCTCACTAGTTTTCTCAAGGATCTTGAAAGGTCCATTCTTTATTGGTTTTAGTTGTTTACCTTCACCTTGCATTCTGTCCTTGCTGATATATAGCTAGACTTGATCACCAACTTGGAAACTATGCTCCATCTGATGCTTGTCATGCCTTGCCTTGTATTTGGCCTAGCTCTTTTCTAGTTGTTCCTGTACTACATAATGGATCTCTTGGATTTGTTCAATGAACCTAGTTGCCTTGTCCACATCGATGTGTCCCTCAACTATTGTGTCCTTACCAAAGACAAAATCCAAGGGAGACCTTGGTGTGAAACCAAAACAGGTCTCAAAAGGAGATCTCTGTGTGGAAGAATGTTTGGCTCGGTTGTAAGCATGCTGCACATAACAAAAATGTTCATCCCAAAGCTTGGGATGCTTGCTGCAATATCCCCTGAGCAACTGGATCAGTGTCCTATTCACTACTTCTGTTTGGCCATAGTTTTGTGGATGGAAAGTTGTGCTTTTCTTCAGTTTGGTGTCCATCAGTTCCCATAGACTTGACCAAAACTTTCATACAAATCGGGTGCCTCGATCAGATATAATGGAAGTGGGTAATCCAAAATGAACCCACACATGTTGAAAGAACGGTTTTGCAGTTTTTTTAGCTGTAACACATATTTCATTAAAATTGGAATTTTTTTATTACAAGGACATCACTAGCCCTTGAGTTTTTTTAGTTATTTTGAAATTCTAGATCCACCATTTAATTCCAAATTTAATGAAATATGTGTTCTGTAATCTGTTTATTACAAGGTATCAAAATACACATTTTGCTGATCCTATCGACAACAACATACAAATAATCATGACCTTTCCTAGATTTAGGCAGTCCTCCAACAAATTCCATGGAAACACTTTCCCAAGGATGAGAAGTAACTGGCAATGGAGTGTACAAGCCTAGTTTTCTATTGCTTGGCTTGCTTTTAGCACACATAGTACACCCTCTTACATATCTAGAAATTGTCTCGTTCATTTTTGGCCAATAACAAAATCTTTGTAGATGTGTAACTGTTTTACTTACCCCAAAGTAACCTGATATTAGAGAAGTGTGTGCTTCTCGAATTATCTTTACTCTTTCAGTTTGTGGAATGCATAGCTTCCCACAATGATATAGGAGTCGGTCCTTAATATGATAATCCAATTCTTCTACTCATTTCCCTTGACTTAAAGTTAATATACATCTTTAAAGTCTATATCTTGAGCATATTATTCAATGTAGCTCTCATGTAACACAGAATTATGCTTAAGTATAGTAGATGCATTTATAATGGGTCTAGATAACATATCTACAACTTTATTGTGTATGCCATTTGTATTTCTGATGACTAAATGAAACTGTTGTAGAAAACCCATCCATCTATAGTGTCTTGATTATGCAACTTAGTTTGGGAGTGTAGATATTGAAGTGGTTGATGATCAGTATGTATAACTGTTTCTTTGCCCATTAAGTAATGTTTCCACTTTTTCACACTCTGTACTAATGCATACAATTCTTTATCATATGTGGGATAGTTAACTACTGCAGAATTAAATGTCTCAGAATGATAACATATGGGTTTACCATGATGTATCAACACTGCTCCCATGGCATAGTCACTAGCATCTGTTTGGATCTCAAATAGTCTTTAAAGGTCTGGTAGTGCTAGTATTGGTGTTGTACTAATCTTTTCTTTCAAGGAGTCAAAGGCTTTCTGTTGTTTTCCTCCCCACTAAAACACCTTGTTCAATCATGTTAAAGCATGTAAGGGAGCTACAATTAAGGAAAAGTTAGAAATGAACTTTCTCCAATATTGTGTTGCTCATAAGAAGCTCCTAACTTCTGTAGCAAATTTGGGTTTAGGTCAGTTTACAATGACTACCACCTTAGAGGGATCTATCTTCAATTCACCACCCCCTACTATATGTCCAAAATAATTCAAAGATGTTTTTCCAAATTTACATTTTGAGAGTTTAACATAAAGTTTTTCTCTTTTCAAAACATCTAGTGTCTACTTAACATGCTTTAAATGTTCTTCCCATGTTTTGCTAAATATCATAATGTCATCCAGATATACAATAACAAAATCATTAAGAAAAGGTCTGAGTACATCATTCATTATTCTAATGAAAGTAGCAGGAGCATTAGTTAAGCCAAAAGGCATAACCAACCACTCATACAATCCCTGCTTTGTTTTGAAAGCAGTCTTCCATGCATCTTGTTCTGCAACTCTGACCTGATAATATCCACTATGCAAGTCTAACTTGGAAAAATAAACAGCTTCTTTCAATTGATCTAATAGATCATCTATGCGAGGAAGGGGATAACGATTTTTTATTGTTATCTTATTTAGTGCTCGGTAATCAATGCACATTCTCCATGAGCCATCTTTATTTCTCACCAAAATGATTGGAGATCCACATGGTGATGTGCTAGGTCTGATGAACCCCTTCTCGAGCAACTCCTGCACCTGCTTCTTGATTTCTGCATTCTCTAAAGCGGACAACTTGTACATTCCAATGTTACGCAATGGAGCATCTTGCTGCAAATTAATATCATGCACTATTTCCTTTTTGGGTGGCAGGCCTTTAGGTTCTTGAAGCAAGATATCATACTCTAAAAAAACTTTTTCTAAATCAGCTTGCTGTTTAGCATCATAGCCCTCAAATACATTGGTTTTATTAGGTTTCTTTTCCTTTACAACCATCAGTAAAAATCATTTGCATGAATTTATAATTTGTTTCATCTGCCCCGAGTTTATGAGAGTGTAATTATTCTTGAGATTATGAGCTCTTACAATGTATTTGATTCCATCTTCAACGAGTAGATACTTGTTCTCAGCTCTATAGAAAATATCTTTTCTGTCATACAAGTAAGGACTTCCTAAAAAAATTCCACATATATCCAAAGGAATTATGTCTAACTCAACCTCATCTACAAATGTTGACCTAAAAGAAAACTTAAGTTTGCATTGTCTAGTCACTTGTAGTTGTGCTTTATCACTTAACCATCCTAATTGGTATGGTTTCTTGTGAGGTGTACTCAGTAATCCCAACTTCTTTGCAATTTCTTCAGAAATTAAATTTACTTGTGAGCCACTATCAAACAAAGTATCAATCTTTTGATGTTTGGAAATAACTCGAATATGGAAAAGCTCATTTCTTTTTCTCTCATTTTCTTCATCAATAGTAGATTGTGCATAATTACTAGTAGATGCTTCAGAATTATTACCTTTTATACCTGTGGCTGCAATGGTTGTTTCATCTCCTAAGTCTGACCCCAAATCTTTCTGAATAGCTGCAACAGTTTTCTTCTTCTTGCCCTCGAACTTCTTAGGTCTCAGCTCTGGATGCAGAATCCAATAGTACTCATCATCATGCCCATCCTTCTTACAGTGAGTACATGAAGACTTGCTTTTCTATGCAGTGTTGGCCTTCCCTACTTTCCATTTCTATGTTATTTTCTCCTTATTCTTGCTTGCAGTGGGTTGGGATGATCCCCCAACTTCTGGGTTCCCATTCTTTCCTCTAGCTTCTAGATGACTAGCTTGAACAGATACCTCATCTATACTAGTGGGATTAAACATGAGGATAGTGTGTCTCATGTAGATGTGTAGACCACCGATGTACTTCAACAGAGTCTCAAGTGAGTCTAATGAGATTCCTAGAATCAAAGCTCTCTTCCTAAATTCTTGGGTGTAACCTTGTACACTTTTCCCTTTCAATCATCGAAAAGTTTTCCAGCTCATCATGGCTTGCTACATGTAGGCCAGTGGATAGAACTTCTTTTTTATTGTAGAAGCAAATTCACTCTAGACAGAAAGAGTCTTACCATGTCTCTTCATGTCAGCGTGGGTCCTGCCTTCCCACCAAACCAAGGCAGTGCCTCCAAGGCCTAGGCTGGCCAGCTAAATCTTGCTCTTATCTGAATAAATGCTCTGCACTCTACAATAAACATCAATTTGTTTGATTCAATTGTCCAGCTTTTCTACATTCAACTCTCCATCATATATTGGTAAATAAAATTTAACATCTAGGTTAATCAAAGATGTCTTCTTTTTATGTTCAAGGCTATTAGGAGGTGTGAGAAAGTTTTCTTCTTTCCCTTTGCCTTTTGAGTGGTCATGGAGGAGACACTCTTCTTCTCCTTTATCTTGTTTGGAGCTTGATGAATCTTCATCTTTATGTTTTCTAAAGTCCTTATACATTTCCCCTACCATGGACCTTATGGCCAAGAAACTATCTATAAATTGAGGGTTTGGCCCCATAGAACCTTCCTATGACATTGTCCTCTCAGGATAGAATCTTCCAATTTCAGGATTAGTTTCGACCAACTCTCCTTCTCCTAATTTGAGCTTTGATCTAGTTAGCATTCAATAACTAAATCTAGCACAAGCTCAAGTCTAACCTTAACAACCTATAGCTATGATACCACTTGATCTGAAATCACTCGTAGGTGACCTCAGGAAATGAATGAAGGTATTACAGACTCATGTGTTGGTGTGTGTGTCTATGTTATCTTAGGCAACAGATCAATAAGATTGCAAAATAAACAAACAATTGAAATAGTAAGAGATCACAGTAAGCAAAACAGAAACACAAAAAAATTTAATAAGGAGTTCACCTAATCCTCCCAGTCCAGCTTTCAGTGGTGGCCTTTTTATTATGTTTTTAAAGCAAAGTCTTACAATAAGGAGCTCAATCTAAGTCTCACTTGATAGAGGATGATCAGTAGGATGGCACTCTAAATTCCCAAGTCCTTAGAGTTCATAGACTCCCCTTACTGAATTTCGACCTCAATTGGTTGTCTACTTGGTGCTACCCTTACTCTAGTGGTTAGCTCGGCTTCTCTGTTCTTTGCCATTTTTCCTTTCTTTCTGTATCTCTCAGCCTTCGGCTTCTTCATTGCTTCTCCACCTCACTATCTCTCTGTCTTCTCTCTGTCAGCTTGTGGCTTTAAAGCCAGTTCATTTCTTTGACTTTCACTTCACCTTCCTGACTCTCTAGATCTCCTACCTCTGTTCGCTGGGACTCCTCTACCCTGCATCATCGTTGCTTCGTAATGCTTCACAGACAGGTGGCCACCTATCTCCTTGTGAACTGAGTGTTAGTTCTTCCTGAACGGTCATTTTTTCTGTTATTTCCCAGATGCCTGTGAAACAGATCCTTCTTTCAACTCATCGGTCAAATCGGACTTCAAATCTTTATGCACCGTATCTTATTTCTCCCTCGGGTCCGGTCATCCGTTAGGTTGAACCTCCGCCATTTGATCTGGAGCCCCCAGAACCTACGGTCTTCGCTTCTATCGCGTGGTTGAGTTGCTCAACTGTTAGTCCGCATTGTAAGTAGTTTTTCTCTCTCCCCGCCGGACACACATCACTCGATGTATGGAATCGTTGGCTCTTCAGCCAAACCCACTTACCACCTGAAATTCCTTCGATATTCCACTGGTTTTGAGCGTGGGACCCACCTGTCGGTTTTAGCACATTCCTATGGTTTTATAGTTTCCCTTGTGACTGAGCACTCGAGCTTTTCCTTCTCTAGGGATTTTTCCCAGTGATATCAGAAACAGCCTCCGTTTCTGGGTTTGAGTTTCCAACTGCCATTTTTGCACCATGCACAGTCTCCATGGGCTAATGGTTAGCGCGCTTTGACCGAAGGTCCTCGCTGCTCCATGTTGGCTGCAAATTACCATTATTCAGAGGTTATTTCTGATAGCTATAATATTTCTTGAAGTCTGTCATTCATTCTTAACAATCATGGAATTGTTTGAGGTTCTAATTCGAAACAAAGTCTTAATAGATGTATGCAATGCATGTTAAGTAAGTTCACGAAGACTGTGATGAATTATGTTATGTTTACTAAATAACTTAAGTATATTTACGTGAACACTAATTAAGGGTTTTTCTCTAATGCGCGACTAATAAGGGTCTGCAAAGGTTGATAGTAGACCTTCGCGAAGGTCTGGAGACTATTTTAGTAGAGTTTTAGTACCGAGCCCTAAGGGCTTATTGATCTAGGTGAAGGCAGCTCTGAGGTGATAAAAGACATCAAACTCATCTCTGGATGTAGAAACTTGGTTCTTGCATCCCCCCATACTGCTTCGGGTGAGACTGTAGCCTATGCTACGAGGGATTTTGTCGAAAGGGCTAATAGTGTATGGATTTGTTGGTTGGCGCAACTAACTCTGAACCTCAGTTAGGACCCCCTAAGCCAACACGAGGTCCCCTTCACCCACATGTATGAATGGAATATGCACTCCCCCTCTTTAGGCTCCTCTATATCTTTTGGATGAATATTTTTTTTCATGATGGTATCATTTGGTTTTTCATCAATGATCAACTTTCCTTTATTCTACTCCAAACCATAATTAGATGTAGAGTTTATTTCCTTTTGTTTAAGCTCCACCAATAATGATTGTTTTGAGAAACATTCATCAATGTTGTCTTAGGGTATTTTGTGGAACTCACACCACTTTGAAGTGCCCTTATTTTCATTCCCATTACCCTTATTTTTCCACTACTTGGTCTAGTTTTACTTAGTTTGGTTCCTCTTATCTCATTCCTTATTTTGTGAGTTTAAGTCCCCTTTTCCAGGTTTTTATTGCAACATTTTTGTAAACTTGAACACCTTCTTATTCCCATCTTAATTTTTTTCCCAATTCAATAGCATATTGATAAGAATATCCCACTAAGGATATGTCCAAGAAATCCATCTCCATTTGGATGTAGCTATATATACCACTACAATACTTTAGAAGTAGGTGCTACTCAAGAGTCTTTGATACCTAGCTTTGAGTGCAAGTTATCAAAAATATTGGTGTACACTAGCACTGTCTAATATATCTCAGATTGTAGGGTTTTCCATCCAATGCAATCTTAATCATAGTTACCTACAAGGTATAATTTCTCATGAAAGGGATTTCAGGAGTGTAGATGTGATCTTTTCATTATTAGAAAATTTTTGTATATAGTAATATCCCTCACAGATATAACCATTTTTCAAAGCATATAAATCTATTTGGCTTTCAAATAAGGGTATTTAAAACTTAAATTCTACCTTGAATGATGTCAAACATCCAAAATTACCAATGGTTTAAGGTTCCTTAACTACTATTGGGAGTTGACAGAGGATCTTGGAAAATTCGTCCATCATCCCATTCCTCTGTTGTTATAGTGTTTCCTGTAGCACCAATTTGATAGGATATCCTACTTCATATTCTCTCTTTTATTATAAAAAAGGAGGTCACTTGGGATGGTGAGAGTGATTGTTCCCAAGTGAAACTAACTTGAGACCCAACTCTCTGTACCATGACCTCATCCAGGAAATGCACCGAGAAACAACGAGGAAATTTCTCTAATATCATTAATTTGGGTTATATAAGGAATGAAATGAAATATGATAAATGAAATTAAGAAAACATATAGAAATATAATATAAAGCACAATAATATGGTTAAAAGCAACTTCCATTAATAAATGAAAAATAAAAATATTGTAGAAGAAAAAATGGCTATAATGGTGGTAGCTATCCTTGAACACAGAGAGATGGAAACTAGATGCATTCACAAAAGCAATCATAATAGATCAAAAGAATATTGTTTTAACATAAATAATGAACCATGGAGGTCCAAATCCCTAACCATAGAAAATGAAATTACTATTGGGTGTGGAGCCTGATTGCATTCTTTATTCAGAGGTATCACTACATTGGACCCCAGTTTGTAATGTGGTGGAAACACCACTTGTAATATGTGTGCTGCAAGGGGGATCGGGGGGTGGCAGTGATCTTTAGGAGCCCCCCCCGGCTGGCGGGGGATCGGGGGCAGTGGCCCCGAAGCTAAGAATACATGTAAAATTGCCTTGTAAAATGTTGCAATTTCGTAGTTAATCTGGGCCATTCATTAGGCGAAGATCTATCAGTGGAAGTTATGTTTAATTTAGGGTTTTTTTTCCTAGAAGGAAACCCCTCACTATATATGAGGGAATTGTATTGCATCTACATAGATCTTTATTATGAACGAGAAAGAGAGAGGAGATTGTGTGAGAGCGAAGAGGAAATTACAGCGGATCTGCTATACATTGTATCTCTTCATTTTGTTGGATAATATAAAAGGAAGGACTGGTTATTTCTCCGTGGACGTAGCCCAAATTCGGTGAACCACGCATATCTGTGTCTCTCTTGTTTCATGTGTTTTATGTGTTTTCTATGTTTATATTTCTTCAATATATTTTATCTGTTCCATTGCTCTGTAATATATAATTTTCTAACAATTACCATTTTCTTGTGGGCCTCAAGGTGATTAGTTGGTAAATCAACCTCCCTCGGACACAACTTTTGGATAAAATATTCATTTAGGGTGCACAATAGCTCATTGAAAAGAACTAGTTGAGGGCTACAAATTTTAACTGGGGGCAAGGAATTCCATGGAAGCACTTGATGGGTCCCATCAATAGGTATCTTATAAGGCCATTTTTCCATCCTCCATAGTATAAATTCTTCTTTTCTCACATTAATTAACATCTCTTTTGATATAATGTGCTTAATAGGAAGAGTAAAGGGTGTTTTCCATACTCCATTTCTTAATGTGGTTAATCCACAGGAAAAAAACAATTTCGAGTTCACTTACTATTCATAAGCATGTTGGAGGCATCTAGAGGAGATGTAGGAGGCTTGTCCCCTACATTTACTCTCCTTCAACTCGACTTGATCCCTAGAATCACTCATCAACAGATCGAGGTCTACTAGAAACCAATGAACTCAAGTAATTACATGGATCTATTGGAGATAGATCCACTTTTCTCAATATTTTGGATGGAAATAACCCTGTTTCCAAGGAGGTTTCCCCTCAGTCATCTTTGTATAAATCAACTAGCCCAAGAGCTCATTAGAATTTAAATTTTTGGAGCAATGAGAGCTACTAAGAGCTAAATGCTCAAGACTGTCATTTCCATTTTTATTTAGATGATGCATTTTAACTCCATTTTATGTTATTTAAAGTTCTATTATTTATTCACACATGATTTTGTTACAAATGGTTGAGTTCCCTTGGGTTACAGCCCAACCGAGAGTCTCTCTTTATGTATCTTATTTATGCATTGTTTTAGTAGCAACATTTCCTTCCATGTTTGAGTAGAAGTTTATTTTCTAGAAAAATTGGGGTTTCATGCCTGATTACTACCTCTCCTATGGGAAGTGTGGTTGAGGAGTCTACAACAGTAAGCTAAAAATATGCGGTTTCTTTCCTTTGCAAATTTCTAGGCATTAGCTCATTGTCTGTTGCATACTCTGTTTCTACAATCTAGGAGTTAAAATTGTTTTTCTCACATTTTCATGTATGTATGTTAGATGCATGTTTTAAGTTGAATTATATCTTAATGAAATAAATTCCTTCTTTGTTTTATTTCATAAAATTTCACTCTTCCTTTCTTCCTTACTTTAATTTGCTACAGTTTGTTCATTAGTTTGACACTCTTTTCCCGAACGAGAAGGGATTGATTATTGGTCTGCAGGTACTACTAGTGGCTTTCAAGGTTTCAACACTCATCCTACATCTATTTTTTCATCATCAACCTCTTCCTTTGCATCTCACATTGCCCTCAAAACTCTGCCACCGAGACTACAATTCTAGGTCATTGAAGGACATCATGAGCATTGGCTTTCGTGTAAGATGGGCATCTGAGGGGTGCTAAACTTAGAAAATACCTTAAATAGCCTTCATACACCTCCATATACCTTTCTCCAGCTTCAAAATACTTTTTCTACCCTCGGTATGCTCATGGATCCAATCCTACAACAAAAACATGACAGACTTGTAGCATCTTGTAGCAATCATGTAGTAATCTTGTAGCATCCTCTAGCATTGCCCAAACTATGTCATATTTTCCCTAGGAGCTTGAATTTTTCCTCTTGGGACTGAATAATGACCCCCAAGCTCTAAATCAATGACTGGGGAGGACCAAAGACCATTATAGACCCACCTTTCCTTCACTACAAGTACAAATCTGCAATTAGAATTAGAAGACAAATTTCCACATTTGAATAACAATGAATGTTTTCTTATGAAATGTACATGGATTCTATTACTAAGGCTAAATTTCCTTGGACACAAATATTAAAAGGATGATTCACCAATGCAAAGTAGATTAGATCTGATTCTTGAATATTATGATTTCTTAGGATTTTATTCACACACATTATTGTTGAAAAGATCAAATTTCCTTTTTCAAAGCAACTTTCCACATTCTATAGATAGGGCATCGATTTACATTTTTCAGGTATGATAACACTTTTAATTTATGCAAATAGCATAGTTTTTACATTATTTCAACTAGAGTCAGTCTTGGCATTTGGATGAGTATTGCTTTAATTTCTGTAGCTAGAGTAATGTTTTCATTCCCACAAATAGACTATAACTCTCTATTTTCATACAATTTATTTCTCTAGGTTAGTTGAAGGCATGCTCTTTGTATGCCTTGTTATGGTCTTTGCTTGAAGGTGGCATGAGTAGAGCTTGAACTTTTGCATATATCACTGTCACGTCTAAGTTTGTATGAACCCCAAGTTGATAATTAAAGTTGTAAGCCTTGGGAGTCTCAACATTCTTGTTAAGATACTAATTCTCATCCATTTTTGGTTTCGTTGTTGAGGAGGTGTCCAAGTAGGTATTGTTTGTAGTTAGAAGAATTTTTTTCTATATTTTTTTTCACTAGTAATATTGACTTGAAAATTAAAAAAAAATGAAAAAAATCCAAATGAAAAAAAAAACTAGGTCTTTCACACCTCATAGGAGTAAGGATAATTAAGGGAAATTCCTACGAAAAATCCCCACACCTTCAAGTTGTCAACCATCACTCTTCTTTGGTGACTATGAGCTGCCCTCTCTAAGCACATGGGAGTTAGAAAATCCTCTAGGTGAGAAACTTGAAATTTTTGAAGCACCCATAGGGGAGGAAAAGCCCATATCACCTACCGAAAACATCGTTGAAAATAGGAAGAATGAGATATTTCCCATACAGGAAACCAATGGAGAGGCCATGATGAATAACATCAGCCCCACTACCCTTCCACACTTCCATGTCTTAGCCTCTAAGGAGCCTAACACATTTATGTTTCAACTTTTTGTAGTTTGTAGGACCTATGACTATGCCTCTGATGAACAAAAGTTGAAGTTGGTTCCCTCCACCCTTAAGGATGCAACCTTGAGCTAGTTTATGAGTCCACCTAGAGGCAACATCACTACCTGGGCACAAATGCAACAAGCCTTTAATGAGAAGTAGAGGGATTATTGTAGAATGAAGGAGATAAAAGAATAAATGTTTAGGATGATCATAGGACCATATGAGTCCTCAGAAGACTATGAGGAAAGGTTCCAACTCAATTATAGGAGGATGTTATGGAGACCCTCAATATGTTGTCTAGAGGAGATATTTACCAACTATCATATGATGACATCAGGACAATATTCAAGGGTGAT
Organism: Pinus tabuliformis; assembly: GCA_031772625.1. Taxonomy (NCBI): domain Eukaryota; kingdom Viridiplantae; phylum Streptophyta; class Pinopsida; order Pinales; family Pinaceae; genus Pinus; species Pinus tabuliformis. The sequence continues at coordinate 620,200,382 of CM062817.1, forward strand.
TCAAGGGTTGTTATGGAAAGGGGAAGGTCCAGTTAAGTCCTAGTTAACTCTTCTCCCTCCACCTCAAACATGAAAAATGAGATAGGGAGTATGTTGTAAGATTTCAATAGTGAAATGTTGCATACCTTTGTTGTGCAGATGGACACTATGAAAATTAAAAGGAAGCAGGAGGAAGTAGAGAGGGCACTAGCTATCTTTTTCCCTAGATTCACTAAGAAGCATCCAAGAGATCAGTGTTCACTGAACACCATAGAGGTATGCTTTGTCTGTGAGTAAATCCATGCAACTGATAAATGCCCCTCTCTTCCAGACCTAAATGTTCTGTACCAACGAGCAAAGAATGGCTTGGACCAACTTTATTTCATTAATGAGAGGGGGCACCAAGGCCCTTGGCCTTATCAATAGGGTATGCGAGGTGCACAATATCCTTCTTACAATTCAAATCAGAAAGTACCTTCATAAACTTGGTACCCTCCAACTCATCCATCTTGGTCCACGACCTCTCCTTGGTCATACTCTCCTTAGTATCCTCTTCATCTTGTCAACCCATCTTTCCATCCAAATCAAGGTCAGCCTCCTTAATGGGGCAACCATTCGCAAGGATGGAAGCCTCATACAACCCAACCTCCTACCTTAATGCCTCCTCTGCAACCTCAACCACAACTACCCCACAAAAACCCACCTAAGTAACCTCAAATGTCTGCCCAACCCAATATAAACCTAAATAAGAAGCAGGCACAACAATTTTATAGTGGGGAAACATCCTATCATGCTTATGCTATGGAGATCCAAGAGATGAACCTTCTATCTGGGAATGTACTCTTGGATGCTCACCCATGTTCTCCACCTAAAGATCTTGAAGAAGAGAATGAATATGGAACTCTTCAAGCTAATGTGCCTCCTTATCGTGAAATGTTGGTGCAACCTAAACAACACACACTGGAAGAGGCTAAACATCTAGGAGAACTGAATAACTTGTGTTTTTAAATACCCCTTCTCTAGGCCATCAAATATTTCCACATTTACAACAAGCTTATCAAGGAAGAATGTCTCCAAAGGATTGGGAGAAGAAGAAGATATGCCCACACTATCAATGTTTTTGGGTAGTTGTCTAATCTAATGCTTAGGAGGGCAATCTCCCTAAAGTACATGGATATTGGTAGCCCAATATTCGATGTGCACATTAATAGCGTTTTGGTCCCTAAGATTGACCCTGGGGCTGCAATCAATGTTATGACCAAGGAAACTATGTTGAATCTCAACCTCCAAGGATCTTTGAGGAATACCACCACAATATTGTATTTTGCGAATAGGTCCATAGTATCCCCTAAGGGTTTTATCAAGGATGTCATGGTCTCCATTAACTCCTCATAATATCCTAGATATTTCCTTGTCCTCCATCCCAAGGCCAAGTTTTATGGTTATCCTCTTATCCCAAGGAGACCTTGGTTGGCCATTATTGATGCTTACATTAGTTGTAGGACTAGGAACATGACCATCAGGAATGGGAATATCTCAAAGTGAAGTAATTAACAAATAAAAATGATTTATTAATCACTTTGTGAGGATTAAGAAAGGTGTGAATTTGAAATAATTATTAAATAATGGTTTAACAATTATTCCAAAAATAAAAATAAGGAATAATAAACCAATAGTTATTTATTTAGTTATTCCAAGGTGATTAGTTCAAAGGTAACCAAAAATAATTATCAAATAATGATCTAATAATTATTTCTAGAGAAAATTAAATAAATAATGATTTATTCAATTATTCTCATGGGGTTTTTTGGATTTTAATGAGAAATAACTTAGGAAAAATGGTTTACTAAGTTGTTTCCATGGTGAAAGTGAATTTACTATTGCAAAATTAATCGTATATAATGTATTTCGATCAACCTAGGAAGAAATGGCTAGGTGATCATTTTCTTGGCTGGGTGATTTATGACTAGGGGCATGATTTTATGTTATTTATTTACTTATTATGTGCCTACTAGTTTTGTGTATTTGATAGCACATCAAGAGAAGAAATGATAGTGAAGGACACCAGAATGAGGACTAAAATGGTGCAGTATAATTATGATCAATCAAAATATGGAAATGAAAATCCGAGGACAAATGAAGAAGAAATATCAGTTGGCCAAGGGTGAAGACCTAACTCTACAGATTGGATGTATAAATTAAGGAGCCTGAGGGATGAAGTTAGAATCTTCAAAGAAGACATTGAAAGGCTAGTAAGAGCTCAAGATAACAAAGGCTCTCTAATTTATGAAAAAAAAGGAGCCTTGGTTGATGGCTAGTCATAGAGGTAGGAGGATACTTCAAGAGTAAGAAGAGAAAACAAATGGAGAAGATGGTGGCAAGTCAGGAAGAGGAATAAGTCATAAAGTGAAGAAAATGTGAAGGTAAATTCACTATTAAGCACCTCATAAGGAAGAACAAGCACTTATGTGAATCATTCTAGTAGACCATCTAGCTCTACTACCAAGAGGCATCACCATGACTCTCATCATCAACATCATTAGAGAAGAAAGGACAAGGATTATATGGTTCAGGAGTTTATGAAGGCTAAGCCATGCACATTTGATGGGGACATGAAGAAATATAAAGAGGTGTAAGCTTAGCTATTTGGCATGAAGAAATTTTCAAAATCCATGACTATTCTGAAAACATGAAAGCCAAGATTGCCACCTATAGCTTGAAGGGAAAATCCAACATATGGTGGGAATATTTGAAAAATGTCATAGGAATTGTTGAAGAAGACTTGACATGGAATGATCTTGAGAAAATTTTCTAGAATTAATATTTGTCTGAGTGATATTATGATAACAAGGAAAAAGCACAACTCAATATGGGGAAATGACAGATGATGAGTATCTTCCCAAGTTCCTGGAACTATTGAGGTATGTCTCATTTCTCAAGCATGAAAACGCCAAAATCAAAAGATTCATCAATGGGCTGCCTTTTCCATTCAAAGACTATATTCAATTTATGGAACTTTAGACATTAAATGATGCTATCAAGAAACTCAAATATTGTCATGAGCAAGAAAAATGTAGACTAGAAATTAAAAGTAACTAGAAGGAAAAGGACAACACTAGAAGTAAGAAGAAATGGCCCATGAAAATTTTAGAAAATAAGGAAAGTAAGAATCCAACTAATACAAATTGATTTTAGTAGAAAATTAACACCGCTAGTAAAGCAAATTCATAGTAACTAGAAAAAGAGCAACAAAAATCTGCAAAAAAAGAGGAAGAGAGAAACTGAAGTGTTGGACATGTGGTGAAAATCAAGAGAAAAAACACTGTGAACATTAGAAAAATGTATGACCAAAGTTTTACAACACTTAGGAATCTCATAAAGTGGGGAATGTAGCTTAGAGTTTGCCTAGAATTTTCATAGCTATCAACAATCTCCAAGGCAGAACACTAGGAATCCATCATTGAGATAGAAGGTAAGTTGTGTGATCAACTTGTTTCCATTTTAGTTGATCTCGGTTCTAACTACATCTATGTCAGCCCAAATTTCATGGAAAAATGTAGTTTGGCCAAGGAATTGCACGTAAATCCATGGATGTTTCAATTGGCAATAGGAATAAAAAGAAAACTTAATCATTGGGTAAAATAATGCACACTTAAACTTCATGGCATGTCCACAGTAACACATTCGAATTTATTTTTGTTGGGTATATACAATATATTATTGTGCATGGATTGGTACTTGCACAAAACCAAGGTGGACTATTATGAAAAATATATTGAATTCCTAGATGATGTTTGAGAGAGAAAAATCATATAGGGAAAGTGAAAGGAAATTTCAAGAAGGTTGATTATAGAAATGCAGGAAAAACACAATTTTCAGAAGGGCTGCAAATTGTTTATCATATAAATTTTCAACAGTGAAAATGCTAATGATAGCACAGGGCATGAAGAAATCAAGATGTTGAGGAAGTATATGGTGTTGCAGCAGTATAAGGATATGCTTCCAACAAACATTTTAGGTTGAACTCCCATAGGGAAGTTGATTTCTCTATTGAGCTGGTGCCTAGAGCAACACCAACATCCAAGGAATCATATCAGGTGGACACGCCTAATATGGTTCAATCAAAGATATAGCTAAGGGAAATTTTTTATAAAGGTTACATTCGGCATAGTGTGTCACTGTGGGGAGCTCTAGTATTATTTTTAAAGAAAAATGATGGGACACTTAGAATCTGTATTGATTACAACGAGCTAAATAAAGTGACCTTTTAGAACTAGTATTTGTTTCCATAGATTGATGAATTATTTCACTAGCTAAGGGGAGTAGCAAATTTTCTCTGGGATTGATTTGAGGTTTGGATATCATCAAGTGCACATCAAAGAGGAAGATATCCACAAAACTACTTTCTGAAAAAGATACGGGTACTATAATTTTGTAGTGGTACCCTTCGGGACTACTAATGACCCTACCACATTCATGTGATTAATGAATAGTGTGTTGCATCCTTATTTGGGAAAGTTTTTGATTGTCTTCTTGATGAAATATTGGTGTACTTTAAAACTAAAGAAGAGCATGAAAATCACTTGGTTGCAGTACTACATTTAATGAGGGAATGCATGCTTTATGAAAAGCTTAGCAAGTGTGATTTATTCCATTCACAGATATATTAATTGGGGCACATTGTGTCCAAGGAGGGAATATCATTTGTTCTGGAAAAGATCAAGGCCATAATGGAGTGGCCAACACAAAATAATATGGATGAGTTCAAATGATTCATGGGATTGGAAGGTTACTACAAGAGGATTATCATGAACTATGCCAAGACAGGTCATCCTATGACATCCTTGTAGAGAAAAGGAAATAGATTTGAATGAATAGTTGAGTGCATAGTAAGCTTCAAGAAATTGAAACAGTTGCTCACGAATGCAATAGTATTGATGATTCCAAATATGGACAAGGATTTTGTGATATGCATAGATGCCTTCAAGGAGGGGCTCGTTGGAGTTTTGATGCAGGAAGGACAAATAGTTTGTTATGAGTGAAGGAAATTGAATGAAGATGGGGAAAATTACATGACTCATGATCTAGATTTAACTTCCATCATCCATGCTTTGAATATGGGAGGAATTACCTCCTTGGCAGGAAATACGCACTTATGATAGACCATAGTGGACTCAAGTATTTGTTTGGTCAACCCAAGTTGAATACAAGACAAGCTAGGTGGTTTTCCAGAATTAGTGAGTTTGACTTTTAAATCAAATATATTAAAGGAAAAGAGAAAAGAGTTTTTGTTGGCTTAAGGGGTCTTGACCTAGGTTCGGAGTTAGTTGCCCCAACCAAAAAACCCTACACTGTTGGCCCTTTTGATAGCAACCTGCATAGCATAGGTCACAGTCTCACCCAAAGTAGTATATTAGGGTGCAAGAACCAATTTTTTGCATCCAGAGACTAGTGTGATGTCTTTCAGTGCCTTAGATCTACTTCCACATTGATCTAACCTTCTGAAAGAGTTAAAACTTCTAATACAACCCTAGATACCTTCAATTCTTCATGGGACCAGCCAATTGCATTAATCAGGCCCTTACAGGGTATGTCGATTACTTTCACACAGCTGAATAGGTCTTCTAGGGCTTCTGAGATATATATTTGTCATTGTGTAGACCTATCTTCCTTATCCAAAACTAACGCAACATAGATTTAGATCTTTGCGAATATAATTTAAGAATCTTATCAAGCATAAACATGCTCAATTAACCCAATTCGCATAGAGAAAACACATTGAATTAAAGAAACAACAATGAAAGTGACATAATAATTAAATAGATAGAAGCAAGTATTTCCAACCCAAAATCATCCTTTATTAATCAAAATCTTCCCAGTACAGACTTCAACTACCTTGTGCACTTAGTTTCAGGGGCCTATACACTCAATTGTGGACTATTCTAGGCCTGCATGCACTCAGCTGCAGAGCCTTTCCTTCGCTTACTGATAGGAACAGAGCTTCCTGACTATCAAACCCTTACAACATCATTCATTCATTCATACTTCTATTCTTCTTATACTTATCATTCGCTAAGACTCATCTATTTATAGTCTTTCTAATACAATACCATCACCCTCAGCTCATGGGTGAGTCCTTAAAACCTCCTATCACCTACCCAAACAACCGGCTAAAGCCCCTATGATTCTTGACTAACTATGCGCTCCACATCCATATTTGTGGACAATTTACATTCGTTACAAAATTCTTTACAAAAAATGACTAAATTAATCCAATTCTACCCATAGGGAACCCATCCCAACAGGCCCCCAACACAAAGATCATGACTCACCCTCGGGACACTTAGATGGTTGTTCCACTTTCTTGTGGAGAGTGTTTACTACATTGGCCAATGTTTGAAGCTCTGTGGTACTCTGTTCTGCTACTTTTTGTACCTCCTGGACCAATTTCTATGTGTTTGGCCCCTCCATTGCAAGTTGCATAGTTCGCTAGGTCTGCTGCATGGCCTTCAACTTCTCATGAATATTCTATGAATGTTTGTTGGCTTCCTCTATCCAGGCTGAAGCCAGTCTATTAATAGGGACTCCTTTTTTTGTAACTCTTGGATCTACCTCTGAATCACCTTGCCTTCCTACAGGCATGTGAAGCACTAGACTGGCGCCAATGTCTGCGTAGTCATGTTGATTTCATCATATTTTGTTGTGTTTTCCTGATCTTTGTGTTCAATTGTTACAGCGTAGGTTCCTCCTACAATGTATCCCAGAGGCCCATTGTCTGATTGAATAGTTGGTCGCAGTCATGAAATACGACATCTAGTTGACCCATTGATTCTTTTATAGTGGCACCTCTTTGTTCCCGAACTTCAGGTTGTGCGGTTGGTTGAAGATTGAGCTAGAGTTTGGATATCTTCATTTGGAACTCAAAAGTGACTCACCCAACCTCATCTTTAGCATCGTGCACCATTGTGGTTAATTTCCTAAATTTTGTCTCGGCTTGTGCATTGTCTGGGATATGCAATTCTGGAACTGTTTTGTAGGCTTGTTCAATTGCAGAATCTAGATTGGTGTTATGCGATTGTATTTCCTCTTTCTCCTTTAGCGCATGTGTCTTCTCCTAGTACATATGTTTATTGTTGACTTTAACTTCACTGAGGACTGTAAGGAAGCACAACTCCCTAATCCGCAACTCATCTGAGACCCCCTGATGCAATGTGTGGAGGGCTTGGAGCGAAATCATCACCACATTGATTCCAGTATCCTTGATCTTTTTAAGTGTTTTTTCGTCTTCCTAGTTATATACTCGCAAGTATCCTTCTGGTAAACGAATGATCCTTAGTTCCAATGTGCACTCCACTTCTGGAACACTCACGCTTGCTTGAGTTAGGCCCGCTTGCACTGCGCTCGCTTGCCCAATGCTCACCTAGATCATACCCGCCTAGATCTGTAGATCACACAGATACTTCTGGACACTCCCCAGTTTCTTCATATACTACTTCTCAAAGTGGGACCATAGCTCTGATGTGGTATCTCTAAACTCATCGTTGATCTCATCTAAATCGCCCTCTATTAGTACAAGAGGTTCCACCAGTGACTGTTTATTTGATTTCTACTTCTTTCACGGACCTGTGGCTATCTCTTTAGTGTGCTTCTAGAATTTAAAGGGGTGGACACCTCCTCACCCCCATTTCTTCCCTGCGTAGATATCTCCTTCTCTGTGGTATGTGGGGAAGTCGATGCTTGCTCCTTGTATGTACATTCATTGTCTTCATGTTCCTTTTCATCACAGAGTGTCTCCGCAATGGTCTTTTCAACAGTTTCTTTATTTTGTTGGGTAGGCGTCTTTTGTGCGACTGCCTGCTCTTTTTCTTTCCTCTTTTTTGCACCAAAGGTCTGTGCAGAGGAGCTTTCTCCTAATTTGCTTGTACTGACATTCAACTAGGTAGGCTTGTGCAACTCTGTTGGCCATCCACCCACAACTTCCTATACATTCGTTGTGGCCACTAAGTAAGGCAACTTGTGCCATGCTTTTTGAGGGTATCTCCTCACTTGGATCTAGACATTGTGAAAGTCTACCTTAAATTCTGCAAAGGCCCTCAGTTGCTCGAACAAGGTGGGAGATAACCTCGGTCTCTTATTTATAGCTATTTGGATGTTCATTTCCATGAGTACCCAAAAAACCTTTGATTCTATAATCTGGTCTACGTCTTTCGTTTGGCACAATGAAGCAAACTTCGCTACCTCTGGGAGGGTCTCATTCAGTAGATGGAACTTTCTATCCTATGAAAGCCTCCATGCCACCAAAACAATTAGCAGTAAGAGCCAAGAATAATGGAATGGCTAGCTCTTCTCTTATGCCTCGCGACAGTTTGCCAAAAATTCTCGACAGAGATACTGGGCCCAGTTATACTGGACCACATTCACACACTATGTTGCTAATGAAATAACTGGCACGTGCACTTCATCCCCGCGACACTTCCGCATTATCTTTCCTGCTAGGATTTGCACTGCAAACTGTACCACTTGGTTTATTATGGAGGGAATAGAATATCCATGCTTTCCGTTTACAAGCTTGAACTCGATTTTCATGTAGTCTACGAGTTGTTTTTCATTGGATTTTCCCGCAAAATCCTGTCTCGGGTCTGCTACTTTATATGGTATCTTAGTAATCTGATCGATTAACATATTCGTGATGGAGATAGGCTCACCTAGCCATAAATACCCATCATGCACTAATGTCAACAATTGTCACACACACACACTGTATTTTGGACTGGTGAAAATGGGTTATGAATAACATGTGCAATAGTCCTTCCAACTGAACTCCTCTAACCTGTTAGTGCCTAAATCTTCCTTAGACTCAAGGAAGGCAAAATTCAGGGTAACCACAAACCACGCTCAGTCTAGTAGCTAGCCCTACCAAAACAGGAGAGGGCTCTCTCCGGGTCACGCTCAGTGAAGAAATAAACAATATGGTCTGAGATGACTTACAATGAATATTGATTTTAGGCTAGTAAATAGATATGGAAAAAGGCGATTTTTTGAATGACTGAATTTTCTGGGATGTGTGGGACCAAAGGACCGCATGAGCTAGGAAATTAAATTGATGACACAGAATATTTTGTGAGGCAAGATAGGCAGGAATTTTAGCAATCAAATTTGAAATATTATGGAGTGGAAAGACCGTTGAGAGGCTGAAAAGGGCATGTGTAATGAATCCTTTTCAGACAGAAGAAAAACACATAGAACCTGAATGCTTTCACAAGGCAGAGCAAATAACTGGATTCTACCTCTCATACTTAAAAGCATTCAATCAAAAGTGATTATGATGGAAACGGTAAACATAACAAGGCACATATGAAATAGATAAGAAACACATTTGCTAAACCCATACCACAGGGATCTCCTGAATCAGAGCTGCAACATTTTATTAATCTCTTGGCCAAAACTGTACAATGAAGGTGCCGGGTTTTTTCCTCCACACTGCTCCCAGAAACTCCCACCCTTTACAAATGATTTTCAATACAATAAATAACCTCAGAAGTGGGAAAGCAAATCACTGAGGATAGGGAGTTGTTTAATCATCATTAGAGAATTGAGGTTGAAGAGCCAGCCGTTTGCCAACGTTGCATTTTCCACCCAAACGACAGATGGAGAGGTCTGGGGACTCAAAACTTGCCCAAATTTCTTGGCCATGCACCATCAGTCATGATTTTTCATGCCAAATCCAAAAATATAATTTTTTTTTCAATTTAGATCTCCCTAGAATAAGTGCACGCCACGTGCGCAGCACATATGGAAGTGGCGCGGCGCATAGAGCCTGTGCGTAGCGCTTTTTGCAGGAGACTTTTGGAGGCCTTCCCGGTGTCCAAATTGGGTGCAGGATAGCTCGTTGGAAAGGTATTTGAGTCTAATTTACAACCCAACTAGAATTTTTCAATGTGGAGTTCCTTTTCCCTGTCAAAAATCAAATCTACCAAGACTGGTCAAAATGTTCCAAATGAGGCTGCCTCAAGGCAAAGTGCTATTGCAGTCAACTTTTGAAGGTGTTCCTCAACTCCAAATTGAGCTCATGATAGCTCATTTGAAATTGATGTGTCTAGTTACTCATCAAGCAAGTCATTTGGCTAACCAAGCTAGGAGAAACTTGATTTTCCCAAGGTCACTTTAGAGGTGCATCAATTCTCCCAAGGAAATTGTATTTTTGACATTTCTATAAAACCACGACACTTGTGTAAAAATTGAAGGAGGTTTTTCTTCCTTGGCCTATTTTGGACAAAAACCTCTCTCATTTTTCCAAAATTCATCTTTTCTGGCTCATAAACATCATTTGAGTGAATTATTGAGCCTTCCTCTCGCCTACAAGTATTATTGAAGCACTTTGAGAACAACAATTTGTAGACCCTAGACCTAATGACCAAGTTGACTCTTTGCTTATCAAGCGATAAAAAACAAGACTATAAATGATTTCAAGACTATCTTAATGAACTTTAATAAACAGAGCTGAGCTAGCAGGACATGGCATAAGGGATAAATGAGTGACCAGGTCCTTCCGTCGGAATATGGCATGCTCCTAAATGGAATGCAGGTGATCGAGCAGAATGGGACACCTAAAATGAAATGCAAAAAGAGTTTTTATCTCTGAGGAGGACTGACAAGAATGACTCTAACATTGGCTCCAATGGGGGATGGTAGCTCCCTGGAGGTGCCAAGAACTGCAGATCTTTGGGAGAGCAGACAGTGCCTTTTTCCATTGGGCTATGGAGTCCCTTATTTCGAAAAACCAACATGACTCAGTTTATTGACTGAAACTTGACTGAAACTGACTCAATGCAAACTGAAATGACTGAAAAACTTGACTCTGATAAACTAGAAAGATGCTCATATTTGAGCTTATTCAGCAAACCTACCCTAATTACTCTTTCCACCACCCGATCAAGTGAGATGAAAAAGCGAATGCAACCAGGCAAGCATCATGGCTGCTATTTGATTTCTTCCCAAATTCTTTCTGATGTGCAGGAAAAGGGAAGAATCGAAAGGCAACTCCCATGGAAACTTGGAATCAAGTTCACTGCTGACAAACTTGCAAAGCATGAATTGGCTGGATGACTTCAAGAATACTACAAAAGGATCTTCATAAGCATCGCCATTTATTTCCATTAACACATTATTGCTCTAGTCCAAGTAATCTTTATTGCTGGATATTAAAATTTTCCTCACATCTGTGCTGTCTTTCTTTGGTGATGGCAGTAGGCTGTCAAAAGGATCCTGAATTTCATGAAGAACCAAACTCTGTTGTTGATTCCAAACAGAACCAAAGCCTCCTTTATCAATCTCCTCATATGACTGAAAACTTCAGTATGGTCTATGAAATGAACAATCTATTAAACAAGACAATGAAGGTGACCTTTAAAACAGATGATTATCAACATTCTCTTTTGTCGCATGGTTAGCTGATGAAGAAGAATTTTTACAGCAAACAAAATCTAACACATGAACAAAAGGATCATCAAAAACTTAAGGAGACTGCTGTAATGTATCTATTGAAACTGTATGACATCCTATTGGATATTCATCTTTTTCTTTAGAGATATTACGAAGATTCTGCCTTATAAACTGAAATGGTTCGTAACAAAAGGGTACAAAATCCTCTTGCATCATTAAATCATGTATTTCAGCTGCCACACCTTCACTTGGAATCTAACTTTGAATTGTGTTTGGTGGCTGCAAATCTGGTTCTGTATCCAAAATGATTTCATCAATCATTTCAGGGGAAGATTTCTTATTAACGATCTTCTCAAAAATTTCGCCATCTGTCTCATCCTCAACATTAAAACTGAGAGATTGTTGATTTCCTACAAGCTTTTCATTTGAAGATTTACTATGCAATTTACCCCACAAAAACTTAAATGATTCAAAACAGAAAGGTAAGGAATCTTCTTGTATCATTTGATCATATATGCTAGCTTCTATGTCTTCATGTGCAACTTGACTATTAATGGCATTTGGGGGCTGGAACTCTGAATATAAGAAGTCTGGAACAAAGTTTTCATCACCCTCAAGAGGATCCAAATCAAGATTTGTCGACAACTAATATCTGATTGCATGGAAATTATCTCTGATGAACTGACATGAATCAAAGCAAAAAGTCAAAGATCCTTCACTTACTTCAAAATCTGTTGCACTTTCCTCATCGTTTCCATAGCTGATATGCATCGGTTGATCACTGTACTCGAGCTGCTGTAAGCGAACTTCCTCATCCCACAAACTAGCTATTGATTTGTCTGCAAGATTAGCTTCTGTTTGGAGAACATAATCATCATCATCATACTGATCAAACTGAGGCAAATCGTCAGTATAAAACACGTCATCAAGCATACATGTCATATCAACAGGTCTTTCTTCTCCAAGATGATCTACAAAACAATCCTTATGACTACTGAGATAAGAAACAAAATGTTTTGGATGAGCCACTTGTTCATGAACGTCATTTTCATCTTTTGCAGTCATTTTCCTCACCATCTCTTCTATTGCACTCACCAAACTGCCAAGCTTTTCCTCTGAAGGTGTAGTTTTCTCTGGATCCATGTTTTTCATCTCTTCTTCTTTCAACCTTACCCTTCTGATCAGCAAATGAGCCCTACATCTACTGCATTGTTCTGCATCTTTTCAAGTGTTGCGACATTCTTTTCTCTCAGCTGAAACTCCATTTCCGGATCAAAGTCACCTGGGTAATGCAAGAGAGCAGATCCAGGAGGGGGTCTTATATCAACTGGAATTAAATAATAAACTTGATTAAATATGGCTGAAAACTGTTGTACTGTCTCCCCTGGCAGTCTTTCTAGCTGATTATAATCTTCTACAATAAAGAAAGGGTTCTGTCCGATCCTCCATCTGTCAAGAAAAACTTTGATGAATTGCTGTAAATCTGTGATGCTCCCATTAGGCAGGGCTTTGAACCAACGCTTGACTTTGCCTTGCAAAGAGAGAGCAAAAAGCCTTATACTGACATCTCCTTCATCAATTTCAAAAAGGTCTAAAAAATTCTCAACATTCTGCACATGTTGCTCAGCATTTACATTCTTACATTCACCGTCAAATCTTGGCAAGTATAGATCATAGTTTTTGGGGAAAGCATGAAGAACAGAATATAAAACAAGAGGTTTATACCTATCTGGGATTATAACAGTTGTAGGAATATATACAAGAGCTATGGGATCAGTTTTGTTTTCTTAGGCTCATCACTTTGCAGAGAATCATCATGAGATGTAGGAAAAGTAAGGAGGCCAGGATCAAAGGGAAACTCATTATTTACACTTTTTGGATAGATCAAGTGAAGATTTTGATCACCTTTATCATACAACAAGTTCTGAAAAACTTTCAGGACAACTTCAAGAACAGCAAAGAAGTAATTCACAAGAAAGCAGAGTAGGTCCTGAATACCATTCCACTTTGGATACCCAAACTTTGTGTAAGATCCTTCCATTTTCACAGAGAAAGAGTTAGTCCTCCAGTGGAGTGACCATGAAGCACCGATTGCTGGATTCTTCAGTGAATGGAGTTTCCAGGTGAATGATTTCAGTCGTCCTCTGTCTGATCGTTGTCCACCATCAACCATTAGATCTGAACTTAATACATGTACTGGGGCAAGACAATCTTCAAGCAAACCGTTTTCATCCCCAATGGAGTCACCACTATGTTAGTGCCTAAATCAGCCTTAGGCTGAAGGAAGGCAAAATTCAGCGTAACCACAAACCACGCTCAATTTGGTAGCTAGCCCTACTAGAACAGGAGAGGGCTCTCTCCGGGTCATGCTCAGTGAAGAAATAAACAATATGGTCTGAGATGACTTACAATGAATATTGATTTTAGGCTAGTAAATAGATATGGAAAAAGACTATTTTTTGAATGACTGAATTTTCTGGGCTGTGTGGGACCAAAGGACTGCATGAGCTGGGAAATTAAATCGATGACACATAATATTTCGTGAGGCAAGATAGGCTGGAATTTTAGCAATCAAATTTGAAATATTATGGAGTGGAAGGACTGTTGAGGGGCTGAAAAGGGCATGTGTAATGAATCCTTTTCAGATAGAAGAAAAACACACAGAACCTGAACGCTTTGACAAGGCAGAGCAAATAACTGGATTCTACCTCTCATACTTAAAAGCATTCAATCAGAAGTGATTATGAAGGAAACGGTAGACATAAAAAGGTACATATGAAACAGAGAAGAAACACATTTGCTAAACCCATACCACAAGGATCTCCTGAATCAGAGCTGCATCATTTTATTAATCTCTTGGCCAAAACTGTACAATGAAGGTGCTGGGTTTTTTCCTCCACACTGCTCTCAGAAACTCCCACCCTTTACAAATGATTTTCAATACAATAAATAACCTTATAAGTGGGAAAGCAAATCGCTGAAGATAGGGAGTCGTTTAATCATCATTAGTGAACTAAAGTTGAAGAGCCAACCATTTGCCAGCGTTGCATTTTCCACCCAAACGACCGATGGAGAGGTCTGGGGACTCAAAACTTGCCCAAATTTCTTGGCCATGCACCATCAGTCATGATTTTTCATGCCAAATACAAAAATATAATTTTTTTTCAATTTAGAGCTCCCTAGCATAAGCACGTGCCACGTGCGCGGCGCATAGGGAAGTGGCGCGGCGCATAGAGCCTGTGCATAGCACTTTTTGTAGGAGACTTTTGGAGGCCTTCACAGTGTCCAAATTGGGTGCAGGATAGCACGTTGAAAAGTTCTTTGAGTCTACTTTCCAACCCAATCAGAATGTTTCAATTTAGAGTTCATTTTCCCTGTCAAAAATCAAATCTACCAAGACTGGTCAAAATGTGCCAAATGAGGCTGCCTCAAGGCAGACTGCTGTTACAGTCAGCTTTTGAAGGTGTTCCTCAACTTCAAATTGAGCTCATGATAGCTCATTGGAAATTTCTTTGTGTCTAGTTATCATTTTACTCATCAAGCAAGTCATTTGGCTAACCAAGCTAGCAAAAAACTTGATTTTTCCAAGGTCCCTTTAGAGGTGCATCAATTCTCCCGAGGCAATTGTATTTTTGACATTTCTCTAAAACCTTAACACCTGTGTAAAAAGTGAAGGATGTTTCTCTTCCTTGGCCTATTGTGGATAATAACCTCTCTCAGTTTTAAAAAATTCACCTTTTCTTGCCCAGAAACATCATTTGAGTGAATTATTGAGCCTTCCTCTGGCCTGCAAGTACTATTGAAGCACTTTGAGAACAACAATTTGCAAACCCTAGTCCTAATGACCAAGTTGACTCTTTGCTTATCAAGCGATAAAAAATAAGACTGTAAATGATTTCAATACTGTCTTAATGACTTTAATAAACAGAGCTGAGCCAACAGGACATGGCATAAGGGATAAATGAGTGACCAGGTCCTTCCGTTAGAATATGGCATGCTCCTAAATGGAATGCAGGTGGTCGAGCAGAATGGGACACCTAAAAATGAAATGCAAAAAGATTTTTGATCTCTGAGGAGGACTGACAAGACCGACTCTAACATGACCCATTTCATTGGTTCCAACTTCGTGACCCCTATCTCCTCATAGTATATGCAGGACATATACTAATTTTTTGCTAAATTTGGGCATTTCTCTTGGTTAGTGAGGTCCCAGTCTTCCATCTTTAATGCTGGTATGCACACTAAGAGTGTACCCTCAAATGCAATTTCAGTTGGGAGTAGTGGCATAGAAATTGTAAATTTTTTGGACTCGAGGTCTTTGGTGACCTTCTTCTGTCCTTTTCGCAGAGGCACGTATTCTAGAATCATAATGATTGGTTTAGCATCCTCAGAATCCAACTCCTCAATCCCATAGTGGAGTTCCTATTCTTCAAGATCTAGGGGAACAAAAGGTTTCTTTTTCTTGTCCATTTTTCCCTTTTTCCACACCTCCTGTGGAATCTTTCTGGGTGAGTGGCGCACTAGTTCTAATACCGACTTATTTTTCTTTGGCTTGGGAGTAGACTGCTTTGGCCTAGGCGACCTTGGCATCATAGGCACTACTGGAGTAGCTTCTATGCCTATAGCTTATGGAGCTGGGGCCTCAGACACCGCTTTTGGGATCTAGGTATGAACAATTTATTCACCCTTTTCCTACATTAATTTATCAATCTGGGTGCATATCCTTTCAAGGAAACGCAAAAGGAATATGCAGGGGCAAGAGTACCATCCCTTCCAACCAAGGGTTCACGATTAAGATTCAAAACATTGCTGTAAAACTAAACTAGATACATAACTCAAGAAAAGCAATTTACAGGAATTAACAAGTTGTAACAACAATCATAAAATATTAAACAACACACACATAAATACGCAACACCTATTCAAAAGAGTGGGCCTAGCTCTCTGATCAAGGTTGCATTAATCACAACGAAGAATGGAGCAGCAAAAGAGATGATATTTTATTAATCTGTAAAGGGTTATTACAATATCGATGGGGAGTCCCCCAATTACAGGAATAACCTATCTTTTATACACAGCGAGGGAGAACAACATCTTTCCCCAAAACCTAGTAACCGTATACCCAAAAATGTACATTAGTTTGGAACAGCACCAACACCAGATAGAAAAGATCAGCGAGTGGTCCAAGAATGGTTTGGCGATCTGTGACTCCAGCTACATGGCTCCCTTATGGCTGCTCAATTCTATGAATTGTAGATCTGATGCGAGACGCTGTGAGATTGGTATCTGTTCTCCAAAAGCTGCGGTTAAACATATGTTTTAGTGCTGTGAATTGGCAAAACCCCATGACTTCTACTTCATTAATAAAATATTCCAATAGACAGCAAAGGGGTGATTACCTTGTGGATTTAGCATAGTAAACATAGGTGAATAAATGCAAAAAGCTCAAAAGGGTGATGGAAATGCAACAGGAAGATAGCCCAATTTGGTGCCCAACATCTCCCCCCAACTAGCCTTCTGCATGCCCTCATGCAGTTTGCCACCTCCACAGGTCTGGGTTTTGTAGACTGTTGGCCTCCTGGAGCTGGGCGAGATCATACTCTTCAACCATCTCTGTCCCTAGAACTTTAAAACCATCTGAGAGGAGGACTTCCTTCCACCAATCTCCCGAAACATTATATGTTGGGGTGTAATTTTCTACTAGCAACCAGATAGTGGGGAACTGAAACCGGATCCCCATCCACTGGACCCCACATGTTTGGACACATGCCACATACCTGGGCACTCTGGGGAGCGCTCGTGCAAAATTTGGTGCCCCAAAAGGTTCCCTGTTCCAGACAGCTGTAGGTGACATCATCCACCTTTTCTGACAGCAATCAAGGGCCTCATCTTGAAATGTGACTAATTGCTTGACACAAAGATCAAGGCACCATTTTTGTGTCCTCAGCATTCTTTCTCTATTCCCCTCAATTCCCAAAAAGGTGTTGTGTTTAGTGAACATGGTGATTGACCTTTCATGTTCTCCTCTTACTATAAATGGCTTTGTAACCTGATTGGACTCAAATGTATTAAAGGCCTTCTACCAGCTGATCTGATTAAAAGTGTAAGAGGTGAGGGCCCTTAAATGAATTTCCCCCACATATGGGACCGGGTTAAATTCTCCATCCATGTTCAGTACATGCCCATGCAGGTAAAACTCAATGATTAGATGCTGAGTCAGCACGTCATCGCTCCTCATTATGCGGAGGAATTGTACATCGTCCTCAATTTAACTAATTTCATTCTTAATTCTCTCCATGTAGAATAAAAGAAAACGTTCATGCAAGAATAGAAAATAACAAGAAGCAGGGGGATGACGTGCCATCACCTCTTGCAGAAAATTAAACATCTGCTCCTTATCGGGTTTCAGCTTTGCCACTTACTTTTCTAGCTGCTCCATCTTGAGCTGCTACTTCGCATGCCTTAATCTCATGACATCTATGTGCTCTACATATTCAAAAATGGTTGTGGAGGCTCATTCATGAGTTCTTCTAACCTCATTTTGATACTGAGCTACAGTAGATTTCCAAGTCTGCACTTTGGCTGTTAAGGCATACTCACGGTCTTCAAACAATCACTCGACCAGGTCTGTTTGAGTGGCAGCAGAAGTCATGGCTATCTAATCCACCTGAGTCTCTGCTTCTACTACTGTGGCCTTGGAATTTTTGGCCTGCCGCTTGTATTTCTTCATTCACTTCTGCAATTTGTGTACTTGTCTCTTATGCTTCCTAACCTCCATCTTAAGTAGCATTGTTTCTTTAAATTGCAGCTGGTATTTTTTCTTGACAGGGAGTCTTCGTTGTTCACACAACTCTACCCATTCTTGCTTAACCAAAACTTCCTCAGTTTCAGCCGCTGGAAGTAAATCCCCAGGGATAGCTTTTGCCATGCCAACTTTTAGGTTTTCCTCCACTACCCTTTCTTCTTCAATTATTTATTGCTTCACAGCCTTTTCGTCTGGCTTTTCCACTGGCTCATTCATCGGGACCATCTTGCTTGGTCCCTCTTCTTTGCTAATGGCTACTTCCCTTTGTTGCATGCTCACCATGACCAGTGGTGCCCTTGTGAGATGCTGTCCTATTAATGTGTCTGCTGGAACCCTTCCCGATTCCCCTGCCTTAGGGACCTCTACCTCTTCTCTCCTCTCAGGCTCTGAAATGCCTGTTGCCTAAGTAGCATCCGCCCCACACGGTTGTGGTCTTTGTGACAAATTTAAAGCAAGAGGAATGACAAGATCTTCTTCTGTGCACCGAGGGGAATGAGATACCCTTGCTTCTCTTGGAATAGAAGAGAAAAAGGAGAACTGGAAGGCATCTTCAGTGTTCGGTCCCAAGGTTGATGCTAGTTCTTGTGGGTCAACACCTGCCTCATGCCCTAGTTCTCATTCTTACTCTTCCATTTGTTATATGGTCGAGGTGGTCATGACCTCTTCTTCATTCGAGTTGTCCTCCTCCATCGGCTCCACAGTGGGAGGAGGTCCTTGTGGGGTATCCTTGGTCGTAATATCTACCAATTCACCTGTCATTGCTTGTTGTGGTGTTGCCTCTATGGTTGTCATGCTATCAATTTGCTCTGCTATTTCCATAGTTGAGGCTGGTTCTTGTGGGTCAGCCTCGGCCGTGGTACTAGTGGGCCTTTCTAAGTCGACTCTTGCATCTTCCATTGGTTACACGGGTTTGGCTTTGCTCTTGGGGAGCTGCCTATTCTTCAAATTCTTCATCTTCCATCTCCATCTCTTCTCGCTCCTTCTGTTCAACATAATCATCTTCTCCTGCATTTTCTTCCTCCATGGCTTCTGGTTCATCTTCCCTGGCGGCCATAGTGGCTACTATCTCTTCCTCTATGGAATCTCGAAATAGTTCCCATGGGATTAGGATTCATCTGATGGCACTCATCACCAACAGCAGGACCAGCCCGTGGTGGGTGATGACTGCCAACACCTGTCACAACCCTTGAGCCAAATGTGCCATCAGATGAAGACTTCTTAGTAAGAAATAAGGCATATTTAGTGAAAAATCCTCTGCTTGGGGAAATCGAAGGTGAGCCAATATGTGAAGATGGTATTTGAATATATTGGAGTATTTCCCTTCACAAATTATGTATTTTATGACAAACTTTGCTACCCCTCCCCATGTCTGTGGTAACGAGTTTTGATTGTATCATCGACCCTTCTGTACGATGCTTTCTCCTGCATGCAAAAAGGCTTTGGGAAGCTTCATAAGGGAAGTCCTTCTTGAAAACCATCATTGTCCATTTTGAGGGAGCCCGCTAACTTCTGCAATGGCTTCCTCCATCACAGGGATTTCTATCCTGCAGACCCAAGAGCTTCCTTCCCCCAGGTTGAGTGCAAATTCTACTACAATTTCCTTGTTCGACCCCCTCAACTTGTCAAAGTAGACATTCCATCCTGCGTTTTTAAAGACCTACCATACCTCCTGACTATTCCGAACTCTCGTTTTGTCTTTTGTCTCATACCGCACAGACCATCCACCCATCGCTATAGAGGTGGGATCATCACATCAAAAATAGTTAGCTGGTAGAGGAGAATGACAGGGACCCAAACTATTGGCAACTATAATAACGTCATGGTCGCTTTGGGGAAAACGGATGAAACAATACTGGTACCTTTAAGAAATCTCAAGGAATGATGGTGAGTTATGGTGGTACAGTTGGATATTTCAGTGGTTTAATGCAGCATGTTAGGGAGGTGACTGGTTACGACTCTTCACATACGAATATGCATTCCAATGCGTCAAGGTTGTGATTACGAAGTACCATAGTCATTAGATCTATTTGGGTACGAATCATGTGTCATGAATGCATTTCGTGGTACGTCGTCATTTCTTATGACGGTTCCCCCCCAACTTAATTACGGCTGTCCGCGGCACGTATTGATGTCTTTTTGTAATATTTTAATTAAATCCATAAAAGTCAATGGAGATGTACCTAGGGACCTACCTTGTGGTGGAGTAATAGCAAGATGTTTGACGGAGTAATAGCAACATGGAGTAACAACAGCAGGGAGTAACAACAACAGGGAGTAACAACAACAGGGAGTAACAACACCAGTAGTTTCAGAGTAACGACAATGGTGGAGTAATGGAAGTTACGGAGTAACAGCACCAGCGGAGTAACATCACCGATGGAGTAACAGCAGTTGCAGAGTAACAGCACTGGTGGAGTAACAATAGTTACGGAGTAATAACACCAGTGGAGTAACAACAGTTGCAGAGTAACAACACTGGTGAAGTAATAGTAGTTGCGGAGTAACAGCTCCAGTGGAGTAACAATAGTTGTGGAGTAACAGCACCGGCAAAGTAATAGTAGTTGCGGAGTAACAACACTAGTGGAGTAATAGAAGTTGCGGAGTAACAGCACCAGTGGAGTAACAACACCGATAGAGTAACAGCACCGAGTGTTACATTTCTCCTGGCCATATTCCTTTGTTATTCCTGCAAAATACAAACAAGTAAGTAATAACAGTAGATATATATATATATATATATATATATATATATATATATATATATATATATAGAGAGAGAGAGAGATATTTTTTAGAGCAGAGTGAGAGTGTCCTTTATTCCAACAACCATTAAATCAGATGAACCAGAAAGGTGTTTAACAAAGGCATCTCTCGAGGCTGGACGATGGTATAGTTTTAGACAGTGTCCATTTACTAAGAACGAGGTATGATTCTCATCTATTTTAATTAGTCTAACCATTCCATTGTCGAACACTGTTTCCACTTGACATGGTCCCATCCAGTGAGTGCGAAGCTTTCCTTTGAAATCCTTAAATCGGGAGTCATAAATTAATGCCCAATCCCCCACATGAAACGTCGTACTTTTGATAGATTTATCATGCCATTTCATTCTCTGTTGTTGAATAGCAGTAGTCTTCTAGACAACTACTGACAGAATCTCGTCCAACTCATTCAGTTGTTCCAGTCAATGTTTCTATGCTTCTGATAGGTCTAGGCCTACTTCTAGAGTTGTTCTGAGTGTATTGATCTCAAATTCAACTGGAAATAAGGGGGATTTCCCATAGACTAATTCAAAACGATAAAATCCGGTTGTATTCTGCCATGTTGTTCTATACGCCCATAAGGCTTCTAGAAGTTTTTGTGCCCAGTCCCTGTGATGACTTGCTACTATTTTTGACAAGATATTTTCCAATATCTTGTTTGTACTTTCTACTTGTCCGTTCACTTGGGGGTGATAGGGGGTTGTCACTCTATGTTTGACCCCATATTTCTACATAAGCTTCTCTATCATGTGATATGTGAACTACGATCCTCCATCCGACACAATTTCTCTTGGAGTACTGTATCGGGCAAAGATTTCTTCAAAAATAAAGTATGCCACTACTTTCTCTGTTGCTCTCGTGACCGCTCTAGCTTCCACCCATTTAGTCACATAATCGGTGTAGACCAATATGTAACCTTTCTGATGAGAAGGTGGGTTGAAGGGTCCAATAAAATCGATGACCCATTTCTTGAACGGTTCAAGGACTATCTGGGGCTGTAGAGGCATTTCATCTGCTTTCCCAAGTTGTCCCGTCCGTTGGCAACTATCACACCTTTGGACATAATCCTGAGCATCACGAAAGATGGAAGGCTAGTAATATCCCCTTTGCAGCACTTTGTGACCTATTCTTTTATCTACAAAATGTCCTCCACAGGGTCCATCATGTGCAACTTTTAATATCCCATAGATATCATCTTCTGCCACACAACGCCGAATTTTTTGGTCAACCCTTGTATGAAAGAGATATTTTGCCATCCATGAATATCAGGTACTCTGATGAATAATCTTCCTTTGCTCCTTATATGACAGATGATGAGGCACCTTCACTGTAGCAAGATAATTAGCAATATCATCATTTTCTATCCTAGACAGGAAATCTGCAACCACATTGTCCTTCCCCGATTTATCTACTATAGTAATGTCAAATTCCCAGTAATGTAGTGCTAGAATTTGTTGATGGCATAGATGACAGCAAGGAACTCTTTTTCAGTCACTGCGTAATTTAATTTAGCAGGAGCCAAATTCTTACTAACATAGTAAACTACATATGGCACCCTATCCTCTTGTTGTCTTAATACTACACCAATCATTGTTTGGTAAGCATATGTGTGAATATGGAAAGGTAATGCCGATTCCGGCCCTCTAAGGATTGAAGCACTACAGACCAATTCCTTGATTTTTGTAAAGGCTACATCACAGTCACCTGTCCACACAAAATCTAAATCTTTTGTTAGCAATTGAAAAAGTGGATGTGCTACTTTCGCAAAATTTTCTATAAAACGCCTGTAATAACCAGCACAACCAATAAAGTTGCATACCTGTGTGGGCGTTTTGGGTGTCGGGAAGTGCAGAATTACCTTTATCTTGGCTAGGTCCATCCAGATTCCTTCAGCCGAGAGAAAATGTCCCAGAACAATTCCCTCCTCCATCATCATATGGCATTTTACCGTACTCAAAGAGACACGCGCCTGTATACACCTTTTGAGAACTTTCTCTAAATTTTTCAGCCCTTCTACAAATGAATCCCCATATGGAGTAAAGTCATCCATGTAAATTTCAACACTATCATCCACCAAATCAGAGAAGATCCCCAAAATTTCCCTCTAGAACATTGCAGGTGCATTACATAGGCCAAAAAGAAGGACCCGGTATGAGAATGTTCCACAGGGGCATTGAAAGTGGTTTTGTCCTAATCTTCAGGAGCTACCTGGATTTGGTTATACCCATTAAATCTATCTAGGAAGGAGAAAAAAATTTTGCCAGCCAATGTGTCCAGAACTTGGTCAATAAATGGTAAAGGAAAATGATCTTTTTGTGTTGCTTTATTTAATTCTTGATAATCCATGCATATCCACCATTTACCATTTTTCTTGGGGACCATTACTAATGGAGAAACCCATTGGCTATCTGAAATGGGGTAAATAAAACCTACGTCTAGTAATTTCTGAAGTTCTTCTTGCATGACATTTTTCAATGTAGAGTTCATCCTTCTCTAAGGTTGTCTCACAGGACGAAAATCTTCCTTAATGTATATATGATGGGTACATAAATTAACAGGAATCCCCTTCATGTCTAAGTAATCCTAGGCGAAGGCTTCTTTATGTTTCCGAAGGACATCTACAAGTTGCTTCTTTTGGGATTTGGACAGGTCTAGATTAATATTCAGGGTCTTTCTTGGTTCTAATTCCACTGCGACACTTCCATGGGGTGCATCAACAGGTAGCTCCTCTGATCCTTTTGTTGTTTCAATAGTTTCCTGTGTCTCACAGCTTAGGATAGATTCTAGGATTTGATGATTTTTCTTTGAAACAGTGCAAGTATCATCCATAAAAGAGGTGATTACATCATCCTCTGATTCCATTTTTAACTGAAGGGCCTGTCCAATAGTGAGAACTGGTCTTAATTCTTCATTTTCCGTTTCAGGCTCTTTCCTGGATAAGACTTTCTTGCTACCTACTGGATTTGTGGATGGATTTGGTTCTGCAGGTGGGTATAACACTAATTTCTTAATGTTGTGCCCATTTGAAATAACCATGTGCCCCGAACGACACCCAATGTAAGCATCCGAAATAGCTAGCCATGGTCTACCTAAAATCAGAGGATGGTCACCCACCGTAGATTGTGTATGTAAAACAAGGAAATCTATGGGACAGTGCCATGAATCCATTGAAATTGTTACATCTTCTAACTTTCCTACTAGTTTTACTATAGATTGATCTGCCAATTCCAACACTGTAGGTGTATGTTTCAAGTTACGAAGACCTAATGTATGCATAGTTTCAGTGGTGATAATGTTAATGGTAGCACCCAGGTCTACCAACACATTTGGAATCTCTATCCCATTAATTTGTACTGACAAAATTTGGTTCCCTGGATCTCCATACTTTATAGGCATCGACTTTCCCATCATAAAATCTAATAATTTCCCCATAACATGAATAGTAAGGGGGTCTTTGGATTTCTTTACAGGTTTCTTTGAACAGTATTCCCTAAGTGTCTTCGCATATATCGATACATCCTTCATAGCTTGTAATAGGGGAATTTTGACAAATATGTTCTACAATTCACCCAATAAGTCAAATTCAGCTTGAGGGCTTGATTTACTCAAAGTTAGTCTCTCTGGATAAGGTGGTTCAGATTGATGTTGTTTTGCAAGAGGTGCCTGGTTTCTATCAATTTGTTTTGACTCTTTATTAATTAATTTTGATTCCTTACCTTCACTATCAAGTTGTTTGATGATAATTGGAGGAGGTTTAACATTGACTGTCTGTCCTGATCGCAAATTCACTTCATACAACTCCGCAGTAGAAATGCTATATGAAGGTAGGCTAAGAATGTCAGTTTGATGAACTCCCTTATTATTGGGATTCAGGTTAGGTTGGATTGGGAGCTGAGGACGGGCAGGTTGACTACTAGGAGGCACATTAGGGGGAAATTGGAGTTGTTGTTGTGGCATCGGTTGAGGAAACTGCCCAAGAGAGGATCCTAGCCAAGTTGGAGCCCATGGGGAGCTCGAACTGGCTTGAGCGTTCCACCACTGCCAAGGTGGAAACTGTTATTGTGGCCACATGGGAGGATAGGGCATGGACTGAGGATTCATATTGAAATTACTGAAATATTGAGATGGGTCTGAGTACAAACCTTCATTTCCCATTGGTGGTCAAGGTTTCCCTCGCTTTCTAGACCCCATGAGGTACAGTTGCTCTGTGTCTTCCCCCATCCCTCGAAATACTGCTTTCAAGCCTAGCAAGGAGGGACATGAGCTTGTTGCATGATTTAATTCGCAGATTGTGCATTCCTCTATGGAGTTTAATGGACACTCCCTCTCTGGATGCTTCTTTCTACATTTCGCGCAGAATATAGCCATGGTCTTGTCCAGTTCTAGCTGCTTCTATTTTACTTGTAGCATATCCATCTATGCCGATAGAGTACTCAGGATATCCATTCTCAAATTGTCTAGCAGGTTTCTGATTTATACCTTTGTAACACCCCCGCCAGACACCTTTGTTGAGCGAATGCCTTGTCTATTTCTTGTGAGTCCCTGCAAGCACTGAATACGTAGTTCGCAGATAACTTCGAAGTTTTCCTTGGAGATGTCTCCCTTTCCTACGATGTTCAATAGTTCCAAAGAGTCCTCACGAAAAGCCCGGAGGAGGATAATTTTTAGAATCTCTTTATCCAGGTCGAAGTGACCTAACCTCTGTAATGTGTACTTAAATCGTTTCACATAGTCTCCCAAGCTCTCGTCTTCTTTTTGTGTGAACTTAAAAAGTTCCTCCTTGATGTTCTGGGATTTGCAATAATCCTGGTATTTTTCTAGAAAAGTTGTCTGCATATCATCCCATGTGGAAATAGAGCTTCCTCCAAGGCCCATGAACCATCGCAGAGCTGTCCCTTTTAATGTAGCAAGAAAATTTTTTAACTTCTAGGCATCTGTCATGTAGTCATACCCCCAGCACACTATGTCAAATTCGAATAAAAACGTGTCGGGGTCTTCTGAAACAAGCCCATGAAAGCTTGGTAGGGCTGCTAATGGAATAGGCTTTGTGGGCGCACCAGCTCCTAGATCCCCGATCAGAAATTCGATGGTGGAAGTTGTAGGAGCCATAAATATCCTCCAATAACCACTGGGTATTTCAACAGGCTCTGTGGGAGATGGCCAAGGTTTCCTTACCACTTGGGTTTGGGTTGCTTTGACAACACTTCCTCGGTCCCTTGGTGATGCAAATTCCCCTTCATTTCCTTCTCCTACATCTTGATGACTTGATCCCTCGGCTGCGACCTCCTTTCTTTTGCTGGAGTGGCCTGACCCTCTCAATGTTCTACTTGCAACCTCTTCCCCTTCTATTAACAGGGTAAGGTTCACCTGGTCAGGTATACTACTGGATGTCTCCTCAACTACTGGAGGGACTTGCTGTGTCGAATCACCACAGAATGTTGTAGACAACACTGGTTGTTCTATTGATTGTCCCTCGGACTTTACTCTCCATGCACCTGGTCTCATAGTTGCACGAGAGGATTCTTCTGATTCAGATTTCGCTATAATTTTCTAGATATAGGTCTTTCTTCCCAAGTTTGGTCCTCCCATTTTTGGGGCTCTTCCTCTGCCCTTCTTATTTGGTTCTTTGTTCATACAAATGTTGATATGACAGAAGGTCTAGGTATCAACCTCTAACGCTCTAGTCTTGAAGTAAGGTGTCAAAGGACCATTCCTTCCCCACAACAAAAGAGCTTACAAAAAGAGAGACAGCTAAAAAAAACAAGAATCTAGGGTTCAAGACTTGGAGCAGGGCATCAAAGGACTCCTCCCTCCCCATGATAAGAACCGGGAACAAACACACGACTTTGAGAAGACCTAATGCTTCCAGATCTGAAGCAAGGCATCAAAAGACTCCTCCCTCCCTAGGGTAAAATCTAGGGTTTCCTGAATTTAAAACACACCAGGGTTTGAAAGAAATAAATCTAACATAGGGCTTGGAGCAGGGCGTCAAAAGACTCCTCCCTCCCCAGGACAAGAGGGTGGCCCGATTAAAACAGGAAATAAAATAAAAAAAGTAGAAAGAACACCTACACTCAGGACCTAGAGCAGAGTGAGAAAACTTGTTCTCTCCCCAAGACGAGAGATTGACCCTCTAGTTGGTCTGGATCATGTCTCGCACCTTGTTAGCGTCGCCAGAAATGGCGCCAAAATGTTGGGGTCCAGGTATCAACAATCTATTCACCCTTTTCCTACATTAATTTATCAATCCGGGTATGTATCCTTTCAAGGCAACGTGCCAGGTATATGTAGGGGCAAGAGTACCATCCATTCCAACCAAGAGTTCACGATTAAGATTCAAAACATTGCTGTAAAACTAAACTAGATACAGAACTCAAGAAAAGCAATTTACAGGAATTAACAAGCTCTAACGGATATCATAAAATAATAAACAACACACACATAAATACGTAGCACCTAATCAGAAGAGCAAGGCCAACTCTCTGATCAGGGCTGCATTAATCACAGCGAAGAATGGAGCAACAAAAGAGATGATATTCTATTAATCTGTAAAGGGCTATTACTATATAGACGGGGAGTTCCACAATTATAGGAATAACCTGTCTTTTATACAAAGCGAGGGAGAACAACATCTTTCCCCAAAACCTAGTAACTGTATACCTAGAAATGTACATTAGTTTGGAACTGCACGAACACCAGATAGACAAGATCAGCGAGTGGTTCGAGGATCTGCAACTCCAGCTACACTGCTCCCTTACGACTAGTCATTGTTGTGAATTGCAGATCTACTGCGGGATGCTGCGAGATTGGTATCTATTCTCTAGAAGCTATGGTCAAACATATGTTTTAGTGTTGTGAATAGGCAAAACCCCATGACTTCTACTTCATTAATAAAATATTTCAATAGACAGCAAAGGGGTGATTACCTCATGGATTTAGCATAGTAAACATAGGTGAATAAATGCAAAAAGGTCAAAAGAGTGATGGAAATGCAATAGGAAGATAGCCTGATTTGGTGCCCAACAACCGTGACCTCAGAACTCATAGGCTCAGATACCGCGACCTTGGCACAATGTATCAGAATAATGAGCTAGCCCAAGGTGCTAGAACAAAACC
The DNA here is from genome assembly GCA_031772625.1 of Pinus tabuliformis. Classification (NCBI taxonomy): domain Eukaryota; kingdom Viridiplantae; phylum Streptophyta; class Pinopsida; order Pinales; family Pinaceae; genus Pinus; species Pinus tabuliformis. Next base: position 620,228,486 of record CM062817.1, read on the forward strand.
TCCCAATATTCTCGGTGCATACAATAAATTTTTACACAACTAAGTGTTTCTTTGCAGACCAACAAGACATACTTGTAGTAGTTTTTGGATTCAAATCCTACCTTTCCCTCCCTAAACATTCCATAAATGCACCTTTGGCGGTATATTTTCAAATATTTTCACCTTAATTGCCACCTACCTACTCCTTCTAATGGGATTTTCTTAGTCCAATTAGATATAGTGATCCCAGCGACTATTTTTGCGCTGGGCTATGTGACACCATCCTTCATGGTGCTGCGTCCTAAGCGCAGCTTCATCAATTGCACCCTTGTCAACCTTCACGCAACCTACTTGCTTCCTTGTCCTCCTAGTCGAGTAGTGTAGTTTATAGTCCCATGCTCCCTTGCACTAGGACTTTCCTACATTCATATAGTCATTGCGCAAGGGTTGTATCCCCCATATATAGCTTCAACTAGCTCCCATTTACTTTTCCTATAAAAGGTTCACCATTCAGCTTCGCAAGCTGAACTATGCCACCCTTTGTAATTTCCTTGACAATATACGGTCCTAACAAATGCATCTGGAATTTACCTGAAAAATTGGTTAACTTGCTATCGTATAACAACACAACACCATTTATCTTGAGAGTGTGAAGCTTGATATGATGATCATGCCATGCTTGTTCGTGTTCCTTCTGTACTTGTTGGTGGAATCCCACTAGAAATCGGTCCTCCTCTAACTCCATTAGTTACGCGAGCCATTCCTCCAAGGCCTTGCGATCCTCCATATCTATCAAATCTTCTATGCGCAGACTACGTATAATGTATTCCATAGGCATCACCGCTTCAACACCATAGACCAATCTGAGCATGTATTCCCTATCATCTTCTTACAAGTTGTCCTATAGGCCCATAGTATTGTAGGTACATGCACATCCCAGTCATTCCGTTGTGTGTTACATACCTTTTTCAATGTGTTCTTCAAAATTTTCTCAAAAGCTTCGACTGTCCCATTTTCCTACAGGGGATATGGTGTGCTCTTTTGATGGTAGACCTAAAATTCATCTGTCATCGTGTTAATCGTTTCATTCAAAAAGTGCATTCCCCTATCACTCATTAGTACTTTTGGGCATCCAAACCACGTTAAGACATATTCAAATAAGAACTTTGCTATAGTAGTCATTATGCAATCCTTCACTGGCTATGCTTCCACCCATCTAGTGAAATATTTCATGGGAGTGATAATGTAGCATGCCCATTTTCTTTCTAGGTGGGTAAATTGGCCCAATAAAACTGATTGCCCATTTATCAAATGCCTGCAAAGATACCTAAGGATGTAGCAGTAGTTCGTCCCTTCGTGATGGTCTGCCAGTACTTTAACATGCATTGCACACCTTATAGTATGTTTTGGAATCCTTGTGCAATGTTGGCCACCATAATCTAAAATCATCTGTTCGATTGCTTTTCCCGCATGATGGCCTCCTGCATCTCCCCCATGATTTTTAGCAAGAATACTATCACACTCAAATTCCAGCACATATCTCCGCAATGTTTTGTCTGCCCCCATTTTGTATAAAAGTCCCACAATGATCGAAAAATCTATTGCGAAAACTACTACTTATTTCTTCTACCGAGTTGTGTATCCTTTAGGTGCCATCCCTGTAGTTAAGAATTGAATAATGTCAGAAAAATGGTTATCTACTACATGTACCGTAAAGAGTTGCACGCCCGTCAACCCTTTCTGTAAATTATTGGGTTCTTCGCATGTTTCAATCCTCGACAGGTGGTTTGGACCGACGTTCAATCGATAGGGCTTCACAATAACTTCAAAGTCATATTCTTGAAATAGTAACAACCACCTACAAATATTCCCCCCCCAACAAAGGCTTGTTCACCAGGTACTTTAAGTTAGAATGATCTGTATACATCTTTAAATGTCCCCCTAACAGATAATGCCTAAATTTCTGCAAGGCGTAGACCATGGCCAACCCCTTGCACTCTGTCGTTGAATAATTTTTTTCAACCTTTGATAACTTCCTAATTGTGAAGGCTATAGGATGGTCTAGTTCTCATTCGCCTATCTATGTGAGTACTACACCCAACGCAAATCAAGAATCGTCCACATGTACATGAAACTCCTTCTTCCAATTGGGAAATACTAGGATTGGTGTAGTCACCATATTTTCTTTTAACACATCTAAGCTATGCTGACATTCCTCATCCCAATAAAATGTCTCATCCTTCTTCAACAATTTTTCCATAGGTGTGGTAATTTGATCATAGGTTTTAATGATTTTCTATAGTATACAGTGTATCCCAACATCGTGTGGAACTGCTTACATTCCTAGGGGCCTCCAATTTCACAATTACAATGATCTTTGCAGGATCCACCATCAATCCTTGCTTACACACAACATGCCCTAACAAGATCCCAAAAGGAACACAGAATATACATTTTTTGAAATTCAACGCAATCTAGTATCTTTGACATGTATCCAACATAAGGCATAGACTTGCTACATGGCGTTTTATCAATCCAAGCATGGTCCAGTCATTGAAGTATACTTCTAGAAATTTATGAACGAATTCTTCAAATGCTACTATGACTATGCAAGAAAATATTGCAGGCGCGTTCTTTAATCCAAAAAGCATAACATTGTACTGAAAGCAACCACCCTCTGTCATGAAGGTGGTTTTTATTCGATCCTCTAGCGCAATCTTAATTTGATGATAACTTAAAAACCCATCAGTAAAGGAATAGGCCTCCTTCCCTCCAACATTATCTAACACTTCATTTGTAAATGACGTTGGAAATGGATCATGTACACATGGATCATTCAACTTCTGTAGATCTACGCAGATCCTTATTTTTCACTTTTGTTTCTTCTCTTGGACTACCATTGGGCTCACCCAATTGGACTCTTCAACAAGTTCTATAATTCTAGCATCCAACATTTTATCCAGCTCTTCACGAACCTTCTCCTTATACTTCAAAGTGATCCACATAATACTCAAATCACCAAGTATGCACTTTAAATCTGAAAACTTATTGGGGAAGAGATCTTGGTACTCGCAAAGTAACTCGACAACTTTGTCTACTATAGCATCATCCCAATAATATCTAATCTTCGTGAACTTTGGTTCTTCCTCAGTGCCAATGTTTACCTGTTTGGTTTTCACGGGTGCAAATATGTTAAGGTTCTCTACTTGTGGTCCTTCTATTATGCGATGTCCTTCTGTTTCTAGAATATTTATATTCCTCGATTCTTCTTCCTCCTCTTCAGCGGTCACATTATAGCATTCCAATGCATGGCGCTGTTGGGTGCTCCAATCAGGTTGGGTCCATTCCATAGGTTCCTTCGGCATCCTGAAGATAGATGCTTTAATCTCTTGAATCACTTCGCCAGTGTTTTCAAACCCATCCTCGAAACTAAAATTCAATAAGAAACATTCTCTCACTACATCTCAATCCACAATGCCATGGTGGAGCTCTGTCTCGAGATACCAGTTCATGCGATCATATCCAAGATATGACAAAATATATGTACCCATTTTGGTTGCGGTTTCATCCCCACGCCTTACTCCACTTCACTAGGTCATCGCAACAATCATTTTTCCCACTATACTTCTTAGTCATTCTTGTATTGGCATTCCCAAATCATAACTTCATCATTCTCCTGTGATCCCTCTATCCAGAAAAACTCTCCTTATGCGTACCCCACCATCATGCAAGTGTAGCACGCAGCCCCAACTCTAATTCTTGAAAATGGTGGTCTTCAAGGACTTCACAGTCAAATTCATCTAAAAACATATCTACATCAGCTAGACCATCATAATAATGTACCTTTCTTACCTCCAACGAAACACAGCGCAGTGACTTCGTCATCATATTGCATCGCAATGTAGATGCTTCATATACGCAGTTTTTTGAATGCTCTAATTCCTCATTTGAGTCAGAAGTGCATGAAATATCCTGGTCCCATGCAATCCATCCATCCATCCTTGGATTAATCCAATCCTAATATCACGTTTTTATCTTGTATTTTTTATCCAACTCGTTGTGACTTTCTATTTAATCACGGATGAGTTCAGTATAGCGCGCTCCTTCTACAGGATCCAGTGGCACTACAACCCTAAGCGACTTATTTTCAAAAGTCATTTTCCTCTTCTTCAAATTAATGACCCCATTCATATCAATAGCCCAGTCGATTCCCAGGAGCACAGGCTAGGGATTACTGTCATTGACAATTTCTATAACTTTGAAGTCCGCTAATGCACTCGCACCTTACATATCAACTGTCACTCGATACAATTACCCCATGGGGATGATTTTTTTTTATTCCCCATTCGGAGTTGAATCAAAGACCACTGTAGCATAGGTCTCCCCATCCTTTCCCATGTCCATTTCAGTAGAACATTCCCGTCAGACCCCAGATCCAAAATTACTTGGTCCATTTTGTAGTCGCATATCTGCGCTGCTAGCCGCATCTCACGAATTCTTCATGCCTTATGCTTACCAATCTTTCTAACTATGTTTTACTTTGTAGGAGCATTTTCCTTACTGCTGCACTTGTCTATTAAGTCTTGCAGTCCTTCAGCAGCTTTTTGATTGCGCAACAACTTCGCGCAAGTCTTCAAAAAATTAGTGAGTATGGAAGGATCAACCTCTTGTGTTGTACAAGTCTCTAGTGTCTTTTCCTGGCTTTCTGAGGTGGAGGCCTTAGTGAAGCTCTTCCTTACTTCCATGAATGTTTCCTTATCGCGATTAAGGTCAAATCCAGCTCATTTCTCAGGAGATGTGCGGACTCATCCATCTTCCTCAAGCTGCTTAACTTTATCTGCATCAGTCATCATACCACTTCTTAGTACAATATTAATGCTTTTATATTCCTCGGGAGGCTCAGCCCTCATCATTTGTAAATTCTACGTAGGCTGCTGAGGCTATTTTTTCTTCTCTTGCATTTTAGCTATTAGCACCAGACAGTCTTCTATGGCAAGGTCGAATTGTGTACAGTATTGACATGAAGGGTGTGTAGGATTTGGGAAATCTCGCGTGAAGTGCCCCAGCTCTCTGTAGTTGTAGCAGATAACCTAACCACAACCTCTACCAGGTCCTCCTCCTTGTCCTCGTCCTTGTCCTTGACCTTCAAAACCCCCGCGCACTCCTCCTGCACCTTGATTTGGAGACTAAGTTTCTTCTTACATACAGTAAGTATGGGTTCTTTCCATCATTAGCTCATAACTTCAAGAATGGCGCTCATCATGGCCCACAGATTTACAAAAGTTTCAAAACAGTTGCTAGGGTGTCTGAATAAACTTCTAATGTAAGTGGCTGCATTTCGTCGCATGTTGCCTAGTAACTTGACAAATGGCACACCATGGCACAACTCCCGTACTTGGCCTAGCTGGGGCTTATGGCTTTAGGGGAACTGGCCCCCCCATAAGATAATTTGTGTATAGTGAAAAATGATCATTATTGTGTCCATGGCCCTTGCACTTCAAGTGCCAAACCTTTGCGCACACTTTTGGCTTAGTCTCCTTCTCTTTATTTAGACTCTATAATTCTAGATGCAGGCTCTCTAACTACGAGTGGATCTGTTGTACCCCCAAGTTCGTATCCTGAATAGGTGATGTGTGCAGCGTCATCGCAATCTCCAGGGCCTCCGTCTGTGTTGTTATCTTCTACTTTGACAGCGGTATTCTTAAGTGGGGAAAAAGTGATGCTATAAACCAGTCACAATACTAGGTATTTGAGATTTTCATGTTAGCCTACCTGATCTGACACTTCAACCTCTTATCAAAGTCCCAAGGTGTCTCATTGACTCTCATTTGGATCTCCATAAATTCAATTACCAACTGCACCTCAGATTTAGGCTTATTGAATTCCTTGTTCAGAGCTATCTGAGACTTTGCTAACGATGCCTGAGGATTATTAGTGCAATACTTAATGTACTAGGTTAGCATGTGATCTTGCAAGGCAGTAACCACCTGCGACTTCTTTATATTATCATCGGTGACTTGTTGTGATGTCCATACAGTGTTCACAACAAACCATAATTTCTCTCGATTTTCACATCATATTCATTTAAAAAATAGCATCTTCATCATGCTTGCCATGATGAATGGTGGAGGTGGAGGTAGAGGATATGAAGGCGTAGGTGTATGGGGTGGAGGTGGAGGCAGAGGCGGAGTGAATGGATGATATTTCCTCAGAATACCCTGAGTTATTAACTGAACAGTGCTTCCCAGAGTAGTCAGCATTTGCCCTTCGTCATCACTTGAAGGAGGTTCAATCAATGGACTATACTCTAGACCTAATCCATCACTACTTCTAAAGAATACTCCACTTCGCATAGCTCCTAACATTAAGGTAATGGCATTACCCACTTTTCACATAATAGTATTTTAATCTAAGTATTCAATGACCTTAAGTACTTACCTCACGGTCCTTTGAAGAATCTTCGATCCACTTCGCTATAGATAACTAATGTGTCAACTGCAAATTCAGTAACAAATCCTCCTAGAATTTGATCAAGCCAATGATTGACAGCCCATGCAATCTTAGTTTCAGATGCCTCTAGTCGCCACACCAATTATGGAGTCCACAATATAGGACTATAGAGCTTCCACCTCCCTTAACTGTCTATCAATTTAGCTAACCACTCATATAATTCACATGGAAAAGTGCAAAATAAAATTTTGTGTACCTATGTATACAAATAACTATTCAGCCAATCCTCTTTCGATAGACGTGGATTCCTGTTTTCTTGAGCCGCAAACTCGTGAATCTTCCGATCTAACCACTTTTCAATCTCTTTCTTAGTTGGATTTCAATGATGCGACATCACACATCTCTTATGCAGATCCCAGTTTTGACAACATAACCATTTGTTAGATTAAGGGGTCCTGACCCAGGTTCGGAGTTAGTTGCACCAATCAACAAAACCCTACACAGTTGGCCCTTTTGGAAGCAACCTACGTAGTGCAGGTCGTAGTCTGACCCAAAACAGTATTGGGGGATGCAAGAATCAAGTTTCTGCATCCAAAGATTAGTGTGATGTCTTTCAGTGCCTTAGATCTGCTTCCACGTAGATCTAACCTTCCGAAAGTGTTAAAACTCCTAATATGGCCCTAGATACCTTTAATTCTTTGCAGGAACAACCAATTGCGTTAATCAAGCCTTAACAGGCTATGTCTGCTACTTTCGCGCAACTAAACAAGTCTTGTGGGGCTTCTAAGATCTAGATATGGCGTCGCGTAGACCTATCTTCCTTATCTAGAACTAACCCAACATAGATTTAGATCTTTGCGAATATCATTTAATCACATTGTCAATCATAAACATGCTCAATTAACCCAATTCACGCAGAGAAAACACATTGAATTACAGAAACAACAATGAAAGTGACATAACAATTGAACAGATGGATGCAACTATTTCCAACCCAAAATCAATCTTTATTAATCAAAATCTTCCTAGTACATACTTCAACTACCCTGTGCACTCAGCTACAGGGGTCCATGCACTTAGCTGTGGACTCTTCTAGGCCTTCGTGCACTCAACTGCGGAGCCTTTCCTTTGCTTACTGATAGGAACATACCTTCCTGTCTATCAAACCCATACAACATCATTCATTCATTCATTCATACTTATACTCTTCTTATCCTTATCATTCGCTAAGACTCATCTATTTATAGTCTTTCTAATACAATACCATGGCCCCGGGCTCATGTGTGAGTCTTCGAAACCACCTATCACTTACCCAAGCAAAGGGATAAGGCCCCTGTGACTCTTGACTAGCTACGTGCTTCGCATCCATATTTTATGGATACTTTACATTCGTTACAAAATTCTTTACAAAAATGACTAAATTAATTTACTTCTAACCCTAGGGACCCCATCCCAATAGTTGCCAATGTACTCAGTAGAAGGATTTAATTGATTCACCTAGTAGTCATAATCTCTTATGAAGTGGATATGGTGATAAGGGTAAAAAATGCAAGACAACATGATGAAAAATATCAACAAATGAAGGAAAAGTTACAACAAGATAGTGAGGATGAGGAATATCATTTGATAGAGGATGACCTAATTAGATTCAAGAAAAAAACATTGTACCAAATAATGATGATTTGAAAAGGCTCTTAATGAGAGAGTTCCTTGTCAAGCCATATTCAAGTCATCTGGAGTACCAAAAGACTCTCACAACCATTAAAAAGTTTTATTATTAGCCAAATGTTAAGAAATAAGTGGTTTATTTTGTTGCTAAATCCATAGAATGCTAGAAAGTGAAACCAAACTGCAACATCCAATAGGTTTATCGCAACCCATTCCCATTTCAAAATGGAAGTGGGAGGTCATCTCCATGGATTTCATTACATGTTTACTGACAACCTTGTTACACAAAAATAACGTCACCATGATTATTTGTAGTCAGTATGGGTCTATCATCACTTGTACTGTCCTCCTAAGCAAGTCTAGAACCTCAGCTCTTCAAATCAAGCTTTGGAAGTGGGAGAAAGACATTAGAAATCAATGTAACTCTGGTTCCGCACTTTCTCCCATGGTCACCTGCGGTCCCGCACCTTCTGTGTACAAAAGCTACGTACCTACCCGCTCTGTTCCTAACGGTGCAGGTGCGGACCCCTGTGAAAGTCAAAAGGCGCAATTTTTATCTTAAAAAACTCACTTTGGGTTAATTCTAGAGTTTTCTAGAAGGAATTTTGACGTGGATTGTTCGCCCTGAGGTGGTTCATGCATCCCAAAAGAGAAGGAGCTAATCCCTTGACTAAAGGAGCTATCCCTTTGAAGGAGGGCTTTATCCCTTTGAAGGAGGACCTAGTAACTTCCCTCCATTGCACTATAAATACAAGCATTGGGGTGAGGACTAGGGAGGTTAGAAGCTGAACATTTTGAGGGTAAATTCTGGTGAAATTGAGACTCTTTGGTTGAGCTTGAGAGGAAAGATCACATACCTCTTGGTTCCATTGGAGAGTGAGTGAAGCTTGTCAAAGTAGAGGAGACATCTTGTTGGACCCTGGGAGGAGCTTGTACAACGTCAAGGCAAAGGTTGTAAGGTTCTTCTTCTTTTGAATTAATACAATCAAATTCATTTTTCTCAACAAGTATCTTATGTTATTTGTTTCATGGACTCCTTGACTTTCATGTTAAATATGTTTTATGCAATTGGTTTTTCAGGTGCTATTTAATTTGTTTGCCTTGTTTGTGTTTGCAGATTCGTGAAGAGGAGCTCATTTGGATCGAAAGAGCGAGGGCATCCACAAGCTTGCGTTGGACTAAAGGTAGGCCCTAAAAACCTTTGTTTGCTATTGTTAATTGAAGCATATTTAGAGAAAGATAGTGTTTGGTTGGTTTGCTTGTCGTTAGGTCTTCTTTAGATTCTAGGAAGGTCTATCTTGTCCGCAAGATCGACCCATTCCGCGCGACAGAATGGCGACCATACTGGGGAGTTGATTGTTTTCTTTGTCTATACTTTGACTTGAGAAACTATATTTTTTGTTTCTGTTTTTGACTTGATGACTGTGGGATTGGGTGTATTTAGTTAATTTTGAGTTAGTCTTCATTTTTCATAGTTTTGGAAGAGGTACGCACCCTCTGAGTTAAGCATAGTGCGTACTTGTAGGCACTTTTGCTTTGTGCACAGAGCGTAGACGCACCTGTGTAAACAGGTTGCCTGCGTACCCTGTCAAAAATTTGAAGAATTTCAAATTTTCCTCTTTTTTATCAGTTTAGGATTTGTTCATAAGTTTTAGCCATTGCCCAGACCTGCTTGTTCCCTGTCAAAAACTTTCCTTGGTTTAATTTCATTAGCATTAGGGTTTTAGGTGGAATTTCTAGGAATTTTGCTTGTTAGGTTTGTTTTTCGTTTTGGTTGTGTAGTGGCTCTGAGTTTAGAAGCCCTAGAGACCTCAGATTGCCTTGGTGTCTACTGGTCTTCTTGTGAGTTTGACCATTTATGAAATCTCCCCTTGTTGAGGAATTCGCTTTGAGTTTTCTCATTCCAAAATTTCAAAAAGCTTGTAGTTGAAAGTTTGGAATTTTCATTTTTACAAAAAGAAAACGAAAGATTGGTTGTTTTTTGACTAATTGTGATTCTGCATACATTAGTCCTTAGCTCACATTTAGCTAAGTAAAACATCCTCAAAAAGACTTTTAGTAGGCTTTAACTTCAAGTAGCTTTTTATAGTTTGTAGCTCTCAAAGTTAGTCATTTTCATTAGTTTTGAGTGTCTTTTTTACAAAATATAAAAAAAAAAAATCTCTTTTGGAAAAGTTTGTCTTTTGTAGTGATTGTTTGTTTTGAAAAGAAAGGGAAATTTGTGTGAAATAGCTAGTTGTCTCGTTGTGAGTGCTTTGGAAAGGAAAAGCCCTTCTTTTAATTTTTTTAATTGAGAAAGATTTGTGTTTACAAAGTAGTTGCATTTCTCAAACTCTTTCTTAAGTTTAGAAGTTCATCGAAGAGAAAAGATTGTTTAAATCATCCTAGGTGCATCTTTTTAGTGATTTCGAGTCGAGTCTTTACACCACGAGTTTCATCTCCGCCACCTCTTGACTTAAATAACAACCACTAAAATTAACGCTTAAAGTAAAATTCACCTAGTAACATTTTATTTCTAGGGCTCTGATACACCAACTTAGCTTAGGCTAGTGTCTTGGAGTAGGAGAGTAATTAACTCTCCAAGATAGTAAAAACAAACAAGTAGATGTATCTTGTGGTAGGAAGAAATCCAATTGTTGCATTTATGCTCTGGGAAAGCTCCTCTTGAACGAGAAGCACGAGATCATGTTCGAACCAGTGTGGGAATCAATCCTTCCTCATTGGGAACGACGCCAGATATTCACGTATTAAAAACGGTAAACCTCGGATTAACCATTGTCAAGGAGCCTGGGGTCACTTGTTGGTAAACCTTGGATTATGTCAAGGAGCCTTCAAGGGGATTGAGCTTGCTACTCTGCCCTTGCGTGCGTATCGGATCGTAGACTGTTCCCCCAGGTGTATCTTTCTCAGTTGGTAGCCTTAGTGACCATATTCTTTAGGATTCTTCCTAAGGTGACAATGGTGGGAAGATCCCACTGTACCTGGAGCAGACGTCGGCTAGACTCACTTGGATTTTCTGGGGGGTTCACTTCACTCGAGACGGTTAAAGTGGAGGAACTTGGTCCAGTCTATTCATTAAGCAGGTTGCCAGGGTAACTGTTCCAACCGCCATTTCTGTACTGAATTCTGCGACGTTGGATTTCATCACCAACTAGTGTTTTCGGTCCGGAAAGTTACTGTTTGTGTGTGTTTGATCTCTAGATTCTTTAGGCGTGTGATTCAAATTTGTTTTTTTCTTTAGAGGCTTTAGGTGTTTTTCATTGAGATTTTACTTTCTTTGCGTGTGAAGTAGTTAAAAGTTTTTAACTGTGGCTGAATTACCGAGACAGTCCCGTAGACTTCGGGGCTAGTCTCCTGAGTTTGTAGCCGTGGCTGATTTACTGAGGAAGTCCCGTAGACTTCGGGGCAAACCTCCTGAAGAAGTCCCGAGCCATCTTGAAGGCTTGAAAGTCCTCGTAACTCCTAGTGGCAGTAAAGTTGGGTCACCTGAAGAGGGAGAATCTTCGTTGGTTGTACATCCTGATTACCAAACGCTAGAAACAGGTTATAATCCTGAAGCTATTTTGGTTTCCGAACTTGCTGGTAGCTTTTCATCTACTAGTGATATAGGCGAAGAACCTGAGATATCTGAACTTGTTACTCCAACATCGGGGTTTGTCTCTCCAACTTCTAGTGGTCCTAATTCACCTACGGTAGAAAGAGTAATCACCGAAAATCTTCCTTCTGGTTTGATAGCTATTGAAGAACTTGCCCCGGAAGAAGAAGTAGGCATCCCTATCCCTGAAAATCAACCTGTTATTGATCTAAGGGAGCGCGAATCAATTTTTTACTATCCACCTAGGAGTACTACTTGGTATCTTTCTTTGACTAAATATTTGGAAAACTCAGTGTTAATTTTTTCACCACCTCGTGCTCCTTATCATCCTAGAGGTTTTTATACTCCCATAAATATGTCAGGTCAGTCGTCCATGTTTACTCAATCGCCTGAATCTTTTTTGTACGGCGGTCCTTCTGTTCCCTCTGGGTATCAGTCACTTTCTGGTATTTTTTCGGGAGCATCTCCTCAACCCATTGAACAAGGGTTATTCACTGGAAGCAATGGTGCAAAGCCGTTGAGCGTAGAAGACATTCTTATGATGTCAGGTTCTATTCCCAATTCTCAACCTCAAGGTGGCCAGTTACCGCCTGGGGGGCAGCCTCAATTAACGCCTGGGGGACAACCTCAAGGTACACAATTTGCATCTGGGGGGCAACCTCAAGGATAGTACGTGCCTACGGTACAATATGTTCCTCCAGGTCAACCTTAGACTCAATATGTACCTCAAGGTCAACCCCAGTATCAATTTATACCTCAGGGTCAACCTCAGTATCAGTACGTGCCACAAGGGTATCTACCCCAAGTTCAGTACTCGAACCAAGGTTTCCAACCACCCCAAGGTCAATCTTATGTTCAAGGGACAAGAAATATACCTTTCAATTATCAAACCTACCCTCAACCCGGTTATGGTCCTCAATATTCTCAACCTGTTATGGGTCAGTACCCCGGAATGAACATAGTGTGGGATCCATCGCAAACTCAACAGGTGTTGCAGCCAAATGTACAGTTGTCATCTCAAACTGGACAACCCTTAGTTTCTGGTTCTCCCCAGCAACCAGTCTAGTCTAATATTCAAACTTCTGTACCTTCGGTAGTTTCTCAGTCTGGGCCTACTGCGCCTCGTACTCCATCTCAAACGACTGCTGCAACTGTCGCAACATCTGTTCAATCTACCCCACCTACTTCTGGAGTATCGACAGCTCTGGTTTCTACTGTTTCTGTATCTACTCCTCAGACATCTTTACCACCGTCTGGATCCACCATTCAAACTACGGTTCAGATGCCTGTAGGACAACCTGGTTTAAGTACGGTTGTCACCAGTCAACCTCAATTCACCTATCAACTGTACCAGGGACAGTACCAATTCGGTCCTGCTGTCCAGCAGCCAGTTTATCAGTATCAACCGTATCCTGGGTACACTTATCAACAACCTCAACAACCCCAGTATGGTACGGTTAATCCTGGTTTTCCGGGAGGATACAATATCCCGAACGCGATTCCTATTCCTAGTTATCCTGGATATCCTCCTCCTAGGGCTGGTCTCATGACCCAGATTTTTAGGGATCCTAATCAACAGTTACCATTTATCGCAACTTTGGACTTACCAGACTTGTCGCGCCTAACGAATGATCCGATTAATTATCTTCCGTTTTGGCCGCCAATGCCGAATAAGTTGCCCAATGACATTCCCAAGTTCGAAGGTAAATCTGGAGAGGACCCGTCAAACCATGTGATGACTTACCACCTCTGGTGTGCGTCTAACTCCATCACAGATGATTCGATCCGTCTTAGACTTTTCCAGCACACTCTAATTGGTCTCGCGGCCAAGTGGTACATTGAGTTACCGCGAGGCACTTTTTATAATTTTAGTCAGTTAGCTACCTCGTTTTTAACTCATTTCCAGTTGCCAGTCTGACATGACAATGGCACGAAATTGTTAACTTCGCTAAAACAATCGACATCCACGTATATTTCAGATCATATCCATGAGTGGAGACGTCGACGACGTTTAGTGAAGGTATTCATTCCGGATCAAATCTTGGCTGAATGGTTTGTAAAATCTTTGTTGCCAAGGATCACTGAAGATGTTGCTAAAGCTGGAGTTGTTACTGAGGAGCAAGTGATTGCTCAAGCACAGTACGTTGACTTGGTCTATACTCAGTCAGGTACGTTACACAAAAAGATCCCCGATCTTCCCAAGTCGAATCAAATCACTGCAGCTCCTTCGGGATCTCATGCCGCTGACAATATGATCGGTACGGTTAACACTAAAAGTAAGAAGAAGTCTTCCAAGAATTCTTCTCCTATCATAACCTTCCCTGATTCCCCGACAAGAGATTCTTCTGCAGAGGTTTCCGCCGATGTTCACGTTGTAGAATCATCTACAACTAAATCAAAATCTAGTGGGAAGAAGAAAGGAAAGAAGAAGAATAAAACGGACAAAAATTCAAAGGAGAAACCTGAAAAGGCGGAATCCAATGATGAAAAGCGCAAACCTCGTTATCCATGTCTCATTTGTGACAAAGAACATTTCACAAGAGACTGCCCTCATCGAGCAGAGGTTGCGAAGATCGTCAAAGGTTCCCAAACTCCTGCTGTTTTGAAGGATCCATTTCCAAATCAAGATAGCAAGATGATAGGTTCTTCCTCGAGTGCCAATGAAGAACCCATATTGATGATGTCCCATGTAAGGATTGCGACTCGATCGCAAGATTATGGCAGTAAAAGTCCTGTTGATGGCAAAGAAGCAGAATCTTCTCATTCTAATCCATCAACCTCAGCTCCCGGTTCCGATCCACTACAGATCGAGAAACCTAATCTAGACTTAGTAATCAAACCGCCCGCCAAGGGTGTACTTCGAAGGTCAGATTTCAATCCACATGCGAGAGCGGCTCAGAATTATAACATTGTTGAGGATTTAGTTGTTTCACCTTCAGCAATGTCGGCTTTGGAAGTGCTGCAATCATGCCCAGCACAACGCAAATTACTTTTGTCGGCTATAGGAGCTGTTGATGTTCAGGACCCGAACCTAATAATCTTTGATCTAGAAAATAGTACACCGCGTTTGCCTCACCAAATGGCTTTCCAGATTCCAGTGATAGTCAAAAACAGGCCTATTCATCGGACTGTAATTGATGAGGGAGCCTCAACGTGTATTATGTCGATACAATGTTGGAGATCGCTTGGTTCTCCTTCACTAAATCAATCCCCGACAATTCTTAAGGCCTTTGATGGCCGTGGGTTTCATCCTTTTGGCATTCTACAGGATTTGCCTATAGGGGTTGAAGGAAAAACCGTTAGTCTAGATGTGGAGGTGGTTGATGCCCCTCTAGACTACAACCTTCTCTTGGGTCGAAGTTGGTCTTACGCTATGACAGCGGTCGTTTCATCGGTCTTTAGAGTCATAAAATTTCCACATAATGGAAAGATTGTAACAATAGACCAGTTGGCTTACTTTTCATCCGACCCAGCCTCTTCGGAGAGTATTCAACATGTTGGTAAAACGACTATCCCATATAAGGATGTTGGAGTAGGATTAGTTAAAGATGCCGGTTTACTGGGAACTTTTCCTTTTCCTCCAATCAACGCATCATCTTCATTTGCAACTATTCATATGATTAAATCAGACACTATTTTTTATGACGATCCTTGGATCGTTCCTTCTGAATCTGAAATAGACTCATTTGGTAATTCCATGCCTTTGAGTCCATATGAAATGGCCTATGAAGCTGTGCAGTCTTTTGCCGACCCGTGTTCAACCAAAAATGACTTAATGAATGTGGTCCGTGAGGAATCACTTTTCACATCAACCTCGGATTTAACTACGTTTTCTGAACTTGTTCACTCTGATGAGCAAATTCATGAAATCCTATGTGTAGATGATTTACCATGGGAAGATCTCCATCACAGATCTTCGTTTTTACCTGAGGATGATCGTTTTGAAAATGATTTCTCATCAATCTTTACGACTGAATATGTCAAGGAACCTCAGAATCCAATGAAACATCCCGATTCAGAGTTAAATTTGGGGAACATCTCTCGAACTATTCCCATTGACATTTCGGTTAAGCCCGGAATTGTTGAGAACATTCATATAGGTGCCTCGTGTACAGATGACGAAATCCAATTATATAAGGCCCTATTTCAAGAATTCCGCGACGTGTTTGCTTGGTCCTATGAGGAAATGCCAGGAATTGATCCCGCGATTGTTGTTCATGAGATCAAGACTTACCCGGATGCTAAACCCGTCTGGAAACGTTTGCATCAGATTCACCCACGAAAAGCTGCTGCAATTAAAGCAAAAGTTGAAAAACTGTTGAAAGCGGGTTTCATTTATTCGATCCCGTTAACGGATTGGGTATCGAATATTGTTTCGGTTAACAAAAAACAGGGAACAATAAGAATATGCATCGACTATAGGGACATTAATCGAGCTTGTCCAAAGGACAACTACCGAACTCCTTATATCGATCAAATCATTGATGATTGTGCCGGCAGCGATATTTTTTCCTTTATGGACGGTTTTTCCAGATACAATCAAATCAACATTCTACCTGCCGATCAACCAAAAACGGCTTTTATTTGTCCATGGGGGACATTTGCTTATTGCAAATTACCTTTTGGGCTTAAGAATGCCGGAGCAACTTTTCAGAGGGCGATGTCTTATGTGTTTCATGACATCAAGCACATTGTGCAACCCTATCTCGATGACTTGCCTGCTCATTCACTACATCGATCTGATCACCTCGTCCACTTACGAGCAATCTTTATGAGGTGTAGGCATTATCGTATTCGGTTGAACCCACACAAATGTGTCTTCTGTATAGAAACGGGTCGATTGCTGGGATTTGTAGTTTCGAAAGCCGGCATTCGCGTTGATCCCTCGAAGGTAGAAGTGATTATCAATTTGCCTCCTCCTTCGAGTCTTCGCCAACTCCAAAGTTTGCAAGGGAAAGCAAACTTTTTATGACGATTCATTCCTAACTACGCCGAGGTTACAAAGGGTTTTACACGGTTGTTGAAACAAAATACTCAATTTTCTTGGGATGAGATAGCTCAGAAATCTTTTGATGCACTCAAACACGCGTTGACCCATGCACCGTTGTTGCATCCTCCCAACTACAACCAGGATTACTTTTTGTATCTCGCCGCATCCCATTCCACCATTGGAATGGTCTTAGTTTAGGAAGATGAATTCGGAACGGAACATGTGATATATTACCTTAGTCGCACATTAAATCCAACTGAGCTAAAATACTCACATGTGGAGAAATTGGCATTGGCAGCCGTTCAAGCTGTCCAACGTTTTCGTCACTACATTTTACTACGTAAAACTACAGTCATTTCGGATTGCAACCCTATGATCTACATCTTGACCAAACAATTGCTAGGGGGAAAGTACTCTAAATGGATCGTTATCCTGCAAGAGTTCGACTTGGAGTTTGAGAAATCTAAGTCTAAGAAATCTTTAGTTTTTGCAGAATTAATGTGTGACTTCCCGTGTGCTGACACAGAAACTGTGGCAGAGGAGCCCATTGCGAATGAATCTTTGTTTCTAATCAGCACTTTAGATCCGTGGTATGGGGATATCATCGTCTATCTCTAGACCCAATCCTTTCGGACAGAAATTTCAAGGTCAGAACGTCGGAAAATTTGATTCCAGTCCCAACAATTCAAAATTATTGGAGATACTATTTATCGTCGTGGGGCGGACTCTATTTTTCGACGTTGCTTAACTCACAAAGAAGCTGAAAGGGTTCTAAATGACTGTCACTCTGGGGCATGTGGCGGTCATATGTCTGGGTATGCCACAGCCCAAAAGATATTGCGCGCTGGCTACTTCTGGCCGTCCTTGTTTAAAGATTGTATTACTGCGGTCCGAAAATGCCACAACTATCAAGTGTTTGATCGAAAGATGCACACTCCACCTGATCCTCTCCACCCTATAATTGTCGTTGGTCCTTTTGCTAAATGGGGTATCGATTTTATTACATGTAACCCTCACTCGGCCGGGGGGCATGCGTATATCATCCTTGCGGTAGATTATTTTACTAAGTGGGCCAAGGCGATGCCTACATTCGAAGCAGACGGCAAGACAGCTGCAATTTTCGTGTTCAATCATATAATTGCTAGGTTTGGTGTCCCACAAGCGATAATCACTGATCATGGGCGTCATTTTCGAAACATTATGATGACCGAACTTACAGGCCAACTTGGTTTACATCACGATAGTTCAAGCCCTTATTATCCACAAGCAAATGGCCTGGTTGAATCCATCAACAAAGTTTTAGTTATCATGATCCGACGAATCATTGGGATTCATCGGTCGAATTGGCACAACATGCTATTTTCAGTGCTTTGGGCGTACCGAACTTCAGTAAAAACATTAACAGGGTTCACTCCTTTCCAACTAGTTTATGGTTTGGAAGCCGTGTTACCCATTGAGTGTGAAATCCCGTCACTGCAAATGGCCATCGAGTTACTTCCAGCTACTTCCGAAGAGGAAAAGATTTTATTATACTTAGCTCAATTAGATGAGAATCGACGTGATGCTGCATTGGCGATCGAGGCTCACGCAAAACGTATGAAAGCTCAGTATGATCGGAATGTGACCCCTCGAAATTTTTCGGAAGGATACCTAGTGTTATTGTATGATCTAGCTAATGATAAGTTAGGTGCTGGAAAATTCGTTCCTATGTGGCATGGGCCCTATGTTGTCAAGCGAAAGCTAGCCAAAGGGGCTTATGAATTGGTAAACTTTGATGGGGACTCTTTGGGTAAACCCAGAAATGGCTTTTACTTGAAGAGGTACTATGCTTAAAAGAATGGGTATGGAGATTTTTAGTTAGGTTAGTTTTTCTTTCTAGCAAGTGTGTTTTAGTTTAAAAAGTGTGCTTAGCTTAGAGAGTGTTTTTCGTCATTATTCCTGCTTATCTTGGTTTTACTCTTGATATTACAGATGTTGATGCCTCTCCAAACATACATTGGATTTGCTGATGGTGTTTGTCGTAGTACACAGAAAATTTCTTCCGCAGCTTGGGTTATCTATTCGCCCTCTCACGAGTTAGTTTCTATGCATGGGGTAAGCCTCGGTCAAACAACAAACAACATTGCCAAGTATAGTGCAGTGATTGAGTTATTATCTGAATCTATTTCATTTGGGATTCGGAGTTTGATAGTGAGGTTAGATTCTGAACTCGTTGTGTTACAGCTTAATAGAGTGTATGCCATTAGAAATCCAGTGTTACTGAGATTATTTTTGAGAGTGCGTCTCTTGGAACGTGAATTTGATTATATTGAATATCAGCATATTCCAAGATCTCTAAATACATTAGCAGATGCAATTGCTTCTCGAATGTTAAGTAGACATTTGCAATAATCATACATGTAAATTTAAAAACATTTCATCACACATGTTTAACAAGATAAGCCGGCAATAGTGATATATATATAGGAGTGTGTCAAAAAATACATCGTCTTCGATCATAGGTTGAAAAACACCTTATGATCGGCAAAAATGATAAGTACAAAAAACAAAAATGTCACATGTGCCCACAAAAGGCGATCATCCTATCACTGGTGATGATCTCTATAAGAAACCACTGCCCGAGTCACCTTGCAAAGGAACCTCCTAAAAGGTCCTGGGACTCCAATCACATAGCGCTGAAGTCGACGAGGAATGTCGTCAATAGTAGTCTCAGGAATATCTCCTGTCAAACGCTCAAGATGACTCTCCAACTCGGCCAAAACCTCTACTGATTCGTCCTGTGGGGCTGGCGTGGGTGCAACTGGTTGCCTCCTCTCAAAAGGCCAGAGAGCAGCTGGTCGCTGTGGACCCACATCTGCATTTGAAATTTTTACTGTCACTTTTGAGACGATGAAAAATATAAAAAAAAGTTAAATAAGGAAAGTTGAAAAGGATTTTACCTGACTCATCTCACTGCTCTCCTGGTGGAAGAACCATGTCTGGGTCACCACGGAAATCTATCCCAGCGTAAGGGAAGTCCTGAATGCAAAAAACCTGGTTTTCCAACCATTGGAAATACTCAGGTTTGAACTGAGCAACCTCTGTCCTCTCGTCCGGGTGATGGGCCATGACTGCAACCCATCGCATCAGTTTGGGCTCTCGAGGAAGCCCAGCTCCAACAGTAAGATGCTGTGGGATCAGCATAGGAACCCTCTCGAGGCCAAAACTCACGACCAAAGCCCCATAACCAAAGGTCTTTAGTCGTCCGTTCTTGGCCCTGGTCAGTTGGCCTTTCACATTGGCTAGCACAGCATTGCACCAGTTGAAGATGGTGCCCTGAAAGCAATCAACTGCCATACGCATCTGAGATCCGGTGGCAACATGTAATGCGGCAGCTCCGCAAAGTCTGGTGACAGTAAACGCAATCACCATGAGCTCAGGACGGGATATGCTCTTTATGTCTATCCCTTTGTCTTTAGCCTGGCTGTGGCAGTACTCTAGCCGGAGGCTATCGACAGACTGGCCACCTGGCCTAGTCCCAAATAGAGTCAAGTCCTCACCTCTCTTAGGCAAACCAGTCAAGAAATAAATGTCCTCCAGCTCAATTTCGAGCTGGTGTCTGCCAATGAAAAAAAACTGGTCCTGTATACTCCACCTGTCAACCAGCCACTGTAAGAAATCTACCTGAGCCCTCATGCCAGGAATGGTCCAGAACTTGTACAGTCCGCATGCCCTCTGTTGTAGGGAAAAGTATCCAATACGGAATGACCCTATCCCACTCTAAGGGTGATAGTACCTCAGCAACAATCGAAGCAAAGCTATCTAAGATTTCTTCTTTATGAAAGTAAAATAGGGGAGAAAGAGATCCACTAACCGATGTCTTTCGCTAATGGTTGATCCAATCTTCTCTCCTTGCTGCTTGCTCCCAGCTCCTTGCTCTTTCACTAGCCCAGCTACACCAAGATCCTGCAAAATGGCAAGAGAGGGAAACTACAAGAAGCATACATTCATAACTGATTCAAGGATTAGAATAAATCAAATACACAAGTATGACAATACATCATTGAGACACATGCATATAAAAGAACCTCAAATGCTTTATTAATGGAAGAAGTAAAGTTCAGGAAGTGATACAACCATAAGAGGCCCAATCCAGCATCACCTTCCCAGCAGAAAGAAATCTCCTCTTCACCTCCTTCAAAGCAAATCACCCAATAGCTCTAAACTCAAACCAACAGCACTTCCTTACATTCACAAGATTCCAGCCTCTATAGACCTCATGAGAGAGATCTATATATAGGATTTTTGGAGAAAGGATGAGTCAGCTTGAGAGCTGACTAGTGTCCTCTCTCACTTCAGTTATTCTTCAGTTCTTGAGTCCACTTGGAGGTTCTTGCTTCCACTTGGAGATCTAGATCCTCTTACTCATCACCAGGCGAATTCCTTGAACCAAGTGTCATTTTGGAAGCTTCCTGGGCGCTGACACCTTGAGGAATGACTGTGCCACTTGTCCAAGTACGCTCAGCGCAGGTGGCCTTCTTTGCAGTTGACATTCAGTGCAGGTACAGAGTGGAGCACTTGACATTCAGCGCAGATGCTCAGTGGAGCAGTTGACATGATCCAGAATTTGCTTGTTTTTGAGTGTTTTCAGGTGGAGAACTGATATTTAGTGTTGTGGTTTGCTGACCTTGTTCCTCTAGGGGTAGGAACAACATGTTTAGGGACTTTGGATCCCTTAGATTATGGAAATTTCATGCTTCATGCTGTAAGGCACAAAAATGTCTATAACAGTTGCCCCCTAAAGTATGAGGTCGTTTATCGGGTGAAATGCTTTATCCGGAGGATCCGAAGTTCATTCAATCGCTGAGAGGTGACCTGTAATGAAATACAATACAATACATTATTTTTCATTCTGCTTTCATGATCTAGCTGAGGCGGGCATTCCCATGCTCAGCTTTATAAATTCATTTTGGTACATAGAACAGACGATCGTCTGATGGTAGACTGATAATTCTCCGCTGAAATTATCATCCTTTGAGTAGGATGATCATCTGCTGCAATGATGTACATGTCAAATGTTTTTATATTTCCTGAATATATATCGCAGCCCGGATGGATGAAACTAGATCCGGGGTCTTCAAACTCGTTCGATCTTCACTCTAAGTACAAGTCGATCCATGTGAGAATTGCGCTGAAGTCGAACATGGAAAGACATCGCTTGATTACCGGTCAATGATGTAAACCGTTAACAAGCGCGAGAGGAATCACCGATAATGATAATGACCCTCAAGGTACTGCAGTACAATTCACGTGGTGTGAATAAAGGACTTGGCGTCGAACACCACGTAAAATCTTTCGATCGAAGGTCATTGATGTATACCTGTCGCCGGAAGTGAGAAACTTGCCATTGAGGCATGCAAGCTTCAAAGTACTGAGGGGGTTGTCCCTAGATCAACTTCTTGGATAATGAGCTGAAGTCGACAAGAAGCGATCCGTCAAAGGAGGGCCTTAATGAATCCCACATCAGTGACACGGAACGGAGCTAATGATTTTAGTGGAGGTGAAAACAATCTGTGACATATGATTCAGGGTGGCGGTCATGAATGGATGAAGGATAATGTATGGCAGTGGATGGGACACGGTTGACTCTTTCTGAACAACATCTCTTGAACATATAACGACACTGATGCGATGGATCGGTAGCATTACCCCAAATGGATGGTTTGGCGAGACCATGGTGATGAGACCGGTGAATGAAACAACCCAACCCGATGTGGTACGGAGGAAAAGTGTCATGTTCAAGAGCGACTTGCTACATTAAAGCTTTGAGGTTCTCCCAATTTTTCCCCAGTCATTTCTGACCAGTACCTCTTTATTTTTGTCAAGCTTGAGGAGGATAACATATGCTTGTTCTATAACCTGCCCTTCGGGCAAGCCCATCGCTATGTTTTAACGAGCCTAGCGATAGGGAAACTTGTTCTCGTCTACAGACAAGTTTGTCGCTATTTAATCATTTTAACGAGTCTAACGACAAGGAAAACTCGGTCCTTTTCACTTTTAGAGAGTCTGAAAAGGTACAGAAAGTTAACTCCAAAATTCCTTTTTCGTCATCTAATCCCTTAAGTCCGAAAAAGTATAAAATAATACAGAAGGGATGAGTTTTCGGTACTTTAACGAGCCGAACAAAACAAGCGCTCGATCTTTTTGTGCAATAATCCCTCAGGTCCAAAAAGATTAAAATCTAGAGGAGGGATAGCTCTTCCGGTCACTTTAACGAGCTGGAAGGCCAAAACTCGGCAAACTTTTCATATTTTACGAGTCAGATGAAAAGAGCTTAAAGAAGACTCGTCTTTTGAGGAACGAGTGATAAACAGGGACAGCAGCAGATTCCAGGTACAGGTTGGAATTTTCCAATCACGGCAGTGTCACAAGGATGGCTAGGTGAAATCACTCTTTGCAGCTGTTCCTCAAAATGGGTAAACAATCATATGGAGGTGAACGATCGGCCAAATGACGGTGGAGGTGACAGGTGCAAACACGACCAAGGCTTTTATGGCTGATAAATTTACGATCACAATGGTTATTTACCGGTTCATTTTTTCTGGATGAGCTTGAACTCTAAGGGAAAGCCTGCTCACAATCTTATGTTTATTTTTTAATGAGCATGAACTATGTGCTAAAACTGCTCAGATCTTGCATTTATTTTTTAACGAGCATGAACTATGTGCTAAAACTGCTCGATATACCAGTCATAAGATAAGAAATGTCCCCTGTGAGATCTCTATTTTTTAAGGAGTTTCATCTCACTGAGCTCTACTCCATATCCTTTCTTTATGCAAGTTCGGAAATGGCTAATCCCAAAAACAGATAAATAACCGCTCTTAGCTTGCACTCCAAAAGGTTTGCATGCCCCCAGGTATAAGACAGAGTTTCAAGGTTACCCCTACTTCTTTCCGCCAAAACTTTCGTTTCACCGAGAGAGGCATACCTCTTTCTGGTTACCCAAAGATGGTCTCTTTAATCTTTCAAACAAAACACTTCCTCAGCAATGTCTACCGAAATAGACAAGGGTGAATGACTCTTGTCAAACACATAACTTTGACAAAAGAATCCTATTCCAGAACAACCCCTCTTCCTCTATGGATGGGGTACGGACTAGTCATATTCTCTCGCGGAAACCTACCTTATACCCAAGGTTTTCTCTGCCCGAAGCAGACCAGGATGCATGCCCCCTGGATTCCAGCCCCATCTTTCCGAATCACTCGCACTCATCGGGAAGGAGGACTGGGGGTGGAGACATTTCTTGATTGAATAGACCATTCAGGGTTGGTATGTGACTATTTGCGATGCGTGATCCCGGAAATGAAAGTTGGTCTACGAGCTTGACCATCCTTCCTTCGTGTGGAAAACACATTACTCTAAAGAGTGAGGAGACTATTGCTCCCATGCAATATATATAGTCTCATCCAAGGAGTAGGTTATAATCCAAGGGTCCTTGAACGACCATCACGTTCATTTGAACGGTCTTCCCTTTCAATGTTATAGGCACATTGGGGAGGATCCCTAATGGTCGACTGGTTCCTTTATCGAAACCTGAGAGATTTCTTATCTCAGGCAAAAGCGTCGGGGAACCCAATGCTTTCCAAGCAATAGAGGAAAGGATACTCATAGATGCCCCTTCATCAATGATAGTGCCAGCCATTACCATTCTGTAAATTTGGACTATGATTCTGAATGGTATACTGGCTGGCAACCGGGGTCTGCCTAGTTGGTTCCAATCAAAGGATACAACCAGGTTGCTTGGTGGTGGGACCGAATATACGGCCGGATATGACCCTGACGATGTTCCTTCCTGCGATAAAGGAATGGGCGCATTGCCCTGATGCTCATCAGAGTCTGTGTTGATGAAAAGAATCTGGATGGTGTCATCCTTATTCTCTTCAGTGAGGGTGTCATTTGAAGATGAATCTTCAATGACGGTGTCATTTGAAGATGAAACTTCTGAAGGGAGAACCGGGTCAACTGCCGTTTCGACCTTTGGACTTTCGTCCGGTCTGGATTCAGTAGGTTCATTTTCAGTGACTGACGCTTCAGCCGACCACTTGAGCGGGCCAGCTGTATTTTCAACCAACGAAGGACTTGGCACGAGTTTTTTGTATCCAGGAGGAAGTCTTAATGGTGAAACCAGACGATCTTCCAAAACTCTCTTCGCTTCGTCTAAGAAGGGACAACGGTGGATGGCGTGATCGCCTTCACACAGTCTGCAGGGGAAACTTACTCCCCCTCTTTGTCTTGAACCTTCACTTTCGCTGGTTGACGGTAAGCACTCAACATGGCTATCAGAGGTTGATGCTCCCGAATTGTGCAAACGAGGGGACCAGTCCCTTAGTATCCGGGGAATACAGGGACAATCTCTATGGAAGTGGTCTCCTCTACATACGACACATGGTGATTTAGGCCCGGTCTGTGCTGTGTGTGGATTTTTGTCAGATGTCTTTTGCTTGCCCCCAGTCGCCTTAGGCTCCTTCTTCTTCTTCTCTCTCTTCTTCTTCTCCTTCTTCTCCATGGGAGCTTGGCTTTTGCCGGCTCTACCTTGCGAAGATGAAGGATTGGAGGAAGAGTTATAGGAACTAGAAGGCTAGTGGGTAGTTCTAGACTGATCTAACTGTTGACTCGACTGTTCAGGAACCGTGGTGTTCTGAACTACATTGGTTGAGAATAGCCAAATTGGCAGGCCAATTGTCAGTCCTGGAAGCGACAATGTGGCCATGTGGGGCGCACCAACTTCTCCCCAAGAGGAGAAAGGACTAGGATTTCCATCATGGGGAATTCCTTGGTTGGGCGTTCCATGTTCTCAACTTACAGATCAACGCAGGAATAGGAGGTGAATATGTTCCATTTAAAATAAATTTTATAACGATGCTTTAGACACAACTTGCTTTTTCACTTTTTAAGAGTCAATAAAAAGCTAAAGATGACTCTAGTCTCCTTCGATGTTTTAATGAGCCCGAAGTGACAAATGCTCGGATGGACTTTTTCAGTTATAGAGTTTGAAAAAGGCCAAAAGAAACTGCTCTGGAGATCTAGGCAGAGGGTGTGCCAAACCTTTCGCAAAACCACAGAATACGTTTTACGGTACGGGTGGTCGATCTTCGTGAATGTTGTGTTCACTACATTGCGATCAGTAGGGCGGCCGACACGGCTTCCTATGGATAAAGGCTTTGTTCCTATAGGGGTCTCCCAATATATACGCGACGGTACGTGGGAGCACAAGTCCGTATTGATACTTATCGCTTCACCGTGGAGGAATCACCCAACCACTCAACGCTAAGATATCACGTTTAACGACGCCGGAACACATCTCTAGCTTAGATCTCTATGTGTTTGCGTTATGTTTCAATGCTTTGTTATGTAAATTCAATTTATTTTAAGGTTGATCTTGTTTAGCAGTTTGCCTTTATGGATCACCACGAGATGTATAATACAACTTCCTAAATGCAGTCTAAGATGATAAGCAAGCTTTTCAATCTTTCAACTTTGAAAATCTTAACTACTGAGGGAAAAGAAAGACATCATCTTTTCACACAGATCATAGAGCACACACTAATGCACTTTTCCCTAAATCAACATACAAATTGTCAAAATGCACATGCACAATGCAGGTATTTCTTTTCTCTTTCTTAATGTTGATGTAATACAAAAAGAAAGCTGTTGTATAATTTTGAATTCAATTTCAAGTGAAAGCAAACAAGCTTTGTCCAAAATCAAAAGACACCTTAAGATTTACTTGTTTCAACACTAGAAATACATAAATTCAAACCATATGACGAAAGCAAAAGCTCAATCAGCTATGAACAACAAACAAACTAACTCTTAAGATCAATACGACACTTATCACAGGTCTAGATCTAAGAGGCCACAGCAAGACTAGTTCACTTTTCGTTATGGGAAACTGCAAATGATATAAGAAATACAAAGAACAAATACAGTTTCTTTATACAACCGAGGCGGAATAGTGGCAAGGAAAGATGGTTTCAGATAGGTACATTGACTGATAACAGGCTGCAAAAACAAGGATGAAAACAGGGCAATGAACAACAGGGAACCCCAGTAGCACAAGGCAAAACTGGTTCAGCGCAGGTAGTACACTGTCAGTTTGACATTCAGCGCAGGTAGCCCCTTCGGGACCTGCGATGAAATGCAGACTGCCTTCACAGTGCCTGCAATGAAGAGAGAAACTCTCGTTTCTCTTGGTTTCCGGGTTACAGTTTGCTCAAAAATTCACAGTTTTTGGCCAAATCGAAAGCTATCAATCAAGTACACACTAAAGGGTAATTAGGAGGATGAAAAGCTATCACTAAGAGCTGTTCAGAGTCCTTGTGGATCAGCTCTTCAAATCATAAACATGCCCAGAAACTGAGCTAGAGTAGCTGCCCTCTACTTTGCATTTGAAAGATCCAAATGCAGTTCGATTCGGTACTCCCTGTGTTTATGAAATGAATAGCAAAAACACAAACAACCAAACAAGATACGATCCCCAGCGGAGTCACCAATTTGTTGTAGGGAAAAGTATCCAATACGGAATGACCCTATCCCACTCTAAGGGTGATAGTACCTCAGCAACAATCGAAGCAAAGCTATCTAAGATTTCTTCTTTATGAAAGTAAAATAGGGGAGAAAGAGATCCACTAACCGATGTCTTTCGCTAATGGTTGATCCAATCTTCTCTCCTTGCTGCTTGCTCCCAGCTCCTTGCTCTTTCACTGGCCCAGCTACACCAAGATCCTGCAAAATGGCAAGAGAGGGAAACTACAAGAAGCATACATTCATAACTGATTCAAGGATTAGAATAAATCAAATACACAAGTATGACAATACATCATTGAGACACATGCATATAGAAGAACCTCAAATGCTTTATTAATGGAAGAAGTAAAGTTCAGGAAGTGATACAACCATAAGAGGCCCAATCCAGCATCACCTTCCCAGCAGAAAGAAATCTCCTCTTCACCTCCTTCAAAGCAAATCACCCAATAGATCTAAACTCAAACCAACAGCACTTCCTTACATTCACAAGATTCCAGCCTCTATAGACCTCATGAGAGAGATCTATATATAGGATTTTTGGAGAAAGGATGAGTCAGCTTGAGAGCTGACTAGTGTCCTCTCTCACTTCAGTTATTCTTCAGTTCTTGAGTCCACTTGGAGGTTCTTGCTTCCACTTGGAGATCTAGATCCTATTACTCATCACCAGGCGAATTCCTTGAACCAAGTGTCATTTTGGAAGCTTCCTGGGCGCTGACACCTTGAGGAATGACTGTGCCACTTGTCCAAGTACGCTCAGCGCAGGTGGCCTTCTTTGCAGTTGACATTCAGCGCAGGTACAGAGTGGAGCACTTGACATTCAGCGCAGATGCTCAGTGGAGCAGTTGACATGATCCAGAATTTGCTTGTTTTTGAGTGTTTTCAGGTGGAGAACTGATATTTAGTGCTGTGGTTTGCTGACCTTGTTCCTCTAGGGGTAGGAACAACATGTTTAGGGACTTTGGATCCCTTAGATTATGGACATTTCATGCTTCATGCTGTAAGGCACAAAAATGTCTATAACACCCTCAAAGCATCAAGTGAAGGCTGATGATTCCATGCGGCGGTATCCACGTCCTCATGCTCCCGTTCTCGCCAATCTAGCATGATATATTCTCTGCATCAAGTATAAAGATTAATTAGATTGCTAGAAAACATTTTGATTGGTCCATTTTTGAGGAATTTTAGGTTCAAAACCCTTGCTGCGGGGTACGCACCCTCCACGTTAGACACAGTGCGTGGGTCTGCACTTTGTCTACATGGAAGGTGCGAACCCCGAGCTTTTTCCCAATGGAGAAAAAGTCGGGGTCCGCGGGTCCGCAATGGTAAACCTGCAGACCCCCGCGCGCGGGTTTTGCGCCTAAAAACTCTCCCAAAAAACAAAATGAGGGGCTAAATCAAAAAACTAAACGGTTGAAAATGAAGAGTATGGTGATGTGGATTACCTGGAGAAGACGGCGCTCGATTCCGACAGTTGGATTTTCCACAATCTTCACGGGAAGTTTTCTAAGCAAAAGCACTATTTTCTCACCCAAACTCAAATGGTAAAAATGAACTGACAAAGGCCCTTTTTATAAGTTTTTTGAGTAAATAAATCGCAAATTTGTTTATGTTTCACTTTGAAAAGGTATTTTTCAATGCTTTTATCCATTTCAAACAGGTATGAGTAATGTTTGTGTCTTTGTGCAAAATACAGGATTATTCAGGCGAAATCTATCATTTTCAACGAAAAAAACAAGTAGAGTCATCTTTAAGCCCTTTTCTGACTCCTAAAACATGAAAAGATTGTCGAGCGTTTCTTTTACACTCGTTAAAACAGAATTAAAAGACGGTCCACTTATATCTCTTTTCTGACTGTAAAAACATGAAAAGATTGCCGGATTTTTGTCGTTTCAAATTCGATATTGGTTATGAAACGACGTGTCGTTGATCGCTTTTTTACTTTTTCGGGTCAGTGACACTAATAACGAAAAGTACTCCTTGGTTGTAAAAGATCAAGCGGTTCTCTCAAGTATTATTTTATACTTTTTCGGACTTGGGAGACACAAATTTACGAAAAAGGTCAACCCTAGAGTTTTCTTAAGTTTTTTCAGACTCTCTAAAATTGAAAAACGCCGAGTTTCTCCTATACTGGACTCGTTAAAATTTCATAGTAAAGGACCTGTTCAATTACAAACAGGAACGAACCACTCCTTCTTAGGGTTCGAATTTAAACTAAGTTGGACTCATCCGAAGGATGAGCTTATAATCAAGCAAATGTTATCCTCCTCAAGCTTGTCAAAAATAAAGAGGTACTTGCCAGAAATGGTGGGGGAAAAGAGAGAAAAATGAGTATGTTTGTCATACTTTATAACCCTTCTTGAACATGACACTTTTTCACCTGGGTTGGGAAATCCTTTGCCTAACAGTTGATCAAACCACATTGAAAGTCTTCAGCCGGTTTCTGGGTATTAACTTTGGGTCAATTGTCACCAAGCCATCTGTCGTGTCGTTATGTGTTCAAGAGGTCACTGCCAATAAGCCATTCATCTGCGAAATATCTGTCATCCATATTGACCATCCCTGAGTCAGTCCTTGCAACAAAATTTCTTCAACTTGATCTATAATTTCGTGTTGTGGGCTTCCCTGCAACGGATCGCTTTCTATCGACTTCAGTTCATTATCTAGAAAGATGATCTAGAGATTGTCAGTACCTTGGGATCTGCATGCCTCAATGGCAGGTTTCTCGCCTTTGACGACAGTTTACATCATTGACTTTTGATCAAAGGATTCCATGATATGTTTGACATCAACACATTTACTCACATCTCATGGATTGTACTGGGTACTTTGAGAGCCATTGACATCACTGGTGGTTTCTCTCACACTTGTTAACAGTTTACATCATTGACTGGTAATCAAGTGGTTTCTACCATGTTCGACATCAACACATTTATTCGCATGGATAGGATCGTACTATTTTGGGAAGTAGAAATGAAGACCCTGGATCTAGTTTCCACCATCCAGGCTGTGAGGAATTTTGTACTCATTATGTTGTGGACTATTCATAAAAGATGGTTGCATCCATACTGTGTTCACACGAGTCTATACTTATGATGTTTCACAAGATCATTCCTATATCAGAGCAGTAGATATATTTCTAGTTAGTTTTGATCTGAGTATGGGAATGCCTACCTCAACGATGATATGATCTCATATATATATCTTGCATTGAATGTTTTTACAGGTTCCGACCGGGCTCTCCACAAGATAATCTTCGAAATGATAAAGTACTTCACTCTTCCTATATGATAAATGAAATCCTCATCTACTACAGACTTTGCACTTTAGGGGGCAATCTGTTACACAAAAATATCGTCACCATGATTATTTGCAGTCAGTATGGGTCTATCATCACTTGTACTGTCCTCCTAAGCAAGTCTAGAACCTCAGCTCTTCAAATCAAGCTTTGGAAGTGGGAGAAAGACATTAGAAATCAATGTAACTCTGGTTCCGCACTTTCTCCCATGGTCACCTGCGGTCCCGCACCTTCTGTGTACAAAAGCTACATACCTACCCGCTCTGTTCCTAACGGTGCAGGTGCGGACCCTTGTGAAAGTCAAAAGGCGCAATTTTTATCTTAAAAAACTCACTTTGGGTTAATTCTAGAGTTTTCTAGAAGGAATTTTGACGTGGATTGTTCGCCTTGAGGTGGTTCATGCATCCCAAAAGAGAAGGAGCTAATCCCTTGACTAAAGGAGCTATCCCTTTGAAGGAGGGCTTTATCCCTTTGAAGGAGGACCTAGTAACTTCCCTCCATTGCACTATAAATACAGGCATTGGGGTGAGGACTAGGGAGGTTAGAAGCTGAACATTTTGAGGGTAAATGCTGGTGAAATTGAGACTCTTTGGTTGAGCTTGAGAGGAAAGATCACATACCTCTTGGTTCCATTGGAGAGTGAGTGAAGCTTGTCAAAGTAGAGGAGACATCTTGTTGGACCCTGGGAGGAGCTTGTACAGCGTCAAGGCAAAGGTTGTAAGGTTCTTCTTCTTTTGAATTAATACAATCAAACTCATTTTTCTCAACAAGTATCTTATGTTATTTTTTTCATGGACTCCTTGACTTTCATGTTAAATATGTTTTATGCAATTGGTTTTTCAGGTGCTATTTAATTTGTTTGTCTTGTTTGTGTTTGCAGATTCGCGAAGAGGAGCTCATTTGGATCGAAAGAGCGAGGGCATCCACAAGCTTGCGTTGGACCAAAGGTAGGCCCTAAAAACCTTTGTTTGCTATTGTTAATTGAAGCATATTTAGAGAAAGATAGTGTTTGGTTGGTTTGCTTGTCGTTAGGTCTTCTTTAGATTCTAGGAAGGTCTATCTTGTCCACAAGATTGACTCATTCTGCGCGACAAACCTCCAAGAAACATGATTCAATTAGGGTGGTGATTGGTAAGTTGAGAAAGGTATCTCCTTTTGGACAGCTGTCAAAACCACCAATTCAACTAGTGAGGTGGCTCAAGTTTTCATGAAGGATATTGTGAGGTTGCATGGAATTCCCAAGAAAATCATCTCAGATAGAGATGCTAAGTTCTCTTCAAGGTTTTGGAAGGAAATGTTTGTAGGCTTGGGGATAGAATTGGCTTTCAGCATAACGTATCATCCACAGATGTATGGGAAAACAAGGAGGACGAATAAAATCCTTGAGAACATGTTGAGGATGTATGTCTAGCATCAACCCAAGAAATGGTAAGATTATATTCCACATGATTATTTCACATACAATATTGGGTACCAAGAATACATAAAGATGAGCCTATTTGAGGCCCTATATGGGAGGACTTCTAATACTCCTGTCAATTGAAATGACCCACTAAACATGGTCATTATTGGGCCTAACATGCTCAATGAAATGGAGCAATAAATTTAGATAAAGTAGAATGTGAAGGTGGCATAGGACAAGCAGAAAAGTTATGTGGATTAGCATAGGTTGCATAAAGAGTTCCGAATTTGGGAACATGTTTACTTGAGAATCAAGCCCAAGAAAAGTTCTTTGAATATTGGGTGATAACAGATAGGTAGGTGGCACAAATTTGATTGGATGACAAAATTTGTTGTTAAGGAGGCTATTTTAATGTCTCCCAAGGAAAAGATAAATCAGTTTCGGTTGGGACAGTGCAAGAGTTAGTGAGAGAATGGTTTGAGTTGGTTGATGACATACAACGAAAGGGGAGGAGGAATTTGATTTTGTGTAGACGTAGGAAACACAATGGGAGTTCTACTTTTTCCTAGAATAACACAAGGAGTAGAGGAGGGTTGGATAATTATGAAGTAAAGATATTGGATTCGATTTGTTGAATAGAAAGAGAGAAAGACTATTATGAGCATATTAGCAATCCATTGGAGGAATAATTTTCTAGTTGGCAGGAGCCTAGAAGAAAATATTCTTGGTGAGAAGAGTTTTCCTCTTGAATCCCCATGACCTAGTGGGTGGAGATGGTATTTCTCATAAATTTCTAAGGCTTAATGTTGAGGAAATACTCTTGGGAAAAGTGTTAGAAGGATTTTGAAGCCTCCCTGATGTATATTTATGTTGGTTATTGTTATAGGGTCCCTAAATATGGGTGGAACCATAATTTCTTTGTGCATTGTTTGATTCCAATTCAGTTGGAGGGAGGAGGTGGTAGAATCTTTGGGTTTTGTTTCAATTGGTAGTTTTGCTCAAATCCCTAAGAAATAGACTCCCGAGACTCTGGAATCTAACTCAGAGATGATATCTATAAGTGAGGATTGGCTACAAATATCTATGGTTGGGTGGAGAGTCATTGTCCTAAACTCAGTTGCCAATTTTTTTAGTCATAGGTGTTCTTCATATATTTGTAATGTTAAGAAATGTACGTTCCATTTCTCTTCTGAAATGGTGGCATTAATGTGTGAGGAATGTCTGCAGTTTATTGTTTATATGCATGAATAATGTGATATCGTTGTGACAAGGGTGCTAGAACATGGCATGTGTTGATTTGGTCATATCTCACAATAATTTATTGTGGAAAATTCTAGTTAACCACATTGGCATAAATCCTATGATGGTTGTTAGTTTCAGCAATACAAAATTGTGTCTGTGTAACAACATAATAAATTCTCCTATTTGGTTTATGGATCTCTTTATTTCACCTGGATAACATCCCTAGTTTCTAATAGTATATACATAATTTTTTTGGACTTGCAATCTGTTTATTAAGTCTTGATAACATAAATTCTCATTATCCACGTTATTGGGAAAAATGCCCCAAATGCTTGATACTTATGTTTAATTTCCTTGGACCTAATATGATTTTACATATAAGTGTATGTGACCATCTATGAAATGAGGAATGTTCCTCACTAATAATACTAACCTCAACAATTTCTTGGTAGTGCATTAGACATAGAAATAGGGTTCACAATTAGAAAAAATCTATGTCAAGGAAGGAGAGACTCGCATATATATTTGTATATATATAAGGAAGAATAAATCACAATGGTGGGACTGCATGCGTCATTTTATTTAATATCCACATTGCATTACTCTTGTCTTCCTTTTGTGAAGACAAACTGACACATGCAAATGCATAGGCCAAAATGTGTGTCCTTACAAACTCAAATAAATGGTGGCAAAGATGGTATCGACCTTTTATTATTGACCTCAGTTTCCCATTTGGGTGGGGTTGTTATAACTCTAGTATATGTATACCTAAGTATCTAGACAAATATTATGTTCTAGTTTGAGTGGGATGATTCAATCGCTTACTGGCTCATAAGAGTCACCGCTTAATAAACTAGAGGAATAGCGCATTCAAATCATGCCATACCACTTTAGTGTTAAGTCTTGACAATGGGCGATGGACTGTCAGGTTCCATACTGAAATATATGTATATTATAAAGTGATATATTTATCATCCATTATGTCCATAAGGATTATGACCATCACAATGTGAATAAAATAGACGTTAAAATGAAATTATCAATTTGGTGTGAGGCAAACTCCTATGTAATAGTTTTTAAAGACTTTAAAAACTTATGCCACAAGAACCGCCGCATCCTTGACAAACGTAAGCTTTTCATGGCTTAAACATAGGTTATAAATCATGTGCTCAATTGACCTATATGGAGCATATTAAACATTGAAACCATTGTACATTATTATGTATTAGTTGTATTAGTTGGCCCTCAAGGGTTGGGGATGGGCAACCCTATGGTTGATGGTGTGAGCCTTGTGGCTATGTGAGATGGTCATGGAAGACCGACGATGGGTGGGATTGACTCACCGTTACCATTGAACTACCAGGATTTAATCTACCAAGTTGTCCATGAGTTGGAGTCGTTGACAGAAGTCCCTGATAGACGTTATAGAAGATGAATAATTCTATTAGGATTTCCAAGTCGCTGGTGAGTTGGAGTCATCAATAGAAATCATCGACAGAAGATGGATAATTCCTTTGGGATTTCCATGTGGCCGATGAGTTGGAGTCGTTGACGGAAGTCATCGACAAAAGATGGATAATTTTGTTGAGATTGCCAAGTTGTCGGTGAGTTAGAGTCATCGATGAAATTTGTCGATAGAATATGAATAATTCTATTGGGATTGCCTAGTTGCTGGTGAGTTGGAGTCAATGACTAAAGTCATTGACATGAGGTGGATGAGTCAATGACTAAAGTCATTGATATGATGTTGGGATTTTTAAGTCATTGATGAGTTGGAGTTAAAGATGATTTATGTTCATTTATTAATTTTATGATTTTTTGTTGTTTAAAATATATTTTTGAATGTATAAATAAATTTAGCATTCTGCAAAAATTCTTAAAACAGTAAAATAACGTATATTAAATAATTTAACTCAAGTTTTTAAAAATATCTCACAAATTTTTAATTAAAATTAACTTAAAAAATATAGTGAAAAAAACAATTTCGTCACCTAGCCCAAACATATATTTTATTAACATATTCACACATCACTCAACCATGTGAGCATAGAAACATAAAATAGGGAATAACACAAAGTGCTTAGACCACTCCCTCTATAGATGAACTGCATGTGAGGTCGTATTTGCAGTAATGCAAATTTTAAGTGAGATAAAATATTGGTACCTAGGTACCTAGCTTGCATATGAAAATCATGGGAAACCGATTCCGTTATGTCTGCTAGTTACCTTGTCGATGTAATGCTAGACACGTGGCTAGGCGCCCACGCAAAGGCAAGTGGACGTGGCAAAATGCCTAGTGTAAAAGCTCAACACTCAATAGGAATACCTTATGTGTGGTAGTTTTAAGAATGTCGAGACCTAGAGTTCCACATAGAACCCATATGAACACATATGTCATAAACACGGTAACTCACCCAAATCTAGAAGAATACACCTCAATTTAAAGGAATGAGATTCATTGCCTCATCAACAAATGTTTAAATCATGTAGTTGTAATGGTTATGCACTAGGATTAAGACCTATCTCAACGCTGGACATAGATAAATAAAGATGATGATTCATAATATATATTTGTGTCTGTATTTAGGTTCAAAGAGGGAGTTTCCTCACATCTCGATTAATAAATTATATATATATATATATATATATATATATATATATATATATATATATATATTTATTTATTTATTTATTTGTTGCATTGCATTGCATTGCATTGGAGATACAATTTGGGAAGGAGTATTGGTTGGGTGATTACTAACCTAAACGTTACTTTAAATATGTAGAGTTCGGTATATGTGAATTAAAAAAAAAAGTTGTAAACAAAATCATGATATTTGGCTGGAAAAGGTGAGCATAGAATTTTAATTAAACAAATTTAAGAATTCATAGAATAGATTGACAAAAAAAATATAAATTATCTCATTTTTTTAATCATGTTAGAGAAGTCAGATTATTAAGTGAACACTTCACTGAGATAAGTGGGGTGTTTACAACATAATGTAAAAAGGAAACTAATTTAAAATACGGTTATTACCTAATATCTATAAAGATATTGCCTCAAGTTGTTGATCTTATCTTTAATCTTAGGTGTTTGATCTTTATTATGAATCAACCAAACCAGTTCTTTGTTCGCTTTGATCACAAGCTTATTGATTGTTTTGATTCAGTCTAGGGAATTGAACAACTCCTCCTCATCAACATAATCTTCATCGTCACGTGCCCCAAACTACATATTTCAATTATATAAACAAATAATCAATTTCACATAAATGTAAATCAACATTGTTAATCGTTTATCTATTCTGATTGTGTAGCACTTTTCTGTGATTAGCCTACCACATTATAATATAATTTTTGGCATATTAAATATACAATAAACTGGATGAAGGCCAAAGTTATACGCTAGTAAGTTGGATCTTATATACACATTCTTATAAAAAAGTTAGTCATGGATTCATTTATTTATCCCTCAAAATGCAAAATGGAAATACATATAACTTGTTGATATTAACTCAGTCAAGCAATGTTCAGTGGCCATGAAATTTTAATAGCAAGTAGTTGAAAATCACATCCACACACATGTCAAAATAAAATTCATGTGTTTTATCTCAAAAATATGAAAATCAATTAGGACTATTATCCAAAAAATAGGTGAGATTCTCTTGGCATGTTTGAAACAAATCCATTTTTAACTATCCCAAGGCAAAAGGAACCAATTGGATGAGGAATGTGAATAGCCATCAATGCGAGAATATAAAGAGGCAATTCAAGGATATACCATGGAACTAGTTAGTTCATAAGCATAACACCACCATTTTATTCTTAGCAATAACAACAACATAACAATCATTTGTCACTTATGATACTTATTTTAGGATATTATAGATTTTATTCAAACTAATTATTTCTCTAATAATATTGTTCATTGGTTAGAACTCACATTTTTAGCATATGTATCATTTTCCATTATGAAAAGAATTTAATGATGAAAACTCTTTGGGGGTTCTATTAGACCGTGGGATGTTAGAAAAGCATTGTCCTGGTTGAAATTTTTTGGCATAAATTAAAAAAGATTAGAAATAAATTCCAATTGTAAAACCCCCCTTTTGGGCGCCATTAGACCTCCACAACTGAGATTTTTTTTCCATGATTATTTTCAAATTTTCACACTCAACTACTGATTAGAGATTTGTAGATACATTATTTTTTCCCTTATGTCCAAATTTACACTTTATTTTTCAATAATGGCTTCCTTGATTATAAAGAACATAGTTTTTCAATGATTTTAGGTGCTATTACAAACACCATATTTTTCATTTTCTATTACAAAAAAATAGTTTTTGACTACAAAACTTACTCTAAAATACAATTTTTTTTTATAGGTTGTAGAACCAATATAGAACATTTATCTTGTTTTAATTCTGCATATAAATATTTCTTTTTCTCTTAAACCAGACATTGGAGGTTCTTGTGGAAGATTGTGCAAAGGCTACAAATTATTCGTATAATTACACTAATATTTCTCTTACGTTGCAAAAGCTTCATATGATTTTTTACAAACTATTGTAGCACTAGAATAAAACATTCAGATTTTGCTATAGAACCTTCTACTTCACTACTAAATGTTTTTATCATGTTGCCACTTATTCTAACCTTGTTGCAAAATGTTTTGGTTTAATATTGAACGAACCTTCATCACTATTGCATAGCCTTGAACAAATATATCTTTTTTTTTCTTAACATTTTAATTGTATTATTTGTTATTAAAGAAACAAAGAAACAAGGTGACTAAAAAAAATGCCTCACTGGTGAAAGCTCTTATGGCACCAATGGGTTGGAATTTGTTTGAAAAATCAATTTTTTGGCAAATAAATTCTTAAAAAATAAAAAATAAGAGGCGGCGATAATCATGTTACATCACAATCCTTTCCATGGTTTTTTCCCATCGTTTTATAATTAGTAACAACTTTCTTGGGAAGATAACACTAAAGTGTTATGATTTACTTTCATGTATGATAGCAATACAATTATCTGTACTTTCCATATTTATTCTAAACATGAAATATTGTTAATACTTTAAAGATGGATTGAAATATTTATGTCTCTGAGAATCTCTTTGGTCTTTCCTCAAGATGTATTATTCTACTCTACTCTATGTTAGGTCCCTATAATACTAGTGATTCCCCCATTACTGTTGTCATTGTATCCCTTATTGTTATTATTGTGCCCCATAGAATTCCACTATTGTTATTTTTGTGTCTTTATATTATTATTGTTAGGTCGGCTTGGTTCTATTGTGACCCCTTAGACTCCTGTATATAGAAAGGAGGTTTTGTCATTTGTATCATTAAAGAATTGTGTTGAAAATAATACTGAGAGGGGGGGTGAATCAGTGTTATTTAGTAAAATTCTTTTTCAATTCATACAAATATTTGTATACGCTACTTCAGTTAGTGAAAACAGCGTGTATACGCAACTCTGATCAATGAAACTCGCGTATAACTTGCAGACTTATAATTTAATTTATTCTTCAGATGTTGATAATTAATCTGTGAATCAGAACTATGTAACAGTATCTAGGAATAGAAAAATAGAGCAGACAGTCACACAAAAGAACACAAGATATAAGGTGGAAACCCAATGTGGGTGAAAACCACTTGCTGCAATATGTCTCTATCTTCTTTCAATTAGAAATTTCCTTTTTCTTTACAATGATTCTGTACTGGTGCAGTCTTATACCAGTACGCAGGCTGTAACCTGCAGAAGGCTACAACCTTCTCTCGTTCTCCAGCTTCTCCTAGAAGGGAGCTACAACCGGCTTTGCTCTTGTACTAGCTGAGGTACTAGTACGTAGGTGCTAACCTACAGAAGGCTACAACCTTCTCTTTTCTTCCAGGGACCACGTTTCATAAATTTTCATACTGGATCCATAAATACAATCAAACATCAAATAGATCTACAACAACCAATCTCCTTTGTGCAAAAACTGAATCAACCAATAACTTCTCAGAATGCTTTAACTAGAAAATAGTCCCAGTAACCAGACACCAATTTTGAACCCAGAACACTGCAACAATAAACAGAAGCAGCTAAAACATATTTCAAGAGACGTACGCTACTTCACCAGTAGAAACCTTTGTACATACGTAGCTGTGTCAAAGCCAACCAGCGTATATGCAGTCTTTACTTGCTTAACCTGTGTGTATACGTGCCTCTATTGTGTTGAACCTGCGTACAGATCTATAAAAGATAATTTATCCTTTTACTTAATCAGAGATCAGTTATACCCAGATTATCAGATTTATAAATCTAATCATGCGCCAAATATAATAGATCGAAAATTACACAAAGATACTTCTCTTCAAACCGCCTTAAGATCTTGACCCATCAATAGAACTTATCCTTCTCCTTGCGCTCAAGTTCCTCCTTAATTCAGATCTAGTTATACAGCATAACCCAACGACAGTATTCTAGATCTTTCTCTTCATAAGATATTCAATACTTTAGTTCATACCTTGCCAAATGATCTCCTTCCCTTTTTATAGACTTAAGCCTTACTCAAACCATGGTCCAAAACTATAGAGATCCAATACTAGGGACCCAATACCTGGGTTCAACACTTTGGATGCAATACCAAGGACCAAAACCATAGGTTCAAATACGTCGGACTAAATACCATGGACCAACCATAAGTTTTCCCACATGTACCTGTTTTTCTTTGCATGAAAGTGCGTGCATACGTATACACGCCTTGTGATCGGTACACCCACGTGTATATGCGATTTTGTTAAGATGAACCAGTGTATACGTCATTTTCTTTCATTCTGAGAGCCTGAACTGTGATCTGCCATTGGAGTGAGTTGCCATCAAGGACAACACATATGTCATAGAGCCAAACCTATGTCATAATTCCAACAATCTCCCCCTTTGGACTTGATGGCAACCCAAAGTCACTCAAAGTCATTTTCCCCCTTTGACATCAAGGGCAAAGAGTTATGCTCCCCCTGAGTACATGCTAAATTCTCTGCTCTACTGCTATCCAAGCTCCCCCTGACTTGTAGGCAAGGTCTGCAAGAAAATGTTTTACAAAAGAAATATGACTTTATACATCATAAATGACCTTCCTATCACCAAAGACTCATACATACATCCATCTCCCAACCAAGTGGGAATATACCAATATTGACTCATCCACCCAACCAAGTGGGGAAACCAAGATAGGCTGTTACATGACCTTGATAAAATAAATATAAGACATAGGGGAAAAATATCTACAGCAAGACTCTGATAGTTATCAACAACTAACATCAGTAGCATTTGTCAATCATTATTCAGACTAGCACCCATGTTTTCCTTTTGCACCTTTTCCACCTGAAATCAAAACAACTGTGAAAATGAACCAAGATCTTCTAAGATAATGCCAACAATGCATTATTAGAAGAATATATGCTCCCCCTGAACCTGTGCCAGATGGTCTCTGTCAGACCTATATCAGACTCTTTTCATCCTGAACCTGGCCCCACTGCTTTTCTTCAAACCAACATATACGCGAATGTACCCACAGAAACCAGCATATGTATGCGTATTCCCCACATGAAACTCGCGTACAACCATCAATATCTAAAACAAACAAGGTTCAATAGCAAGATGATGCATCAACTACCCCCAGCTTCTGTCTAAGGTATTCAAATGTCTCCCTGGGCAGTGGTTTGGTGAGTATATCAGCAACTTGTTCCTTAGAGGGAACATACTCCAATTTGACCTTTTGTTCAAGCACTTGTTCCTAGAGAAAATGATACTTGATTGGTATGTGGTTAGTCTTTGAGTGCATGATAGGATTCTTTGAAATATTGATTGCACTTGTATTATCACAAAAAATGGAGATAGGTGGAGTACAAGTGATTTGAAGGTCTTGCAATGTTTGCATCATCCAAAGGAGTTGTGTGCAGCAATATGCGGCAACTACATATTCTGCTTTAGTTGTAGATAATGCAATAGAACTTTGCTTCTTGCTGAACCAAGATACTAATCTAGAACCCATGAAGAATGCACCACCACTAGTGCTTTTTCTATCATCAACACTTCCTGCCCAATTTGCATCTGTATATGCATGAAGTGTGAGATCTGTACCTCTAGGATACCATAAGCCATAGTTTTGAGTTCCTTGAAGATACTTGAAAATTCTCTTAACTGCCTGAAGATGAGTTTCCTTTGGATTTGCCTGAAACCTTCCAACTATTCCCACTGCATGCATAATGTCTGGTCGGGTACATGTTAGATAGAGTAGACTACCAATCATGGATCTATAGGTTGGTTAATGTACTGCTGTTGATTCATCATTTTCACTGAGGCTGCATCCTGTTACCATAGGGGTACATACTGGTTTTGAATCCTCCATCCCATATTTCTTCAAGATCTGCTTGAGATACTTGGTTTGTGATAGAAAAATACCATCTTTGTTTTGTTGGACTTGTAAACCAAGAAAATATGTGAGCTCACCAAGAAGGGACATTTCAAATTCTTTTTGCATCACCAAGGCAAAGTTTTGACTCATGTCTTCTTCATTGCTACCAAAGATGATATCATCAACATACACAACAAGTATTAGCAACTTATCATTGTCAATTTTTATATATAGATTGCTATCAATTGATCCTTTTGTAAAACCTTGTTGATGGAGATACTTATCCAAACGATAATACCAAGCCCTTGGTGTTATAGACATTTTTGTGCCTTACAGCATTGAGCATGAAATGTCCATAATCTAAGGGATCCAAAGTCCCTAAACATGTTGTTCCTACCCCTAGAGGAACAAGGCTAACAAACCACAGCAATTCACAGAAGTTCTCCACCTGAAACTGCTAAAAAACAAGTCAATTCAGGATCATGTCAATGGCTCCACTGGCTGTCTGCGCTGAATGTCAATGGCTCCACTGGCTACCTGCGCTGAATGTCAAAGCCAACACTGGCTACCTGCGCTGAGCGAGATTGGACATGTGGCAAGTTCATTCCTCAAGGTGTCAAAACCCAGGAAGCTTCCAAAATGACACTTGCCTCAGGGAATTCGACTGGTGATGAGTAAGAGGTTCCAAATCTCCAAGTGGAAGCAAGAACCTCCAAGTGGAATCAAGAACTGACAGAGGGAGAGGACACTAGTCAGATCTCAAGCTGACTCATCCTCTCTCCAAACATCTATATATGGATCTCTCCTCCATGAGATCTGGAGGCTGGAATTTTGTTATTGCAAAGAATTGCTGCTGGTTTGAGACTGAGATCATTGGGTGCTTAATGATTTGAAGGGAGGTGAAGATAGGAATTCCATTTGCTGGGAATGAGATGCTGGATTGGGCCTCTCTGGGTTGTATCTCTTCCTGAACATTGTTATTCATCAATAAAGCTATCTTGGTTTCTCCTATACATTGGTGTATCTTTGATGTATGATTGCATTAGTGTATGTGATTTATTTCTAATCCTAAATCAGTTATGGATGTGAATATCTGTCTTTGTGTAGAGTTCTTCTCTTGTCGCAAGTAGCTGTTCTCTTGTCGCAAGTAGCTGTTCTCTTGTCGCAAGTAGCTGTTCTCTTGTGATCTTGCAGGAATCTATTGAAGCTGGACGAGCAAGAAGGCAAGTAGTTGTGAACTCCCAAAGAGAAGAGAGACCGGATCGAGGGACAAACGGAAGACACCGGTAAGTCTATTTATCTCTCTCTTCTGTCACATTTCATAAAGGAAGAATACCAGAATAGCTGTCTCTGTTTGTTGCTAAGGCACTGTCACACCTTAGGTGGATAGGATCGTCCTGCATAGGCATTTTTCCCCACAAAAAATTGGCGACTCCGCTGGGGAAATCTGTTTAGTCATTTTATTTGTGTCTCTATCATTGTTTGTTTCATAGACTTGACAGCAACAATCAAACTGCATCTGCTATTCCCGGATGCAAACTAGACAGTTGCTGCTTTGATCCAAATACTGGACTTGTCTATGATCTGAACAATGGACTCACAAATGATTTGATGATCCTTTGTGATAGATCTTAGTACTCCCTCAAAGCATCCCTTTGATTGTACCTTGCTTGTGGTTTTGATTTGGCCTGAAACAGTGAATTAAATAGCAATCTGTGACCCAGAACCTGTGGGAAACGAGAGTTTCTCCTTCAGCACAGACCCAGTGAAGGGATTCTGCATTTCAACGCAGTTCCCGTGAAGGCTACCTGCGTTGAATGTCAAAACTCCTGTGTTGGGGTTGCGCTGAACCAGTTTGGCCTTGTGCAGCTGGGGTTCTCTGCTCTGTTTTGCCTTGATTTGATCTCTGATTTTTGCAGCATGTAACCAGCATAGGTACCAGTCTGATAACTCCTTTTCTCTGCTTAAATTCCGCCTCCTTTTGTACAAAAAGACTGTGAGTGTTTTTATGTGTTTGTGGCATCATTTACATTTTTCCTTTGCGTAAGTGAAATAGTCATCCTGTAGCCCTTGATTCAGATCTGTTGATTGTGATCTTAAGAGAGAGTTCATTGGCTGTTTACAGTTGATTATACATTTGCTTTTGCTTATTGGTTTGAGTTTGTCTCTTTTAAGTGTCAAAACAAGTATTCATTTCGAGAATCGTTAAGTGTTGTAATCTCTTCTACCCTCTCTGATTTCGGAAAAGTAAACTTGTTTGTATTTGTCATTTAAAAGCAAATTCAAAGTTGTACAAAAAGCTTTCTTTGTAGGCATCAATACTAAGAAAGAGGAAAACAAACACCTGCATTGTGCATTTGCATTTGATAGTTTGCA
The DNA here is from genome assembly GCA_031772625.1 of Pinus tabuliformis. Classification (NCBI taxonomy): domain Eukaryota; kingdom Viridiplantae; phylum Streptophyta; class Pinopsida; order Pinales; family Pinaceae; genus Pinus; species Pinus tabuliformis. The sequence goes on from CM062817.1 coordinate 620,272,456, forward strand.
TGTCTGATTTAGGAAAAGTGCATTAGAGTGTGCTGATTGCTCTTTGAGAAAAGATGGTGTCTTTCTTTTCCCTTAGTAGCTAGGATTTTCAAAGTTGAAAAGATATAAAGCTTGCTTATCATCTTTAGACTGCATTTAGGAATTTGTACCATACATCTCGTGGTGAACCTTGAAAGGCAAACTTTAAAAAGATCAACCTAAAATAAATTGAATGAACTTAACAACGCTTTGCAACATAACACACAACATAGAGGTCTAGGCTAGAGACGTGTTCCGGCGTCGTAAAGCCTGGTGACTGTCGATCTCGTTGATGGTGGGTGATTCCTCCTGAGGGACGATAGCACCAGTACGGATTGTGCTCCCACGTACCGTCGCGTATATATTGGGAGACCCCTATAGGCATAAAACCTTTATCCTTAGGAAGCCGTGTCGGCCGCCCTACTGATCGCAATGCACTGAACACAGCATTCAGGAAGATCGACCGCCCGTACCCTAAAAAGTATTCTGCAGTTTTGCGAAAAGTTTGGCACACCCTCTGCCTAGAACTCCAGAGCAGTTTCTTTTGGCCTTTTTCGGACTCTATAACAGAAAAATTCCATCCGAGCATTTGTCACTTCGGGCTCATTAAAACATCGAAGGAGACTAGAGTCATCTTTAGCTTTTTCTCGACTCTTTAAAACTGAAAAAGCAAGTTGTGTCTAAAGCGTCTAAAAAATTCATTTAATTCGGAAACACATTTTCCCCTTTTATATTTTGGTTGATCGAGTAATCCGCAATCGTGGAAGAAAGTCAATTGAAACCCCGTCGTTCACGGAGGCTTACGAGTCAACCGTCTTTGTCTCCGGAATCGAAAACAGTACGGACAAAGCGAACTCGTTTAACCGGTTCGAAATCTCCTATCAAAGTTAGAACAAGTGTTCCAATGACATCTGAGATTCTGGTTACTCCAAACATTTCTGGAAACCCTGCCTCTACAGAAGAAGTTCAACAGCCACAGAGGGACAGTGACACTGATCCTAGTCTGAGAACAAACACTTGTGTTACTGAACTAGTTCCATCTGTAACCGGTCCAGAGAGTATTGTTCCTCAAACAACTGTCGTTGTCGAATCAACCCCTTCTTCGGCACCAGAAATATTTTACAGACCTGACGGTCTTCCTCTTCCACCTGGTTTGATTGCGATAGAGGAAATTGTAGAGGATCCGCAAGCAAGTACTCCAACCCACTTTGGAGTAGGGGTCACTCTATTTCAAGGAAAATTTTAAGAACCCCCCCTAAATTTATAAATATAATAAATGGGCGAATCTCCATGCTATATAGGAAAAATGGAAGGCGATTTTATCAATAATATAATATGTATATATAATTTTTTGGCGAATCTCTCACCAGGCATGGCGAATATTTTACTCAATTATAAAATCTTGTAAGATCTTGGCGAGTCTTTCACTAAATAATAAAACTTTGTAAAGTCCTAGTGAATCTTAGCATAGGCTACATGCTGGTTTAATTCCCCCATTTAAATAGGCTACATTCCAGGTGAATGCCATGGGTCAATACCATGTGCCATTTTGGTGAATACCATGGGTCAATACCATGTGCTAAAACTTTGTAAAGTCCTAGTGAATCTTAGCATAGGCTACATGCTGGTTTAATTCCCCCATTTAAATAGGCTACATTCCAGGTGAATGCCATGGGTCAATACCATGTGCCATTTTGGTGAATACCATGGGTCAATACCATGTGCCATTTTTATTTTTATTAATTCTAATATTAGGGTTAATAATGGTTTTTTTCATGGTATTAATAACAATCTAGTCCATGGTATTTGTCCCATAGTATTTTGGCCATAGGTTTCACCTAAATATAACCCATTTTTTGAGTGTTCTTAAATATAAGGTGACTTATGGAGTAAATATAAAAAAATGTTTTATTTTTTTACCATACCTCTCGTTTATTTATATTTTTTATTAATTTACCATACCTCTTTTACAAATATGGTATTTGGCCCATAGGATTCACTTAAATAAAACCTCTTTTTTGAGCCTTCATAAATAGAACGAGGGTTATGGACTAAATATAAAAAGAGGTTTTATTTATTTACCATACGTCTAGTTTATTTATATTTTTATTTATTTACCATACCTTTTGAGTAAGTATAAAAAGATGTTTTATTTATTTACCATACCTCCACTTTACTTATATTTTTATTTGTTTACACCCTTACATGTATATAAGGTGACTTATGGATTAAATATAAAAAATGTTTTATTTATTTACCATACCTCTCATTTATTTATATTTTTATTAATTTACCATACCTATTTTATAAATATGGTATTTGGCCCATAGGATTCACTTAAATAAAACCTATTCTTGAAAATGGGCGAATGGATTCACTTAAATAAAACCTATTCTTGAAAATGGGCGAATGGAAGGTTGTAAGTCCTAATTTCAAGGGCTAAATTTACCTTTTTTACCCTCTCCCTTAAAATAAGGTGGGCTATTTGAGGTGATTTGTAAAAATGTACTATGATACAAAATATTCGCCCACTAAAAATTTAAAACCCCTTAATTTCGCCAAAGGGCGAACATTCGCCCCTAAAATTATCCTTGCTCTATTTCCTTCTACATCAGAAGTTAGTCCATCACCAGTGGAAGTTCCTGTAGAATTGCTAGGCAATCTATTGGATAGACTCAAAATGTCTGAGCAACCATCAACATCTAGGACTGTGTCGAACGACACAGCGACAGTAGAACTCCCTGCCGTCACCCCGACAATGTTTGCCGGTATACCATCTGTCCCGACTAGCTCACAACTGCTAGAAGAAGTCCACCAAGGGACTATTTCGACAGTGTGGTCTGTTCCAGTTTGTTCCTCCGGAATAATATCCGGCAACTCTTATGCTGAGACTCGACAAATTGATCCCTATGGAGGTCAATTTGGGCAATCCAGTCCCCAAGGACAAACAATCCCCTTGAGTTCCGGATTGCTACCGTATGGGGGGCAGTATGCCCTTTCATTACCCCCTCCGGGAGGGTATCCATACGGGAGTTCACAACAGTATTCAGGTTATACTGGAATTACATCAAGTGGTTGGATACCTATGCTACCTCAACAACCAAGGGTTGTATATTCTATGCAACAGTGTGTACCTATGTCGAACATCCCGACCACACCGGCTATTGTGACAGTGTCGCAAGTTCAAATGTTTCCTGTTGTATGTCAACCTCAGATTTCTCAGGTTGTAATGCAACAGCCCCTTGACCCTGTGACACAACCACAATCGCCAACTGGTGGGGCGACACAGGTCCAAACGGGTACAATTACCCCACACCTTGGTCCAACAGTTAGTATAGCACAACAGAACATGGCTTCACAACCATGGCTGGTGCAATACCAACAACCACAATTCCAGCAAGTGTACCAAGGTTCTGAACACCAGATCTTTACGAACAGTGGACAACCGTACATACAGAACGGTCAAAACCAACCGCTTTACAGTGGTCAAATCCACCAACCGTATCAGTCATACCAACATCAATTACATTATGCTGGTATGCAAAGACCAACTGTTCAGGCGATTCCATCGTATCCTGGGTATGCTTCACCTAACCTGAATCAGCAGTTACCGTTCGTGGCAACTTTAGAGTTACCCAATTTACACCGGTTAACGAACGATCCAATTGCTTATGCCCCTTGGTGGCCAGGGATTCCTCACAAACTTCCATCGGACATTCCTAAATTTAATGGAAATCTAGGCGAAGATCCATCGAATCACATGATGACATTTCATCTGTGGTGTTCATCAAACACCCTGAACGATGATTCGATAAGGCTTCGCCTTTTTCATAGGACGTTAACGGGTCCAGCGGCTAAATGGTATATTGAATTACCTAGAGCCTCGTTCGACAATTTTAGCTCCCTAGCCACGACTTTCTTAACCCATTTTCAATTACCGATAAGGTATGAAACGAGAATGGAAATCTTAACCAACTTCAAGCAGACAACGGCCACTCATATATCCGATCATATACATGAGTGGCGTCGTCGTCGTAGGATGGTGAAGACTTACGTTCCCGATTAGCTATTAGCTGAATGGTTTATAAAGTCATTGCTTCCTGCCATAACGGAAGATGTGGCCAAGGGAGGAGTCGTAACGGAGGAGCAAGTTATTGCTCGTGCACAATATCTAGACTTAGTTTACACTCAGTCTGGCACGCTCTACGACAAAATACCTGACGCCCCTAGGCCGGAATTCTCAATTCCTCCTCCTCCTAAATCAAATAGTGACTCTCATGCCGGTGATGGTGTGATTAGCACGGCAAACGCGAAATCGACAAAGGCTTCGTCTAAGAAAGCCCATAAGACTTCAGATCAAAATGCAAAAGAAGAAATTCTTGCTTCGGAAGTAAATGTCGTATCAGCAGATAAAGGCAAAGAAACCAATCAACCAGGAAGCAAGAAGAAGCAAAACAAAGGGAAGAAGAAGAAACAAGGTGAGTCATCTCCTGAAAAAACTTCTTCAAACCCTCCTGGAAATAGGAAACCACCCCCCTCAGGTTGTCAGATATGTGATGAGGATCATTGGACAAGAGAATGTCCATACAAAGCTGAGCTTAAAAGATTCTTTAAGAGTTCACAAACCTCAACTGTGCTAACTGATCCGTTTCCCAACCCAGGTCAAAATCTGGTTGATAGTGGAAATGCTTCCCCGTCGCAAGTGCTAATGTTGTCGATCTCCAAGCAACAAAATGATGCTTTGATTTCGACAAGGAACAAAGATTACGGGAACCCGCGGCTGTCGAACGACAAAGGTAAAGATCAACCAAGTAGTTCGACAACAACTTTGACAGAAGTTGTACTGCCCATCATTCCTGAATTAACAATAAAACCGCCAAAGGGAGTAGTACACAAGTCGACATTTAATCCTCGCACCAGAGTGGCGCAGCATTATAACATAGTGGAAGATTTGGCCCAATCGCCATCCGCTATGTCGACTCTTGAAGTGCTACAAAATTGCCCATCCCAAAGGCAGGCTTTGTTATCGGCTATTGGTGGGGTTGATCCTAAGGATTCCAATCTTGTATCCTTCGACCACAAAGGATACGATCCTCAGTTACCAGCTCAACTAGCTTTCCTTATTCAAGTGAAAGCCCTCAACAAAACTGTTCACTGAACAATTATTGATGAGGGGGCATCTACATGTATTATGTCGATGAGTTGCTGGAAAACTTTAGGATCTCCAACCTTGTCGCGATCTTCAACGACATTAAAAGCATTCGACGGAAGGACCTATACCCCGTACGGTATCCTTAATAACTTGAAAGTTGAACTAGGGGGAAAAACAGTAGAAATAGATGTTGAGGTCATCGATGGGAATCTTGACTACAACATCCTACTGGGAAGACCGTGGATATACACCATGGCAGCTGTAGTGTCGACTTATTTTAGGAAGATCGCATTCCCTTTCCAAGGAGGGATTACGATCGTCGACCAACAAAACTTCCTCCCTAATGGTTCACAAGTTACAGGAAGCATTCCCATGATCCATGGGAGCAACCATTCGCTTCAAGATATTGGAGTAGGCCTACTGAAAGACCCCACATTAATGGGAACTTTCGCACTTCCACCTCCGATTTATATAGGAGAAGTAGCACTGGTAAGAGCCTGCAATATGATATCTTCCACGAAGATCTCAGAAGACAATATCAACATGGATCATGAAATGGTTTTGCCCCCAAGTCCTATAGAAATATTGTAGCAATCAATGTTTCGGGCATGGGAGGCGAACCCAAATCAACGCTCATCAAGCGTTTGGGTAGATAGGTCTAGAGAATATGGTACCCCATTAGACCCTTGGTCGAGAGAGCATGGGACTGACGAGGGAATTCTACAATCAATGTTGATTGAGGGGGCACCATGGAATGATTGCCACCATCGTTCCCTTCTTCCAGAATATGAAGAAGATACTCAGCATGACCTTTATCACCCTTCAGTTTTTGAATTCCTATCAAATACTGTAAATACGGTGGATTCCGAGCGAAACTTATCCAATATTGAAGAGACTATGGCCATAAATATCTCGACTAAAACAAATGTTGTAGAGAATATTTATGTCGGCAAAGGATGTTCTCCTTCAGAACTGGAAATATATAACGCTCTCTTTTGCGAATTCAGAGATGTCTTTGCTTGGTCATATGATGAAATGCCAGGCATTGACTCGAGTATCGTTGAACATGAAATTAAAATGTATCCTGATGTCAAACCAGTAAGACAACGGCTTCGGCAGGTGCACCCCAAGAAAGCCGCTGCCATTAAAGCAGAAGTTGAAAAGCTCCTCCACGCTGGTTTCATCTACCCGGTTCCTCTAACCGATTGGGTATCGAATATTGTCCCTGTTATGAAGAAACAAGGGACAATTAGAGTATGTTTCGATTATAGGGATGTAAACCAAGCTTGTCCGAAGGACAACTACCCTACACCCTTCATCGACCAGATAATTGATGAATGCGCCGGATGTGAAATCTTTTCATTTATGGATGGATTTTCCGGGTATAATCAAATAAATATCCGCCCACAGGACCAGTCAAAGACTGCATTCATCTGTCCGTGGGGCATATTCGCTTATCGAAAATTACCCTTTGGTTTAAAGAACGCAGGGGCGACGTTTCAGAGGGCAATGAATTATGCCTTCCATGACATCAAGAACATCGTTCAACCTTATCTCGACGACCTTCCGGCTCATTCGCGAAAGCGGACTGATCATCCGCAGCATTTAAGAGCGATTTTTCTACATTGCCGACACTACAAGATAAGACTCAATCCGCACAAATGTGTGTTTTGCGTCAGTTCTGGTCGTTTACTTGGCTTTGTAGTCTCTAAGGATGGGATTCGTCTCGACCCTTGCAAGGTTCAGGCAATCATTAATTTGCCTCCACCTTCAAATTTGCTTCAGATTCAGAAACTCCAAGGGAAAGCAAACTTTCTGAGGAGGTTCATTCCAAGTTATGCAGAACTTGCTAAAGGTTATACTCGTCTTTTGAAAAAGGATGTACCTTTTGTCTGGGACCAGGTGGCGCAAGCTTCCTTTGATGCTCTGAAAGATTCTCTAGTAAAAGCATCATTAATGTATGCCCCGGACTATCAAAGAGATTTTAACCTGTATCTGGCTGTAGCAGATACGACCATTGCAATGGTTTTAGTTCAAGAAGTCGATGCAATTGAACATCCTATATATTATTTAAGTAAAAACTTGAATGATACAGAAAGCAAATATTCTTATGTTGAAAAACTAGCGCTTGCAGCTGTTCAAGCGATTCAAAGATTTCGACATTATGTCCTCTTTCGGAAAACTACCATTTTATCAGATTGCAACCCCATGACTTACATACTGTCGTGACAGTTGCTGGGGGGCAAATATTCAAAATGGATAGCGATCCTTCAAGAGTTTGATCTGGAATTTGTAAAATCCAAATCAAAGAAAGCTCTAGTTTTCGCAGAATTATTGTGCGATCTCCCATCGTCGTCCAACGATGAAACATCAGAAGAGTCAATCGTGGACGAAAGTTTGTTTCTGATATCTGCAAGCAATGAGTGGTATGGAGATATAATAGTTTATCTCCAAACCCAAAAATTCAGGCCTGACACCTCTCACTCAGAACAAAAACGTATATGATACCAAGCGAAAGACTACATGATCATCGGTGATACGCTTTACCGTCGTGGTATCGATACAGTTCTGAGGAGGTGCCTCACCCATGAAGAGGCCGAAAAAGCCCTAAATGAGTGTCATTCAGGCACGTGTGGGGGGCATCAATCTGGATGTGCTACAGCACAGAAAATCTTACGAGCATGATACTTCTGGCCAACCATGTTCAAAGATTTCATAACCGCAGTCAGAAGTTGCCATGCTTGTCAAATTTTTCATAGCAAAACCAGAAGACCACCCGCACCTTTACAGCCAATAGTTGCTGTTGGGCCTTTCGCCAAATGGGGCATCGATTTCATGACATGTAACCCCACCTCGACCGGGGGGCATGGGTATATTATAGTCGCCGTTGACTATTTTACCAAATGGGCCGAGGCGATGCCTACATTAGATAACACTGGTGAAACAGCTGCCCTTTTCTTTTTCAATCATGTAGTCGCCAGGTTCGACGTACCACAGGCTATAGTTACAGATCATGGGTCACATTTTCGCAATCACATGATGGCTGAATTAGCTTCCAAGCTAGGGCTATCTCACGACAGCTCTACCCCGTATTATCCGCAAGCCAACGGACAAGTTGAAGCAATCAACAAGGTCCTGAAGTGTATGTTGCAAAGGATGATCGGGGTTCACAAAAGAAGGTGGCACCTAATCCTGTACTCAGCCTTGTGGGCTTACCGAACATCGGTAAGGAATGCAACCGGGTTCACACCTTTCCAACTGGTGTATGGCCTAGAAGCAGTCTTGCCAATCCAGTGTGAAATTTCGTCGCTTAAACTCGCAATTGATCTCCTCCCCGGAACTTCGGAAGAAGAGGCCAGTTTCTTAGAATTAATCCAATTAGATGAAACCCATCATGACGCCGCTTTGGCTAACGAAGCCCATAAGAAACGAGTCAAGGCGCAGTTCGACAAAAATGTCAAACCCCGTGTCTTCTCAGAAGGTGACTTGGTCTTGCTTTATGACCAAGAATTCGATAAATTGGGAGCAGGCAAATTTAATTCTTTATGGATGGGCCCCTATATTGTTAAACGAGTGTTAGCAAAAGGAGCCTACGAGTTAATGGATTATGACGGAATTCCACTGGCGCAACCCCGTAATGGGTTGTACCTCAAGCGTTACTATGCTTAAATAGTAACCTGTATGCTTTTGTTGTATTTTGTTTTCGCTAAAGTGTTTGTTTTGGTCGAGTAATCCACCTTTTTACATTTATTGCAGATGTCAAACCTTCTAGAGACATGTGTTGGATATGCCGACGGAGCGAGTCGTAGTTCGCGGAACCTGTCCTCCGCAGCCTGGGCCATTTTTGATCCAAGCGGCGAGTTAGTAAGTTTCAGAGGTGTATGTATTGGGCAATCAACGAATAACATCGCTGAGTATAGTGCGTTGATAGAACTACTCTCTGATGCCATCACCCATGGTATACGCCGACTAATCGTCAGGCTAGACTCACAACTCATAATACTACAACTCAATGGTATATATTCCGTCCGCAACCTAGCTATTTATCGCATGTTCCTAAGGGTTAAGATTTTGGAAAGACAGTTTGATTTAATTCAATACCAGCATATTTCCATAAACTTAAACACATTAACCAACTCATTAGCAAACTATGTGTTAGATAGACATTTGCGACATTTATAAAAAGAGACACATCATCAATGTTGTACATATGGATCATATAACTCAACCAGAATAAACCCCGAAAATCAAAATATATATATAAGTTGTTTATCGTTCATACATAATGTTTTGTAACCAAGACAAAAATCGGTCACATGACCCAAAAACTCAAAAATGCTAGGGGTCACCCTAGCCTAGTGATGCTCATGATAGCACGTCACGGCCTGTGCAATCATGCGCAAGAGGCGAGTCCATCGTCTAGGCACACCAGTAGTATGTCGCTGCAACTGTAAAGGTAACTCATCAATCCTCACATCGGGAATGCCGAGAGTAAGGCTCTCAACCTGCTCCTGCACAGCTGTAAGGGTCTCGGTCACGTCAAGATCGCGGAGAATAATCCTCCCAGCAGTCTCCCCTGCTGGGGCAGCGACTGGCGCTCTCGGGCGAATTGCTGGACGAATAGGACCAACATCTGCATGCACACATGAGTTTGATTAAAGTCTTGATAGAATAAAGCACAAGGACATTATAAATAAGAATAGTAAATAGTAATATGGTCGAAGATTTTACCAATAGCGCCCCACTGTTTGCCATCCGGCAGTACCAAGTCCGGATCACCTCGGAAATCCATACCAACGTATGGATACTCGGAATAGACCATCTCCTGACGCTCGAACCACCTGAAGAAGGTATCAGTGAAATAAATCTGAGATTGACCAGCATGCCTAGACATGTGATCAACCAATCTTTGCATGCGTGGCTCGGTAGGAGAAGGCAAGTCGAGTGCGATATACTGAGGTTGCATCAGTGGTATTTTCTCCAGGGCAAAGGCAGTCAGAATAGAACCAAATCCAAAGTTCTTCAACTTCCCGTCCTTTACCTTGTTCAACTGACTTTTCATCTGAAGAAGTACTGCATCACACCAGTTAAATATTTTCGGTTGGAGACACTCCAAGGCGTGCTGTACATAAGATCTGTTGGCAACATGAAGAGATGCGCTACCGGCCATCCTACCAATAGTATACAGAATGGACCTGAGAGACCTGTCAGTAATCTCACGGATAACAACCTTGCCGTCTCTACTCGGCTGGGATCCCTCCCTGCAATACTGGCGGACATAATCTCTCACGGAGTCATTCCCTCGGGCCGAACCTAACAAAGAAATGGGGGCACCCCGCCTCGACAAACCAGTCAAGAAGTAAATGTCTACCACGGTCAAAGGGGTGGATTTGCTCCTGATCTGAAATACTTGGTTGATAGGATCCCAAGCATCAAGCATATACTGCAGTAAGGAGATCTGTGCTCTCATACTAGAGAAACGGAAGAACTTCAGCAGGCCACAGTTCCGCAACGCGTTCACCGTGACAGGGTCATGGAGGGCAATCATGTCCTCTTCTTCATGTTCTCGTTCTCGCCATGTGAGGGTCATTTTGCTCAAAAGTCCCTGCAAAACAAGCAAGAGAAAAAGTAAGATCCTGGATTTGATGAGAAACTGGCAAAATTTTCATCAAAAACTGTGCAACAGGACTGTTTTTCTATGCTCAACGCAACTGGCTAGTGTCCCACCTGCGTTGAAGGTCAAACTGCCTTCATGCAGCTTGACATTCAACGCAGGTTTCGAATGGACTGCCTGCGTTGATGGCAGAGCGCCCTAACAAAACCCCAGGGGCTCAGGAGAACAGGAAAACAGGCATAGAATGGAAAAAGGAAACCATGAAAAGAAAGAGCTAGGGTTTAGCTCCTACCTGGTCCAGACGGCGCCGAAAATCGTCCGCAGAATCTCCCGGAATCAGCTGATGAAAATCAAGGGGGAAGAGGCACCTCCAAAGCTCCAACAAACCAAGTTCAAATGAAATGGTAAAATGAGAGGTAAAAACACCTTTTAATGGCTTTTTACGTAGTTCAAAGCAACATATTAGGGTTCTAATCTCATTTTCAAGCAAATGTTATTCATTTCTAACTAGTTTGATGCAGCAATTGAGGATACAGTACTATCTTTGGAAAGGGCAAAGCTAGTTATGGTAAAAATAAAAAATTTGACCATATGATATCGAGCAGTTTTAGCACACAGTTCATGCTCGTTAAAAAATAAACGCAAGATCTGAGCAGTTTTAGCGCATAGTTCATGCTCGTTAAAAAATAAACATAAGACTGAGTAGTGTTTTTCCGCGTTTAAGCTCGTTAAAAAATGAACTACTCAGGAAATAACCACAGTGAATGTAATATCATCAGCCATCAAAGCCTTGGTCGTGTTTTCACCATCACCTCCACTTTTCATTTGGCCGATCGTCCACCTCCATATGATTGTTTACCCATTTTGAGGAACAGCTGCGAAGAGTGATTTCACCTAGCCATCCTTGTGACACTGCCGTGATTGGAAAATTCCAACTTGTACCTGGAATCAGCTGCTAACCCTGTTTATCACTCGTTCCTCAAAAGACGAGTCTTCTTTAAGCTCTTTTCAACTGACTCGTAAAATATGAAAAGATTGCCGAGTCCTTGGCCTTCCAGCTCGTTAAAGGGACAGGAAGAGCTATCCCTCCTCTAGATTTTAATCTTTTTGGACCTGAGGGATTATTGCACAAAAAGATCGAGCGCTTGTTTTGTTCGGCTCGTTAAAACTATCGAAAACTAATCCCTTCTGTATTGTTTTATACTTTTTCGGGCTTAAGGGATTAGATGACGAAAAAGGACTTTTGGAGTTAACTTTATGTACCTTTTCAGACTCTCTAAAAATGAAAAGGACCGAGTTATCCTTGTCGTTAGACTCGTTAAAATCATTAAATAGCGACAAACTTGTCTTTAGACGAGAACGCGTTTCACTATTGCTAGGCTCATTAAAACATAGCGATGGGCTTGCCCGAAGGGCAGGTTATAGAACAAGCATATGTTATCCTCCTCAAGCTTGACAAAAATAAAGAGGTACTGGTCAGCAATGACTGGGGAAAAATTGGGAGAAACTCAAGAAAACTTTGATGGTAGCAAGTCGCTCTTGAACATGACACTGTTCCTCCGTACCACAATCGGGTTGGGTTGTTTCATTCACCGGTCACATCCATGGTCTCACCATACCATCCATATTTTGGGTAATGCTACCAATCCATCGCATCAGTGTCGCCATATGTTCAAGAGAAGTCGTTCAGAAAAGTCAACCATGTCCCAACCACTGCCATACATTATCCTTCATCCTTTCATGACCGCCACCCTGAATCATATGTCACAGATCGTTTTCACCTCCATTAAAATCATTAGCTCCGTTCCGTGTCACTGATGTGGGATTCATTAAGGCCCTCCTTTGACGGATCGCTTCTTGTCGACATCAGCTCATTATCCAAGAAGTTGATCTAGAAACAACCCCTTCAGTACTTTGAAGCTTGCATGCCTCAATGGCAAGTTTCTCACTTCCAGCGACAGGTATACATCAATGACCTTCGACCGAAAGATTTTGCGTGGTGTTCGACGCCAAGTCCTTTATTCTCACCACGTGAATTGTACTGCAGTACCTTGAGGGTCATTATCATTATCGGTGATTCCTCTCGCGCTTGTTAACGGTTTACCTCATTGACCGGTAATCAAGCGATGTCTTTCCATGTTCGACTTCAGAACAATTCTCACATGGATCGACTTGTACTTAGAGTGAAGATCGAACGAGTTTGAAGACCCCGGATCTAGTTTCATCCATTCGGGCTGCGATATATATTCAGGAAAGATAAAGACATTGACATGTACATCATTGCGGCAGATAATCATCCTACTCAAAGGATGATAATTTCATCAAAATTATCAGTCTACCATCAGACGATTGTCTGTTCTATGTACAGAAAAATGAATTTATAAAGTTGAGCATGGGAATGCCCGCCTCAACTATATCATGAAAGCAGTATGAAAAATAATGTATTGTATTGTATTGTATTACAGGTCTCCTCCCATCATTGGATGAACTTCGGATCCCCCTGATAAAGCATTTCACCCGATAAACGGCCTCATACTTTAGGGGGCAACTGTTATAGACATTTTTGTGCCTTACAACATTGAGCATGAAATGTCCATAATCTAAGGGATCCAAAGTCCCTAAACATGTTGTTCCTACCCCTAGAGGAACAAGGCTAACAAACCACAGCAATTCACAGAAGTTCTCCACCTGAAACTGCTAAAAAACAAGTCAATTCAGGATCATGTCAATGGCTCCACTGGCTGTCTGCGCTGAATGTCAATGGCTCCACTGGCTACCTGCGCTGAATGTCAAAGCCAACACTGGCTACCTGCGCTGAGCGAGATTGGACATGTGGCAAGTTCATTCCTCAAGGTGTCAAAACCCAGGAAGCTTCCAAAATGACACTTGCCTCAGGGAATTCGACTGGTGATGAGTAAGAGGTTCCAAATCTCCAAGTGGAAGCAAGAACCTCCAAGTGGAATCAAGAACTGACAGAGGGAGAGGACACTAGTCAGATCTCAAGCTGACTCATCCTCTCTCCAAACATCTATATATGGATCTCTCCTCCATGAGATCTGGAGGCTGGAATTTTGTTATTGCAAAGAATTGTTGTTGGTTTGAGACTGAGATCATTGGGTGCTTAATGCTTTGAAGGGAGGTGAAGATAGGAATTCCATTTGCTGGGAAGGAGATGCTGGATTGGGCCTCTCTGAGTTGTATCTCTTCCTGAACCTTGTTATTCATCAATAAAGCTATCTTGGTTTCTCCTATACATTGGTGTATCTTTGATGTATGATTGCATTAGTGTATTTGATTTATTTCTAATCCTAAATTAGTTATGAATGTGAATATCTGTCTTTGTGTAGAGTTCTTCTCTTGTCGCAAGTAGCTGTTCTCTTGTCGCAAGTAGCTGTGAACTCCCAAAGAGAAGAGAGACCGGATCGAGGGACAAACGGAAGACACCGGTAAGTCTATTTATCTCTCTCTTCTGTCACATTTCATAAAGGAAGAATACCAGAATAGCTGTCTCTGTTTTTTGCTAAGGCACTGTCACACCTTAGGTGGATACGATCGTCCTGCATAGGCATTTTTCCCCACAACACTTGGAGCTTGTTTAAGGCCATAGAGAGCCTTTTTGAGTCTACATACAAGTTTTGGATCATTTCCAAGGATAAACCCATCTGGTTGCTCAATATACACTTCTTCATCCAATTCCCCATTTAGAAAAGTAGATTTCACGTCCATTTGAAATACTTTGAACTTTTGAAAGCTAGAAAGAGCAAGGAACATTCTTATGGCCTCAAGTCTAGCAACAGGTGCAAAAGTTTATTCAAATTCTATGCCTTCTTGTTGAGCATACCCTTTACAAACAAGCCTAGCCTTGCTTCTAATAACATCTCCATTTTCATTCAGCTTGATTTTGAATATCCATTTTGTTCCTATGACATTCTTATCTTTTGGTCTAGGAACCAACTCCCAAGTGTTATTCTTTTCAATCTGCTCAAGTTCTTCTTCCATGGCCTTGACCCAGCATTCATGTTTACAAGCCTCTCTTACATTTTGTGGTTTGGTGGAGGAGAGCAATGCTAGATAGCTTGAATCTTCTGAAATGGTTCTTCTTGTCTGTACACCTGCCTCTTTCTGCCCCAAAATTTGAGTTTCTGGATGATTCTTCCGAACGTACCTAGATGGAGTCCTTTCTTCTCTCCTTATCTGTTCTTCTGGTGCCTCATGGGTTTCTTCTTCATCATGAATCTGATTTGATGTTGATGGATAGTCCTCATTATCTTCGAAATCTTCAGATTTTACCTGCCTAGGAGTGTTTCCTTCTTCATCAACCACTACATCAATACTTTCAACAATTTTTCCAAGTCTTTTATTGTAACACTTATATGCTTTGTTGTGGGGAGAGTAACCAAGGAGAATGCCTTCATCTACTCTAGGTTCAAACTTGCCAAGATTTTCGTCAGTCTTTTTGATGTAGCATTTGCTTCCAAAAATTTGGAAGTATTTTACCATGGGAGTCTTACCATACCAAAGTTCATGAGGAGTCTGAGTGCTGTTTACCCGGACATTTGTCTTGTTAAGAATAGTAACTGCAACAAATGCGGCTTCACCCCAGAAGGTTGCGGGAGTTCCAGACTCATCAAGCATAGCACGAGCCATTTGTTGAACCGTTCTGTTCATCCTTTCCACTACTCCATTTTGCTGAGGAGTCCTTGCAGTAGAGAATTCCCTTCTTATTCCATGTTCTTCACAAAAATCGAAAAATTCATCCGAGGTAAATTCCCCTCCTCGATCAGACCTGAGGCATTTGATTCTGTGATCTGATTCATTTTCCACCAAGGCTTTGAATGATTTGAACTTTTCGAAAGCTTCATCTTTATGCTTCATAAGTCCTATCCAACACATCCTAGAAAAGTCATCAATGAACAAGATAAAGTATTCCTCTCCTCAAGGTGACCTTTTCCTAGATGGACCACATACATCAGTATGGACAAGTTCAAGTGGCCTGCTCGCTGATCCTTCCTTCTCAGGGACATTTCTTCTAGTTTACTTACCAAATTGACATGATTTGCATATTGTATTGTCTGGAATTCTCATGTCAGGTAGATGGCAAACCACCTGATATTTAAATGATTTCCTTATCTGTGAGAAGCTTAGATGCCCCAATCTTTTGTGCCATAGCCAATGTTCATCATTCTTGCTTAGATAACATTGTTGTTGTCCTCCCTTGAGTATGTATAAATTATTTGGAGTTCTTATGCCTTTGATCATTGTTTCTCCTGTATCAAGATCACAAACAATGCATCCATTTAATCGAGATATTACTTCATTTCCTTGATCACACATTTGACTAACACTTAATAAATTATGCTTTAAGCCATCAACATACATAACATTTCCATCCTTGACCTTTTCTTTCAAAAGAACAGAACCTTTACCTTTTATGAGTGCAGGGGTGTCATTTCCAAATGAGACCTTCTTTTCCTTTTCTAAGGCACTATATGACTAAAGTTTTTCTTTATCACCTGTCATATGTTTCGAGCATCCACTGTTGATGTACCACTGATTTTCCTGTCCTTCCGCATATAAGGCTATCCCACATCTTTCTGGTAGCAGTTATTTCTTTCTCCATATTTTGGGACTTAATGAAACTTTCTCCTTCTGAGTTGTTTGCCGAAACCTACTCCTGCATTCAGAATATTCATGACCAAAATTGTTACAAATAGAACATTCTATTTCATTTTCAAGAGTAGAAAAGTTATTGTAGGTCCTTTTCATGATCCTAGTCATACTCCTTTGTTTTTTAGCTTCTCTAGTCATGATTGTCTTGTAGGAAACACATTGAGATGCTTTGTGACCAAAGTTATGACAATAGAAACATTGGCCATTGAAGAAACTCCTGCGATTATCAAATCTACCAACCAAATGATTGTATTTTCTATTGATATCCATTCTTGAGGAAAATTGAGAATGATTTGCCTGTGTTTGGTTGTAGCTTCTGTTCATCCTTGAAGTAGATTGCCCCTGATTTACCTGGTAGTCTTTGTTCACTCTTGAGATAAATTGTCCCTGATTTACCTAGTGATCTGCATTATGCTTTTGCTGTGGATTGTCAACATGTTCACTTCTTCTTGATGCATCAATATAACTTTTGGAGGTGGATGGCTTCTGTGCTTGCTTTTGTGCTTGAGATGCTTCTTCAATATATCCAAGACCTATCTTGATTAGAGGAGAACACTGCACTTTGATAATCTCATCTAAAGTTTTAGATCCTTTTGCAAATCTAAGATTAAGAGCTTTTGATTTCTCAATATCTTTTCTAAGTCCCACAATTTCAGATTCTAACTTTTCATTGTGTTTTTCTCTTTCAGCAAGTTGAATGTCAGAGTATCTATAATCATATTCTTTTCCTCTAAACAAATTTTGAGTTTAGAAATTTCTTCATAGAGACCTTCTTCATCTATAGCATCCAAGAAATCATCATCTTCAAAAGCCATCAAAAGTCTATAATCATTACGTTGTTCATCTTCATCACTATTTGAATATCCATCATTGTCTTCATGTGTATAATAGCTCTTCTTACTTACATACTATTTTCTTTTCCATCTAATTGGTTCCTTACCTTTGTCAAGTTTATCTTTATGAGGACACTTGGCAGCATAATGGCTGACTCTCCCACAAGCAAAGCATTTGAAAGGCAGCTTATCTCTGAATCTTCTAATTCCCCGTTGAAGGTTCTTGACAAAATTAGATTCTTCCTCTTCTTCTGACATATCATTGTAATCTCCTTTTCTTGAGGCTTTGAATGCAACTTCTCTCCTATCTGATTGTCCCCCTTTTCTCATTTCGTATGCAGTTAGGATTCCATGCAGCTGTGACATGGCAAGGCTCTATAGATTCTTCTTTTCTTCTATGGTAGAAACTTTTGAATCAAACTTAGGAGACAAAGATCTTAGAACCTTTTCAACCAAAACAACTTCTTTTATTTCTTCACCTAAGTTTTTCATACAATTAACAATCTCATCTATACATAGGAAATAGTTAGCCATGCATTCATCATTATGCATTCTGAGATTTTCATATTGAATTCTGAGAGTTTGTAGTTTTTCTCGTTTTACCTGTTCATCTCCTTCATAGCTCAGAACGATCTTGTCCCATATTTCTTTTTCGGTTTTGAGTTGCATGACCTTGATGAATTCTGATTGGGATAGAGTCCCTAATAAAGTATTGATAGCCTTTGCATTTGTTTCATATTGCTTCTAACCAGCCATATCTGTAGGAGTTGCTGATGGAAAAGTGTATCCTGTTTCCACAATATCCCAAACTTCTGTACCAAGAGATTGAAGATAGGCAGTGATTCTTACCTTCCAATAGATGAAGTTGCTCCCATCAAAAATTGGTGGCCTGATTGATGCTTCTTTTTCATAGTTGCTCATGATGATAGATCTTCCTTCAAGCGATCAAGCTTCTTCTGAAGGACCTGCTCTCATACCAATTGTTGAAAATAATACTGAGAGGGGGAGTGAATCAGTATTATTAAGTCAAATTCTTTTTCAATTCATACAAAGATTTGTATACGCTACTTCAGTTAGTGAAAATAGTGTGTATGCACAACTCTGATTAATGAAACTCGCATATAACTTGCAGACTTATAATTTAATTTATTCTCCAGATGTTGATTATTAATCTGTGAGTCAGAACCATGTAACAGTATCCAGGAATAGAAAAATAGAGCAGACAGTCACACAAAAGAACACAAGATATAAGGTGGAAACCCAATGTGGGTGTAAACCACCTGCTACAATATGTCTCTATCTTCTCTCAATTAGAAATTTCATTTTTTTTTACAATGATTCTGTACTGGTGCAGTCTTATACTAGTATGCAGGCTGCAACCTGCAAAAGGCTACAACCTTCTCTCGTTCTCCAGCTTCTCCTGGAAGGGAGCTACAACCCCCTTTGCTCTTGTACTAGCTGAGGTACTAGTACGCAGGTGCTGACCTATAGAAGGCTACAACCTTCTATTTTCTTCCACGGACCACATTTCATAAATTTTCATACTGGATCCATAAATACAATCAAACATCAAATAGATCTGCAACAACCAATCTCCTTTATACAAAAACTGAATCAACCAATAACTTCTCAGAATGCTGTAACCAGAAAACAGTGCCAGTAACCAGACAACAATTCTGAACCCAGAACACTGCAGCAATAAATAGAAGTAGCTAAAACATATTTCAAGAGACATACGCTACATCACCAGTAGAAACCTATGTACATACGTAGCTGTGTCAAATCCAACCAGCGTATACGCAGTCTTTACTTGCTTAACTTGCGTATATATGCGCCTCTGCTGTGTCGAACCTGTGTACAGATCTATAAAAGATATTTTATCCTTTTACTTAATCAAACATCAGTTATACCCAGATTATCAGATTTATAGATCTAATCATGTGCCAAATATAATAGATCAAAAAATACATAAAGATACTTCTCTTCAAACCGCCTTAATATCTTGACCCATCAATAGAACTTATCCTTCTCCTTACACTCAGGTTCCTCCTTAATTCAGCTCTAGTTATACAACATAACCCAATGACAATATTCTAGATCTTGCTCTTCATAAGATATTCAATACTTTAGTTCATACCTTGCCAAATGATCTCCTTCCCTTTTTATAGACTTAGGCCTTACTCAAACCATGGTCCAAAACCATAGAGATCCAATACTAGGGACCTAATACCTTGGTTCAACGCTTTGGATGCAATACCATGGACCAAAACCATAGGTTCAAATATGTCAAACTAAATAACATGGACCAACCATAAGTTTTCCCACATGTACGTGCTTTTCTTTGCATGAAAATGCATGCATACGTATATGCGTCTTGTGATCAGTACACCCGCGTGTATACGGAATTTTGTTAAGATGAACCAGCATATACCTCATTTTCTTTCATTCTGAGAGCCTGAACTGTGATCTGCCATTGGAGTGAGTTGCCATCAAGGACAACACTTATGTCATAGAGCCAAACCTGTGTCATGATGCCAACAAATTGTTCATTTGTGTAATGTAAATGAGGTTTCCCCCTCGAAGAGGCTTATTTCTAAGGCATTGATCTATCTTTTCTATCTTCTTGTGAGCTGGTTTCATAACATTTGGTATCAGAGATTTGGACTCTAGGGTTTCGCTACTCCAAACAACTCATCGTGGAATTTTATTATAATTTTTTTCTATGACATTTTAGAAGTGAAAAAAAAAAACCCATTTGAGACGAAATCTTGCTGAACCTTGGGTCTGAATTTCATATTTTGTCTCGCTATATTTTCAGATCTATGATCTGAGGAAGTTAGGGTTTTTGCAAGCTCTAGAATTTCATCTCAAATAGGTTATCATGGAATGTTTGCTATAACTCTTTCTCTACGAAGTTTCAGAAGCTAAAAAGAAACCATTTGAGAAGCAATCGGTATGAACCTCGGCTCCGAATTTCGGATCCTGTCTCGCTACATTTGCGGCAATATAATATGAGGAAGTTAGGGTTTTTGCAGACCCCCGAATTACATTCCAAACAGGTCACCTTGGGAAAAATGTCATAACTTTCTCTCTAAGCATCAGATTGAATTTTCGTAAGAAGTTACAGAAAGAGGACGAATTGTAGTTTTTTGGGTACCATTTTTAGAGCCTAAGGTTGAAACAATGACCCGCGGTACGTCATACAAGTTCACTCTACTAAACAAGTCTATACTCAGGTCATCGTGGGAGATTTGGCATAACTCTTCATTGGAGAATCCAATCTTGATCAAACTTGAGGAGTTAGAAATATTACTCAGAGGGTTACCGCAAGAAGAAATTTCAGACCTTGGAGATCCAAAATTACATAAATACACTAGATTCAATGTCAAGCTCCTACAAAGTGAAAAAAAAAGTGTGTAGCTTTTTTTTAAATTTTTGCATAAGCTTGGTTTGAAAAATTAGTTTGAAAGAATTAAAAGGGAATAGTGAAGCATTATTATCGTAATTGATGCCCCAAAGAAAGAAAATGGAAACACCTAGTAAGCAACCTGAAAGCTCTAGCATGATTCATGAAGAAGAGGAAGAAATGCAACATGATATATCAAAATTATGAGACCAAGTGCAACAAATGTCACTCACACAAAAAGTAACAGAATCTAAGATGGCTGGTTTAAAGAAAGACATAGAAGCTAAGATGTATGGTGTGGAAGCTAAGATGGATGGTTTGAATAAAGGCATGGAAGCTAAGATGGATGGTTTAAAGAAAGGCGTATAAGATAAGATGAATGACGTGGAACCTAAGATGGATGGTGTGGAAGCTAAGATGGATGGTGTGGAAGCTAGGATGGACGATGTAAAGACAGATTTGGAGACAAGCATGGAAGATTTGAAGATAGATTTGATAAAGTTTCTACAAGAAATGCTTACTAATGGTGAAAGGGTAGTAAAGGAAAGTCATGATGAGAACAAAATAAATGTTAATCATGATTTCATAGACTCTAACTTTGGATCGAAGAACCACCATGTTCCAAAGATAGATATGAGGAAGTTTGATGGCAAGGATCCCAGAACATGGATACTGTAAATGGAGCAATTTTTTGATCTCCATGATGTGCAAAACACACAAAAGGTACACATTGCAACTTTATATTTGGAACCAAATTAGTTTGTACGATATCGATGGCTTTGCTCTCGTAAACAAATTGTCACTTGGGCTATTTTTACGGATGAAATGATAGCGCATTATGAGGATACAAAAAGCAACACTTTTTTTAGCCAATTGATAGATCTCAAAAAAATGGGTTCAATGATTGAGCACATTGAGGACTTCCAAAACTTTAATATAGGGTAAAAGATATTCTAGCGGAGCATAGGATTGATGTGTTCATAGGGACTTTAAAAGATAACATCCAACATGAGGTTCGCCTTTGGGAACTAGATTCATTGGAGAAGGAATTCAAGTTGGCAAGACAATTGGAAAGCAAAATTATGGCAACAAGGAAGCCTACCACTCACAATCATAAAGATGGGATTGTTCCTACCCTTAGCTATCCACAACCTACAAGGTTGACACCACAACAATTGGAAGAAAAAATAGCAAAAGGGCTTTGTTACCATTGTGATAGCAAATACACTAAAGGTCATAAGTGTGCCGAGAAGAAATTATTTTACATGGATTGTGAAGAGGAGGAAGAAAAGGAACAAGAAACATCAAAAGAAGAGGATATACACCACGAAAAAACCCTAGAAAAAGAAGAAATCGTTCTAACCATATCTTGTAATTCATTGGTTGGAATTACCACTCCTCAAACTATCAAGATAGAAGGGCTTATCAAGAAGAAAAAGGTAATAATGTTGTTTGATTCGGGAAGTACCCATAATTTTATTCATTGTTAGATAGCCAAGGAATTGAATTGATTCCTATATCTAGCACCAGAGTGTCAAGTGATGGTTGCAAGTGGAGGAAACATAAATTGCCCAGGAAAGTGCCATAATATCAAGCTATCCATGGGAGAATATGTATTCATTAGCCTAATGCTTTCCATTCCAATGGGTGGTGCTGATGTTTTACTAGGAGTCCAATGGCTACAATCCTTGGGTACAATAGCTTTTAATTTTCAAGAACTTTTCATGAAATTCTCTGCAGAAGGAAAGGAAGTTGAATTAAGGGGTATCACAGGGAAACCAAGAAAGATAATCAGCTCTAACAGAATGACAAAGCTTCTAAAGAAATAACAATGAGGCATAATTGCACAATTATGTTCACTAGAGGTTCCCACATCAAAATCATCCATTTATCTAGATCTCCAAAAATTCTTGGACAATCATTCCAAGGTATTTGAGACTCCGAAAGGCCTCCCACCTATTCGTGATCATGATCATGCTATCAATTTGATTCCAGGAAGTGTTCCGCCAAACATCGGGCCTTACAGATATCCCTATGTCCAAAAGAGTGAAATTGAACGTATGGTTCCAGAAATGCTAGAGGCTGGTATAATTCAACCTAGTCAAAGTTCTTTCTCTGCTCCATTAGTAATGGTTCACAAGAAGGATGGATCATGGTGCATGTGTCCAGGTTATAGGGAGCTCAACAAGCTCACTAATAAAGATAAATTTCCCATTCCTGTCATTGATGAATTATTGGATGAATTGCATGGATCAATTTACTTCACCAAGTTGGATCTTCATTCAGGATATCATCAAATCATAATGAAGACTAAATACATTCCAAAAACAGCATTTAGAACTCATGAGGGTCATTATGAATTTTTGGTCATCCCTTTTGGCCTTACTAATGCACCTTATACATTTCAAGGTTTGATGAATTCCATTTTCAAACCCTTCCTTAGAAAAATTGTGTTAGTATTTTTTGATGATATACTAATCTACAACAAGTCTTGGAAGGATCATGTCCAACATGTTGACATGGTGCTCAAACTATTGGAGGAGAAACAATTATATGAAAAAATCTCCAAATGTTTCTTTGGAGTACAAGAGGTGGAATATCTGGGTCATATTATATCTCATGAAGGTGTTAAGGTAGACTCTAGAAAAATTAAAACCATTAAGGAATGGAAAATCCCCACATCCATAAAGCATCTACAAGGATTTCTTGGGTTGACAAGGTATTATCGCAAGTTTGTTAAGAATTATGGGAGAATAGCAGCACGTCTAACAACATTATTGAAGAAAGATGCATTCTCATGGACTCCAGAAGCAACAAAGGCCTTTGAACATCTTAAAGAGGCAACGTGCCAAGCACTAGTCTTGGCTGCATTGGACTTCACAAAAACCTTTATTGTGGAATGTGATGCCTTAGGAAATGGAATTGGTGTTGTTTTAATGCAATAAAAAAGACCCATTGCTTTCGAAAGTCATCCAATCAAAGGAAAGTATTTACACAAATCTATTTATGAGAAGGAAATGATGGCAATACTACATGCACTTAAGAAATGGCAACCCTACCTAATGGGAAGACATTTCAAGGTAAAAATAGATCATGATAGTCTTAAATACTTTTTAGAACAAAGATTATCTTCAAAAGAGCAGCAAAAATGGGTCACAAATATGTTGGGCTATGACTTTGAAATCATCTACAAAAAAGAGAAGCAAAATGTTGTGTCAGATGCACTCTCAAGAAAGGATGAGGATGTGGAAGCATTTCTTTGTGCCATTTCTATTATCCAACCAGATTGGATAAACGAAGAAAGGGATGAATGGAAGAATCACGAGGAAGTGTGGGCACTCATTCAAAATATACAACAAGATCCCAGTACATTTGATACATTTAGCTGGAAAAATGATTTGTTATGGTACAAGGAACGGTTATACCTATGTAAGAATTCCCAACTCAAACAAAAGAATCTTAGGGAATCACACACCTCTCCCTTAGGAGGGCACTCAGGGTTTCTAAAAACCTACCATAGAGTTAAGAGAGATTTTTTTTTGGGATGGCCTTAAATCAGATATTCAAAAGTTTGTGGTGGAATGTTTGGTTTACCAACAAAATAAAGTTGAAACAATTAAGACCCCAGGACTATTACAACCTTTATCAATTCCAAGCCAACGTTGGGAGGAGGTTTCAATGGGTTTTATCACAGGTCTACCCAAGTCCAAAGGAAAGAGTGTTATCATGGTGGTAGTTGATAGACTTACCAAGTATGTACACTTTTGTGCATTACCTCATCCATTTAAAGTGAGTACACTTTCTACTGCATTTATGGAAACAATTCAAAAGCTACATGGAAACCCAAAGATTATTATAAGTGACAGAGATCCCATTTTCACTAGAAATTTTTGGACAGAATTATTTTCTTGTCTTGGTACTCAGTTAGCTCATAGCTCATCTTATCATCCTCAATCTGATGGGCAAACTCAGAAAGTAAACAAATGTTTGGAAGGATATATTTGTTGCTTTCTATCTGATAAACAGACACAATGGGTCAAATGGTTGCCTCTGGCTGAATGATGGTATAACATTTCCTTCCATATTGCAACAAAAATGACGTCATTTATGGCACTTTATGGATATCATCCACCATCCATCACATCATATTTAAGAGAAAATTCTAAGGTTCAAGCATTGGAAGATCACATCGAGCATCAACAACAAGTTCTCCAACTCTTAAAGGATAACCTCACCTTGGTGCAGAATAGAATGAAATAGCAGGTAGATCAACATTGGAGTGAAAGAATTTTTGATGTAGGTGATTGGGTATTCCTATTGCTACAACCATATAAACCAATGTCCCTCAAGCAAGCTAAGAATGATAATAAATTATCACCAAAGTATTATGGTTTGTACAAGGTGTTGCAAAAGATAGGTACTATGGCATACAAATTGGAGTTTCCTGCAGCTTCCTGAGTGCACCCAATTTTCTATGTTTCATGCTTAAAGAAGGTTATAGGTGACAATATTCTAGTTCAAACAATATTGCCAAAACTTGATGAGGAAGGAAAAATCATATTGGAACCTGAAGCTGTCAAAGAAACAAGAACTCGACAGCTACGAAATTGATCAATTTCAGAGTATCTCATCAAGTGGAAGAACTTACCCGTTGAAGATTCCACATGGGAGGATGATAATTTTATACAGAAGCATCCAAAACTACTCAAGCGTTGAGGACAACACTTATTTGAAGGAGAGGGGCATGTTAGGTCCCTATAATCCTAGTGATTCCCCCATTACTATTGTCATTGTATCCCTTATTGTTATTATTATGCCCCATAGAACCCCACTATTGTTATTTTTGTGCCTTTATATTATTATTGCTAGGTCGGCTTGGTTAAATTGTGACCCCTTAGACTCCTATATATAGAAAGGAGATATTTTCATTTGTATCATCAAAGAGTTGTTCATTTCTGTAATGTAAAGGAGGTTGCCCCCTCGAAGTGGCTTATTTCTAAGGCGTTGATCTATCTTTTCTATCTTTTTTTGAGATGGTTTCATAACACTCTAGTAGTTAAAATTTTCATTCTAGAGCTGACATATAGCTTATTGAATATGGCGATATTTTCTCTAGCTATACTGTTGATGATTTTAACACCCATATACAATATAAATAGGATGTTGTTTGTGGAAAAAAGGGATTTAAAAAAATCCATTATATTGAAAACTATAAATTGAATTATAATGAAAACCCAAGTTCGAAAACTATAAAATGTGGCTCATTTATGTTGACGATATTAAAAATCAAAGCATCTAAAATATACCATGTTCATGACAAAAACGGGATTCCTCCCATGTAATTTTTAGATTTATCCTTGGTTAATCTCCATTTATATCTTATGTATATTTTTTGAACTAAGTCAAGTATTAGATCCAAATGTTAACATGCATATTTTCTTTTCAAACATCAAATATTTCCATTTCTTCTGCCAACATGATTGGAAAAGGTTAGAGGTTTTCCCCCTTGATTTTTCTTCATCTTCTAGTTCTTCCTCATCTTCTCCCTAGTATCCTGGCTAGGAGTATTTGTAATTTTCCATATGAGAAAGACAAAGGAGGAGGAGAATGTGACAAAATTCACATCTAATTGAAATTAGTGTGAAAAAATTTCAAAATCTTATTATTCTTATGAATGATAAACATAAAATATGAGTATTGTTAATGAACGGTTATGTACTGCCCTCATAATAGCAATGAATGTACCTATTCGAGTCAAGTTGTAATTGATCAAAAACTCTTCTCCTGCAAATATTAATTATATTGTACATACAAAAACATGGTTTCTTTAATGTCCCTCAAATATGAAATTGGGTTTCTTATTTGTTGTCATGGGTTGTGTACTATTTTAAAAAAACTACAATATTCCTTGATGATTTTGGACTTCTATCAATATACATAGATGCTCCTTTATTTTTATCATTGTCCCTTAGTTGTATTTAATTTGAAACCACCCCATATATTTGCATACCTCATGTATATTGGACCAGTCACATCCAATCTTTGTAAATGTAATAGGACCTGACATACTCCATCAATTCAATCAATCCTCCATAACAAATCTTTATGCCATCCATGGAAAGTATCCCCAAACCATGTAATGATGATGAAGAAATGTAATATATCCTCTCGTTGAGACAAAAATCAATGTTTACTTGAGGAAGTTCCTTGGGTACCCATCATTTAAATAGATATTTGTACCTCAAGGGTACCTCAATTTCATTTATGCTCTCAACATCATAAGAACATGATCCCTCTTTAGCAAGAAAAAATTCCATGTGTCTACATAATTTTCTTCTGATATTCTCACCTCGCGTTTATCTCCACCTATTAGACATACTATATCTATGACTTTCCTCCATAAATGTCCCTCTCTCAAAAAAGATAGATTTGACAAGTACCTATTTGGTTATACCTATATTCGGTCGAATGAGAGAATCATTTAGTGAATTGACGGCTTATAACATGCCAATCTGCACATATGATCCCTGCCCTTTTTAACTACAATTTAGTACTCGATTATTTTAAATGGTATAATTATATTAGCACACCAATACATTTGTTATGTAGGATTTTCTCATAAAGGATATTGTTCATTAGAATATTTTACAATTATTAGATACCTTAAAGAGGAAGAATCACTTATTTTTCACTCTCTACCAATGGTTTGTCCACGAGAACAAAGGAACACTTCAGCAACACTAGTAAGATCTTCTTATGACATGTCTCTTATGGTTAATTTAACCAAGGACACCACTAATGGGTACTGGATAGGCTGACATCAATATTTTAAATTGATGATCAAGGCTATCATTTCTCCCCTAACCTAGTCATCATGCTTGTATCCCACTTAAACCCATATAAATAACCTGGCTAAGAAGATTCAAAAATATCTTAAGGTACTTGCTTTCCTTCCTCAGCAATATTTAAGGTCCCATTAACCATCCTCAACATGAACCTTCTCATGGTGAAGTTGCCATGTATACTTCAACAACTTTATTCCTAAAACAATAACCACTGGTAGCTATGATAGATAAGAATCAAGATTACATGTTGATGGAGTTAGAAACTTTGAACTTGAAGGACGAAACATGCCCCAAAATGACACCCCAGAAACTGATAGTCATAACCAAATACTCAGCCTAGGTTGTGGATAAATGCCTAGAAATTCACTCTAGACATAAGTGAAAAACAAAGCCTAGAATTTTAAAAAGACCACAAATTCAACCTATAAAAATAGATAATTATGGCCCAAAAGAACAATGAGGCTTCTCTCGAGATGAATTTCAGAAAATAGTGGCAGAATCAAATTTATTGGATGAATTGCAACCTTAGGAACACACAATGGATTAAAGAAAATAAACATCATCCTTGGAATTTTGATTTAGTGGGTATTTATAGACTTTTTTCCAATTTTAAGTTGTTTTTAAAATCTCGAACATTTTTTGTGTCAGTTGTACAATCAAAATTGTATCAATATTGTATGGAAAATATTGTGTATCCATACTACAACCATTCTTCCTTACAAGAAATGTCAATACAACCAAATCTTTGTACTATTATCAGATGTACATGAATAAAGAAATAACATAGACAAGTTTAGTGCAATATTATTTGGAAAAAGAAGCATGAATCGGTCTTCTATTTGGTTCTCTTTAGGAAATTTAAGCTTGTTAATTCACTCTAAACTTTGTGTCATAAAGATTGTTTTTGGCCCCAGCAATTATGGGAAATTAAAGACAATTTGTAGCTAGATGATTATTTTTGTGGTTCAATAATTCCATGAACCAAATCTACATCATTTCCTTTAACTAATATATGTTATTTATACAAAGTCCTCTGAGACCTATGGTGGCTATTGACTTGGGGATTTGCTTTGTAGATGAGGCTATTTTTGTTTGTACATAAATAACTTTAGGCTTACAAAACTTTTAGGAGCAAAGATAAGGATAAAGATTCACGAGGAGGATTTCACCAAGGAGAATTTCCATTTCCATTGTTAGTGAATCATTAAGTTCATTTTTCAACCAATTTTCTTTGGTTGTTGCACCTATGGTTTCCTTGTGAAGCGTTTATCATTATCTCATATTTCCATTCAAAGTTCTTGATTTTATAAGAATTTTGTTAAATTAAACCTACCTAAGCATTTCTAGCCCTTCCAAGCCATGGTGTCATTGTGGGTGTCTAGCAAACATGGTGATACATTGGAACCTTGAAATAGGACAACCAAAAATCAAGATCTCATGTTATTAGAAAGTTTTTTGTAGACAAGGAAGGCAAACATGCATATCTTGTGCCTAGCATCCAAGGCCATCTTAATTGTCTTAAATCCATGTTATTCAATTTTCAATATCAAAATCATTTAAATGTCAATTTCATGTCTTCTATTAGATGTGGCCATACCCTATTCTTCAAAGAAACACACCTCTACATGAGCACATTCAATATTTTTAATGAAATCATGTAACATATGTTATCTTGTGTGAAGTTGTTATATCTTTGAATCAATTAGGTACTAATTCTAGGGATTACAGTTCCTTCTCATATTCACCAATTTCTAGTGTGTTCACATCTCGAATACTCAAGGATTGAAAAATAAGTTTCTTGTGCCATTAATGTGTAAATTAGTTTTGTCTTTTCCCTTCTTGCTCCTTTGGGAATTGTATTGACATTCCATAATGGATAATTGAAGGTTGTTAATTTCTATGGGAAAATCCCTTCTTTCCCATGTTGCAAATTCTGCAAGGTAGATAAGGTAATATATAGCTTACAAATGATTTCCAACTGTGACACATTGGAAAGGTCCAATAACTTTTCATCAAGTTTAGAATCTCACACCTAAAATTACTTTGAATTATATTTTGGTTTTATTTTTGTTAAGATTAAAATCTTATAGGCCAAATATCATGTGGCATGGGCTGCCTTTGGTTCTTTTGGTAAAGATGGCATTTATAAACCAACCCTAAACTATATTTGAACGACTTTTTTTGGGTGAAATTAACATTGTCAATTACCAACTTGGTAGTGCTTGGTATTGTTGCATTCTAAATGTATATCCTTTCCTAACATAAGTAAAATAAGGTTCCATGACACCTATTTCTAAATGCATCCAACCTCTTTCGCAAGAACCTCACGATACAGGTTATATACTTCACCATGTATGTTTTCATAAATTAGCATAGTGTAAGAATTTTATTTGGTGAAACTGCATTATCATGCAAGAAACAAAAAGAAATATAGAAATTCTTATTGTAGAAGAGGGAGAAGACACCATGGTTTCTCTCTCTCCTAATAAACAATGGTTTCTCAATATTCTTAAAGGTTTTTTTTTTTTTTTTTTTTTTTTTTTTTGTGGAGATTTTGGAGTTTTATGATTAGGGTCTATCCCTTGGAGATTGGTGCTTTGAGAGAAAATCAATATTTTTTTATTAAACCAATAAATAATAAATCCCTAAACACACAAATCGATTTATGGTAGTGTGACAAAGAGAACAAAATGTTGACACTGATATTTTTTAACTAAACCAATAAATAATAAAACCCTAAACTTGTGAATATGTCTATGGCTCAAATTCGAATGGGTTAAATTCATCAAGGCTTGGCCTTGACATTTCACTCTGAGATTTCGTGAACCTAAATGGATTTGACGAAAATAAATTGCAAATAAATATATCTAAAAGTTGAATTAAACCATACTCAAATTGTAATTGGAAAAGAAACACAAAATCCAATAACTCACCACCATGATTTACTTGATGTTTCCACTTGATGATCTATACATGAACACCAAACATTAATGAATGTCTTTGAATGAAGGATTGTGCATGCCTTCTCAATATTGTAGTGGCGACACTGGTATGGATTTCACCTTCAAATTTCCAAAATACTATGGAGTATGCAAATTCAGAGTTCCTTAACCTTCCAAAATGCATAAAGAGTGATGATAAAGTTTTAAGAGAAGATTTTATTTCTTCTAACGAAGCATAAAATTTGAATTTATTTGTTGCAATAAGTCCTGAGGAATATGTACATTTTTTGGGAGTCTGTGCATGATTATTTCAATAATTTATGAGAGAGGATGGTATTTTTCATGATTTTTCAAAAGCTCATTTTGTGATAGAGGTTTGCAAAAATGTTTTATGTAGGTAAATCCTAAAGATAGACACGTTTTGTGAAGGACGCATGGTTATAATTGCTAGAGGTATAATTATTATTTTGATGGTTATCTATCCTAATGGGAAAATGTTTAATGAGAGAGGGACCATATGGGTAAATCGTTAAGTGTGATAATGTTAGAAGGGTTACCAATGATAGGGCTTATATAGGCATCGGATAAAAGTATTACATATGTTATAGGATTTAGAAAATATAATATTATATATAGGGAATAGGTAGGAGATTTATAGATTTAGAATTAAATGGATAATGGGTTATGGAAGTTATTAGAGTTATGTGTTAGGCGTTATAATGGTTAATAATTAAAGATATTTATGGGTATATTCGTTACCAGTAATATATATTCTATCTTTTAAGGGATGTGGAGGTAAGCATAATAATGAATACACAAGTTAAGGTTTTAGGAGATGAGTGTTCTAGGAGTTAAGTGTTAAGGGTTATAGGGGTTAATAGTCATAATAATTTAGTGTTATATACATAATGGCTGATCTTCCCTAGAATGTTTAAGGATTATGGAGTTAGGACTAATAATTATTATAGGGGTTAAGGTTGTGTGAGATAAGTGTTATAATCAAGGATGTATAAGATAAAGTATATATGTGTTATGGATAATATTTTTGATACTATTTAATGATGGTGGAAGTAAAAGTGATAGTCACTATAGAAGTTTAGGTTGATAGAGATAAGAGTTATAGATTATAGGAGGTATATATGTTATATATTGGGGGTTAGAAGGGTTATTAGTTATAGGCATTATGTGTTATATGTGTTATGGGTACTGTTACCTATAATGTTTAAGGGTTGTGGAGGTAAGAGTGATAACCATTATAAGGGTTAACATTGTAAGAGATAAGAGCTATATTAAAGGATATATAAGATAGATTATATATGAGTTATAAGTACTATATTTTATAAAAATTAAGGGTTAGAAGGTTTCTAAGGGTTCCAAAAAAGAGATTATCTGTGGTGATTATGGGTTAGGGGTATATATTTTAAGGGTTTAATGTTATCCATATAGTTGCTAGGGAATATAATAGATAAGTATTAGGGGCTATATATAATATGGGTTTTTAGATATAAAGGATATAGGGATTTAGGAGAAATGGACTATAAAAGTTATGAGGAATTAAATCATTGATAAAGGTGAGATTATACTCTTAGAAATTAAATAACAGAGAAATCGAACACATAAAATATTATAGAAACACAAACACAAAAAAGCATTAAAAAAGATACACACAATTACATGTGGCTTACCTAATTTGGGCTACGTCCATGAAGAAATGGCCAGGGATTCCTTTTATATTATGTGACAAAATGAAGAGATACAATCTACAACAAATCTGTTGTAATCTCCTCTTTGCTCTCACATAATCTCCTTTCTCTTTCTCACATAGAATATTCATACATAACTGCAATACAATTCCCTCATATAAACTGAGGGTTGCCTTGTAGGGAAAAAAAACCTAAATTAACTTAACTTCTATCATCAGATATTATGCCTGATGGATGGCCCATATCGATTATGAAATTCAAATATTTTAAAAGGAAAATTTTCATCTATTTTTTACTTTAGGGGCATCTAGCGGGTGGCTCCAAATAATTTCAATCGACCCCCCTGACATCAATAGTGGGTAGGAAATCCCCCCCACATCCCTCTATCACGAACTGGGATCCAATCATAGCTGGAAAAAAAAACCTTTGAATAATTAGGAACATAATCACGCTCCACACCCAATAATCTCCCACTTGGAGATTGATTATATCAACTCCATCATTGCTTCACTTGCTAGAAAATGCTTCCACTTGGACTGAGTTGTTTCTCCTCTTCACCATCATACTTAAAGACCAACCAAAACTGAGAAAAAACTTAGTTTCTCCTTGGTTACTACCTTTGTCAACATATATGAAGGATTCTGGCTAGTGTGTATCTTTTCCAGCTTCAACTGTCCATCTTCTAGAACTACCCGTATGAAATGTTACTTGAGTTGTATATGTTTTTTCTTAAAATGAAATGTTTATTTCTTTGCAAGATGAATGGCACTTTGGATGTCACTATATAACCTGCTCATCTCCTTCTTCTTTCCCAGCCCATCCATAAACCTTTGTAATAAAGCCTTTGTAGCAATAATATATTGATAGTTGTTCCACCTATAGTAAACACATACGTTGTGGTCCTCCTCCTATTATCTCAATCACCCACCATATTTGCATCTACATATCCCTGTAAAATAGTGGTTGAGCCTCCAAAACATAACGCTTCATTAGTGGTACCTCTCAAATACCTCAGAATCGACATCACTGCCATCCAATGCTCTTTTCGTAGATTGCTCATATACCTACTCACAACTCCCACTGCATGTGAAATATATGGCCTTGTTCACACCATTACATACATTAAGCTTCCAAGTGGCGATATGTATGGAACTATAGACATTATATCCATCTCTTCATGGTTCTTAGGACACATCTCCTTACTTAGTTTGAAATGGCTAGCTAAAGGTGTACAAATTGGTCTTGAATTCTACATACTAAATATTTCCAACACATTTTATATGTACTCACTATAAGACAATGTTAATTTGCAATTTTTCCTGTTTCTAGTCATTCTCATACCAAGGATTTGTTTTGTAGCACCTAGATCCCTCATTTCAAATGAATTTGCTAATTTTCCCTTAAGCACATTTATTTCCTTCATGTTAGACCCTGAAACAAGCATGTCATCTACATGGAATAGAAATATAATATAGTTGCAATAATTTTTCTTTCTAGGATAACATGGAGGTCAAAGTGACATCTAGTACAACCTTGTTCAGACATAAACCTGTCAATTTTTAGATACCACTACCTTGGAGCCCATATTAAGCCATATAAGCTCTTCTTCAATTTTCACACTAATTTATCCTTCTCTTTGACCTTAGACCCTTTTGGTTGCTGCATATAGATTTCTTCCTCCAAATTGTTAATTTGTAACCTCAAGGACAAATTCCCTCCTTTGGTCAATCTTCTTCATCAAGGAAGACTCATACTAGCCCTTGGAAGAATTTAATTCTGTTAAGGAAAATATCTAATTTTAGTTTGGAAACCTAGATGTGCACAAAAGTATAGGACGAGCCAAAGAAGAATTTGGGCATCCCTAGAATCCTATAAATATCGGTCAATTGACCCTCATTTGGATATGATCATCAAGCATCTTCTTCTTCTCTCTTCTTTGATTTGGCTTGCAAAGATCTAAAGTGGTTCATTGAGATTGGTTCATACAAGTCTGAAATTGTGAAGTTTGAAGCTCACATGTGTGATCTATGGTTTTCATTTGCAGCCTCAAGGTTGCCATAAGGAATTTTCAGTTTCCACTGCAGACACTCATTCTTATCCATACGATTGGTGGGTTTCAACTACACGCACATACACTTTTTGTGAGGCTAGAAACAAGGGTTTTATTACATCAATTGACGACATAATTCAATAGTTAATCGCAAATATTAATAGTTGACTATAGGTTTCCATAATTCAATAGTTAATCGCAAATATTAATAGTTGATTATAGGCTTCTCAATTAGGGTTTTTATTATTAGTGTTATTGGGTTCATCTCTTGGATGTTATTTAGTTTATTTTGTCGGATAGTTTTGTGGTTAAAGAGATGGATCATTGTACTCTATATTTGCTAAAACATTCAATGACAATATAATAAGAAGAATAATTTCAAAGGGTTTTCCTGCGAGTGGGATTTTTCCTTGGTCAACAACCAATCATGGTGTCTCTAAGTGTGATTGTTTTTCTTCTATTGTTCCATTAAATTTAATAAAGGAAAAATAAGACGAAGGTCATGGGACATGTATTCCACCCTGAATGTTGTGAAAAACTATCCTAGTGGGTGTAACTTTTGATTTATTATGGAAAAGGCATTGGCACTAATAGAAATTTAGTTATGAAAATAAAGGAAAATAGGAGAAAGGGGAGATTAAAGGTCACAGATTTGCATGAAGACAATTGAAGGAAAAATAGAGAAAATTGAATAAAATAGAGGCCTCAATTATTAAAAGGCTTCTAAGGGCCTGTTCACAACCTTTTTCAGTTGAGTTTTTGTTGGTTTAGCTTTTTTTCAGTTTTTCTTTGGAATTACTTTTAGAGAGAGAAGAGAACCAAGAGGAGGAAGCAAGCAAGAAAGTAAAGGAATGCAAAGGAAGGACAAGGAAACAAAGAACAAGCAAGGAAGGTTGGTCAAGTAGATTTAGCATGAATACTTGTAGGTAAGAGGTTGCATGTGATTTCCTAGCTGGTTTGTGAATGCATGGTACATACATTTGTGTATTTGGTTCTTTGTTTTCATTGGCATGGGTTTTTTTGGGTTTAACAGTGGTTTCATCCTTTCCCTTCCATTTCTAAATAGCCATGGTGTGATGGGGTTCTTTTATTTGGTTGAGATTTGGATTGTTGGAATATTTTCAAACAAGGTGAGGTGGTCTTAGGCAAATTACCAAGGCTTGGGAGTGGAGGCGGTTTAATCTCCGGGAATCCCTCGACAGGTGAGCAGAGATAGGAAAATTACTCAAGGTATTAGTGAAGAAATTATGAGGCATTCAAGCTTGTTTTGGGCATTGTGATATGTTGACCAGATTTGGAAAGACTATGGTAGCATAAGGGTGGAGGCAATTTAATCTCTCGGAACCCCTAGTTGTTTACGTTTTGATTTCCTTATGTGATCTCTTGACTGATTTTAGAGATCATGAGAGAAAGAGGGTGGAGGTGGTTTAATCTCTAGGAATCCCTAGTTTTTTATGTCTTGAGATCCTACATTCATGTGTGGAATGTGGCATGGGGATGATTGGTTGAAACAAAAATTTGGTTTAGCCCAATCTATGGTCGAGTATTACATGGAAGTCCCTGACATGGTTGGATTTTTCATATGTTATTAAGAGCTCTTTTCCTATTGTATTCTATGAGTACTTGTACTTAATATTATGCAGATTTGATGGTTTTTCTATCATGGTTATTATTCTAGTTATATGTTGGTTATAAGCATGGTTCCATAACGGGTTCTAGCTATGGCTCTTGATATGTTTTGATTAGTTGATCAATGGTTAATGAAGGCTTGAGATAAAAAAAAAAAATATTGTAGCTATTATGAGATGGAATTAGACCTTCTTGGTGATTCTCAGATAAGTTTTAGACCACTATGTTCATATATGCATTCCTGACCTATAGATAACATGTTCACCATATTTTTTACGGAACGACTTCAATGGTTAGGCCTAGTTAGGTCAAGTCCTTGATCAACTTTTCTATGAGTTTATTTTTCTTGATGTTATTTATCATTATCAAAAGTCTCATTTATTTATGGGCAATGGTCTAGATGCTATCATGAAATGGTGGCTCTGAATCTAAGACCAACCCTCTGAACTAGAAGTGTTGGGCTATAATTGCACCCTTACATGCTTATGCATGTGGTTGGAGTCCTATAATCACATGGATGCCTTTTCATGAATGTGGTTATCAGCTCGAGTCACTAAAAAAGAAGTCCAGATAATGGTTGGGGCACTCGGAGTGGTTGTTTAGCTCTTGGGTTTCCTGTAGCCCCTGAGGAGGGTTAGTAAAGTTCCAGTTTTTCGACTTTGCTTAAGTAACTATACTTACGATTTTGGGTCATGTAATAGTAGCCCTCAACTCATGTTTACCCTAGTAGACTAGTTAAAGTGGGTAAATGTGGGAGGGGTGGTTACATAACCTCCTGTAACTCTTTTATTCAAGCCAACCTCTGTATACTCCTACAATTGTTTTGTTAATCACAAAGAGTCTGATAATACCATGATCCATGTTGACATCAAGGCTAGTAAACTAGCCATAATGCAAACAACTACTCATGTGCACTTATCTATGATGTGCCACGTCCTTCCTGTGTTGTGGCTGACCATGTTCTCCAACTAGTTTTGTCCTTAGGACTTTCACCTTGGGTGCATATCGGAATCGTCGGGGAAAATCTCATCAGGGTTATGTGTAATGTGGGCCCTTAGTTCTTTCGCAGCACTATTAAAACAAAATTTCCCTCCTAATATTTTTCATTGGTCCACCTATGTGCCCACATGGTTTCCTTGCCACTAGTATGTTGAGTTAGTTGCAGGCCCCTTCGCCAAAAACACCAAAAATTTTACTTTTGTCTTCTGAATATTCTATAGCAATAATTTTTTATTGAGGAACCCTTTTTCAAACTTCAATATATCATTGGAAAGATCTTTCCAAGAGCTACCAATATATGTCATTTCCAAGTGCATATGATCTAGTATTTTGTTCTGGAAGGTTTTCCTCGGTCTCTACAGTTTGACTAGTCTTCTTGCAACCACTTGATCTGTGTCAATACTTTGACATCAATTCCAACATATTTTGAACATTCTCCCCCCTTGGCATTGATGGAAACACTACAACTATTGGAACAATCATAAAATAAATGTTTTCTTACTTCTCCCCCTTTGTGTACTTATCCCCCTTTGACATCAATGGAAAATAAAATGATATGCTCTCCCTGCAACTAATATCCCTATGTCTTGTTGATCATGTTGACCTGGAAGCTCCCTTTTAATATGTTGAGTGTTTTTTAGCTTCCCTTCTTCCTCTTGGGAAATATTTAGTGGAGGGACATAAGAGGAAATACTCCCAATATTTGCCTTAAGTACTCAAATTTATCTCTTGGGAGAGGTTTGGTGAATGTATCAACTACCTTCTCTTTTGTAGGTACAAACTTCAAATTTACTATCTGATTTGCAACTTGTTCTCTAAGGAAATGGTACTTGATTGGAATATTCTTTGTCATTGAATGGAAAATAGAGTTCTTTGACATTTCCCTTATATTATCACAAATGATTGGTATTGGTTGATCATATATCACTTCCACATCTTGTAAAGTATGCTTCATCCACTAGTAGCTAAGTGCAACACAAAGTTGTTGCTATATATTCTGCTTCAACAGTAGAGAAAGAAACTGAGGATTGCTTCAGGCTTAACCATGAAATGGGAAATTCACCAAGAAATAAAGAACCACCACTAGCTCTTTTTCAATCATCTACATCACTTGACCAATAAACATTAGTAAAAATAGTTACTAAAAAATATTTATCTATAGGGTACCAAAGTCCATAGTCCATTGTGGCTCTTAGATATCTGAGAATCCTCTTTATTTGTAGGAGATGACTCTCTCTGGGGGCTACTTGAAATCTTCCAACAATACCAACTTATTGCATAATATATGGTCTAGAGGTTGTCAAGTATAAGAGTTTTTCGATAATAAATATATATATATATATATATATATACATATATATATAATCTGATCCACCTTTGGTGATTCATTAGTCTTGCTGAGTTTGCAACATGTAATAGTTAGAGTTCTCACTAAAGAAAATTCCTCCATACCGAATTTATTCAAAACTTCGTTGAGATACTTGCTTTGTGAGATAAAAATTTCTATTGCATATTGTGCAATTTGTAAACCAAGGAAATAATAAATTTCTCCAAGAATAGACATCTCAAATTCGACCTTCATTTCAGTTGCAAACTGACAAGTTAGATTATCTAAATAACTGGAAAAATAGCATCATCAACATAGACAACAACTACAAACAAATTTCAATCATTGCATTTGATATACAAATTACTATCAATTGCACCTCTTTCAAAACCACACATGACCAAATAACTATCCAACTTGGAGTACCAAATCCTTAGCGCTTGCTTAAGACCATACAAGGATTTTTTCATCCTGCAAACAAAATTATGATTACCTCACAGTTGAAAACCATCAAGTTGCTTAATTTAGACTTTTTTGTGTAGTTCTCCATTTAAAAATGCATATTTAACATCCATCTGATATATTTTAAAGTTATTAAAACTAGCAAACGTCAAGAATATTCGAATTGCTTATAATTATGCAAAAATAGAAAATGTCTCATCAAATTCCAAACCTTCAATTTGTGCATAACCTTTCCATACTAACCTTGTTTTGTTTCTCACTACTTCACCATGTTCATTCAATTTGTTCCTAAGAGACCCGCTTTGTGCCAATAATGTTCTTATTTTTTGGTGTTGGGACAAGCTCCCAAGTATGTTTTTCTTGATTTGATCAATTTATTCATTCATTAGCCAATTGTCATCTTGGCTAGCTTAAGAAAAACCCTTTGGTTCTATTGTAGATAATAGAGCACATGCACTTGAGTAGGGGGATTTATTATCCTTCTTCTTGTCTAGACACCTTTATTCAAGCAACCAATAATTTTGCCCACTGGGTGGTGTTTTTGCACATAGATTGGCGGCTCTTTGGATTGTGGACAAAAGGGTTCTTCAATGTGTTCATCTATAAATGGCTATTAACCTTCTCATCGTTATTGACTAGACCATTGGTCTAATATTCATTCGCTGATTGTCTTGAAATTCAATGTGCTCACCAATTTTAACATCAATGCAATCAATTGTTTTTCTTTTATTCTTATTGTAGCATCTATAGCCCTTTCTATTTTTAGGGTACCAAAGAAAATACCTTCATTAGCTCTTGCATCAAACTTACCAAGATTTTCATCATTCTTCTTGATATAACACTTACTTCCAAATACTCTAAAATGGTTGACTATATCAATTCTTCCATACCAGAGCTCATATATATTGTTATCACTGTTTGGTCTGAAGTGTGCCTCGTTTAAAAGCACCATTTTTGTATGAGTGGCTTCAGCCCAAAATATCTCTTGTGCCTGTATAATTGATTTGACAATTTGTATATTTGAATAACACATCATAGCCTTGGCGTCACTGTTATCGGGAAATCTAGTGTATATGCAGAGCTGCTAGTTCCACTAAGGCTGGTAGCTACCTTAGAAACAAACAAACTAAAACCACTTTCATTTTCCTTTATGAGAAGTAGATAAGAGGGGAAAAAAGGAGACCAACCTCTGTCTTGCACTTCGTTCCTTACTTGATTCCTCTCCCTTCTGATAGGTCTTTGCCACTCGCTTCCTCGCCTACCCAGCTTCAAAGAGCACATGTGGAATCAAAGCAGCATAACACTATACAAGAACAGAGATCTACTATCATAAACAATATAGGACCAGATATATATTGACCACACAAATGCATATATCATCAATCATACAAGAATATGGAGGAAAACTTGAATAGCTTTATTAATAATCAAGAATAGCAAAGAGGATTACAACCAACTATTCTAACCCAGCGTCATCCTCTCAGCAAGAAAGCCCTTCTTCACCTCATGAAAAGCTTAGATCACCCAACACTATGATGTTGCACCAAGAAACCAGCAGCACTTCCTTACAAGATACAAAATTCCAACCTCTGGATCTCTCAGATGAGGGATCCATATATAGATGTTTGCAAGGGGCTGAGTCAGCTTTTGAGATTTGATTAGTGTCCTCTCTCTTATATTTCTTTATTCCACTTGGAGATTTATGATCTCTTACTCATCCCTGGGCGAATGCAGAGAGGCAAGTGTCATAGGAGAAGTTTCTGGAAGATTCCATGATCCTCCACGTTGCAGATTGACCCTGCCATTTGTCCACTCCCACCCATCACACCCCATAGAAGGGCTTTTTATTATGCATCGCACCTCCCGTGTGCATTTAGGTGGGATGCAGTGCACTTTGACCATGGAGCAGGTGAGATGGTCCAGTTTTGACTAGTTCTGAGTAGTTTTTCATGGAGAACTTCTGGGAGATGATGTAATCAGCTGACCTTGTTCTTTTAGGGGTTGGAACAACACTTTTAGGGACTCAAGAGCCCTTGGTTTATGGACATTTATGATTGGGGTTGTAGTGCCCAAAAATGTCTGTAACAGTTGCCCCCTAAAGCATGAGGTCGTTAATCTTTTGATGTCAGGTGAAATGGTTTATCATGAGGATCCGAAGTTTTTTCGAGCTGGAAGGTGACCTGTAATAAGATACAATACAACACATTATCTTCATAATATTTTCATGATCTAGCTGAGGCGGGCATTGCCATGCTCAGCTTTATAAATTCATTTTCATGTCCATAAGACAGACAATAGTCTGTGTGCAGACTGATGATTCTGGTAGAGCCATCATCCCTTAGGTTGGATGATTATCTATGTAGTAATGATGTACATTTGATGTCTTTATTTTCCTGAATATATATCGCAGCCCGAATGGATGAAACTAGATCCAGGGTCTTCAATCTCGTTCGATCTTCACTCAAAGTACAAGTCGATCCATGTGAGAGATGTTCTGGAGTCGAACATGGAAAGACATCGCCTGATTACCAGCCAATGATGTAAGCTGTTAACAGGCGCGAGAGGAATCAGTGATAATGATGATGACCCTCAAGGTACTACAGCACAATTCACGTGGTGTGAATAAGGGACTTGGCGTTGAACACCACGCAAAATCTTTCGATCGAAGGCCATTGATGTAAACCTGTTGCCGGAAGTGAGAAACTTGTCATTGAGGCATGCAAGCTTC
Organism: Pinus tabuliformis; assembly: GCA_031772625.1. Classification (NCBI taxonomy): domain Eukaryota; kingdom Viridiplantae; phylum Streptophyta; class Pinopsida; order Pinales; family Pinaceae; genus Pinus; species Pinus tabuliformis. The sequence continues at coordinate 620,313,834 of CM062817.1, forward strand.
AAAGTACTAAAATGGTTGTTCCTAGATCGACTTCTTGGATAATGAGCTGATGTCGACAAGAAGCGATCCGTCATAGGAGGGCCTTAGTGAATCCCACATCAATGACACGGAACGAAGCAAATGATTTTAATGGAGGTGAAAACGATCTGATGACATAAGGTTCAGGGTGGCGGTCATGAAAGAATGGAGTGTAAATGTACTGCAGTGGATGAGACACAGGTCAATTCTCTGAGCGACTTCTCTTAAACATATCGGCGACATTGACATGATGGATTGGTAGCGTTAACCCCAAATATGGATGGTGTGATGGACCAATGGTGATATGACCAGTGAACAGAACAACCCAACCCGACTCGAATGCAGAGTGAAAGTGTCATGTTCAAGAGCGACTTGCTACCAATAAAGTTTCTTCAAGTTTTATTCCCAATTTTTCCCCAGTCATTGCTGACCAGTACCTCTTTATTTTTGTCAAGCTTGAGGAGGATAACATATGCTTGTTCTATAATTTTCCCTTCGGGAAAACTCATCGCTATGTTTTAACGAGCCTAGCGATAGTGAAACTCGTTCTTGTCTGTATGGACAAGTTTGTCGCTATCCGGTTTTAACGAGTTTAACGACAAAGATAACTCAGTCCTTTTCAATTTTAGAGAGTCTGAAAAGGGACGTAAAGAAAACTCCAACAATCCTTTTTCGTCATATAATCCCTTGAGTCCAAAAAAGTATAAAATAATACAAAAGGGATGAATTTTCGGTAATTTTAACGAGCCGAACAAAACAAGCGCTCGATATTTTTGTGTAATAATCCCTCAGGTCCAAAAAGATTAAAATCTAAAGGAGGGATAGCACTTCCGGTCACTTTAACAAGCTGGAGAGGCCAATTGCTCGGCAATCTTTTCATATTTTACGAGTCAGATGAAAAGAGCTTAAAGGAGACTCGTTTTTCGAGGAATGAGAGATAAATTCGGGTAGTAGCTAATTCCACGTAAGGTTCGGAATTTTCCAATCATGGCAATGTCACAAGGATGGCTAACAGGATCACTCTTCATAGCTATTCCTCAAAAAGGGTAAACAATAAAATGGAGGTGAATGATCAGCCAATATAGAGTGGAGGTGATGATGAGAACACGACCAAGGCTTCAAAGGCTGATGATAATGCATTCACAATGGTTATTTACCGGAAATTGGTTCATTTTTTAATGAGCTTAAACTCTGGGGGAAAGTTTGCTCATTGCTTATGCTTATTTTTTAACGAGCTTGAATTCCACGTTAAAACTGCTCGATATAATGGTCATTGATTATCTTGATTTTACCATTGACAACTTTGTTCCTTCAATGGTTGCACTGCCTGCTCAATTGCTTCATCAAACTAGTTAGAAACGAACAACATATATTTGAAAAATGAGTCAAAACACTAATATTTTACTTGAATTACGTGAAAAGTAATTTAAAAGTGGTTTTTACCTCTCATTTTACCATTTCATTTGAACTTTGGTTTGTTGGAGCTTTGGAGGTGCTTTCCCCCTTTATTTTCACTAGCTGATTCCGGGAGATTCTGTGGACGATTCTTGGCGCCGTCTTGACCAGGTAGGAGCTAAACCTGAGCTCTTCAATTTCATTCTTTCATTTTTGAATTCTGAGCATGTTTTCTGGTTTTTCTGAGCCTCTGGGGTTTGAAAAGCTCGCCTTGGCTCCATCGCACCTCTTCTATATCAAAAGGTGCGATGTATATTGGCTTGGCCATTGGCCAGTCAGCATGCATCCCACCTAGAACACTGGTGGGGGTGCGATGGGTGCAAGGAGGGAAATTTGTGCACAGTTTTTGATGGAAATTTTTGCCTGTTTTTCACCAAATCAGGATCCTGACTCTTCTCTTGCTCGTTTTTAGAGATTCATTGGAGCAAAATGCCTGTTACATGGTGAGAACGTGAGCATGAAGAAGAGGACATGCTTGCTTTACATGATCCAGTTACGGTAAATGCACTGCAGAACTGTGGCCTGTTCAAGTTTTTCCGCATCTCTAACATGAGGCAACAAATCAACTTGTTGCAATATTTTCTCGATGCATGGGATCCTACCAACCAGGTGTTCCAGATTAGGGGCAAGTCCATCCCCTTGACTATCATGGACATCTATTTTTTGACCGGCTTATCGAGACATGGTGCCCCTATCTCATTATCAGGTTCGGCCCGTGGGGGTCAATCTGTGAGAGATTATATTCACAGGTATTGCAGAGAGGGATCTCAGCTGAGTAAGGATGGCAAGATCAATATCCGAGATGTCACTGACAGGTCCCTAAGGACCATTCTGTTCAATTTTTCCAGACTCGTTGGTAGTGCAACTCTTCATGTGGCCAACAGATCTTATATGCAGTATGCCTTGGAATGCCTTGAACCAAAGGTGTTCAATTGGTGTGATGCAGTACTCTCTGTGATGAAAGGACAACTGACCAAGGTGAAAAATGGAAGATTTGAGAACTTTGGATATGGTTTTATTTTGACCACTTTTGCCTTAGAAAAGATCCCGCTGATGCAGCCGCAGTATGTTTCACTCGGTTTACCTCCACCGACTGAGCCACAGATGTAGAGATGGGTCGACCTTATGGCTAGACATGCTGGTCACTCCCAGGTTTCCCTTTCTGACACCTTCTTCGAGTCGTTCAACCGTTAGGAGAGGTTTTTTCTGAGTATCTGTATGCTGGTATGGATTTCCAGGGTGATCTGAATTTGGTACTACAGGCTGGCGATCAGTGGAGTGTCATCGGTAAATTCTCTGACCATATCTCTATTTATCATTTCTTTTATAATGTTCTTGTGTTTTCTTCTATCAAGACTAATCATAACTCATGTGCTCATGCAGATGTCGGACCAGTTCGGCCAGTAGTACGCCTGAGAGTGCCAGCTGCCGCTCCAACAGGAGAGGCTGTGGGAAGGGCTATCCTTCGTGACCTTGATGTGGCCGAGACTCTTTCATCATTGCAAGATCAGGTCGAAGGCCTCACTCTTGGTATTCCGGGCGTGAGGACTGATGAGCTGCCTCTAAGGTTGTAGCGACATGCTACCAGCATGCCGAGTCGATGGACTAGGCTTTTATGCATGATTGCACAGGCGGTGACTTGTTATCACCAGCATCATTAGACTAGGGTGCCCCCTAGCGTTTTGAGTTTTGGGTCATCTAAGCAATTTTGTCTTGGTTATGGAACATTATGTGTAAACCATAAACATATATATATATATATATATATATATATATATTGATTTTTGGAGTTTTATTTTGGTTAAGTTACATGATCCTAATCCAAATATTGATGAAATGCTTCTTTTTATGAATGTTGCAAATGTCTATCTAACATATAATTTACCAATGAGTCTATTAAAGTGTTTAAGTTTCTGGAGATATGCTGATATTGAATAAAATCAAATTGCCTTTCCAAAATTTTGACCCTTAGGAACATGCAATAGATAGCTAGATTTCGGACGGAGTAGATACCAATGAGCTGTAGTATGACGAGTTGTGAGTCTAGCCTAACGAGAAGTCGGCGTATGCCATTTGTGATGGCATGAGAGAGAAGTTCTATCAATGCGCTATATTCAGCGATGTTATTTGTTGACCGACCAATACATACCCCTCTGAAACTTACTAACTCGCTGCTTGGATCGAAAATGGCCCAAGCCACAGAAGATAGGTTCCGCGAACTACGAATCACTCCGTCGGCATATCCAACAAAAGATTCCAATAGGTTCAACATCTGCGACAAATGTAAAAAGTGGATTACTCGACCAAAACAATTACTCTTAGTGAAAACAAAAATGTAACAAAAGCATAGGGGTTACTACACTGAATCATGCATAGTAACGCTTAAGGTACAACCCATTACGGGGTTGCGCTAGTGGAATCCCGTCATAATCCACTAACTCATAGGCCCCTTTTGCTAATACACGCTTAACAATATAGGGGCTTATCCACAAAGACTTGAATTTTCCTGCTCCCAATTTATCGGATTCTTGGTCACAAAGTAAGACTAAGTCACCTTCTGAGAAGACACGAGGTTTGACATTCTTGTCGAACTGCGCCTTGACTCATTTCTTATGGGCTTTGTTAGCCAAAGCGGCATCACGACGAGTTTCATCTAATTGGATTAGTTCCAAGAAATGAGCCTCCTCTTCTGAAGTTCCGGGGAGAAGGTCGACTGCGAGTTTGAGGGACGAGATTTCACACTGAACTGGTAAGATTGCTTCTAGGCCATACACCAGTTGAAAGGGTGTAAACCCAGTTGCATTCCTTACCGACGTTCGGTATGCCCACAAGGCTGAGTACAGGATTAGGTGCCAACTCCTTTTGTGGACTCCAATCATCCTTTGCAGCATCCGCTTCAGGACTTTGTTGATTGCTTCAACTTTTCCATTGGCCTATGGGTAATATGGAGTAGAGCTGTCGTGACACAACCCCAATTTGGCAGCCAATTCAACCATCATGTGATTGCGAAAATGTGATCCATGATCTATGACTATGGCCTGTGGAATGCCGAATCTGGCGACTACATGATTGAAAAAGAAAAGGGCAGTTGTTTCGTCGGTGTTGTTTAATGTAGGCATCGCCTCGGCCCATTTGGTAAAATAGTCTACCGCGACTATGATATACCCATGCCCCCCGGTCGAGGTGGGGTTACATGTCATGAAATCTATGCCCCATTTGGCGAATGGCCCAACAACAACTATTGGTTGCAGGGGTGCGGGTGGTCTTCTGGTTTTGCTATCGAAAATTTGACATGCATGGCAACTTCTGAATGCGGTTATGCAATATTTGAACATTGTTGGGCAGAAGTTTCATGCTCATAAAAAATTTTGCGCCGTAGCGTAACCAGATTGATGCCCCCCACACGCGCCTGAATGGCAATCATTCAGGACTTTTTTGGCCTCCTCATGGGTGAGGCACCTCCTCATAACTGTATCAACACCACGACGGTAAAGTGTATCACCAACGATCATGTAGTCTTTTGATTGGTATCGAAAACGTTTTTGTTCCGAGCGAGAGGTATTAGACTTATATTTTTGGGTTTGGAGATAGATGATTATATCTCCATACCATGGATTGCTTGAAGATATCAGAAACAAAGACTCATCCACGATGGTTTCTTCATATGTTTCATCGTTGGACAACGATGGGAGATCGCATAGTAATTCCATGAAAACCAAGGATTTCTTTGATTTGGATTTTACAAATTCCAGATCAAACTCTTGAAGAATTGCTATCCATTTTGAATATTTGCCCCCCAGCAACTGTCATGACAATATATAAGTCATGGGGTTGCAATCTGACAAAATGGTAGTTTTTCGAAAGAGGACATAGTGTCGAAATCTCTGTATCGCTTAAACAGCTGCGAGAGCTAGCTTTTCAACATATGAATACTTGCTTTCTGTATCATTTAAGTTTCTAATCAAATAATATATGGGATGTTCAATTCCATTGTCTTCTTGTACTAAAACCATTGCGATGGTTGTATCTGCTGCAGCGAGATACTGGTTAAAGTCTTTTTGATAATCAGGAGCATACATTAATGATTCTTTCATTAGGGATTCCTTTAAAGCATCAAAGGAATCTTGTGCGACCTGATCCCAGACAAAGGGTACTTCTTTTTTCAATAGACGCATATAACCTTTAGCAAGTTCGGCATAATTTGGAATGAACCTCCTCAGAAAGTTTGCTTTCCCTTGGAGTTTCTGAATCTGAAGCAAATTTGAAGGTGGAGGCAGATTTATGATTGCCTGAACCTTACATGGGTCAAGACAAATCCCATCCTTTGAGGCTACAAAGCCAAGTAAACGACCAGAACTGACATAGAACACACATTTGTGCGGATTGAGTCGTATCTTGTAGTGTCGGCAATGTAGAAATATTGCTCTTAAATGTTACGGATGATCGGTCCGCTTTCGCGAATGAGCCGGAAGATCGTCGAGATATGGTTGAACGATGTTTTTGATGTCATGGAAGGCATAATTCATTGCCCTCTGAAATGTTGCCCCTGCATTCTTTAAACCAAAGGGTAACTTTCGATATGCAAATGTGCCCCACGGACAAATAAATGCAGTATTTGACTGGTCCTGTGGGTGGATATTTATTTGATTATACCTGGAGAATCCATCCATAAATGAAAAGATTTCACATCCGGCGCATTCATCAATTATCTGGTCAATAAAGGGTGTAGGGTAGTTGTCTTTTGGACAAGCTATATTTACATCCCTATAATCGATGCACACTCTAATCGTTCCTTGTTTTTTCATTACAGGAACAAGGTTCGATACCCAATCAGTTAGAGGAACCGGGTAAATAAAACCAGCATGGAGAAGTTTTTCAACTTCTACCTTGATGGCAACGGCTTTTTTGGGGTTCACCTGCTGTAGTCATTGTCGTACTGGTTTGACATCTGGATACATATTGATGTGTTCAACTATACTCGAGTTAATGCCTGGCATTTCATCATACGACCAAGCAAAGACATCTCTGAATTCGCGAAAATGAGCGTTATATATTTCCAGTTCTGAAGGAGAACAACATTTGCCAACATAAATATTCTCTACAACATCTGTTTTGGTCGAGATATTTATGGCGATAGTCTCTTCAATATTGGACAAGTTTCGTTTGGAATCCATCGTGTTTATAGTATTTGATAGGAAATCAAAAACTAAAGGATGATGAAGGTCATTAGGAGTATCTTCTGGACAATCCGAAAGATGGGAATGATGGTGGTAATTTTCCCATGGCACCCCGTCAATTATCATTGACTGAACAATTCCTTCATCAGTGTAATGCACTTGCGACCAAGGATCTGAAGGTGTGCCATATTCCTTAGACCTATCTATCCAAACGCTTGATGAGCGTTGGTTCAGGTCTGCCTCCCATGCCAAAAACATTGATTGCTACAATATTTCTATTGGGCTTGGAGGCAATACCTGTAGATGATCCATGTTAATATCATTTTCTGAGATCTTTTAAATAGAAGATATCATATTGCATGTTCCTACCGTCGCCACTTCTGCCAGATTGATTGGAGGCAGGAGGGAAAAAGTCCCCATTAATATAGGGCCTTTTAGTAGGCCTACTCTGATATTTTGAAGCGAATGGGGGCTTCCATGGATCATCAGAATGCTTCCCGTAACTTGGGAACTATTGGGGAGAAATGTTTGTTGGTCGACGACTGTAATTCCTCCTTGAAAAGGAAATGTAATCTTCCTAAAGTAGGTCGACAGAACGATGGCCATAGCATATATCCAGGGCCTTCCCAGTAGGATGTCGTAATCGAGGTTTCTGTCGATTACTTCAACATCTATTTCTATTGTTTTTCCCCCCAGTTCAACTTGCAAGTTACTTAGAATCCCATATGGGGTATATGTTCGTCCATCAAATGCTTTTAATGTCGTCGAAGATCGCGACAATGTTGGAGATCCTAAAGTTTTCCAGCAACTCATCGACATAATACATGTAGATGACCCCTCATCAATAATTGTTTGATGAATAGTTTTGTTGAGGGCTTTCACTTGAATGAGGAAAGCTAGTTGAGCTGGTAACTGAGGATCATATCCTTTGTGATTAAAGGACACAAGATTAGAATCCTTTGGGTCAATCCCACCTATTGCTAATAATAAAGCTTGCTTTTGGGAGGGGCAACTTTGTAGTACCTCAAGTGTCGACATAGCGGATGGTGATTGGGCCAGATCTTCCACTATACTATAATGTTGTGTTGCTCTGGCACGTGGATTAAATGTCGACTTGTGTACTACTCCCTTTGGCGGTTTTATTGTCAGCTCTGGATTGATGGGCGGCGCAACTTCTGTCGAAGTTGTTGTCGAACTACTAGGTTGATCTTTATCCTTGTTGTTCGACAGCTGTGGATTGCCGTAATCTTTATTCCTTGTCGTTATCAAAGCATCATTTTGCTATTTCGAAACCGACAACATCAGCACTTGGGATGGGTAAGCATTATCACTAGCAACCAGATTTGTTCCTGGATTTGGAAACGGCTCAGTTAAGACCACCGAGGTTTTCGAATTCTTGAAGAATTTTCTAAGCTTAGCTTTATATGGACACTCTCTTGTCCAATGATCCTCATCACATATAAGACATGGACGATTTGTTTTCTTATCTCCAGAAGGGTTTGCAGAAAATTTTTCAGGTGATAATTCCTCCTGTTTCTTCTTCTTCTCTTTGTTTTTCTTCTTGCCTCCTGGTTGCTTGGTTTCGTTGCCTTTGTCAGTTGAGACGGTATTTACTTCCGAGGCGAGAAGTTCTTCTTTTGCATTTTGACTAGAAATCTTACAGGCCTTTTTAGATGTAGCCTTTGTTGATTTCGTGTCTGTCGTACCAATAACGCCATCGCCGGCATGAGAGTCATTGTTTGATTTAGGAGGAGGAGGAACGGAAAAATCCGGCTTGGGAGCGTCAGCGATTTTATCGTAGAGCGTGCCAGACTGAGTATAAATCAAGCCTAAATATTGCACATGATCAATAACTTGCTCTTCAGTGACGACTCCCCCCTTTGCCACATCTTCTGTAATGGAAGGTAGCAATGACTTAATAAACCATTCAGCTAAAAGTTAATCAGGAACATACGTTTTTACCATTCTATGACGACGTCGCCACTCATGAATATGATCGGATATGTGAGTGGCCGTCGTTTGTTTGAAATTGGTAAGAAGTTTTGTTCCCATTTCGTACCTTATGGGTAACTGAAACTCGGTTAAAAAGGTTTTGGCTAGGGTACTGAAGTTATCAAACGAAGCTCTAGGTAATTCGATATACCATTTTGCTGCCGGACCAGTTAACATTCTTTGAAAAAGGCGAAGCCTAATCAAATCATCGTTTAGGGTGTTTGACGAACACCATAGATGAAATGTCATCACATGATTCGATGGATCTTCACCCGGATTCCCATTAAATTTAGGAATATCTGACGGAAGTTTATGTGGAATCGCTGGCCACCAAGCGGCGTAAGCAATTTGATCATTCGTTAGCCGATTTAGATCCGGTAACTCTAAAGTTGCCATGAAGGGTAACTGTTGATTCAGGTTTGGAGAAGCATACCTAGGATAAGATGGAATCGCCTGGGCAGTTGGTCTTTGCATACCAGCATAATGCATTTGATGCTGGTAACTTTGATAAGGTTGGTGGGCATAACCATTGTAGAATGGTTGATTTTGACCGTTTTGAATATACGGCTGCCCATTATTTGCAAATATTTGTTGCTCAGATCCTTGGTAAACTTGTTGGAATTGTGGTTGTTGATATTGCACCAGCCATGGTTGTGAAGCCATGTGCTGTTGTCCAATACTGGCTGTTTGACCAAGATGAGGTGTAATTGTACCCATTTGGGCCTGTGTCATTCCACTAGTTGGCGATTGTGGTTGAGTCGCAGGGATAAGAGGATGTTGCATTACAACCTGAGAAACCTGAGGTTGGCATACAACAGGAAATTCTTGTACTTGCAACACCATCACAATAGCCAGTGTAGTTGGTATATTTGACATAGGTAAACATTGTTGCATTGAATATACAACTCTTGGTTGTTGAGGCGGTATTGGCACCCAACCGCTAGATGTAATTCCAATATAACCTGAATTTTGTTGTGAACTCTCGTATGGTTGTCCTCTCGGAGGAGACAATGAAAGGGTATATTGCCCCCATACGGCAGTAATCCGGTATTCAAAGGAATGGTTTGTCCTTGAGGACCAGACTATCGAAATTGACACCGTGAAGAATCAATTTGTTGAGTCTCAACATAAGAGTTCCTGGATATTATCCCGGATGAACAAACCGGAACTGACCATACTGTCAAAATAGCCCCTGTGTGGGCCCCATCTAGCGATTGAGAGCTAGTTCGGATAGATGGTATGTCGGCGAACATTATTGGGGTGACAGCAGGAAGTTCTGTTGTTGCTGTGTCAGATGACACAGTCATAGGTGTCGATGGTTGTTCAGACATTTCTAGTCTATCCAAAAGATTTCCTAGCGATTCTACGGGAGCTTCCGATAACGGTAGACTAATTTCTGATGAATAAGGATATAGGGTGATCCTGACTCCAAATTGTGATGGAGTACTAGATGGAGGATCCTCCACAATCTCTTCTATAGCAATCAGACCAGGTGGAAGAGGTAGACCGTCAGGTCCGTAAAATATTTCTGGTGTCGAAGAAGGTATAGAATCTGTAGCGACAGATGTTTGGGGAATAACACCTTCCGAATCAGCCGTAGATGGAGCTGGTTCAGTAATACAAGTGTTTACCTTCACACTAGGATCAGCTCTACTGTCCTTTGGTGGCTGCGGAACTTCTTCTATAAAGGCAGGGATACCAGAAATGTTTGGAGTAACCAGAGTCTCTGATGGTGTTGGAACACTTGTTCTAACTTTACCAGGGGATTTGGAACCGGTTAAACGAGTTCGCTTTGTTCGTAACAGTTTTGATTTTGGAGACAAAGACGGTTTACTTATAAGCCTCCGCGAACAACGAGGTTTCAATTGAATTTCTTCCATGATTGCGGATTATTACTCGATCAACTAAAAATCAAGGGGAAATATGTTTCTGAATTAAATGAATTTTAGACGCTTTGACACAACTTGTTTTTTCAATTGTTAAGAGTCAAGAAAAAACAAAAGATGACTCTAGTTGCCTTCGATTTTTAATGAGCTTGAAGTGATAAGTGCTCAGATGGACCTTTTCCTTTAAGGAGTCTGAAAAGGAATGAAAGAGACTACTCTAGAAATCTAGACAGAGGGATTACCAAATCAATCGCAAAACTGCAGAATACTTTTTACGGTACGACAATCAATCTTCTTGAATGCTGTTTTCAGTGCATTGCGATCGATAGGGCGGCAGACACGGCTTCCTATGGATAAAGGATAAAGCCTATTGTGGTCTCCCAATATATACTCGATGGTACGTGGGAGCACAAGTCCGTACTGGCACTTATCGTCTCAAAGTGGAGGAATCACCTAATGAAAACAACAGTTATCAAGCTTTACGACGCCAGAATACGTCTCTATCCTAGACTTATAAATGTTGTGCGTTAGGTTCCAAAGCGTTTTTAGATTCATTAAATTTATTTTATAGTTGATCTTGCTTAAGAAATTTTCCTTTCAGGTTCACCGCATGATGTAGATATACAATCCTAAAATGCAATCTAAGATGATAAACAATCGCTTAATCTTCTTTTTGCAATGAAAATCCTAGCTACTAAGGAAAGAGAGATGATATTCTTTCAACATAGAGCAGAGAGCACACACTATATGAACTGTCCTAAATCAAACCAACAAACAGTCTAAATGCAAATGCACATGCATGTATTTGTTTTTAGCCTTCATAATGTGTGAATGATAAAAAGAAAGCTAAGCGAAAATCTGAATTATTTTTCAAAGCGACATTACTAACAAGTTTCTTTTCAAGACAAAATGAAGACAATGATGACACTTTGTGATTTGGAATTGAAAACTTGCTTTCGACACTTGAAAAACTACTAATTCAAATCAAATACAAGAGTAACAGTGTAATCGACTATCAAGAACAATTGAATTCTCTTCTATGACTGAAAACGACACTTGCGACACTTCCAAATCAAGAAACAACAGTTCAATTACGCTACTTCTTTGTAAAAGAGAACTAAAAATGGCTCACAATACATAAAAACATTTACAGTTCTTTGCACAATGGAGGCGGAATAATGGCAAGGAAGGGGGTTTCCAATAGAGGTATATTGACTATAGACAATAAAACTACTTAATAGAGCTGAAAAGAGTGAAAAAACCAAAATTCTGGAGGCAAAATTAGCCCTTTCTGATCAACGCACTTGTTACACAGGGATTCCAGTATGCATCCCACCTATAGCACACAGGAAGTACAATGCATACTGATATCCTTGAAGACAGTGCGAGACTTTTGATCCAGTTCTTGATCACAGTTTGCAACACAGTTCAGGGATTTTCGCCAAGCAAAACCAGGAGATAGACTGAAGCAGCATTGATCTACTTTGCACTTGCATAGAAAATGCAGTTTGAAGGATAGCTGGCTTGACTTCAGGCTCCCTCTGTAAGTTTATAAAGCAAACAAATATAGACAAACAAACAATCTATTCGCTCCCCAGTGGAGTCACCATTTTGTTATCGGGAAATCTAGTGTCTATGCAGAGCTGCTAGTCCCACTAAGGCTGGTAGCTACCTTAGAATCAAACAAACTAAAACCACTTTCGTTTTCCTTTATGAGAAGTAGATAAGAGGGGAAAAAAGGAGACCAACCTTTGTCTTGCACTCGGTTCCTTGCTTGATTCCTCTCCCTTCTGATAGGTCTTTGCCACTCGCTTCCTTGTCTACACAGCTTCAAAGAGCACCTGTGGAATCCAAGCAGCATAACACTATACAAGAACAGAGATCTACTATCATAAACAATATAGGACCAGATATATATTGACCACACAAATGCATATATCATCAATCATACAAGAATGTGGAAGAAAAATTGAATAGCTTTATTAATAATCAAGAATAGCAAAGAGGATTACAACCAACTGTTCTGACCCTGCATCATCCTCTCTGCAAGAAAACCCTTATTCACCTCATGAAAAGCTTAAATCACCCAACACTATGATGTCGCACCAAGAAACCAGCAGCACTTCCTTACAAGATACAAAATTCCAACCTCTGGATCTCTGGGATGAGGGATCCATATATAGATGTTTGCAAGGGGGGTGAGTTAGCTTTTGAGATTTGATTAGTGTCCTCCCACTGATAGTTCTTGATTCCACTTGGAGATTGATGATCTCTTACTCATCCCTGGGCGAATGCAGAGAGGAAAGTGTCATAGGAGAAGTTTCTGGAAGATTCCATGATCCTCCACCTTGCAAATTGACCCTGCCATTTGTCCACTCACGCCCATCACACCCCATAAAAGGGCTTTTCAGTATGCATCGCACCTCCCGTGTGCATTTAGGTGGGATGCAGTGCACTTTGACCATGGAGCAGGTGAGATGGTCCAGTTTTGACCAGTTCTGAGTAGTTTTTCATGGAGAACTTCTGGGAGATGATGTAATCAGCTGACCTTGTTCTTTTAGGGGTTGGAACAACACTTTTAGGGACTAAAGAGCCCTTGGTTTATGGACATCTATGATTGGGGTTGCAGTGCCCAAAAATGTCTATAACAGTCACATCCAGGAAATACTCAGTAAATTGTGCTTCAAGGAATCAACAAACAATACATCCTTAGCCTTACCTATTTCATTAGCTAGGCTAACAATTCCTTTACCATCAATCTTACTAGGTGCACTATTTCCAAAGGTCACACTACCTTTGCTGACAGGTTTCCATGACAAAAAAATACTTTTTTCTCCTAACATATGCCTTGAAGAACCATTGTCAACATACCATTGACTCCCTCCATTCTGAGAACATAAGACCACATTACAATTTTCTTCACTTTCCTTCTTCTTCCATACTTTAGGTTGTTGGCTTGTTTTCTTGATTTATAGATTAGGCCTTTTGTCTCTAAGTATAGAACCAACTATTTTGTAGCCATAATTTGACAAATGTAACACTAAAACAAATTACTCAGTGGGGAAAACAAATTGATATACCTAGGCCTTCTCAACCTTTTCGTAACAAATTGGTTATTAGGCTAACAATTTCTTCTTCATCGCTTGAGCTTTCTAAATGAAAATTCACCCTCTAATTTGTTGTGTTGTGCCCATAATTAGTATAGCTAAAACAATATTCTAGAAATATGTCCTCATATCTCAGAAAAAATTATTTCTGAAGATTGGCTAAGCTGCACTTTGAGATATTCAAACTTGTCTAAGGCTTGAACCTCTCTATTGTGGAATTTTATTTTCCTCTCCTATGTTATTATACTTTTGCTGAGTTGAATTTCTCCTTTTATTTTGCAACTTTTGATTTTCCTCCGTTTTGAAACCATCTCAGAGAAAGATAGAAAAGATAGATCAACGCCTTAGAATTTAGCCTCTTTGACGGGGAAACCTCCTTGACATTATAGAAATGAACAATTTTGGGATGATACAAATGACAAGACCTACTTTCTATATATAGGAGTCTAAGGGGTCATAATATAATCAAAGCCGACATAATAATAATAACATAAGGGCACAATAATAACAATAGTGGGCTTCTATGGGGCACAATAATAAAAATATGGGGACTAAATGGGCACAACAATATAATAAGGGGGCTTTACTAATAACAATAAGGGGTTACACTAGAAGTATAGGGACCTAACATGCCCCTCTCCTTCAAAAAGTGTTGTCCTCAATACTTGAGTAGTTCTTGATGCTTCTGTATAAATTTTTGTCCTCCAATGTGGAATATTCAGTGGGTAAGTTCTTCCACTTGATGAGATACTCTGAAATTGATTTATTTCGTATCTGTTGATTTCTCAGTTCTATGACTGCTTCAGGTTCCAATATGATTTTTGCTTCATTGTCAAGTTCTTACGATACTATTTGAACTGGGATCTTCTGCAACTTTTTAATGAGTTCCCACTCCTTTGGGAATATGGATATCTGTAAGGCCTTATGTTTGGAGGAACACTTCCTGGAATCAAATGAATACAATGATCATGATCATGAATAGGTGGGAGGCCTTTGGGAGTCTCAAATACCTTGGAATGATTGTCCAAAACGTTTTGGATATCTCGAGAAATACATGATTTCGATGTGGGATCCTCTAGTGAACATAATTGTGCAATTACACCCCACTGTTCTTTATTTAGAAGCTTTATCGTGCTATTAGAGTTGATTATCTTTCCTAGTTTCCCTTCGATACCCCTCAATTCAACTTCCTTTCCTTCCCAAAAAAATTTCAAGAAAAGTTCTTGAAAATTAAAAGTTATCATACCCAAAGATCGTGGCCATTGGACTCCTAGTAAAACATCAGCACCACCCATTGGAATGGAAAGCATTGGGCTATTCAATACATATTCTCCCATGGATAGCTTGATATTATGGCACTTTCTAGAGAAATTTATGGTTCCTCGACTTGCAACCATCACTTGACACTCTAGTGCTAGATATAGGAAGCAATTCAATTCCTTGGCTATCTTACAATGAATAAAATTATGGGTACTTCCCGAATCAATCAACACTATTACCTTTTTCTTCTTGATATGTCCTTCTATCTTGATAGTTTGAGGAGTGGTAATTTCTTCCAATGCATTACAAGATATGATCGAATTCATTTCTTGATGCTCGATGTGATCTTTCACTTCTTGAACATTTTTCTTCTCGATATGTCCTTCTATATTGATAGTTTGAGGAGTGGTAATTTTGGCCAATGCATTACAAGATATGGTCAGATTCATTTCTTCTTTCTTGATGTGATATTTCATTTCTTCAACCTTTTTCTTCTTGATATGTCCTTCTATCTTGAGAGTTTGAGGAGTGGTAATTGTTTCCAATGCTTTACAAGATATGGTTGGATTCATTTCTTCTTTCTCTAGGGTGGTTTCCTAGTGTATATCCTCTTCTTTGATGTTTCTTGTCCTTTTCTTTCTCCTCTTTATAATCTATGTAAAATAATTTCTTCTCAGCACACTTATGACATTTAATGTATTTGTTATCACAATTGTAACAAAGCCCTTTTTCTCGTTTTTCTTTCAATTGTTGTGGTGTAAGCCTTGTAGGTTATGGAAGGTTAGGAGAAAAAACACTTCCATAATTATAGTCTTGAGTGGTGGGATTCCTTGTTTCCATAATTTCGCTTTCAATTTTTCTTGCCAACCTGAATGCCTTCTCCAAAGAATCAGGTTCCCAACGACGAACTTCGTGTTGAAATTTATCCTTTAAAGTCCCTATGAAGACATCAACCATTTTCTTCTTTGGAATATCATTTACCCTTATTCAATTTTTGGAAGTCCTCAATGTGTTGTACCATTGAACCCTTTCGTTTAAGATTTATCAAATAGCTAAAGAAGGTGTTTCTCGTTGTATCCTCATAATGTGCTATCATTTCCTCCATGAAAATTGATCATGTCACAAGTGGTTTATGAGAAAAAAGCCCTTTATACCATAAAAATTGTTTCGATTCTAAATAATTATATGCAATACATACCTTTTGTAACAGTGGTACACCATGTAGATCAAAATATTTCTCCATCTATAGTATCCAATTTACCGGATCCTTGCCATCAAACTTCCTCATCTCGCTTTTTCTTGATTTTAGGAGCTTGATCTTGACACGACTATAACTCTGTACTTTCAGATATTTAAGTTCTGAAATTTCAGTTTGCAATAGCCCTTTGAGTCCTCTTTCTTACTTCGCAAGTCTGATCACAATTAGATTCCTAAAGAAAGATTTATTCCCAATATCCCGCGATGACCTAATTATAGACTAGTTCAGTAGAGTTAACTTGTATGACGTGCCACATATCACTGTTTCAACCTTAGGTTCTGAAAATTATACCCAAACAAAATACAGTCTGTCCAATTTTTTTAACTTCTTGTGAAATTTCAATTTGATGCTCAAAGAGAAAGTTATGATGATTTTCCCAAGGTCACTTGTTTAGGATTTAATTCGGGAGTCTGCAAAAACCCTAACTTCCTCAGATCATATATCCAAAAATATAGCAAGCCAAGATATGAAATTTGGACCCGAGGTTTAGATCGATTTCTTATCAAATGGGTTTTTTTTTATCTTTTGGAAATTCATACTGAAAACATTATAGAGAAAATTCCACGATCACCTGTTTTAGATGAAATTTTGGAGCTTGCAAAAACCCTAACTTCCTCATATCATATCTCTGAAAATATAGCGAGACAAGATCTGAAATTTGGACCCAAGGTTTAGCACGATCTCATATCAAATGTTTTTTTTTTCTCTTTTGACACATTGTAGGGAAAAGGTCATAGCGAAAATGCAATGATAACCTGTTTGGAGCAGCGAAACCCTAGAATCTAAAGCTCTGATAACAAATGTTATGAAACCAGCTCAGAAAAATATAGATCAACGCCTTAGAATTCAACCTCTTCGAGGTAGCAGCCTCTTTTACATTACACAAATGAACAATTCTGGGATGACACAAATGATAAGACCTCCTTTCTATATATAGGATTCTAAGGGGTCATAATATAATCAGAGATGACATAACAATAATAATGTAATGGCACAATAATAACAATAGTGGGCTTCTATGGGGCACAATAATAACAATATGGGGACTACATTGGGCACAACAATATAATAAGGGGGTTGTATTAATAACAATAAGGGGTTACACTAGTAAATAGAAACCTAACGGCCTCCAGCTGTAAATTGGATTGTCTGCTCCCCTTTTCTCTTCATCTAATTGACAACATGAGTTATTATGTCCTTCCTTCTGCTTCTTATCTACTTTGAAGGTCGATTCCCTTTTGGTAGGCTTGCCATTAGAAATCCTCATCTCATGGGCAGTAAGAGTCCCAAGTAGTTGATCCAAAGTGAGAGATTTGAGATATGTCATCTCCTTAATGATTGAAACTTTAGGATTAAATATATTAGGGAGAGATCTTAGCACATTTTGGACTATTATTAGCTCTTTTATATCTTCATGAAGACCCCTTATTGTATTCACAACTTCATCAACTATACAAAAGTATTTAGCAATATCTTCATCATCATGCATCTTCAAAGAGTCAAAATGCATTCTAATATTGTGAAGTTTGGCTTTATTTTCCTTATTATTGCCTTCATAGCAGCCGCTCATATTGTCCCATATTGCCTTTGTAATTGTGCAATCCATGACCTTGACTATTTCAAATGTAGGTAGGCTAGCTAATAGAGCATTCATAGCTTTAGCATTACATGTAAATTCAATCTTTTGATATCTAGTAATTATGGCTTGAGGACTTTTATATTCTTCTTCCATTACATCCCATATATCAAAACCAAGAGATTGAATATAGGTTTTCATCATTACTTTCAAAAACACAGAGTTTGTTCCATTGAACATAGGTTCCCTATTGGTAAATCATCCTTCCTTTTTTTGCCATATTTTCTGATCTTTCTTTCAATTTTTAAATTGATTCTAAAGTAATTGGGCTCTAGTACCAATTTTTAGAAACCAAGAAAATACTGAGAAGGGGGTGAATCAGTATTGTGAGAATTTTAAAGTCTTTTAATAAAGCAAGACATATTAGAAACATCAACAATATATTTAACAACAATTTAAGTAAGAATCACCACAAGAAGCATGCATTCAACACATAAAGTATTCAATATTATCTTCAATTACTTTCACAACATGCATTCAACACATAAAGTCTTTAATATTCTCTTCAATTACTTTCAGAAAGGCAAGCTTCAACTTGCTTTTACAATGTTCTCTAGCATCCACCATAAGGAAGCTACTACTCCCTAATTTATCATCTACAACTAAAAGGAGCTACTACCCTTGATTTATTAGTTGTTACTGAATGGAGCTCTAACCTAAGATTTTTTACCTGCCACTACTTCAAGGAGCTACAACCTGTGATTTACAAGTTGTTACTTGCTCAAGCTCCTTGACTTATCTTTTATTTCATTCTCAAACTCAAATCATGAGGACACTCTCTTTCATAATATATATATATATATATATATATATATATATATATATATATATATATATATATATATATATATATATATATATATATATATATATATATATATATATATATATATAGATATATATATATATATATATATATATATATATATATATATATATATATATACACACCCTTATCACTACAAAATCACCTTGAAATATCTTCAATCACTAATCAATACACCAAACAAAACAACAACAACAACAAAAACAACATCGACAACCTTCTTGCTAATTCAATTTTTCTTATAAAGAATTGAGCTAATCATTTTAAATTGAGATCTTTAGTTAAGTTTAGCTCTTTATCTTGCATGAATTCATATTTTCCATTTATGTTCTACTTATGTTAATTATTCTTAATGTGTTCAAGTTGTCTTCAATTTCTACTTTATTTTCCTTTCATGAAAAACTGAGTTAAACTGCAAATTTCCTCAATTGTGGAATTTTCGCAAGGTTTAGATAAAGCTTTATCTATTGTTCTAAAGCTCGCAAACTATCAAATTTTGCCAAATTTCCAAATATATCACCAAGTCTATATGTTTTACCAAACAAATGCCAACTCGTTCATGTTGTGTTCACCAATTTTATCGCACTTCTAGTTTTAGTGAAAAACCACCAAATTTGGCACAAAATGGCTAAATATGTCAACCCATTCATAACATTATGCTCATCCACTCACTCACATTATACTATGCACAAAATTGTGTCCTTGAGCAAGCAGTTAGCCCTTGGTCCCATTACCCTGAAAAAACATAATGGAACACCTTTGGATTTTTTTGGGATCTATCTGTCACACCCTATACACATAGAAAAATCACCAAATCACTGGGATGACTTGTTACCACCAGCTCATATGCCAACCATGTCACTCATTGAGTGGAGCCATGTGTCTCTTATTTTTGGCCCACTTGGCCACCAAAAAATGCCAAATCTGCATGCCACGTGTCATGTCACTATTGGTACCACATCATGTGATCATAATGCTACCACTATGTCTTGTTTGTCCAATCATATCATGCCATGTGTCCTCCTTTGGCTGGTCCATGTGTTGTCAAGGGTCCATGTCATTAGTACAATGAAATGGGATCTATTGCCTTTGTTTTTTTTCACTGATTTATTTATAAAAATAAATAGGCCAAATGGGAAATTTGTTGTACCTAACAAGAAATTTGTTGTCTCCCTAGGAACAAAATGAAAATCTCCCTCGTGTCCCATCGAGGATATACCATCGAGGTTTATGTGTCAAGAGAGGTTTCCCTGCTCGTCAAGTCTTACCATTCAATACTTTCATCCACTGATTTATGACATGAAACATCCTCCCGCTACTGCATCTGGAAGCATTCTCCTACTGTTTTTGTCCCTGGTACTTTCACCTTTAGGCACATTTGGAAACCATCAGGGAAAATCCCGCTAGGGTTATGTGTAACATAGGCCCTCTAATATTTTGTTGTGTTGTTAAAATACACTATCCCTCCTGAGGTTTTTATTAGTTTACCTGCGTGCCCATGTGGATACCTTTCCACTTGTATGTTGACACAGCTACGAGGCCCTTGGCGAAAAATACCAAAAGTTTGCTTCTATTCATCTAAGAATTGACCTTTTGATCCATGAAGCCTTTCTTAGACTTCAATATATTTTTGGAAAGCTATTTCTGAGCACTATCCATATATGTCATTTCCAAGTGTGTATGATTTGATATTATATACAAAAAATGGATCCCAATTCTCTTATCATTGACTAATCTACTTACAACCACCTGATCTGTGCCACTCCTTTGACATCAATGACAACATATTTGCGTCATGCAATGTTGGGGGTCACTGTGAAACTATTGACAAAAAATGTTGTGTTATTTATTTTTTTATTTTTATTTTTATTTTTTCATTTTAATGTGGCACAACCAACGAGTTACATATCTAGATAACTAGAGAGTGGGGGAAGTAAAACCAATTATGTACATAGACAAGCTCATAATTGGGTGTGGAGCCTAATTATCTTCCTGATTTAGAGGTCTTGTTTTAGATACATTGGACCCCAGTTTCTAACGGGCTGGAAACATTGCCTGTAGTACTGTCATCACGGGGGTCTAGGGGGGCCAATGACGATTTTATGAGCCCCCACCAGCTGGGGTTAGGGGGAAGCGCCCTTGAAGAAAAAAATAAATGAAAATTTTCCTTGTAAAACATTGTAATTTCATTGTCAATTTAGGTCATTCATTAGGTAAAACATCTATCAGTAGAAGTTATGTTAATTTAGGGTTTTCTACCCTGAAAAGAAACCCTCAGTTTATATGAGGGAATTGTATTGCGGTTGTGTATGATTATTCAATGTGAGAAAGAGAGAGGAGACTCTGTGAGAGAGAAGAGGAAGTTACAATGAATTTGATGCAGGTCGTATCTCTTCATTTTGCTATATAATATAAAAGGATGGTCTGGTTGTTTCTTCATGGACTTAGCCTAAATTATGTGAACCATGTCTATATGTGTCTCTCTTTTTTATGTTTTCTGTGTTTGTGATTTTCCAATATTTTATGTGTTCCATTCCTCTATTATTTAATTCTAATACACATAGCTCATTGATCTATAGCTAGAGAAATGGCAGTCCAAGGAATCACTCGGATTATTTGGGATAAGATGGCTACTAGGATCAGCCACACACGCTTGAAGACATGTTTATTGTAGGTGTTATAAAGGGGTGTCTACTTTTTCCAACCTTGTAATATCGCGCCAAGGCCAAACTATTGATAAAATGTGAGAAAGGAGAAAGGAACATTGTTTGTGTGAACTGTTGAGAGTTAGGTCATAAAATTGCTAGCAAAAGGAGGGAGCGTGAATGAG
The DNA here is from genome assembly GCA_031772625.1 of Pinus tabuliformis. Classification (NCBI taxonomy): domain Eukaryota; kingdom Viridiplantae; phylum Streptophyta; class Pinopsida; order Pinales; family Pinaceae; genus Pinus; species Pinus tabuliformis. The sequence continues at coordinate 620,335,279 of CM062817.1, forward strand.
CTGACAAAGATGCTACAAGGGATTCTATAGTGAAATGGTTTATCTTATGGGGAAAGCTATAGGAACATCATCCACATGTAGGCCCTAAAAAAAGAACCCATCAGTTCCACTATAGTTAGAAGAAATATTTGGGGTGACCCTAGCTCAACCTCAAGGAGAGGCCATGGAAGTTGTTGAGTCATTGTCTAAACCAAGGGGGTGTAGACCAACACCTAGATATACTCCACCCCACACACAAGATGCTCCACTAGTTCAAGTGTCGAAGGAAATGAATGGCCCTAGTATTGTAGTAGGACTCCCTCAAGGAGTGTTGAAGCAAGTGGGAATAATGGAGATGGTAGTTAAACTTAGACATTTTGACCATGGCCTGTGGACTAGAGCCAATTTTTAGAAACTCAAGAATATTTTTTAGCAATAATGACAAATGATCCAAGGGTTACAACCCTAGATCGGTAGTAGTGGGAAGCAGGGTTGAAGAACTTAGGCATCCTAAATTTGCTAGAGATTCCTCTCTTTGGTCATAGTGACAAAATTAATTTCGTAACCAAAATCTTACTAAATTTCATACATAGAGTCTGGTTATCACTAGATAGGGCCATTGAAATTACTCCAAAATTGATCTACATGATTACAGGGTTGTTGATGAAAGGTGATAATCTTGCATCCATTTTTTAAGATACATCCAAGACTGTAGGAGAGAAAATGAGGGAGACATATTGTACGTTCAAGGGAAAAAGGGGTTTAAGGTTGCAGAGGTAAGGGATCAAGTTGTTTGGTTTGTTATGCAAGTACTAGCTTGTAATGTACTCAGGAAGTTTACAAAATATGAGATGTCAACAGGAGTTATTGAGGTAGCAAACTTATGCAAGGAAGGTGTGATAATTATTTGGGCCACTTACCTATACAACCTATTTATTGAGTACTACAAGGTAGTGCAGGAGAAAAATGTTGAGTTTCACTATGCATGGCTACTCATTCTGGTTGCCTTTATCACATGGGAACAACCACCATATTTCCAAACACTGGAAGAGACAAGGCTCCCCATCAAGGTTCTGCAATACCAACATTTATGGGCAACTACAATTCTAGAGAGAAGGAATCAAATTACTGTAATTTTCTTTCTTTTTTAGGACATGATTTATAATTCCATTAAGGATACTTGTCACCTTTTTGAAGATATTTTCCCAAAATATTGGATTTTCATTAAATTCAAGGCTGATACACATCTTTTATATATTCAGGCTAAGAAATATATGTATAAAGTATGGCATATTTGTAAATTTTAGATGATTGGTGAGGATGTCTGAGTTGCAATAGTTGAATGGGAAGATGATTGAAAGACACCAGTAAAAGAATAAAATAATGTTTAGAATATCAAAAGTAGTATTGAACATGAGGAACCATAGGATATAGGAGGGGAGGAATCCATGTAGTCCCAAGGCCAAACTCCATCCACTATGGTTAACATCAGGGTAAAGAGAGTCACTCCAGGTAGTGTGGGTGAGGATACCTCTTGATCCTGAAAGAAATGCAAAGAAACTCAAGTTGACCCACAAATGTGTACAACCAAATATCACATAGAATAGGTCATTAACAAAGTTAGAGAGGTGATGGAGGGTGTGTTGTGCATGGTAGAAAACTTGGCACAAATCGACCTTACAAACATCTAGCAGATTCAGCAACACATTCTAGAGAATTTATAGCAGTTAATGTCGCTGATGCAAACTCGAAGAAAAGAGCTAGTCCAAAACCATGTCACCCAAGAAGTAGAGTAGCAAAAGGCTCTAACTGTTCCAAAGGCCATAGAGTCCAGCCTACCTACTTTTTATATGCCTTGAAAATTTGAGTTCTCTCCTGGCAAGGTAGAGGAAAATACCACATCTTACTTTTCCTTTGTATGAAATGATTATAGATCATTTGTACCAGTTACAAGATTCTACTACCATAGAAGTGTGATTGCACTACTACCATCACCTCATAGTGCTTACAATACATGGCCACCAACAAGGTTGAGCACCATGAGAATTGTGATTAATTTTTCCTTATATCTCTATAATTATTAAGTTACTATTTACCGCATATGCATGCAAAATACAAATATGTAGAAATGGAGAACAACTAAAAAAATTATCTGTGAAAACCATAATAACATAAGATATGACATGGTAAACCCTTTTAAGAGAAAATCTAAAAATAAAGTGAGGCTACTCTACTCTCTCTCTCTCAATGGAAACAAATGCAAGAAAAAAGGAGTGGGACTTGTGGCCCATGGGATGCTATATAACATAACCTATATATTTTTTTCTCTCTCTATCCATTCTCAACTATTTTTCTCATATATGGAACAAAATTCACTCCAATAGAATGAAACTTATTTTCCTCCTAGTGGCCCATTAATAACATAACCTGGCAATGTAATAGTGGTTAAGTTTGACTCCTCCAACTATTAAATAGAGTTGCAATATTGAACCTTGAAGAGTATTCTTCATCATGTTAACATGGCTATCCTCTATTCCATGAGTAATTGGGGTAATGTGGCATTGCCTTGAATCATGGTGATCAAAACAGGAAGGTCCACATCTAGGTGGCATAACTTTTGCATATCGACTTTTTTTGAGGTCTTTCTTATATCTTTGGAAATATATTTTAGTGTAAAATATCTTTAGTGGGTCTCAAACAAGAAAGAGTTTTTGGAAATAAAAGCATTCATGAATTTCCTCAAACTAACTCTAGAAAGATTAAAACCCCAATTCACCATATTGGGACTTGCCAGTGAAAATGGTCCTATGTGATGATTCCTCTAGTTTTTCCACTAAAAAATAATCAATGTGATGAGAAATAATTTAATGATCCAATCTAAATCCATTATGGAATTTAGTATTCCACTTCTAAAGACAACATTATTGTTGGGTACATATAGATTGATTTTGTAGGTAGCACTAATGATTAGAAAATAACTTTCCATTATGCATTCCATTTAAGTACATGTTTAATTTCACGGGCATCCAATAAAAAACCCAATGTCACAATCATCAGCTGAGAAATTATCATCAACAACATGTCATGTAGTATCGTCAAGAAGACTCTAAAATGTTTTTCCACATCAAGAGAAGGAGCCAACTCCTATCTAATTTGAAAATAGTTCAACCATTGGACTATATAAGAATCATATGTTTCATCATACATTTTTAATTTCATAGGCATCCAATAAAAAAACCATTGTCAAAATCATTAACAGAGGCAAAGTATGTAGCAACTACATCAATAACATGTCATGCATCATTATCAGGAAGACTCTTAAGTTATCTTGTACATGAAGAAAAGGAACTAACTCTTATCTCTTGTGACAATAGTTCAACCATTGAACTATACAAGAATTATGTGTTTCATCATAAAAGTAAACACAGTAACACATACTATCCTTTCATTCACAAGATTTTTAACAATCACAACATAATACTACATTTTTGTAAGTATCAGGACCAAATGGAAGACATTCTCACCAAACCATTAGCACAAGGCATCTTTTTAATTTTAGAGGCAGCACCATTGTTTGTGTTACTAGTTGTAATAGTTAAAATTAAAGGCAGTATTAGATAGTGTAATTTCTCCCTCTAGTTTGTGTTATCTGGAAATCTCTAGAAGAGCCTTAGTTGTTAATTTTAACCATGTTAAATTAGATAGTTCTAGATAATTACTCTCTTGATATTTCGAGATAATTATCCTTATATTTTTTTATAAGAAACTATATGTATAAAAGTATGCCTTATGAAATTAATGAAGAATCATCTTCTAGGTTAATCATTTTCAAGATTGATCATCTTATCGGTTAATTATGTTAGTTTATTATTGTTCTCTATCAATTTTTCAATCATCATTTTTATTGCAATGAAATAATTTTGATTTATCTGATTTTCTCTTCAATGTCATCTCTATCAAACATAAAATGCAAATATTTGTTTACATTATCATCAAATTCATTTTCAATTCTCAATTATTTTCATTTTTTCTTATTACTCTATAATGTTTATTATGAAAACTATTATTTTAAATATGAAAATATTTTTGTTTTGAATTATTTTTGTTATACATACTTATTCTATCTATAAATTAATAATAATAAAAAATATTATAACAAAAAAAACTATTCTTTCAAAAACTGAAAATATAATCTCAATCCCCTAAATTTTATAAATTTCAAAAAAAATACTAAAAAATTTCAAAAGAATTTTAATCTAAAATTATAAATTAATAATAATAAAAAATATTATAACAAAAAAACTATTCTTTCAAAAACTGAAAATATAATCTCAATCCCCTAAATTTTATAAATTTCAAAAAAAATTCCAAAAAAGTTCAAAAGAATTTTAATCCAAAAGTAATTGCAAAGGTAAGGTAGAGTTTCAAAACTTTATAGTTAAAAACATGTTTAACCTTAACAAATTAGGAGTATAATTTTATTGTTAAGGAAATTTTAGCTTAAATGAATTTACAAATATAATTTTAAATTATGCCAAATATTTGTAAACTAATATGAGATGATTTAAAAATACAAAATTATATTATAAATTAATTATACAAAATGAATAAATTTAAAGGTTAATATATATATATATATATATATATATATATATATATATATATATATATATATATATATATATAAAATTTAGTCTTTAACAAATAAATTATTTTATTTATAAAAATTTATTAATTATCAATAATTAATAAATAGATAATAAAAATTCAACATCTATAAAATATCTACAATATTAAGTATGGAAATTTATGTTAAAATAATTATTTCTTTTCTATTTTGTGTAAGCTAACATCCACAGAAATTTAAACCTGTCATTTATTAAAAAACAAAAAATGCACTAACAATATTAAGTATGGAAATTTATGTTAAAATAATTATTTCTTTTCTATTTTGTGTAAGCTAACATCCACAGAAATTTAAACCTATGCACTAACAAGGCTCCTATTCACTCTAAATTAAAAACCCCATAAGATTAAAAATTATGTCAATGTAAATAATATTTAAATATAAAAATTATTAATATAAAGAATATTTAAATTTATTTTTATTCAAAATAATAAAATTACTTTAAAGCTTATTAAATACAATTTTTGGTTCGGGCGTTTGTTACACGGAAATGAGTAAAATTAGAAAACAAATATATGACCTACGTAATATTACAAATTTATAATCTCAGAGTTAAATTTACTCTTTCGTTTATAATTTTAAATTTATTGTTCTTTTCTAATCTTATTATAGTTTATTAATTTTTTTCTTAAATCGTAATTTCCATTAAGTAAATGGATGAAAATTACATGTTGTATGCTTCATAGTCATCAAAATTAAGAAGGTTATGGTTTATTGATTTTTTTTTCCTCCAAGAAAAGCTTAATTTCCATTAAATAAATTGTTGAAAATTACATATTGTCTGGTTTATAGTCATCAAAATTAAAAAAGGTTGTTGAGATAGTGTCATCCACTACAGTGCAAGTACATGTGATGAGATATACACATGAACATACAAAATTGTTATAAATATTAGAGTCATCCAAAAAACTATGGATATCAAAAGTCATTATTGTATGTGCATGAGATGAGATATACACATGAACATACAAAATTGTTATAAATATTAGAGTCATCCAAAAAACTATGGATATCAAAAGTCATTATTGTATGTGCACAGGCATCTATTGATCATCGACGAAAGGTTTGTGACAGTATTGGAAGTGCTCTGAGTCGACCACCTCAGTCACATGCCCCAAGTGCCAAATGTCTGTTGCGCTACTTCTTTGGATAGTTGATCCGCAATTTGGGTATGCTCCCTGTAAATGTGGAGACAAGATATATCATCAAAACTAGATTTGAGCACGAGCACTTCATCCAATAAACTTCTGAGTGTGTGTGTGGCATTTGGATTTTAAATTGAACCAATCGACCACCACTTTGGAATCACCAAAAACCTGTAGATGATTGCATTTTTTCTCAAGAGGAAATAACAATATGAGTTTAAGTTTGTGTAACTCAGCATAGTTGTTTGTCCCCTGACCCACACAGGATTTTATTTTGTAGTAACGTGATTGAGTGAGATAGAGGACCACGCCTCCACGGCATAGGCCTTGTTGAGAAGAACCACCAAAGTATGCCCATGAAGAGGTATAGTCAATTGCTTCCATGGCCACAGAACGAGGAGCAGAAGGATTTTATTCCTCAGGTAGGAGAGAGAATATTGTTGAAATTTGAGCAGCTAATCGATCCAAGGAGAACAATGTGTCTTGAAAAATCAATTGGTTCCTACCAATCCATAAACCCCAACTTGCAAACAACAAGATATTTCGTTGTATATATCTATATATGTATATATATATATAATAAAATAAAAAAATTGAATATATTTACCTTATGTTTTTTAATATATATATATATATATATATTACAAAATAAAAAATAAAATAAAATAAAAATTGAATATATTTACAGTAAAATTTTTAAAAAATTACTTCATTTTATATATATATATATATATATATGTATGTATGTTAGTTAAATATTTATAGATTTAAACTATGGTTTTATTTTTAATTAAACCTAAAAAACAAACTTTTTAATAAAAATAATAATACATTCATTATCAAAATCTTATAACAAAATATTTTTTTTTCATTATAGATTTAAGAAACAATATTAATATATTAATACATTGTTCATGAAAAATTTTCGGAAAAATTCACATTGAGAATATTTAGTCGTACCTTTTGAATTAGCCAGTGTGGTTCATCTTTAGAATAGGATGAAGAAAGAGATCTCAAAGGATGATGAAAAGTCAACCTAGTGGAACGGCTAAATTTTCTAGGGAGAGAAAATTATATAGTATAATATGTACATATAATAAATTAACTAAACAACTATCTTTGATGGGGAAATTAATTTGACTTGTTTAAATAATTAATAAATAATAATTTAGTTTGTTTAATTAATTATTTAATTTATTAACTTATTCATGCCTTATTATTTACTAATTAATATTATGCTACTTATTTAAACGAATTATCCTACCTAAAAATACACAATTAAATAAAACCACATAAAATAAGTAAATAAACTAAATGATGGATAAAAATAAATAAATAAGAAAATGGATGAATCAAGATAAAACAATACACTAGAAATTTTAATCAAAATAAAAACATAAAAGAGAGCGAGCCATGCATAATTCTCTATAATGTTTTATTATTATGAAAGTTAAGCAATTAAATAAATCTATATAAAAATAAATAAATAATAAAAAGGATAAATCAAGAAACCATACAAATTAATCAAAATAAATACATAAAAGAGAGGGTATTTAAAAAAAAAAAAATATATATATATATATATATATAAAAGATAAAAATAAATAAACTATGTAAAAAGTGAAAATAAAAATATACTAGAAATCTCTTAAGAATAAAAGGAGAGGGTGTTTATCTCGAAGAAAAAGAAAAAGAAAAAACAAATAGGATGAAAGAGGAAAAAGGGAAATATGGAAATGTTAATGAAACTAGTACTAGGCTACTAAGTGAACCTACCAAACTACTTCTTCACATGAATTGTGTATTCAATAAGCAACAAGTGAGGAGTAATTGTTCTTATATTTCAAAGAATTATCATCAGTGTACTATGTTCAAAGATTGATTATGGTGCATTATCATTGTGATGGAGCTCCTACAATTCTCTGAAGTTTGGCATGTTTTATTAATTATGATGCAATGTGTGAAAGTTAGTTCCCTCGAGCATTCAGTCTTGTTGTTAAAATATGTAACTATGCATATTGGAACCACTTTCGGTAGGGTACAAAGGAGAAGTAGGTTAGGTCAATTTGTTTCCCTTTCCATCGATGTCACTGACTTCACTCCAGGTTTATCTAGAAGTTTCAAGTTGTTAGCACTAGTTGTGGAGGAAATCGTTATTCATCTAAAGTTTTTACAGTTAATTATTTCCCTCTCAGGAAAGCTGCCTCTATGTGGTTTTAGCAAAAGGTGGCTTGGGTTTGAACTTTACCCCCACTCCTCTATGTGCATTTATAAAGTTTTTATCATTGTAGTTCTTATGTTTTTTGTCCTCCAAGGAAATTGTTAGTTTAATTGCCTCTTCTCTGCGAGTGGGCTTTCTCATAGTCCATGTGTGGATAGCAACTCAAAATGGAGAGAGGGACATTGGCACCTTGTAGTGGGAGGGGCCTGAACACTTTTCTGTCCCACTCAATTTTTTAGTAGCCTTTCAGTGGAGAGTTTCAGGCCAAGGTGGCACTTTGTTAACTCATTGGGACAACCTTCTCATTTGGTGCACACCATGCCTCGACAAAGATCTATAGCGTGCCAAGGATCATCTTATTATCAAGAAAGGCAATGCTTGAGGGCTCAAGAGAGAGCTAAAGGCTCGATTGCAAAATACAAGGAGTTCACCCCCCAACTTTCTCAAGAGGAAATCACTTAGGCAGAGAGGGAATTCACTGACAAGAAACACATTCTCGTGGATAGAAAAGTGTTGGCAGAGGTGGGGAAATCGGTAGAATGTGTAGGGCATATAAAAGGCCATTACAATAAATACACGTATACTATTTGACATATGTTTGCATCTAAAATTCCTCCCTAATAGAGTACTTGTGGTAGAAACAAAATCAAGGAGGACATCCTCATAATTATGAATTAGATGCAAAGGCGTATGATAGCAATAGATTGAAGGCTTGATCATCATGAGAAACGCACGGGTATTCCCCTTGATCTAAATTGCTCCCAGACAACAACAAAGAGCCCACTTTAGTCGAAACCACTCATTTAGAAAAATCATTTTAAATGTCTTTTAATTATTTTTTGTTTTTAATTCTTTTATAGTTAAATTATGTAATTTCTTGTTTAAAAATAGCCCAAAAAGCCCACCAACTAATCAAAACATTTCGGTTTCAAGGAATTTAATTAATATTATATTTTTTAGAATTTTGAAATAACAAAAGCTATATCTCGTATAGTGTCCCTCAATAACAGATCAAAATAAGTTTCAAAAAACTTAAATAGCAACCTCTGACATCAATTAACTTTATAACAATAACATTTATTAGTTCCTGCCCCCTGTGGCAGTGGACTATAGTATTAGTCCCTACCGCCTGTGGTAGTGGACTATAGTAATCGAAATGAGGCAGTAGCATTATTACTGCCTATTCTTAAGATAAAGTTTTTAATTCTGTTTCATAAGGCAAATGTTTCTCACCCTATGAAATTGCAGGAATAATTTTACGAACCAATAACATATTTTGATCATCTTATTTAGCCTCTTCCCGAGGTAGAGAGGCTATATATGCTTCATGTTTCCTTAAATAACTTCAATTTAATCATATATTATTTTTTGGGGTATTTCAATAGAAAATAATGCTAGCATTAGTTAGCAAGAATTAAATGTTTGGGATAATATTTACGTTAATATTTGGGGTATTGTGGGCATGTAATGGTGTACTGTCAAGTTACATGGTGTGTTGTCAAGTTATTCCAAGTAGTCACCTCCCATGTATGCCTTACATGGTGTGTTGTCAAGTTACATGGTGTGATGTCAAGTTACTGCCAGCAGTCACCTCCCATGTATGTCTTCCTTGCTCATTCACTTTGCCAACCTAAGCTTATGAGACTTATGAGCATTACTTGTTACCTAAGTTTTACCTGATCTCTGCTCCATGGCATTGAAATTTCTTTGATTTCTATGTTATCTTTTAGGCGTGCTCAATACTGCATGGAAGAGGATCATATAGTGTGCCAGAAGATCATACATCATACAGTGAGTCGATGGTACTGCAGTTGCTCTTAGTCTTTAAGCTAGCTTCTCTAGCTTCTTTTTGCAAGTAGGTTCCCAACTTCCCTGGCTTCTTTCTACAGGTAGGTTCTTCCTCACACAGAGAAGAGAAGAGGATTCAGTGATGATACTACTAATACAAAAAACTATTATGTCTATTATGTATTAGCAGAGCTAGAAGTTTATAGTGTTTATTATGCAATGCTATTAGGGCATATAGGGTTTAAGGCAACTAATAATAAGGAACACCAATTCTAAACTTCTATTATGCAATCTTGCAATAAACTTATATTTTCCAATTGTTTTTGTGTATCATATCGGCTTAGCTTCTTGGCATGGTGAGCTTTAAATCAATTCTTGCAAATCATTCGCAGAATAGTGTGGTAGATAGCCAAGAGATTTCAATAGACAACTTCTGAAGAATGAAAAAACTACAATTTTTGCGCATGCCAACAATTAAGAGTAGTTTCAGAGTCGTGAAAAAACGATTCAATGTGCTATAAATGACAATCAACTGAATGTCTTACAATAAAATACCTACAAAACAATAAAGAGAAAGCCAATACATCTCTAAATCTACAGAATTGGGGCTCGCAGCAACAAACATGGCATTTCATATCTGATGGCTGCAATTAAATCTGCTATCATATATGATCAATGTAAATTTAAAATGACAAAAAACTATGAAAACAACAGAGACTGATCACTGAACCCGTCATCCAGCCAATCAGCCCTTCGTTTCCCATTTTATTGGGGAAGTTCACGGCTTAGACATAGCTTGCTCGATGTTTATTAAGCACCCAGGTTTTCCCATGATTAAGGATATCCAAGTCGGCTGCTTATGAATTTTAGACCAGCATGCTTTGATCGAAAATTCCAAAACAGCCCCCGTAAAGTGACAATCCAGAATTCCAAAACAGCCCCGTAAAGTGACAAGAAAGGGAACGCATACCATGCCTTACATATACACATTGGAAAACGAGAAGAGAATATTATCAATTGCATATATGCATTGGCAAATGAGAAGAGAATATTATCAATTTGTAGCACAGTATTTAATATACCTTGCAGAAGAAAACCTAGGTATAACACATAATCCCAATCGCCAAAAAGGAAAAAGAAATGATAACAGAAGAGAACATGCATACATACCATATTGTATGTGATGAGTTCTTCATTTTAGAACTTATCAATGAGAATTACCTGAGCTTTACCTGATCTTTGTTCCATGGCACTGAAATTTCTTCCATTTCTATGTTATCTTTCAAGAGTGCTCAATACTGCTTGGAAGCTATTTACATATAAAGATTCAAAGCCATAGTGAAAAGCAATTGACCCGGTGCCAGGAGCAATCAAGGAGAAAATCCATAGTTCTTTATTTTGTACGACGGAGCTCCTCCCTTTTAGTGAAATACCAAAAGACCTCCACCAAGTCTTGGCGGAACCTTACCTTCTTCTCACTGGCTCTATTGCATTCCCTAATATGAGGTAAGGGTTCACCCCAACACACTTTGAAGGGGGAGAGCCCGCCCTTGAAGTCGATTGTTGAGACACAACATCCCCGCATTCAGTTACAGCTGCAACATCATACATATTGCGAAAGGGAGGGGAGAAAGACCCTTCATTTTAGACCCCGGAGAATCATAAATAAGTTAATTCGCTTTAGTTGAGACCTACGAGCAACCTGAAGGCAGAGTTGTGCCCTCAGCCTCCATATTCCATGATCAGCTGAGAGTTTTGAGCAACCAGAAGGTAGAGTTGTGGCCCTTGGCCTCCATATTCCATGGTAATGACGTTGATTGAACTCTCTAACCATATTTTCTTTTGTTCATCATGAATTTATTGCAGAGAGTATCAACTAACCTGCAAAAATGGGGCTGCACCTCCATAAACAAGGGAGCACCACAATAAGCTTTGCTCTGGCTCTCCTTAGAGCATAAGTAGATAAGCAAATTGGCTTGCTTACAGTGAAGGCGATAATGGCAATGCGACAGACAACTCGTTGGTCTTGCTGAAGCCAGGCATAGCAATGACGGAGATAAAGCAAATTTGACATGTTACACTAACTGTGCATGCAGCCAATGATTTATGTGCATGGGTGTTAAGCTCTGGAAAAACATGCAGTCAATGAATTATGTGCATGTTGGGCATGGAATCCCCCCATGTCATATTTTGGGGCTCAAATCCAAAGTTTTGATTTGATTTTGTTATAAAGCTCCACGAATTGCAAGCACGAAATGTATGTTAGAGTCATAGGGCTATCCGCCCTAGTTTTGAATGTAATGTCGGCCTACCCATGTCTGTAGATCATGGGATTGTATAAATAGAGTGAGGCTCTAAGTTGTAAAGACATCGAATAGAGGATGGGCATGAAGAGTCTTAGAGATTAAGTCAAAGTGCGAAGTGTGTCTTGGGTCGTAGAGTATGAAAAGGATCTACAACTGAGTGTGCAAAGACCTAGTAGAGTCCTTAGCTGAGTGCACAGACCCCTGCAGCTGAGTGCATAGGGGAGAGTTGAGTTTGTAACCGAAGAACAGATTAATAAAGAAAGGTTTTGTTACCAATTCTGTGTATCTGTTCTGAGTTATTACCTATTTGATATCATTTGTGAATATACTGTTTCTTTACTATGCACACTTGTATGAATTGTGAATAGTGTTAAGTATAACTGAAAGCATACAGATAAGCTAAGTTAATCAACTAATATTAGATTACTAGTAAGGACCTAGGTAATAACATTGTTCAGGCCTCGAGTAGAGCTGCGCGAAGGCATCATCTCAAGCTGCGAGGTACAAGAAAGTGCATGTAGAAACGTGCATAACCGTGAACCACTTGCACTCATCAGACATCTCCAAGGTGCAGAAGCCTACTTCTAGCACCCTCCCATACTACCTCGGGTGAGACCTCAGTCCACGATCCACAGACTATTGCTGGAAGGGTTAGTAGTACCAGGATTTGTTTAGCTAAATCATCTCTAAACCTCGGTCAGGCCCTAACAAGCCAACAATATAATATTAGGTGTTATGCTCTGGAAAAAAATGATAATTTGAGTTCGAGCTTCTTGTAAATATTTGTGCTAGTATGTTGTAATTATTCTAAGATCTCACATTGAATGTTGGCGATCTTTTTTTTTTGACCTTCAAATCGGTGAAAATAATGACTAGTAATGTTAATTGTAATTATCAATATTGACTTATTTATGATTTCTTCGTGTAATTTAAATATACATGGACAACAATGAGTCTCATTCCCTATAGTCCTCCAATGCCCAACCTGATATTTTTCACATTGTTCCTGGAGAATGAATCTCATGAGCCTATCACACACAGCTTCTTTCAAAGCAATTTCAATACTAATTCTTTTGCTTGTATTAATGGTATTGGACTGCCACTGGGTGCTACTTTTTGCTACATTGAGATTAGTGATAACGAGATGAGTGTTGTATAGGACTTAGCCCAATCACCATGTGCCATATTATAAGTTTTAGCGCGCTAAAACTAATGTCCAATGTTGAACTTCATTCATAATTTGATTTTATGCTTAATGAAGTTTGAAGCTAGGTTTTTAGCCAAGTCTCAATCACTAAATAGAGATTTTTCCCAAAGATTTCTTTTCTGCTCAAGTTCACATAACAAAAAAGTATTACCAGAGGCATTGACTTAGGATATTGAACTCTTTTGACTGGCTTAAATCCTTTATTAGTCCCTGTCGCTTGTGGCAGTGGACTATAGTAATCGAAATGGTTCCTTGTATTAGTCTTCACCCAGAAATTAAGATCGCAAACCCAAAGTTTTAAGCAAAATTTGTTTTGTACTTTTTGGTTGCCCTATCAAATATTGACAATGTTTTTTTGTGGCCAAAGAATATTTTTGACGTCTTATTTGGCCTCATCCTGAGGCTGAGAGATGCATACAATATGAAAAATATTAGATTAAAAGAATGTATTGTCAAAAAAATAAGTTTAAAAAAATTCATGATTGAGTAATGCTAGCATTAGTCGATTGACATTAAATATTTTTGCTAAAAAATAATAGTAATATACTCCACAATACATTTTCTCTGAACTATCCATTCCCTCTTGAACTACCACCTAATGCCATATCCATTCGCTCCTGAACTGCCACCTAAATTGGCATGCAAATGTCATGTCTGTGTTTTCCCCTCAATTGTCATGCAAATGCCGTGTCTGTGTTTTCCATGTTATGGTATTTTTGTACCACCATCAATTGGTTTGCACCACCATCAATTGATCTAAGCCATTTGACTGATCTAGACCTCCACCTCCACTGGTTCATCTGTGCACCTCTTTGTTGCACCGGTTCATCTTTGCACCTCTCTGGTGCAGTAATTTTCCAGGCTCAAGGACGTCTCTGCTGCAGTAATTTTCTAGGCTCAGGGGAATGAATGGAGATAGAGGGAATGAACAGAGATAGGGACTCTGGGACGCATAAAAGGAAGGCTCTCCCATGCATCTTGAAAATTTCTTCTAAATTCCAGCTACAGAAAATATCTTGAAAATTTCTTCTGAAATCTAGCTTCAGAAAAAATCCTGAAAATTTCTTCCAAAATCCAGCTTCAGAAAAAATCCTTCCAAATTGCAGCTTCATAAAAAGTGTAATATTTACTTCACTCTAAACTAAATTCACTAAATCCATTTTGCAATGATGAGAGGAACTTGAAATTATCTAAAAAAATCTATAATTCACTAGATTCATTTTGAGATAGTGAGAGAATCTATAAAAGCAAGATTCATTTTGACATAGTGAGAGAATCTATAAAAGCAAGCCTATAATTTTTTTTTTGTGTATTTTCTATAGAAAACCTTACCAAGGGACTTGTTGCTATGACTTTGCATTAAAAAAAAATGTTGTTATGACTTTGCATAAAAAAAAAGTTGAATGCTATATCATTCTTTGATTGGATCCTCTATTTTTTTTTATGTGACACCTCTTTCACAAGTCCTTACAACTTCGTTCCTAGTGTACTTGGTACAAGCTTTGCCAAATGTTGGGTATCTTTTTTTGTATTGTGCCTTAAACCCTTTTTCTCTCACTAAATGATGCCTTTCATTATTTCAATCATGGAGATTCCCATGATCATGTCCAAACAGATGTGTCTGCCTACATTGAACAGATTATAATCAGCATAGGAATCTACTCTATCTGTAGGCAGACATGACCTAACTACAGGGAAGCAGGGGTCTACACGTAGAGACCTAGACATAACACCTATCTGTACTGGGATCTACCTTCTGGCATACAGTCAAGATCTAGACATTTCTCATTGAGCTACCCATAGCTAGGGACAAAGGGGCTTTCTGGTCAGGAGCCTATGAGCCTAGAAGAAGTAACTAAAATGTAAATATAGGGAACATTTTATAACCATGGTAAAGAAATGAAATTATACCTATCCTTGTGAGGTGATTAAATCTGTGGTGGAGCATTTCGATTCAGAATGACGGGGATGAGCAGGCATATCATAAGCACACTTGGCTTTATTTCCACTAAAATCTTTGGGGTGACTGATGGACTAAGGACCCAACTCCTTATTATCTCCAGGTTGAAGCTTTCACCAAAGTTTCTTGCCTCAATGGCAGCTCAAACTTTCGATCATGCTCTCCAAGGCCTATTTGAGCCCTCTTACACCTTGGCGAAATGACTAATCCAATACAAATCACATTCATCTTCTCTGGAATAGGGAAAACAAAAAGGAGGAACCATGTGATGCAGGAGCATTCAACCCAAGGAAAATCATTGTACTTTAGTAGACATAGGGGGTCATGTGTTTTAGAGAAGTTAGTGTACTAAGTGTTGAATTAATGTAATATTTAGGCTTTTGAGTGGGTAGAATAGGAATTAATTAGATGTGTGAGGTTGTTTGTAAATGCTCTTGAATAAAGGAGAACATGAGTGGTTAATAATGATGAGAGTGTTTGAAGTCAATTATAACTCTCTAGGTAGTTTCATGATTCGAGGAACTAGAGAGAGTTTGTAGGAATTAAATGAAGTTAGAAGTGGACATAAAGGATTTAGGAGTCAGTTCAGTAGATTTAGGATTGGAACTAGAATTAGTTCAAAAGAGCCATTCTGGTATAAATGTAAGCCTATGGGCAGAGTGAAGGGGGAGGCCACTGATACTGAAGATTAGGCCTGTGAGAGACAAAGAGTCTCGATATGTAATCAATTGTTCATATTTATATATACAGAGGTTTATTCCTAACTGTATAATTGTGTGAATGAGTATTTAATGAATGAATTACATATAAGTTGTGAATTCATAGGTTCTATAACAATGGGACACACAGAGGAGCATAATGATTCAAAGGAATCGTAAAGGGACCTTTGAATCCAGTTGAATATCAAAGTGAAGCTTTGGAGAATTTGCGAAGTGAGAATTTGCAGAGGAGTTAAACTCAGAGAAAGTTGAGCAGCGGAAGCAGAAGGTTGAAACCCTAAAGGAAAACCTGAGCCATAGGAAAAACAATGAAGAAATGAATTAAAATATAAAGGAAGGGACAAGCGGAGAAGTCAGGCTTCAATACACAGGAACCATTAGATATTATAGATCAATGGTCCAAATCAATCGCAGAGGATCGACGAACTTTGAAGGAGAGATAATGGAGGAATTAGATGTTAACCATCCGATCAATGGATCAATAAATCGACGATCATCGCTCAGTGAAAGAGCGCAAGAGTTAACGTAGCGGAAAGGAAGATTTATATATGGAGGTGGTATTTTGAGTGGCGAAGAAACTATAAGTGGTATTCTTCCATTTGGCTCTGATTCCACTAATCGGAGGACACGTAGCAGCGGAGGAGTGAGGGGAAACCACTTTATCAGGCAGTTAAACCCCATGTGTATTGTCAACCTGAAACCAATGTAAATCATTGGATCTTGTGAGAGGAGATCAATGGCGGAGAAGAATAAGACATTTGAATAAGCAGAATTGGTAGGGTTATACAAGCATGGTTAATATGTTTTGAGTTCCGAAGTTTAATCGCATATCAAAGGAGATGGAGAACCACATGTTAATGTGACTGCAGACTATCACGATTGCGATAAGTGAAAAGGTAAAACTCTGTAAATATACCAAGACCATACCAAGGTGGAAAAGGTATGGTTTGCATCTATTTCCTTTGTAAGAGGTTATAATAGAAATAATGCGCAGATGGTAAGGTTATATGTTAAAACATATATAACCAATGTATTAAAGGGAGAAGGTTATATATATGGCTATTGGGTTAATAAGGGTTAATGAAGGGTTTTAAAAGTCCTGATAGGAATTCATAGATGAAAGGCTTTAATAAAGTCTTATGTCAAGGTTTGAGCACTGATTGATGTCCCAATAGGTGAATATTGTCTAAGGGTTAGAATATGTCGGTTATTTTATAAATTATTACCATTGTAAGTTAAAGATTTGACTCCTTGGTGAGTTAAATACCTGGGCTAATGTGTTTATGCATTTTACATGCATATTGTGGGAGTAAGCAGGGGTAACCTTGCATCATTTGTGGTATCAGAGCAGAATTGTAATTGAAACAATTGGTGTTAAAATAGAGCAAAGAAATTCAATGTGAAAGAATTGAGAACAAAGTTATGTGTCAAAGATGTTTATTCAGACAAGGAAGGATAAGATTCTAATCTGAGAGAAAGTAGGCACACAGAGGTGATGTGTAGTAGAACTTGAAAATGCAAGAAACAGAGGATAATCCATTCAAGGTAGAGGTGGAATGGTGAAACAAGATCATGCTGAGATATTGAAGGTGAGGTTATGTGTTCTGTTTTGATTTAAGAATGTGTGTTTATACATTGATATGCAGGTGACAGCATAAGGAGGTGAGAAGGTTGCAGCAATCTAGAGCAAGGAGTGCTTAATTAGTTCCAAAGGAAAGAACCAGAGAGATTCTAAAAGACTGAGCTCAAAGAATAGAAGTTTGGTGAGGCATATGTAGCAAGAAGGAGACTTGTTACTATAGAAGTATTGTTTCAGATCACAGGGGCAATTCCACAGAGGTTGTGGGTAGAATTGCTAAGGTAATGAAGGAAGCTAGTAAGACTTTCTAAGTGAAAGAAGAGGTGGTCAGAACCAAGTATTTCATTGTGATTGAAATACAAGAGGACAGTTGTGTTCTTGAGAAATGCGGATGAGTTGAAGCCTAGAAGGAGCAGAGAGAAGTGCTCAAAGGAGGTTCCAGAGATAGAGAACCAAGGGCTTGCCAAAAGACCAAGTACATAGGAAAGCTTGGTGAGGTAAGTTGCAACAAGGAGGACTTGTTGTTGCAGAGGCTTTAATACAGCTCATAGTGAGTGAGTGAGGAACTCATGAAGAGAGAGGAGAAGAAGATGGATACTGATAGTCAAAGCAGAGGTTCTGAGGAAGACCAGAGCAGAAGAATGATGAAGAAAGAGGATGCCAAGACAAATGGCAAGAGGATGAGTCAAGAGGAGCTTGAAAAATAGATTGCAGAGTTAAAAGAACAACTCGATGCATTAAGGAGAATACTTGAGGAAAGCCAGAGACTAGGTTGGGTCTTAAGAAGCCAGTGAAGTGGCATAAGTTGCATAGGAAGCTACAGCAGAGGCAAGTAAGGTGGCTAATTGAAAAACTCAAAGAAGCTAAGTTGGAAATGGAAGAGTCCATTTGTGAACCAGAACGGGGAGAAATTCTGGGAGAAAGTGAAGATGAAGACTTGAAGACTGAAATTTCAAGTGAGGCCAAAGGGTCACATGGTTTTAAATCTGACAATTTGTGTATGTTTGCAGGTGAAACATGTAAAGAAGTACAATTTGTTGATATTGTCATAAAGGAGGAAGAAGACAAGTAGAATCTAAAATCTGTTCTGGAAGAAGATGAGATAGATAGGTCTCATATAAAGTTAGGGAAAGATATCAAGCAACCAACTGAAGGGATTGAGGAGATTGAAGAGGAGACCATCAAAGAATTTCTAAATCATATGAAGGATTTAGAACAACAAAGAGATATGATGGCTGAAACATCAAGTGGGACCACAGGGTATTATGTTCTTAAGACTGATAGTTTGTTTGTGGATGCATAACAAATGAAGGAGAATATTAATGCAAATGGTGAGACAAGGATAGCTCTTGGAAAAGGTAAACAACAAGAGATTAAAGGAAAACTTGAAGAAGAGACTATGTTAGCTGAAAACATAGTAAAGGATCATTAGTTCACTATGATGATAGGCACAGTGGAAATAGCCATGGAAACTATTGAGATAGTCAGTAAGAAATAAGGACATCTACTGAAAGATGTTAAGAAGGAAGAAACCTATGCAAAGGATTTAACCTTGGGAGAAGTAACACTAACAACGGAGTGTTTTGCAGAGGATGAGCAATTTTTTGAAACTGTCAGAAGTATGGAAGAGTATCTTTCAAAAGATAAAAAATCTGAAGTAAAGGAGGATGGAGAATGTATCTTAAATGAGAGAAGCAGTGATTTATTGCAGCGGAAAGAACTTAATAATGCATTGATATTTGAAACTATGACAACACGGGAACAATTTCTTGTGAAAGAAGGAGATGAAATTCAGTCTGAAGAGTTGATATGTGAAGCAACTGTTGATAATGTTGAACCTTTTGATTTTCAAATTGATAATTTGTTTATAAATGTAGGAATTATAAGTGATGATGAAGTACTTATGAAGTGTCACAGAGAAATTGCATTGCTGGAGTAGTATGGCAGTGTGATTGCAGAAGAGGGAGTTCGCTACAGTGGACAAGAGCAGGAAGACATCATTAGAAAATATGGTGTGGAGGAGATATTAGTTGATAGTCTCATGAATTCTTTTGAGAATTCAAAACAACAAACTGATGTGCTGACAGAGGAGAAAGAAACAGAGCAGAAAACTGAATTGTTGCCAAAGGAAGATAAGGCACAGAAGTCTTATATTTTTTATTCTAACAAGTGTTTTGTGAGTGAGGGTTTTGTTGTAGATGCTAGAGGAAATTTGGCACAGATGAGCAGCAAAATAAAAATGAAAGAAGAAGATTCTATGGAAGAATTTAATACATGGAACAAAGATGTTCAATTGTAGGAGAGAATGTTGGAAAGTCATGATTCAGTGCAGACAGAAATAATCATGAAAGAGGGTAAGGATGAAAGGGAGGTAGCAAGAATAATAGAACAAGTAAGAATGAGAGGAAGAGTAAGAGTAAGTGATAGCATTCGACAACTCCGAGAAGAAGAATAGCAGATTGAAGAGTTAGTGGACAACAACAACAACTTGAAACAAAGAGAAAGAGGCAGAGGTAAGTGGAAAAGTATAGACTAGTCCAAGGATGTACTAGAGATGGAGATTGAAGAATTATGGCAGCTAATGATGAAACGGGCCATAGGGAGGAAAATGATGGCAGCAGGAAACAGATCAATCAGAATTTGAACCTGATTGACAAGGAGAGGAAGATGAAACAGAAAATAGCAGACATACAGCAACAACAAAGGTGCAGAGCTTTCAGACAGTTACAAACTAAAGTTTGGGACCCTGGAGGTTTCTATCAACACATGAAAACACATGATTAGGAGATCATGAATATTTTCTACTTTGGGAGTCTAATGCAGGAGCATTCAACCCAAGGAAAATCATTGTACTTTAGTAGACATAGGGGGTCATGTGTTTTAGAGAAGTTAGTGTACTAAGTGTTGAATTAATGTAATATTTAGGCTTTTGAGTGGGTAGAATAGGAATTAATTAGATGTGTGAGGTTGTTTGTAAATGCTCTCAAATAAAGGAGAACATGAGTGGTTAATAATGATGAGAGTGTTTGAAGTCAATTATAACTCTATAGGTAGTTTCATGATTCTAGGAACTAGAGAGTGTTCGTAGGAATTAAATGAAGTTAGAAGTGGACACAGAGGATTTAGGAGTCAGTTTAGTAGATTTAGGATTGGAACCAGAATTAGTTTAAAAGAGCCTTTCTGGTATAAATGTAAGCCTACGAGCAGAGTGAAGGGGGATGCCACTGATATTGAAGATTAGGCCTGTGGGAGACAAAGAGTCTCGATATGTAATCAATTGTTCATATTTATATATACAAAGGTTTATTCCTAACTGTATAATTGTGTGAATGAGTATTTAATGAATGAATTACATATAAGTTGTGAATTCATAGGTTCTATAATAGGGGTTGCAGGCAGAGTTCTAAAGGACATGCAGAGGAGAAGAATGCTTTAGAGGAATCGTAAAGGGATATTTGAATCCAGTTGAAGATTAGAGTGAATATCTGGAGAAGTTGCGAAGCAAGAATTCGTACAGGAGTTAAACTCAGAGAAAATTGACCAGCGAAAGCAGAAGGTTGAAACCCTTAAGAAAAACTTGAGCCACAAGAAAACCAATGAAGAAATGAATTAAAATGTAAAGGAAGGGATGAACGGAGAAGTGAGGCTTCAATACACAGGAACCGTTAGATATTATAGATCAACGGTTCAGATCAATCATGGAGGATCGGCAAACTTTGAAGGAGAAATAACGAAGCAATTAGATGTCGACTGTCCGATCGATAGATCAATAGATCGCCGGTCATTGCTCGGTGAAGGAGTGCATGAGTTAATGCAGCGGAAAGGCATATTTATATATGGAGGTGGTATTTCAGGCGGCGAAGAAACCACAAGTGATATTCTTCCATTTGGCTCTGATTCCACTAATCAGAGGACACGTAGCAGCAGAGGAGTGAGTGGAAACCACTTTATCAAGTGGTTAAACTCTGGGTGTATTGTCAACCCAAAACCAATGTAAATCATTGGATCTTGGGGGAGGAGATCAACGGTGGAGGAGAATGCGACATGCGAATACGCAGAACCGATAGGGTTATAGAGGTGCAGTTAATATGTTTTGAGTTCCGGAGGTTAATCTCATATCGGAGGAGATGGAGAACCACATGTTAATGTGACCGCGGACTATCGCGATTGCGATAAGCGAAAAGGTAAACCTCGGTAAATATGCCAAGACCATACCAAGGCGGAAAAGGTATGGTTTGCATCTATTTCCTTTGTAAGAGGTTATAATAGAAATAATGTGTGGATGGTAAGGTTATACGTTAAAACATATATAACCAATGTATTAAAGGGAGAAGGTTATATATATGTGGCTATTGCATTAATAAGGGTAAATGAAGGGTTTTAAAGGTGATGAAAAGAGATCTTGGGGTTTTGGAAAACTCCCCTTTCATTATTAAATAATCGATCTTGGGACCTATGGATTCTGAGCCCATAAGTCTCTCGAAAGTGTTCGTTGAGGCTTTAAGCCTCTAAACTATCGACTTACACTTTATCGGAGCCATTATACTATCGGGATCGTTCGTTAACCCACTTTTACCATAAAAACCCCGAGATAATACATATATCGAAATAACGGGAACAAAGGAAATACAAAGGAAAACCCCGCCGGAACACATAAGGCAGAACTCAAAACCTATACACCCGCATTCATAAATATCATCGGGTCTGGCTCTTACTTCAAACCTTTATCACAGTTCTCCTCTGATCTCAAAAATGTTGATACCTCCAATCGGTGATCAGCGATATCACGTAATCGCATATCGGCACATCGGCATTCCAATAACCACTAGCCCTTAACTCCGATTGCAATTTGTAATCACATCTAGACCATTGATCAGGTTCGCGATCTAACGGTTGAGATTAAATCATGTGATCGCATTTCGCAAAACCACAAGGCCAAGTACTGTCCGCTCTAAGGTGTCGATCCGATATCTTTATAGACCCGATATGGATATAAGCCAACCTTTATAAGGTTTCAAGTTTGGATTTCAATCTGATTGTGTTTTGTGCTCATTTTTAGTGTAAACTAGATTTTACACTTGCGTGACTTATACTTTGTAAATAACTCCGCCGATGTGATATTTCACCTTGCTCCTCAACGACATCATCTGGACTGTTGATCCATGTGATCAAACAGCTCCTGTTCATTCTCATCCGTTACCTCTTTGACTTGTTTTTTCTTGCTTTTGATGGGTTTATTCCTTTCTTAGGCTTTCCTCTGCCACACTCCGTTAACACATAGAACATTCATATAACTGACATTGTTGGATTGCCAGCAATCCTACAGTGATCGATGGTCAATCAACACACTCACAACTAGGATTCAAGCTCTCAATGCCCATATACATAACAGAATTGAAAGGAACATAATACACAGACACATGTAAGCCCGCTGAACACATGTCTATTCATTATACAATATCGAATACAAACTAAGGCATTTCAGCCTTAGAAACAAGTTCCCTCTCGACTACATCGAATCTAAACAACTGATTACACAATCTCTATCTATCTCCCTCTATATCTATCACACACACAGGCTTCTCTTTTATAAGAGATTACAACAGTTGTGGATCATTTAATATGCATGATTTCTCCCCACATTTACTCAACTACCCTTAATTCTCCCTGTACAGATACATGTATTTGTGGCAAATTACATTGAATTAAGTCTTTGAGAGACTTTATCCGCTCCATCATTTTCCATGTCCTCCTTGTTTCCTCCGCTTTGGATTCCTCTTTAATGAGGAGTGTCGAATGCTCCTACCTCAGACTCCTCAGACACAAAAATTTATGACCTCCTAGTCATATGCTTCTCCTTGTTTTTAGCAATTCTACCCACTTCTCTTCTTCAGTGGAACTGCCTTCATGATCTTCTGTGAGCTACAACCAACCTCTGCAGTAACAGTCTTCCTCTGCTACATGATACCTCACCAAGATTTCTCCTGAGCTTTAGTCTTTTGGCATCCTTATGGTTCTCTCATCTGGAACCATATGAGCACTCCTCACTCTAGGTTTCTGCATGTCTTCTCACCATCTACTGCTGCTATGTGCATGATAGTAAGACCATAAACTCTCTAGCTTCATCAACTCAACTGTACCTCTTCTCCTTCTCGCAGGAAATCCTTTCCCTACTCTGATACCACTTGATGAAAAGAGATATTGGGGTTTAGGCAAAATCCCCTTTCATTATTAGATAATCGATCTTGGGACCTATGGGTTATGAGCCCATAAGTCTATTGGAAGCGTTCATTGAGGCTTTAAGCCTTTAAATCATGGACTTACACTTTATCAGATCCATTATACTATCGAGAGTGTTCCTTAACCCGCTTTTACCATAAAAACCCCGTGACAATACATATATCGAAATAATGGGAACAAAGGAAATACAAAGGAAAACCCCACTAGAACACATAAGCTAGAACTCAAAACCTATACACCCGCATTCATAAATATATTCGGGTTTGGCTCTCACTTCAAAACTTTATCATAGTGTTCCTTCGATCTCCGAAATGCTGATATCTCTGATTAGCGATTGGCGATATCGTGTAATCACATATCGACACATCGACATTCCAATAACCGCGAGCCCTTAACTCCTCCGATTATGATTTGCAATCACATCTAGACCATCAATCAGGTTCGCCATCCGATAGTTGAGATTAAATCACGCGATCGCATTTGGAAAAACCTCAAGGCCAGGTGCTGTCTTCTCTAAGGCGCCGATCCGATATCCTTACAGACCGGATATGGATATAAGCCAACCTTTATAAGATTTCAAGTCTGGATTTCAATCCAACTGTGTTTTGTGCTCATTTTTAGTGTAAACTAGATTTTATACTTGTGTGACTTAAACTTTGTAAAAAACTTCCCCGATGCAATATTTCACCTTGCTCCTTAGCGACATCATCTGGATCATTGATCCATGTGATCAAACGGCTCCTGTGCATTCTCGTCTGCTCCCTCTTTGACTTGTTTTTTATTGCTTTTGATGGGTTTATGCCTTTCTTAGGCTTTCTTCTACTACACTTTGTTAACACACAGAACATTCATATAACTGACATTGTTGGATTGCCAATGATCCTACAGTGATCGAAGGTCAATCAACACACTCACAACTAGGATTCAAGCTCTCAACACCCATATACATAACAAAATTGAAAGGAACATAATACAGAGACACATGTAAACCCATTGAACACATGTCTATATATTGAATACAAACTAAGGCATTTTAGCCTTAGAAACAAGTTCCCTCTCGACTACATCGAATCTAAACAACTGATTACACAATCTCTATCTATCTCCCTCTATATATGTCACACACATAGGCTTCTCTTTTATAAGAGATTACAACAGTCATGGATCATTTAATATGCACGATTTCTCCCCACAATTACTCAACTACCATTAATTATCCCTGTACGCATACATGCATATGTGGCAAATTATATTGAATTAAGTCTTCAAGAGACTTTATCCGCTCCATCATTTTCTCTGTTTTAAATAGAATTGTCCCCTGTTTTGCTCAATGGTCCACGTCCTCCTTGTTTCCTCTGCTTTGAATTCCTCTTTAAAGAGAAGTATTAGATTCTCCTGCATCAGACTCCTGAGGCACAAAAATTTATGACCTCCTAGTCATATGCTTCTCCTCGTTCTTAGCAATTCTACCCACTTCTCTTCTTCAGTGGAACTACCTTCATGATCTTTTGTGAGCTGCAACCAACCTCTGTAGTAACAGTCTTCCTCTACTACATGATACCTCACCAAGATTTCTCCTGAGCTTTAGTCTTTTGGCATCCTTATGGTTCTCTCCTCTGGAACCATATGAGCACTCCTCGCTCTAGGTTGCTGCAAGTCTTCTCACCTTCCACTGCCGCTATGTGCATGACAGTAAGACCATAAACTCTCCAGCTTCATCAACTCAACTGTACCTCTTCTCCTTCTCACAGGAAATCCTTTCCCTGCTCTGGTACCACTTGATGAAAATAGATCTTGGGGTTTAGGCAAAATCCCCTTTCATTATTAAATAATCGATCATGGGACCTATGGGTTATGAGCCCATAAGTCTATCGAAAGCGTTCATTGAGGCTTTAAGCCTTTAAATCGTGGACTTACACTTTATCGGATCCATTATACTATTGGGAGTGTTCTTTAACCCGCTTTTACCATAAAAACCCCGAGACAATACATATATCGAAATAACTGGAACAAAGGAAATACAAACAAAAACCCTGCCGAAACACATAAGAAAAAACTCAAAACCTATACACCCGCATTCATAAATATATTCGGGTCTGGCTCTTACTGCAAACCTTTATTGCAACGCTCCTCCGATCTCTGAAATGTCGATACCTCCGATCAGGGATCGACAATATCACGTAATCGCATATCGACACATTGGCATTCCAATAACCGCTAGCCCTTAACTCCTCCGATTGAAATTTGCGATCACATATAGACCATCAATTAGGTTTGTGATCTGACGGTTGAGATTAAATCGCGTGATCACATTTGGAAAAACCTCAAGGCCAGGTACTGTTTGCTCTAAGGTGCCGATCCAATATCCTTACGCACCCGATATGGATATAAGCCAACCTTTATAAGATTTCAAGTCTGGATTTCAATCCGACTGTGTTTTGCACTCGTTTTTAGTGTAAACTAGATTTTGCACTTGCGTGACTTAAACTTTGTAAAAAACTCTGCCGATGTGGTATTTCACCTCGCCCCTCAGCGACATCATCTAGACCATTGATCCATCTGATCAAACGGCTCCTGTGAACTCTCGTCCGCTCCCTCTTTGACTTTTTTTTGCTTGCTTTTGATGGGTTTATGCCTTTCTTAGGCTTTCCTCTGCCACACTCCGTTAACACACAGAACATTCATATAATTGACATTGTTGGATCGCCAGTGATCCTACAATGATCGATGGTCGATCAACACACTCACAACTAGGATTCAAGCTCTCAATGCCCATATACATAACAGAATTGAAAGGAACATAATACACAGACACATGTAAACCCGCTGAACACATGTCTATTCATTATACAATATCGAATACAAACTAAGGCATTTTAGCCTT
This sequence comes from Pinus tabuliformis, assembly GCA_031772625.1. NCBI lineage: Eukaryota > Viridiplantae > Streptophyta > Pinopsida > Pinales > Pinaceae > Pinus > Pinus tabuliformis. Next base: position 620,361,994 of record CM062817.1, read on the forward strand.
AGAAACAAGTTCCCTCTTGACTACATCGAATCTAAACAACTGATTACACAATCTCTATCTATCTCCCTTTATATCTATCACACACACAGGCTTATCTTTTATAAGAGATTACAACAGTCGTGGATCATTTAATATGCACGATTTCTCCCCACAATTACTCAACTACCCTTAATTCTCCATGTACGCATACATGCATATGTGGAAAATTACATTGAATTAAGTCTTCGAGAGACTTTACCCACTCCATCATTTTCTTTGTTTTAAATAGAATTGTCCCCTGTTTTGCTCGATGGTCCATGTCCTCCTTGTTTCCTCTGCTTTGGATTCCTCTTTAATGAGTGTCGAATGCTCCTGCATCAGACTCCTGAGGCATAAAAATTTATGACCTCCTAGTCATATGCTTCTCCTTGTTCTTAGCAATTCTACCCACTTCTCTTCTTCAGTGGAACCTCCTTCATGATCTTATGTGAGCTGCAACCAACCTCTGCTGTAATAGTCTTCCTCTGCTACATGATACCTCACCAAGATTTCTTCTGAGCTTTAGTCTTTTGGCATCCTTATGGTTCTCTCCTCTGGAACCATATGAGTACTCCTCGCTCTAGGTTGCTACAAGTCTTCTCACCTTCTGATGCCGCTATGTGCATGACAGTGAGACCATAAACTCTCCAGCTTCATCAACTCAACTATACCTCTTCTCCCTCTCGCAGGGAATCCTTTCCCTACTCTGATACCACTTGATGAAAAGAGATCTTGGGGTTTAGGCAAAATCTCCTTTCATTATTAAATAATCGATCCTGCGACCTATGGGTTATGAGCCCATTAGTCTATCGGAAGTGTTCATTTAGGCTTTAAGCCTTTAGATCATGGAGTTACACTTTATCAGATCCATTATACTATCGGGAGTGTTCCTTAACCCCCTTTTACCATAAAAACCCCAAGACAATACATATATCAGAAATAACGAGAACAAAGGAAATAAAAAGGAAAACCCCGCTGGAACACAAAAGCCAGAACTCAAAACCTATACACCCGCATTCATAAATATCTTTGAGTCAGGCTCTCACTTCAAACCTTTATCGCAGCGCTCCTCCGATCCCCGAAACGTCGATACCTCCTATCAGCGATCGATGATATCGCGTAATCGCATATCGGCACATCAGCATTCCGATAACCGCTAGCCCTTAACTCCTCCGATTGCGATTTGCGATCACATCTAGACCATCAATCAGGTTCGCGATCCGACGGTTGAGATTAAATCACGCAATTGCATTTGGAAAAACCTCAAGGCCAGGTACTGTCTGCTCAAAGGCACCGATCTGATATCCTTATGGACCCGATATGGATATAAGCCAACCTTTATAAAATTTCAAGCCTGGATTTCAATCCCACTGTGTTTTTCACTCATTTTTAGTGTAAACTAGATTTTACACTTGCGTGAATTAAACTTTGTAAAAAACTCCACCGATGCGATATTTCACCTTGCTCCTCAGTGACATCATCTAGATCGTTGATCCATGTGATCAAACGGCTCCTGTGGATTCTCATATGCTCCCTCTTTGACTTGTTTTTGCTTGCTTTTCATGGGTTTATGCCTTTCTTAGGCTTTCCTTTGCCACACTCCGTTAACACACATAACATTCATATAACTGAGATTGTTGTATCACCATCGATCCTACAGTGATCGATGGTCAATCAACACACTCACAACTGGGATTCAAGCTCTCAACGCCCATATACATAACAGAATTGAAAGGAACATAATACACAGACACATGTAAACCCACTAAACACGTGTCTATTCATTATAGAATATCAAATACAAACTAAGGCATTTCATCCTTAGAAACAAGTTCCCTCTTGACTACATCGAATCTACACACTAATTACACAATCTCTATCTATCTCCCTCTATATCTATCACACACATAGGCTTCTCTTTTATAAGAGATTGCAATAGTCGTGGATCATTTAAGATGCACAATTCCTCCACACAATTACTCAACTACCCTTAATTCTCCCTGTACGCATACATGCATATGTAGCAAATTACATGGAATTAAGTCTTCGAGAGACTTTATCCACTCCATCATTTTCACTGTTTTAAACAGAATTGTCCCCTGTTTTGCTCGATGGTCCTTGTCCTCCTTGTTTCCTCTGCTTTGGATTCCTCTTTAATGAGGAGTTTCGGATGCTCCTGCATCAGAAGGTCCTGATAGGTAGTCATAGATGAAAGGATTTAATAAAGTCTTATGTGAAGGTTTGAGGGCTAATTGAGGTCCCAATAGGTGAATATTATCTAAGGGTTAGACTATGTTGGTTAGTTTATAAATTATTACCATTGTAAGTTGAATATTTGACTCCTTAGTGAGTTAAATACCTGGGACTAATGTGTTTATGCATTTTACATGCATACTGTGGGAGTAAGCAAGGGTAACCCTGCATCATTATGAATCCCCAAACTGAAAGCTGTGTAATTTTCATTATTCTAGCATCGCTTTCATCTTCTATGGAATAGAGAAATAAAAAGGAGGAACTATGAATCCCCACACTGAAAGCTCTATACTTTTCATTCTTCTAGCAGCCTCAGAGTCGAAGTTCTTAGTTGCAGATAATAGTTAGCTTGAGAAAGTTATTATGCGTCCAAATGCATTAGGCATAGCACTAGAGGTAGAAAGACATGTGCATCAGTTCGACAGTTTCCTTTACTCGCTATTTTAATTTATAAAATTGTTTAAATGATAGGAACAACTATGAGGTTGCATGCAACGCATGTGTGAGATTTCTATATTATATAATTTAAAAATATATGAATTGATATAATCAAAGCAGTCCATGTGTTAAGCTTTCAATATTATATAATTTAAAAATATATAAATTGATATAAACAAGGTGGTCCATGTGTATGCATGTCATCGTTGCATGCAATGCACATAATACATAATAGGCCCCCATATAAGTGTGGTTATTTATGGTTAATCAACTTTTTAAGGGACACCATCGTCATAAGAATCATCCTCTTCGTTATGGCCCTTACACAATTCTATAACAGATTGGCAAGAATGATTATTGTTGGGACCTTCCACCTCAGCTTGTGAACTAGGTTTTGGCATCCCATCCTCAAGCTTCCATTTCTTCTGTTAAGGGAGATTCGAGAAAGGATGGAATAGGAAGATGTGTTTCCAAAACAAGAAGTGGTGAAAAGTGCGCCGACAGAGTTTGCATTTCAATTACTTTATGAAACCTTCCCTACCTTTACCCTGCTTATGGTGGGAATATGAGAATGGGCGTAGTCACTAGCTTTTCCTTCAAAGTATCAAACGTGGTAGTCTGCATGCTAGAAGCCCTATTATCACATATATCACAATCACGCAGTTCCTAATCCAGGGGAGGTAAGAGCACGTATAGGGCAGAACAACACGGATGGGTTTCGATGGTGAGTGATAATTTAGCACCCTTATGCTAGTGGAATTGGTCTAACCCTTACTATTTTCCTCTTGCACTTGTTCAAGTATGGAATACATTTATGACAAGCCTTAGGAACTGCCTTCTAACCTGGGGTGAAGTTAACCTGCACTTTCCTTCGAGAGAGAATGGTAACCTTGCTCTTCCCTGGGGGAAATGAAGGCGACATGATTATATATCATGACACTAAAATACGCTATTGAAAAATATATAAAGAGATCTAAAGGAGGATTAATAGGATAGGATACATCATTATCCAATTAGGAGTCCATATTTTTGAGTCGGTTTCATGCTCAAGTGGCAAGCTCAATGCCTGGTGCATTCTGGTTTATAAGATATTATTGTTGCAAAGGAGAGTGTTTTTATATCCTCCCTTTCGGGTCCCTCATAGGTCTCAAATTTATCAGAATACCACCCTCTCAGGAGTCTAACACTTAGCCTTTCAATTAACGGACTCCCATGATAGTTGGAAAATATCCTCTAGTTATACACATGGGCCAGTAGTAGGCGACTCCAAATTTTAAGTGAGACGTACTAACACACCAAAACAAACCAGTGGCCTAAGCCAACGTGAGAAGAGGGCATCTATAGCTCCAAATCTCATCTGGAGTGTTAGTTGTTATTGGAAAGACTTGTTTTCTGGAAGTATTGGCCAAAAAGGATAGCACACCATCCCCTTTGTTTACAAGGATAACACATTGATTTTGAAATAGAAATAGTCGCGACCTTTCTCATACTGGATGGCTAGAGCGACCACTTTGAGTTAATCTGGGGAGAAAATAAGAATTCTAATCCGGCTACACTCAATGGCCTGCTTTAATGACTTGGACATTGGCATTTAACAAACCCAAACAATCATTTAATGTTTTCTTGTTTGAACACTCTCTTGCATTGTAAACAAATTCTGTTATTCCAAAATTCAATTAAGTTGGCAGGGAATTGCTACCTCTGTAGCCTCTCTTGTTTAACAATAAAGCCTCAGGCAGGGACTAGCTGTCATGCAACTTCCCTTGTTTCAAAAAAAATCCAAATAAAATGCTAAATATTCCGTTAAAAAACATTGAATAACATTTTGTTTTGAGGATTATTTCTATTAACTACATTTGTTTTTGGAAATATATTCATCATAACAATCAATGTATCCGAGAACACCAAGAATCAAATAAGGGTTGAGACCTCATGAGATCGACAAATTGTGACTTTTTTATTGTTTGTAATTTTATTGTGATTCATGAGGTTGGTCCCCCTAGAAAATATCAAATATAGCGAATTATGAATATGACGCAACATAATATCATATCAGTAAATTGAACTGTTTTTGAAAAGATTAAATTTAATTTATTTATTATTATTATTATATTAAACAGAAGAACCCTTTATTAATATGTGGGATTTTTATTTTTATATTTATGCAATGATTTTTATTATAATGAAAAATATTACATTGAGAGTTGTTTCAGACAAGTTCTGGATTACCAAAACTAGACTAGTCCAAGATTCAAAATGATAATTAGATTGTAGTCACATGTTTTCTTCACATAGGCATATTAATGTTATTTAGTTGAATGAACTATAGATAAGAGAGAGTTACAATATTCTTGATTGACAGTAAAAAAAATTAAGTATGACACTCCTTAGAGCTATTCAAAATTGTAGTCAACATATACATAATAAAGAGTTGCATACATTATGATTGTATACTAAAACAGGAAACAAGGAACTACAAAAATGATGATGCCAAGTATATACCAGAAACCAAGCTAGGAGTGTAAGAAAAATAAGAGTCGGAAGTGCTAGTTAGAGCGAGGAGAAACGAGTTCCAAGAGTGCAATAGAGAGTAAGCCAACCATACCAATGCCATCACATCATTTGCAGGGTGAGACCGTTTCAAGGAGATTAGTTGGAGATGAGAACCAGTGAGAGTGGCGTGGAGTTTTGCTGAGGTAAGGTAGTAATCGGGGTTTCTACATCCAAAGGCACATCATTAATAACTATAGGAGCCTCAAGATCCTCCACTGATTTAGTATATGATCTAGAGACTACGTATTTCTCCACTCTAGCCAGTCTGGTTTCAATGTCATTGAGGTTGAAGCGAGGATTTTGTAGCATCCTTTTGATGTCTTCCTATCCTACAAACACTCTATAATTGTCGACTTGTTTGCCCCTTATAACCATGCATAGGAGGATGTTAGGTTGTTGTTACATACTCATAGAATGAAGAAAGTGTAGGCGATGTTTCCTAAATTGGTAGGGGTCCGGAACCCAATTGCATCTGTGTCCTAAGACTTTAGAATTGGAAAAATAAGATCTCGCTCCAAACTCTTTCAACTCTATAGAATAATCTATCTTCTGACTTTCAGAGGGATAGAATCAAAGAAATTCACCACAAAATCCCATCCAAAAATCTTGTCTGTGGATGAGTAGGAACTTCACCACCTGCCCCTCTGACTAGGCTAATGTTGTCGAGGAGCCATGAAAGTAGAGGTGCGCCCTGTAACTAGGAGTTGAGTGACCTAAAACAAAATGCAAGTAGTGACAATGGAGTCCATTAATAAAAGGCGAGAGAACCCGAGCCCAAAGAAGAAGAGTATCACCTCATACAGTAAATGAAACTAGGAGTATCATTAATGACAAAGATGTGTAAACCAACTAGGAAACCGAGAGAGCCCCAAACAACCAAACCTGGGAAGAACGTGTGGCCAAAGTTGGACATTTAATCGCAAGGAAAACAACCTAGAAAGGAGAAATAGTAAGGGACAACACCTAACTCACCCTTTTAGAACCAGATGGAGAAGGAGCCCCGATACCAAACCCCGTAGGTCAAGACATGGCAGTTAAAGGATACACCAGTGGGTTCGGAGCTTTGGAGCGGTGAAGTTAACAATATTGCCACCAATTCAAAGGATGACCTCATGCTTGTGTTATGGAGGAATAATATGAAGAACATTGACCCACGGATGGTATTACAAAGCTAACAAGGGTAGTCTAGGAAAAGGTTGATGTGACTGAAATACCAAACACCATAATCAAAGAGAAACCATAAATGAGGCAATTACTGAGTTAAAAATAAAAGTATACTGCATACACCAAAGATCACATGAGCTGGTGAGACCATTTTCTCCACCGCAATTGTCGTAAACAATATGCCACAAAGTAGAGATATCCATGCAGCTATAAAGGTCATATGTGAATATACTTACCAGCATAAGAGAAGTTCCTATGGTGATTGTTGGGTTGCCGAATAGACATTTGACATGCCCGAAAGACTCTTCAACACCTTCCAACCATTCAGACATCATGCATTCATCAATGAGCAAGGAGAATGTGATGTCAGAAATCCTGAGAGATTGCTCCAATCAGTCTAACATTATGGTTGCCATTACTCCTACTTGAGAGAGAGTGAAAACAAATATACCCTCATACTTCCCAATAACGCCTACCCTATTATCGCATTTATAGTGACGGGACTTAGTGAGGTGGCCTAAAGGCATGGTTTCTAGTGGATGCCACGCGGTGGTTCTCAACGAACAAGTGACGGGAGCAACATACATTATTAATATTTCCAACCCTTGCACCATCCTCCTCTTAGGCATCCCAATCATTCACGTTGTCAATGTTTGGCTGAGTGGGTTCACCCCCATTGGGGAATTTATGTGTGGGATGTTAAGGTTTAGTTTTTTTGTTTCTTTTCCTTAGAGGAGAATTAGTAGACCTAATGTTTGTTATCGAAGAGACTTGGGATTGAGTTAGTGAGTTTGCCACTATACTCTTGAGCTTAACACAACTGCCCACAAGGCACATTAAATACAACTTCCCACAAGCCACATTAAATGTGTATAATGAGTTTGCAACCTAAATGAGATCACTATCTCAATTGACAAATACCTTCAATATAAAGCATCCATTATTTAACCTAACCCAATACATTAATGTGAGATTCAATTAATCTTAAATATTATAAATTTGCATAATAATTCTCACTTTCAACTCTTTCCATAAAAATTATAACCAATAAATTAATAAAAATTAAACTACACATAACCATTTAATGTACACCTCAAATAACCTCAAATAAATTTACATGCTAGCCCTCAAATAAATTTACATTGTTTAAATAAATACAATAAAAATATAATTAAATTTAACTACAATAAAAAATTAATTAAATTTAATAATCCAGTAACTTACTCCCTGATCAAAGTGATGCACGCTAGAGAATTTGGTAGATATTGAACTATCCGAGATGAAAATCAAATTGAAAATAATTATACGAAAGCTTAACTTCCTATTTGGGCTGGTTCTAACGCTTGTGAAAGTGACCGTTAGAATTGGAGACGTACGCAGAGGACATGCATTAGAGACGTAAGTGGATGACACATGTTTGTGGAGTTAGGTACGTGAACCATGCAGGTTTGCCTTCATCTCATGCTGGACATTTTTCCGTTGAAGAAAATGGTGAAGTCAAATTATTTTATTTTTATATATTAACATGGTCAATGTTATGTTTTTTCTAAATATATTAAAATAGTTATTTTAATTTTTTAGTTATATATTTTTTTTTATTTTTAAATAAAATTTGAGATTCTTAATAATTACAAGTTCAATTTGTTTAATTTACAAAATTTGAATGGTTCATGAGTTTTTATGGTGCTAAATTTTTTATGCATTTAAAAATTTATGTTTAAAAAAAAATGAAAAAAAAATAATTTCATATATTAATTAGTTTCACTCATTTTTAATTTCATAATATAAATTTAGATGTTTTAATATGTGTAAGGTACAATACATTATACTTCCTTTGTCACACTAGTGTTTGACATTTAACTATTATTTTAAATAAAACATGTTTTTTGTAATTTTGTAAAATTATAGAATATATAGATATTAAAGTAAATATTTGATAATTATAAAAAAAAAAAAATCAATTTTACGAAAATAATTTTCCAATTATTTAATAAGCATCGTAAAAAAATCTTACAATAATCTGAGTTTCGTTGTATTTGTTCTTCTCCCAAAAACATGATTGCACAATTTAACACATTTTTGTCCTTTCTATTATAAATTAATATGTTAACTTATATTTTGCACTACAAAATTTCTACGACCATAATCATTTTATCATTTTTATAATAACTATTAACAAAAATGAAATACATAGCAAAATTAAATTCAATATAAACCTATTATCTACCGATTTTAACACGTATATATAAAGCAAAAGATACATTACAATGAAAATTTCTAACTTCTAGTTAAGAATTAGAATACTTATTAATGCTTTAATGTAAGAAGGCAAAGCCCTTAATACTTTACTAACCTAAGATCACAATGTTCATCCATCATAAAGGTGTAAGAGGTAGCACTTCTCATGACTTCCAATCATTGTTGTAAGGTCATGACATAGTGCTCCCCATAGGTTCAGGAGTAAATATTTTGATGTCTACACACTCTAAGAATTCTATGTGAACACTCAACATCTGCACTTTTATCAAAAACATAATATTTACACATTTATGATAACAACACCATGTATCATGCCAAAAGACTAATAGTCACTAACACTGACGACTGAAACACTTTAATTATCGAACAAACTCTCTCGTAACAATTATATATTGCTATGTGTAAAATACATTATCCAAAATTCATCACATAAATATCTCTCTTACATTCCTTTTTCACATAGTAACATATAAAGCATTTGTAAAATAATATAAATATTGTAATGGTCTAATTTTCTTTGTGTAACATCTTTGCCATTTTGGTTTATCAAACAAGTATCTCAGCCCATTGTGATCACTCATCAAAACAGACCTCCCACCAAGAAGATATTGCCTCCACATCCTCAATGCATGAATGATCGCTGCCAACTCGAGATCATGAGTCACATAATTATGCTCATGTACATTTAGTTTCCTTGACTCGTAGCATACCACCTATCCCTCTTACATCAAGACTCCACCAAGTCCTCTCTTGCAAGAATTTGTACATAGCATAAACTCTTTGTGAGGGTCTGCAATCTTTAGAACTGGAGCATTGTAAGAAATTACTTTAATTGCTCAAAACTAGTTGCACATTCCTCTATCCATTCACACTTCTTTCCTTTCCTCTGCAAGGACATAATAGGATAGGAAATCAATGAGAATTTCCTGATAATCTTCCTGTAATAACTTGCTAATCCATGAATGATTTGACCTCATCCACATTCCTAGGAGCTTCCCATTGCATGATAGCTCTCATCTTTTCCATATCCACTGCTACACCTTCCTTGGAAACAACATGTCCTAAGTAATGAACTTCTACCTAAAAGAAATTGCACTTACTAAGATTGGCATACATTTGATGCTCTCTCAAAAATCTCAATACTGTTGTCAGGTGTTCTACATGCTCTTCCTCATTCTTAAAATATATCAATATGTCATCAATGAATGCTATCACAAACTTATACAAATAAGGACGCAACACACTATTCATCAAACACGTGAAAGTAGTTGGATAATTATTTAAACCAAATGGAGCCACAACAAACTCATAATTCCCACACCTAGTCCAAATATTAGCCTTGTAGGTGTCCTCTTCTTTGATGCATACTTGATGATACCCTGATCTCAAATCAATCTTCGATAACATTCTTTCCCCCTTAAATGAAACAAATAAGTCATAATCCTTGGTAACATATACCTATTCCTGGTCGTAACCTTATTCAGTTACTTGTAGTCAATTCACAATCTGAGAGTACCATCCTTCTTCTTCACAAAAAACATTGCTGCACCCCAAGGCGACACACTTGGCCTTATTTAACCCTTTTCAAGCATTTCATTCAACCACAACTTTGGTTCCACTAACTCTATAGTGCTCATCCTATAAGGTGCCTTTGATGTTGGTGCTACTCCTGGTACCAACTCAATACAGAAATCCACTTTCCTATAAGGAGGAAACTCCGAAATCTCTGTTGGAAATACATCTTGAAACTGCTGCAAAACTGGATACTTCTTCAAGACTTCCACATCCCCAACATCCTTACCTTTGGCACTGGAAACATGCACTACAAACAATACACACCCTCTCCTGCAACTGCGCTTTGTCTGCATAGTTGTAACCATTCTTACTGATGTAGTCTTCTTCTTACCCTGCAAGGTTCTCTTCTCTCCATCATCATCCAAACACTCAATATCCTTCTCATAACAATCTACCTTTTATTTGTGAACGTACAACCAATCCATACCCAAAAGAATATTATATGATCCCAACGGAAGAACATTTATATGTGTTGATGTAGACATATTGTTCAGCTCAAATGCAAAATCTCTCACCCAATGATGAACTCTTTTCTTAGTATCTATAGCGAACTGCACCAACCAAGACTCTACATACAATTATTTTCTCAAACCAGACTTATCCACCAAGTCAGGATTAACATAACTATAATTAGATCCAAGGTCAATCAAAATGGAAACAACTCGATCATAGATCTTACCTTCCATCTCAATAATGGATGCCTGATGATCTGCCTACTTGTTATCAAATGCTGCATAAATTTGAGGAATTCTCTGGCCCACAACCCCAACTATCTACAACTCCTGAGCACTATATATATGAGGTCTACCACCCTGGTACAACGAACGATCCTTCTTGTGATGATTCTTTCCACATATCCAAAACTACAATTGTTCTCTGCCACTACCCTTATTTTGTTGCTCTCCAGGCTGAGGTCCATGTCCCTTCTCTACTGTATTAAACTTCTTTTAAGGAGAAACACTTTCCTTCTCACTTGCATTATGAGGTCTTCTTCGCTTCGGTGACCACTTTACTTTAGTATTTTCATTCCCTTTCCAATCTTTCTTAGGCTCAGAATTACGCTTATATTGCTCATAACAATGCTTCAACTTCCCAATGACTTCCTCCAGCAGCTGAGGCTCGTCATACTCAATTTGATCCTTGAATGCTAATGTTATTCCACTAATGAATCTTTAAACCTTTGTCTTCTCATCCTTGAGATAAGGAACATACCTCAATAGTTCCAATAACTTAGTCATGTACTGCTCTTCTGTCATAGATCATGTCCTCAACTCATAGAACTCCTTGGACTTTCCGTCATAACACCTCTCAGACAAGTAATTCTTCCTCAAGAGTCTTTTGAACTCATTCCATCACAACTCCTCTATCCTAATTCCTATGACATGCTTCACATCTTCCCACAAAATATCTCCCTTTCCCTTGAGACTAAAAATAGCTATCTTGGCTTTCATGTTTTCTATATAATCATGTAGCTCAAATAACTTCTTCATCCCAAGCAACCATGCCTTTGCATCTTCTTTTTTCTTCAACTCTCCATCAAATGTAGGAGGCTTTGCCTTCCTAAACTCATCTAGCAAGTATCTCCTCTCACTCATCTTGTAAGGATGATAACGATGATGACCATGGTATCTGTCTGAACCAAAAATAGAAGAGAACCCATAACTGTTGCCTCTCCTGTTAGGTGTATCCAAGAACCTACCATCTCTGACTATGTCATCCATGCCTAGCATGTGCCTTAATTGAGATCTACTACCATATGCCCCATTAGTCTTGTCCTCCTCTCCATCATTGATGTGTGGTTGTCCATGTCTCTGCAAGTATGATAAACATTGAAGGATCAATGCATTGACCACTTCTTTCTTTTCATGAGCCCTAGAAATCCTTTCCTGTGACTGAATTCCTCTGTCATTATCTACTTTGTTGTTGGAATTTTTTTGTTGCAATTAATTTCACCTGTTGAAGTTATGTACTCATGAGTCCCTATGTATCAAATTGAGTCTATTATATACTTTTTGAGGGCTTTCATGTTGATGTAAAATGCTATCATAGTCTCAAAAGGTATGTAGAATAGGTGTCATGAGGTAATAAGGCCTCATCTGAAGATGAGCTGCATGTGTGCTAGAGGTTTATTTAATGATGTGTGTGGATTCTTGTTGAACTTATGCAATTGGTTTCTTGATGTCATGATCGGCTTCAAAGGTTGATTTATAGGTTGACATGATCCCTTCAAGCTCAGCTGCAAGTCTGAGGGCCAGATTCCTTGTTTTAACATATGCTCTCCCTCAGTCGTTGGAATGATGGGTTATGGGAGAAATTGAAACTTTTCAGTCATTGGTTGGCTCTGTTGTGGAAGCAACCGATCAGATCTTAACAGGCCTATCTATGCGACCAAAAGAATTCATAAATTTTTCTTCAGATTTCATGTGCTCATTTGGAATTAATATTTTTTGGTGAAATCTATTGTCAAAAATTTCCAAAAAAAGGCCGAGACAAGTCGTGGGGCCTCTAGAAGGTGGTCAATGTTGGAATTATCAAAAGGATAGTGGAATTAGTGGCTTGATTTGGTCAAAAATTGCATCTCAATCAAATCTAAAGCATGTGAATCGGTTTTGGGTGAGCTCCATCACCTGAAAGAATTAATTGATCTCAGATATTACAAATATGTGGAGCAAGGTTGCTCATTTGGTTGGTTCTCTAGAAGTGTGAGCGAGTGAGTGCGCATGTATATAAAGTGCACAAACCAGTGATTGTAGCAGTGAGTTCAGAGCTTCAGTATTGTAGTGTATGTTTCAGAAATTATTCTTCAGCATTGTTTCAGAGTTGTGTGCAGAGATTTAAGATTAGTTTGGAGAGAGTGTGTGTGGAGAGATTTGTTCTCTCATTTGCAGTGTCTAATTGTGGTTGCGTGACGGTGATTACTTGATGATAGTTTTGTTTATGCAACAATGTTTTCAGTTCAAACTTATATTATCTTGTTGCGGAATTATTTTTACTTGGAGTGGAGGCTTCAAGCTAAGCGCATGTTGATTGTCTACTGTAGGAGTAGGTGCTCTAAGTTGGTTGTGGCCAACATTTATCATTTTAGTCAAGGGATGGGTGCTCCATTTCTAGTGGTGGCTAGTTGATATAATGTAAATGAGAATATTTTGAAGCAATAGATAATAAGAAGAAGTCACAAATAGTTTAGTGGATTTTTTCCCTGGAGGAGGGTTTTTCCACCTAAAATCCAAGTGTCTACATGTGATGATTGTTTTTTTTCATGTGCATGATATTGTTATATCATTCTAAAGTATATTTATGAATCAATTTTAATTGTAGAAATATTTTTTATATTTCAATAATATTGATTCACTCACACCCCCTCTCATTATTACTTTTGTCTAACATTTGCAACTCCTGATTTCTACCTTTAGAATTGTCAACATATTTTCTATGTCAAGAGAGTACTCATCTCTATGTTGCTCATCTGATCCATAAGGATAGTAATGTGGACTGTAATCCACCATTCTACTAGTCATATTTGATCTTCTTCTTATTCCTACAAACATACCATGTCATATAATCAAATATAAACATAATTAACAAACCTCAGTGAAGTCTAGGGGAGGCTATCTCATCTAAACACATCAGTCCACATTAGCATGGTACATATATATACATATTCATATCAACATATCAACATCATGCATGATGAGATTAAATTCATACAATGACTTCATGCATGACAACCATAACCATGAAAATGCATACATAACGACATGCGTCTATCCCATCTAGTCCAAGTATTTGAACCATGTTCTAATACCAATCTATAACAACCCCTCCCACACTTACCCTATTTTACAATCCCTCCAGGTAAATGTGAAGCGAAGTTCCATTATGATATGACCTAACATCTTAGCTCCAGTTAAGGATGTGGGGCCTACAGTTAAAACTTACTGATCACAAACTAACATCCTACAGGAACCAAAAATCACACAGGAGCTGAAGAAACACCCTAGGTAGTCAATCCCTAAGCTGTAACTTTGTTTCAGTGAACTAGACTCCCAACTGCACCCTTGAAACTGCCTTCATGTGGTTGAAGGCCTCCAACCACACTCACAAGCCTTGCTCCATGCAATTGTGACATAAATTTCTCTGTTCAGTGCCTACGGTCCTAAGATCTGAGCCACAATTCCATGTCAGCCTCGAAACCCCTGCCTAGAACTTCCTGAGACTTCTCAAAATGATAAATGACATAAGGAAAATCATAAACATACAAAACTTCAACAAGAACTTGACCTAATCAGGCCTAACCATGATAATGGTTTTGTTAAACATATGTTGAACATGTAAACTACAGGTCATTAATGCATATCTTATCATAGGAGTCTAAAACTTATCTAAGAATCATTAAGGATGTTTAATGTCCTCTCATAATAGTTGCAATAAAACTTGTTAGCCCATGCATTCATTAACCAACAAATACTTATCAAATCCTGAACAAAGCCATAGCTAGAGCACATTATAGATCCATTCTTATAAGAAACATATAACTAGATTATTAACCATGACATAATAGCCATAAAATCATCATAATATCAATAATAGGTGCTTATAGAATACAACAAGAAAATAACTCTTATTAACTGATGCAAAAGCCAACCAAGTCAAGGAATTCCATGTACCATCTGACTATAGATTGGGTTGAAACAAATATTTATGTCATCCAATCACCCATGTGCCATATTCCAATCATGAGTGTGGGATCTCAAGACATAAACAACCAAGGCTTCTCAAAGATTAAACCACCTCAACCCTCAGGCTACCATGATCTCGCCAAAACTGGTCAAGAGATCACAAAGCCAAAACAAGCTTAGATGCCTCAAAGTTTCTTCAACATTACCTTGAGGAATTTTCTTGTCTCCACCCACCTGTCGAGGGCTTCCTATAGATTAAACCAACTCCACCCCCAACCCTTGGGAATTTTCCTGAGACCACCTCACCCGATTCCAAAACCATAGAAAATTTTAGGGGTTAATATTCACAGGTGGGCTAATTTTCCATGGTTTTTCCAAAAAACAAATTTGCCAATTTCCCCTTTTTTCTAAAAATTATTCACCCAATTTTTATAATATATATTTTTTTAACTTAAAAATAGCCAAAATTAAATAGAGACTATATATAAAATCATTAGAAATTTGAATATTTTTACATATATATCAACAAACATTTTATAGTTTTCATATTACAGGCTAGTGAATTCGCCAAGGTTTCTAAACTTTAAGATAAATTTCCATCCTTCAAATTTTCCCTGTCCAAAACCTTCCGGAAATCCAATGCTCAATAAAATAATCCCATCACACCATTGTTATCTAGGAAATGGTAAGGAAAGGTAGAAACCACTGTCAAACCTAACAAAACCCATGTCAATGATAGCAAATGGACCAAATGAATAAATGCATGTACCATGCATTAGACAATGAGCTAGGAAATCCCACATGTAACCTATTACCTGAAAAATCCTCCTGTTAAAGCTGCTTGATCCAACCTTCCTTGCTTGTCCTTGCTTTCCTTACTTGTCCTCTTCCTTCCTTTGCTTTCCTTTTCCTTCCTTTTCTTTCCTTTCCCCAATTCTAGAGTGTTCCAAAAATGCTCTAAGTGTACAAAAGTATGAGAGAATAGAGAGAGCCCCAAAACTGAACTAACAAAATTCAAACCAACAAAAATATGTTAACTAATCCTCAAAAGCCTTTTTATTACTAAGGCCTCTATTTACTTCATTTTCCTCTATTTTCTTTCAATTTTCCTTCTCATGAAAATACGTGACCCTTCATATCCCTTTTCACCTATTTTCCTTTATTTTCATAAATAAAATGCCAATTAATGCCTTTTCTCCTTTATCAATGCCTCTGCGAATTAATTTAGCCATAAATAAACCGAAATTGATATCCACTAGGATGTTTTTCTGAACATTCATCTTGGAATACATGTCCCATTACCTTAGCATTATTCTTTTGCCTTTATTATCCTTTATTACATGAAATTTTAACCCAGATTTGTTACAACATAGTTTTTAAAAATATTATTAAAATAGAGTGATATAAATATAACTATACTTTTTTCAGATAAAAAATAAAAAGATCCCAAAAATTATAAAAATAATTTATATTATAAAAATAATTTCAAAATATGGGCTTTGAGAATTCAGAGATTGCTATATGGCTCTATAGTTTTGTATATTGTCTGAGGTATCCTCTAATTTTCTGTGATTTTCCAACAAAAGCAATTTTAATATTAAAGAATGTAGAGGAAATGTTGGAGGCTTGTTGATCTACACTTCGATGTTATTACGTGGATGAACCACCAACATGTATGTTGGATGCCAACTTTCTTAGTGCCTATACACACCTTCTCTTTCACTGTCATGTCGATGTGTTTATGTTCACTGGGCCCAACAGTCATGTCACCAAAGTAGTAACAGGGAGGCGACTAACCCCCCCCCTCCAATAATGTTTGGATAATCCAGTTGGGGGCGGGGTGGGGGGAAGGGGTGGGGCGCGATGTGACTTTTGCCCCAATGGTTTTGATCAAATTATTGGACGTTTTTTGGAACTTATTAGATATTTAACACTAAAGAGACTTTATTAAAAAAAAAAAATCAGCCAATGTGGACTAAGTGGATGAATGAGGTGTCCTGTTCATTAAACTCTTCTTTCACCCCCACTTTCATATTACAGAAAGAAGTTGATACTCATCCCCTTCCCCAAATCCTTTCTTCTCTTTCAACTCTCCATCCCTATAATTTGGTCTACATATGACCTCCTCCCCTATCTCCACAAAAGGAAGCATCTCTTCCCCTATTATTTTACCATCTTGTCCCTCTCCCACATTTCTCCCCACTCCACATGCACAATGTAGCCCATATTCGACCCTTCCTACAACTACTAACTAGGCTCCCTTGGCAACTTGGATACCTGAAGGCACCACAGGTAGGAGGAGTAGACATTTTTATTAGTTCAGACAATACCAATCGATTTTTGTGGTGGGGAAGGACATCCCTCATTCTAAGATATTAGATTTTATGATAGCAACTTAAACAAGAACAAAACAACTTACAAATATAATCATAAACACAGATATGCAGTAGAAGAAAACTTCATTTCATTTATAAAAAAAATATTGAACTATGCTTACAAACAGAATGGAAATAAAATAGCTCAGGCGATGGTAGCTTATCTCTAAGAAGAGATGTGGTGGCTACATGCTTCTGAACTGTGTTACAATGAGGCTCAAGGGCCTATTTATTATTGGAAAACATGAGAAAACCCTAAACAACCAAAACGCTAACCCCATGAGATGTAACACCAAGAGTTTTCCGGCATCATTGGGGTTAGTTGGGCAGCCAACTGCCCAGGGTCGTAACTCGGTCATATTATCTCCATTTGGTGCATACAATACCTTGTTGGAAATGTCTCTCTACATACTACAAGTTTCACTACAGGACCATTCCTATGGCTATGGACCCCAAAAAAACATCGTTAGGGGGTCAAAACTACTCTGAAAGTTCAGGACCCGAAAATCTGCTAAAAATAGTAAATGCTAAAATGAATAAGGAAACAAATGAAACTGACTAGGGGGTCTAGGTGGAATAGGTAGGTGGCCACCAATATCCACCTGGATCATTCCTCCCCCCTTAGGAAGCAATGGTACCCATTGCATGCAGAGCCTCCATGAGGTGAGAAATTTTTTGTTGAACCTGGTCCCTGGTGAACCACTTTCTATGGTGAAGGAGTTGGCCTGCTTTGACAAATTTATATAGTTGTATCCTCTACTGGAAAGTGTTCTTTATCTATGTGTCCATGATATGATTAGTTGTGGCATGTTCCATGCAGTCCGAGTTGAGCTATGTTGGTGTGAGTTGTTCTACAATGTCAGATGTGTCTAATAATGGTGGAAAGTATGGACAAAGGCGATCTACATTGAACACTTGGTGCAAACCAAGGAATGGTGGGATGTTGAGCTTGAAGGAATTATCACCAATGACCTTGGTGATGGTATATGGCCCCTACCAGAGTGGGCGAAGCTTGCGGTGGGGTCCAGCCAGGTGCTCCTTCTTCAAATGTAGCCAAACTTTGTCTCCCACCGTGAACTTGTGCAACACATGGTGGTGATCATGGTGTTGCTTGTACTTAGCATTGGCTCTATCCAACATATCATGGGCCTACTGGAAGATGTGTTGATTGTGCCTAATGAATATTTTATCCCTTTCAGCTTCAGACTGAACATGAGCTAAATCTACCTGAGTGGCTGCAAATGGTATGGCCACATCAATGGGGCATAATGGTTGATATCCCAGCCCTACCTGAAAGTTGTTGCGGCTTGTTGAGCTGTGGAGAGCTTTGTTGTAGCTCTGTTGGACATAGGGGAGACTTTCATCCCACGTGCATGGATGCTTCAAGTTGTAAATGTGCAGAATGTGTACGATCATCATGTTGACAAAATCTATTTGGCCATCAGTTTGGGGATGGAAAGTCATGGAATTAATAAGTTTTGTATCTAGCATCGACCAGAGGCTTAACCAAAATGCACTCAGGAATATGTTGTTCCGATATGAGACAATGGATTGTGGGATCCCAAAGTGTACCCATAATTGCTCAAAGAAGATCTTAGCAATGGCCTCTGTTGTGATACTCTTATTGCAGGCCGCCATGATGGCCATCTTATAGAATCTGTCGATGACCACAAAAATCCAATCATTATCGTGCTTAGTAGAAGGAAGGCCTAACATGTAATCCATGGAGACAAATTCCTCAGGATGGCTAGGAGTAGGTAGAAGAGTATACAGGCCTTTCTCCTTGATGGTTGGTTTGGCAATGGCATAGGCGGAGCAAGATATACTGTACTTCCCAACATCTTGACGATGTTTCGACCAATAAAAATACTTCTGTAATACCTCCATTGTTTTCTCTACTCCGAAATGTCTAGCGACCTGACTTTAGTGTGCCTCCCAAATCATCTTGGCATGCTCACTTGAAGGAACTCAGATGTGTCCCAGGTGGCATAAAAGTACATCCTAAAGGTGAAAATTTGGAACGTGCTTCCCTTCAAGGAGTGTCTGGTATATGCTGCCAAATTCTGCATCGCTCTTGTAAAGATGTTTCAACTGTGATGTCTCATGCCCATAGAAGTCGAGCACAGTGATCAGTGCCATGACTAGTGGTCGGCTGAGGCAATCAACAACATTATTGGTGTTTCCCTTCTTATACTCAATGTTCAAATGGAACTGTTGCAAATAGGTGGACCATTTCTAAGGGCGATCGTTATGCAACTTCCCTTGTGTCTGTATGAACTGTAGAGGTCGGTGGTCTTTGTGGATGAATGTTTCCTTCTCCAGAATGTAATGCTTCGATTGACAACAGTCCTGCACAATGGAATACATTTCTTTGTTGTAAGTGGGGTACTTTCGGACTATGTCTGAAAGTGTCTCACTATGGTAAGCCACTGGATGCCCATCTTGAGTAAGAACTGCACTAATAGCATAGTTGAAGGCATCTGTCTCAATCTCAAATGGTTGTTGTAGGTCTGGTAATGTGAGCACTGGTGCAAAACAGAGGCGATTCTTCAACTTGGAGAATGCATTTTGTTGGGTTTCCGAAAAAAAAACTCTTCTTTTGCTCCACCCTTGGTGACTTAACTTAAAGGCCAAGTGATATGAGAGAACCCCAACATGAAGCTATGGTAGAAATTGGTAAGACCCAAAAAGTTGCAGAGATCTGTTAGAGTGGTTGGGGCTGGACAATCCCGAATGACTTGTATCTTGTATGAGTCTACATGTATACCCTGCTCATCAATGGTGTGCCCCATTTATTGAACCTGGGTCAGGCCAAAGGTGCATTTCTCCAAGTTAGCACACAGCTTGTGTTTTCACAGAGTTTGAAGGACCTGTCAAATATGGTGGAGGTGCTCTTGCGATCTCTGGCTGAAGATAAAGATGTCATCTAAATACACCACCATGAATTCACTGGTGAAGGGTCACAAGATGTTTTTGACCAGTCTCATGAAGGTTGTAGGGGTGTTCATCAATCTAAATGGCATGACCAACCATTCAAAAATGCCCTTGTTATATTTGAAGGTAGTCTTCCACACATCGGAGGGTTCGATAGGCACCTCGTGATAACCCAACTTCAAGTCAATCTTGTTGAAATATTTGGCCCCTTTGAGCTGGTCCAGAAGGTCATCAATCCGCTGGATTGGGTACCTATTCTGGACAGTGATCTTGTTCAGCACCCGATAGTCAATACAGAGCCTCCAAGTCCCATCCTTCTTTTGTACCAATATAATCAGGCTCCCACAAGGTGATGAGCTTGGCCTGATATGCTCTTTCTACATAGTTCTTGAATCTACCTCTTGATCTCATTGTTCTTCAGGACAGAGTGTCGATAGATTAGTCCACTAGGAAACAACACACCTAAGGTTAGATCGATGGAGTGCTTGACTTGACAGTGCAGAGGTACCCATGTGGGTGAGGTGAAAATATCCTTGTACTCCTCCACAACCTTGTCCATTTTCTATTGTTGTGCAAAGGAGCAGTGCCTGGAAACCATGGCCACAACTTTCTTCTTGCCCTAGGGGTGAATCATAAGGGAAAAAAATTCTTGGTCTAGGAAATGATCTTACTTCATTGCTTTGTGGTGATCAAAGAGATGGCGGTAGGCACGACTACCTCCTGTATCATGTACAACTTATTAGCCAAAGTAATAATCATAGAGCAAGGTCTAGACTCATACACAACATGTCACTTCCACAAGTATGGTTTTCCTAACAATACATCACAAACTTCAAGAGGGGAAATGTCACACAGTACCTTGTCTTTGAAGGGATTGATGTTGTAGGGAAGGCGACACTCTGGATGGCATGAATATCTTGTCCTTGGTGAAGCCACCTGATGGTGTACGGTTGTGGATGTGATCTAGTATTTAGGCCCAGCCACTTCACGACCTTTGCTGAAATGAAGTTATTTTGGCTCCCACTGTCAACAATGAACTACAATAGAGAACCCTTCACCCACATCTGTGAGTGGAAGAGGTGTTCCCCCTCCTCTGGATATTCAAGCTCAATCTCTTGGATCTTGGTGTTGGCCATGGTGGCACTGGTATCTACATCAATGATCTGCTTTCCTTGTTTAGTTCCCTTATTGGGTTTTGATTCAGATTTAGATCCTGCATCTGATTTGGAAGCCTTCATCTCATCCACAAGCGAATTCTTGGCCCGACACTCACTTGTATCGTGAGTGGAGCTCTTATGGAACTCACACCATTTTCCCATGTCCCTCTTCATCTTCATGGTATTGTTCTTTGCTTGCAGCTTCAATGAGTTGTCTTGGGTAGCATCGCCTTGGCTTGGTCCTTTGTTCTTTGGTTTGGGGATTCCTTTTCCTTGCTTTGGATTCACAGATCCAAAGTCCCCCTTCTTCTGTTTAAACTTTTTCTCAATCTTGGTAGTGTACCAATATGTCGTGCCGAGAGAGGAAATGTCCAGGAAATCCATCTCATCCTAGATGTAATTTTGTAGACAGTCGCGGTACTTAAGCACCAAATTTCATTCAATATCCTTGGTACCCAACTTCGTGCAAAGGGTATGTAAAGTATTTTTGAACTATGGCACATCTTGGTCCCTTCCCTATCGTAGCGTGGTCCACTTTATGTATTTTCCTTCATAGCTCCCGACAGGGTAATATTGTTCCTTAATGGTGTCTCAGAAAGGATTCCAAATGGGTGTGGTTGAAAACAACGAGGGTTCACACTCATCCTTTTGTTCACAGTAGGTTTTCCACCAATCCTTATTGTGTGGGGCAGCTTTGAGAAGTGAAAAAGTAATCTTTTCCCAATTGGAAAAGTCGTGAACTGAAAAATATCCTTCCAATATATTTAACCATTTATCTACAACATCTGCATCTATCAGGCCTTCAAATATGGGAATATTAAAGTTAACTTCTACCTTCAAAGGAGTGTCGCCTCCAAAGTGGCTACTGGATTAAGATGCATCGCATGTGGGTAGCCATTAAAGGATCTAGAAAAACTTATCCATCATCGCATCCCTCTGTCGCTCGATGGCTTCTTCGAGAAACCTTTTGAAAAGATCTCCTACCCCCTCATCTTTATTTTCTTCTGCCATGGGAGGTCGTTGAGTTTTGTGAGCTTGATCTTGCAATGATTCAACCAGATCAAGCCCTAACTCATACCATGACCTCGTTGGGGACATGCAAAGAAACACAGAGAAAGATCATACCACTATGATACCACTGATATGAACTTAAACAATAATGCAACAACTTAGATACATAATCATAAACACAGAGATGCAGCAAAAAACACTTCATTTCATTAATAGAAAAATACTTAACTATGCTTACAAACAAAATGGAAATAAAATAGCTCGAGCGATGCTAGCTTATCTCTGAGAAGAGATGTGGTAGTTACATGCCTCTGAAATGTGTTACAATGAGGCTCAAGGGCCTATTTATTATTGGAAAACATGAGAAAACCCTAAACAACCAAAACTCTAATCCCAGGAGATGTAACACTAAGAGTTTGTGGGCCCCGTTGGGGTTAGTTGGGCAACCAACTTCTCGGGGTCATAACTGGGTCAAATTATCTTCTTTTTTCATGTATGATACCTTGTTGGAAAGGCCTCTCTAAGTACGGACCTGCCACAGACCCCAAAAAAACGTCGTTTAGGGGGTCAAAACTGCTCCAGATGTTCACGACCCGAAAAACTGCTAAAAATAGTAAATGCTGAAATGAACAAGGAAATAGATGAAACTGACTGGGGGATCTAGGTGGAATAGGTGGGTGGCCACCAATATCCACCTGGATCATTTGTCTAGAAAATCCTTAATTGGATGATTTAGCAAAAGTCTTATTAATCTCTCAATCTTAGGGAGGTGGCTCTTAGATTCATAGAAGCCACATATTAGATACCTCCCTTCTTGCCACTTTATTCCTTGGGTTTTGATCACATTCATCTTTTAGTTAGAGAAATGTTGTAATTCTATCATAGATGTTCCCTGTGGGGAAAAGCAAGGCTCACTTCTAAGCCCTGGTCTATTAATTTTGATCCCCTAAAAAAAATTGTGGATTACATTAGGGCTTGGGCTATTCTCTTAGGTTTTCCCCTCCAACTATAGGTTAAAGACATTCTTAAAGCTATTGAGAACAACATAGGTATCTTAATTACACTGTGGTTAGGATGGTAATATTATCTTGAACATTGTTGGGCCCAGATACAGGTCAAATTTTTCCCAAAGGAGGGTGTCCTGGTAGATATCGAAATTGAATTTCAAGTTTTAGATGGCTCCAAAGGGTTGATTAATAGAAGATAGTCTTGAGGTGTCTTTTGTACCATGAAATTAGCCTTATCGTGGCTAATTTCAATCGCAAGTTCCCATCCTTAGATACCCCCTTTTAGAAATTCCATTCTTCTGATTGAGGCTCATCTCTTCTAGAAGGTGTGACTCTATCTAGTGTGACTACCAAGTGCAACAAAATTCCAACTTCTCTCTCAATTTTTCCTCCTATGGGCAGTGACACAACATCGAATCTCGAGGTTGGTGGCTTCATTGTTTCTACATGTATGGTTATTCCCTCTCCTCCTTCTTCCTCCTCTCCTCTCCATATCCCCTCCCCTCCCCTTACTATCACCTCTCCCTCCTCCCTCCCTTTTCCCTCTCTTATATCTCCAATCCCCCTTCCCTCTTCTCTCCTCACTTCTCTAACTTCCACTTTGATTATGACTTCCCTTATTTCCCTTCCTCCCCTCTCCCTTCCCCCTTCTACTTATCCCTTCTCTACTCCTTACCCACTAACCTTACCCCTTTCTCCCTCCCAGGAGTGTAAATCCTCCACCCTTCACTCCAACTCTAAGGCTTCTGACCCTTCCCCCTCTTCTAGTGACTTAGCCCCAAACTTCCTTATTTCTAACCAAGTTTTCTACAAGTGCAACCTTCACAAATCCCAAAAAATGGCTTTGGAAAATATAAGAAAAGGGAAACAAGTCCCCATTTCTAGGCCCATTAGAGTACGTAGAGCCCCTATATCCTCCCAAAAATGAAACTCATCTCCTTCAATGCTGATGGATTAGGGGTTCCCACCAGATATTAGTCCTCAAAAGTTCGATTTCTATTTATAAGCATGATGTTGTACTAAAACAAGAGACTATGTGCCTTAGTGATAGAGACAAAGGAATTCTTGAGGGTTTTTTTAAATCCTGGTCTTTCTGTCACTTAGACGCCTATGGACATTCAAACAACCTTATCCTTGGATGAAGCCTTATTTTTCAAATGATTTCATTTTCTTCTCTCTCCTTGGTCATTCTTCTCAAACTCAGATCCAAGGAAATCAATTTCAACTTATTTGTACTAAATATTTACAGTGCATGTACTGATCATCTTGCATATCAGGAGGAATTGGCTCTTGAAGGTGCGTTTAATGACTCATTCATAGTCATGGAGGTGATATTAATTTTATCACTTCCTTAAGGGAAGTTTTAGGGCCCAAACCGTGTCTAGACTCACAGGGTCCTTTCTTGTGGGATTTTCTCTCTAAACACAATCCTGTTGATATTGAACCCATCAAGATTCTTTCGACATGAAGAAAAGGTTTTTCGGAAGGAAAAGAAGATTTAAAATGACTTGATTGTTTTCTCATTTAAAAAGAGCTCTAGAATTGTAGTCTCGACATCAAATCCATTTTTGAATCAGGAGGAATTTTAGACCATTGGCCTATTCTTCTATAGTTCAAGTAAAGGGGAAATTAGAGTACATACACATTCTATTTCAACCTAACATGGCTTTAGTAGGAAGACGATTATCCATTCATTCAATCCTCTTGGAATAATTTGTCACCATAGGACGATCTTACATACATGGAGCAATTTAAGGATAACCTCCTTGTTGTCATTATGGCTAATGTGTTGTCCTTGATGGGAACCTACTTGTCAAATATGCCCTTGACGTCAACTTAGTTATAATATGATGATTATAGAATTGTTTCAGATGACATGATTGATGATGCAAATGTTATAGAGGATATGGAAGAGAATTGACACCTCAGTCATAGGATGCATGAAAAATGTGAAGTTTGAAAAGTATACGTGACGCTTGTGAAGAAGAGTCACATACATATGCAGGTTTTGTGAACAAAATTCGTCTACATAATCTGAACCATGGAATAAAAAAAAGAAGGAGCCATTACCATGGTAATTTCACATAGTATTATGCGGGAAACATCTATTTGATCCTGTCAAATGAATACCAACTACATTACTAACTGATTTTCTTGTGGTATTGGCAAGGGAAATAGCTATATAAGGAGAAGGAGATAAAGGAGCTAAGTGTGAAATGTAATGAAGCATTCTTATGTGATCTGACCTAGAATAGATGTGCACCAGGGAGCAATGAGAAGGCTCAGATCTGAAAGATATGAAGATATGTTAAAATACATGCTTGATTGATTTTCTTACAAAATGTGTAAGTGGCTAGCAATGAAGGATCTGTGACTATGGTGGAACTATGGTATAAATATATTATTTGTTGATATTTGTAGCTTTTGACAGTATGTGCATAGATATCTGGGTTTGTCACATGTTGTGATTTGAAGTGAAGATTTGATTAAGTAATTTAAAGATTTGTACACAGGTTTTCTTCTGGATAGTCATGTTCATACAAAAAGATTCTTCACATAGTCACATATATATTCTAATATCATTTTCCTCTATATTGTTGCTTGATCTGGGTGGTTGTGAATTGATTTAATACTGGTTAATGAGTATCATTATTATAGATGTGATCAACTTAAACATAATGGCTTGGTTAAAGATTTCTTGGTGAACTGAAATATGTACAAAGGTCCCATGCATGATAAATGTTATATATGTGGGTTTTATTTAATGCAGTTGTGTATACATTCAAGGGTTTGTAATTACTTCTTTGTGATGATAGTTAATGAATTATGTATTATTCATTGTTATCTATCAATGATGTCTTGGTCAGGATGGTTTGTGTCTGCTATGGATTTGTATGTCTCTGACCCAAGATATTTTACTTATAGATGCATCAGAATTACATGAAACAAAGCTTATTAACCATGGAACTTAAAAGCACATAAAATAATGTGGAAATAACATGATAGGCAATAAACCATGACACAGATTTGATTACGGTGTTTGTCCAATTTGGACTATGTCTTCGGGCCCTGCTCAATAGTGGGAAGGCCTTCTTTCATTAAGTGGCATAAAAATAGATTAAAGTACAAGTAACATTCAATTACAATCCTTATACCTCCAAGATGAAAGATGGAAGAATAATGGAGAGCCCAACTTCAGAAATAGAGAATACCACCTAAATCCTAGCGAAAAATCATGCAAAAACTCCTATCCGAACATTGAATTCGGATAATCGGGCTTTCCGCACCCTCTCGGAACCTCCCTGCTACTCAAGGTGAGGTTCCAGCACCTGCTACCAGGTCGAGTTACTATTACATACAATGTTCTGAACTATCGGTTATTCTACTCTCCTTTCCTGTGCAGACCATCCAATATATATATATATACTTGGTAGCTAGCCCCTCAATTCTGGGGCAGTTCACAATAGATGACAAATATTAGATGGCAGGTTTGTTTCAAGCAAAGAGTCTCGGGCCCCTGAATAGTACGCAGTAACAACCCTGTCAAACATAGAAAAAGATTCGACGGACTGTTTTCACATTAAACCTCAAACGACGGAATAATCCTTCAGAGCAGTTAGCCTCATTGCAAATCGCAATCAACATTTTCCATCGGTGTATAAACCTAAGCCTTTACAACATGTGCCCTACAATAACATCGAACCCAATGGGCTTATTAAACACATCTCATAATATATCAGGTCCGAAGCCTCATCACAAATCACAATCGGTGGGAACCGAGGTTGGTACCCCATACGACTTCTCCCCTCTTGTGAACTGCGATTGCGATATCGCATCGAAACTTGACTCTGTCAAGGCCTATTCTGTAATGTTGTTCCCTCTACAATTGTGATATGCAATTATCACATCGCAACTTTTCTTGCCTGTGGCCAATTTGAAACCATTGATTTTCCTCTGATTTACGATTGCGATATCGCAATCACAACCCACTAGTGCTAGGGGCTGATTCCTCAACCCACAGACCTCTGCCTTTTGAGATCAACGATATTCAAGACCAATGGTAACCTATCACTTGGTGCTTCCCCATTCGTTGATATTTTTCCACGTCACTTCCTCCTACCACTTGTCCAAGTCAAACTTGATCTTTGACTTGCTCTAACTTCTTCATATGAACTCAGATTCGAGTGTCATTCACACCGTTGGAATCAGGATGAAACACACTTCAATCCGATGCTATGCTTATATAGTTTCTACCACTTTGAGTTTTGAGCCTTCTTACCATGTCATTGGTACTTTTTAGAGATCCACCTAGATCAATCCTCCCCACTAAGATTTTTTGGACCGCCATAATCCCTTATAGTTTATTGGCAAGTGAGGAAATTTCTCCCTCACTTTTTCTTTCTCGATCCACTAAGCTTTACTCGGATGCATTCTTTTGAAGCCCACATGAATGTAATCCACATATCCCCATCATGAATTTTGGTTTTCCGGTTGAGTATGATATCTTCGGGAAACTTGTCTAGATACTCTGGTGAAAAATTGTCCATTGTAGGAGTCTGTGCAACCCCTTCAGTATCCATAATCAATGGAGGTTCATCAAGCTTCAAGTTTTCAACATTTACTACTGAGTACATTTTCATATAAGCGAGCAAGTCAAGATGAAAAGCATTGTCTCCAATCTTTGCCAATATGGTGAAGGGATTGTATCAAATTAGTCTCAATTTCTTCCCTTCTCCCTTCATTCTATCCTTGTTGATGTGGAGCCATACCTTGTCCCCAACTTGAAACTGATGGTCAACTCGTTGCTTATCATGTCTATCTTTATACCAAGCCTGAATCTTCTCCAACTTCTCCCATATTACCTGATGAATCAACTGTGTCTGCTCAATAAACTTTTTTTCTTTGTCCCTATCATCTCATCCATTGCCATCCTCATCTTTCCCAAATACCATGCCTAAGGGATCCCTTGGTAGGTAACCAAAACATGTCTCGAACGGTGAGCTCTATGTGGATGAATATGTTTATTGTATGCATGTTGCACATAAGGAAGTTGTTCATCCCACAACTTCGGATGTTTTCCACAATAGCCTTGTAACAAGTGTACCATAGTGTGGTTGGTGACCTTTGTCTATCCATCAGTTTGTGGATGAAATTTCATACTTATTTTCAGCTTAGTGTCCATCATTCTCCACAAGCTGGTCCAAAACTCTCCAAGAATGCAAGAGTCTTGATCTGACATAAGAGAACATGCTGAAAGAAAAGATAAGAAGTTTGCTCAGTAGTGAGCTTCTTTTTACAATGCATTAAAATACACATTTTACTAAAATGATCCACGATGACATACAAATGGTCATGACCTTTCCTAGATATAGGAAAACCACCCACAAAAGCCATGGACACACTTTCCCATGGTCGAATCGAAATAGGGAGTGATGTGTAGAGCCCAAGTTTTCTCTTAGAGGGCTTTGAAATAGAACACAACAAACAGCCCTTTACAAAGCGAGTCACACTATTTTTCATATGAGGCCAAAAAAAAACCTCTGTCAATGACATAAAGTTTTTTCAACCCAAAAATGACTAGAAACAAGAGAGGTATGAGCCTCTTGGATTACATGTACCCTTTCATCAATGGGTTTGCATAGTTTTCCAAGATGATACAATAGTTTTCCCTGCAAATAATAATTGTCCACCTGCAATCCATGAGCCAGTCTTGCATAAATCTCTTTCAAATCATCATCATTAGCATATTGTTCAGCATAACCTTCTAACGATAAAGAATCATTTTGAAAAACTACAGATGTAGAAATAGGAGAGTGAGAAAACATATATGCTACTTTATTGCTGGCCACCTTCTTGTATTTTATTACCAGATGAAACTATTGGAGGAATCCCATCCATCTGAAATGATGGGCTTGTTGAAGCTTGGTCTATGACTGAAGGTACTGCAAGGGCTGATGATTTGTATGGATGATGGTCTCCTTGCCAATAAAGTAGTGTTTCCACTTCTTTACACTTTGAACTAAGGCATACAAATCCTTGTCGTACGTGGGATAATTCACAATAGCGTGGGAGAAAGTCTCTGAATGGTAGCATATAGTTTTCCTTTGATGCCTCAATAGAATGCCCATGGCATATCCGTTGGCATCTATTTCAATCTCAAACGGCTGCAAAAGATCCGGTAAGGCTAGCACTGGTGCTATGTTGATCTTCTCTTTCAGCGTGTCGAAGGATTTATGATGCTTTCCTCCCCACTGAAAGGTCTACTTCACACTTGTCAATGCGTGTAAGGGGTTTGCGATAACAGAGAAGTTCACAATGAACCTTATCCAATACTGTATCATGCCCAAAAAGATTGAGACCTCTATAACATTTGTGGGCTCGGGCCATTTCATAATCACAACTACCTTAGAGGGATCTATTTTTAATTACCCATTACCGACTATGTGACCTAAATAAACCAGAGAGGTCTGCCCAAACTTACACTTTGAAAACTTTACATATATTTTTTTCATTTTTCATAACATCAAGTACTTTCTTCATATGACATATATGTTCATCCCATGTCCTACTATAAACAAGAATATCATCTAGATATACAAGCACAAAATTATCATTAAAAGGCCTAAACAGACCATTCGTTACCCTCGTGAACATGGTTGGAGCATTGCACAGTCTAAATGGCATCACCATCCATTTGAACAACCCCTGTTTGGTTTTGAATGCAACCTTCCAAACATCTTGTTCTGTAACTCTAACCTGGTGATATCCACTACACAAATCTAGTTTTGTAAAGTAGAAAACATTTTTCGATTGATCTAATAATTCATCAATGCGAGGGAGAGGGTATCAATTCTTCACCGTAATTTTGTTTAGCACCCTGTAGTCTATGCACATCTCCATGTGCCGTCTTTCTTTGGCACCAACACGACCGGTGAGCCACACAGAGAAGAACTTGGTGTGATGACCCCTTGCTTTAGCAACCCCTACACCTGTTTCTTGATCTCCTCCATCTTGATAGAAGCCATCCTTTACATGCCAATATTCGGTAAAGGAGCATCTTGTTGTAAGTGGATCTCATGTTAGATTTCCCATTTTGGGGGAAATCCTCTCAATTCCTTAAACAATCCATCATAGTTAGAAACAATTTCAAACAATTCTTTCTTATGATCAGGATCACAACCTTTGAAAGTGTTAGCTGTCTCGCCCTCTTTCGCTCTCACTACCATGAGCATACACCCTTTACTGGAATTAACTAGTCATTTAATCTTTTCTACACTTACAAGGCTAGCACTAACTTTCATATGATGAGCTTTGACTATATATTCTACTCCGTCCTTAGTGAGGTGGTATTTATTTTCATGCCGAAAGAAAACTACCTTTCTGTCATATAGATACAGACTTCCCAAGATAATTCCACAAATATCCAAAGGCACAAATCTAACTCTACATCATCAACTAATTTGGAAGCAATAACAAATCTGGCCCTACACTCCTTGGTTACTTGTAATTTTGCTTTATCGCTTACCCAACCAAGCCGGTATGGAGTCGAATGATGCTTAGTTTCGAGGCCTAACTTTTTCACTAAGGACTTTGAGATTAAATTTTCTTGGGAACCTAAATCGAACATAGTTTCCACCTTTCTGTGTTTTATAATAAATCTAATGTGGAATAATTTAATTCTCTTTCACTCATTACTTATAGGCTAATTCAAATAACTAGTACTTGCCATTGAATGAGAATTATTACTAACAGAAGGAGTACCTTTCGCGCCCATAGCTGTGATAAATGTCTCATTATTGGAATCTGATCCAAAGACCTATTGTGTTGTTGTCACTGCCTTCTGCTTACCCTTTCTGCTGAATCTCTTTGGTCACAGCTCTGTATGTAGCTTCCAACAGTGGTCCTCGTCATGACCTTCTATCTTGCAATGCATGAAATATGGTGTTTCTCCATCCTTTTTCTTGGCTACGACAATCTTCTTAGCCTTCCCCTTGCCTTTCTTCTAGAATTTTCCATGCTGAGGGTTGAACAGTGTTTTCTTGGCTTGATCATCTCTGTCATTATTGCCTCGACTTTCAATATGATTCAACTTTACGTTGGTCACATCAATCTTAGTAAGCTCGAACAATAATAGTGAGTGTCTTATGTAACTGTGTAGCGCACCAACATACTTAGTTACACTCTAAGGAAAATATAATGAGATGCCCAAATTCAATGCTTGTTTCCGATATTCTTCAGTGAATCTTTGCACATTTTTGCCCTTAACTTGCCTTAGATATTTCCATTCCATTAGTGCCTTTTATTTATAACCCAAAGGGTAAAATTGGTCATTCAATGTAGAAATAAAATTAGACCAAGAGGAAAGAAGGTTACCTGACTTTTTGCTTCCCTTCTGCAACTTTCTCTCCCACCAAACGAGAGCAGTTCCACTCAGTCGAAGAGATGCTAACCAGACCTCTACCTCATCTTATTCAATCTGCTGAATCTAGCAGTAGACCTCTATCTGTCTTATCCAATTATTAAGTTTTTATGCACTACATTCTCCATTGTACATGGGCAGGTCAAAATTTACATCTAGCTTGAAGAATGGTTTCTTAGATGTATATTTGGAATCTTTATTAAAGTGATGAGAACTATCACTTGAAGAAGGACAGGGAGGAGGCTCTTCTCCACCATCTTCATGATTTTTTGATCTATTGTCATCAACATCTTGCTTCTCATGCCCAAGTTCCTTCTCATACTTTGAAAACAACTTGTCCACTTTCTCTGCCATATTGTAGAATACCTTATGGAAATTTTGTTCCTCTTCCCAACGAGCTTCTTCATTTTCCATGTTTCTTCTTCATTGTGCACATCCTGCTTCAGGATCAAAGGACTTAAGCATTCCTTCACATTTTCGCAGCTTGTTCCAGGCTAGTATATACTCATGCAATTCACATCAACAAATACCTGCTCTGATACCAAACTTGATCCAAGATCTTCTACTTATAGTTGCATCAAAATTACATGAAACAAAGCTTATTAACCATGGAAATTAAAATCACATAAAACAATGCGGAAATAACATGATAGGAAAGAAAGCATGACACAAAGATTTGATTACAGATTTCATCCAATTTGGACTATGTCTCTAGGCCCTACTCAATAGTGGGGAGGCCTTCTTTCATTAAGTGGCATAAAATGAGATAAAAGTACAAGAAACATTCAATTAAAATCCTTATACCTCCAATATGGAAGATGGATGAAGAATGGAGAGGCCACCTTGAGAAATAGACAGTACCACCGAAATCCTGGCGAAAAATCGTGCAAAAATGCCTATCCGAACTCCCAATTCAGATAATTGGTCTTTTTGCACCCTCTTCGAACGTCCCTGCTGCTCAAGCCGAGGTTCCAGCCCCTGCTGCCAAGTCGGGTTACTGCTACAAACAATGTTCTGAGCTATTGGCCAGTGTCCTCTCCTTTCCTGTGCAGACCATCCAATATATATATGTATACTTGGTGGCTAACCCCTCAATTCCTGGGCAGTTCCCAACATATGATAAGTATTAGATGGCGGGTTTGTTTCAAGAAAATATTCTTAGGCCATTGAATAATACGCGGTAACAACCCTGTCAAACATAAAAAAAAAATAGTCCACGGACTATTTTCACATTAAAACTCAAATGACAGAATAATCCATCACTGCAGTTAACCTCAACGCAAATCACAATCAACATTTTCCATTGGCTTACAGACCTAAGCCTTTATAATAGGCTCCCTATGATAACAACAAACTTGACGATCTTATTATACACAGTTCATAACATATCGGGTCCAAAGCCTCATTTCAAATCGCAATCGGTGAGAACTTGGGTTGGTACCCCATATGACTTCTCCCTTTTTGAGAACTGTGATTGCGATATCACATCACAACCTGACTCTGCCATGGCCTATTCTGTAATGTCATTCCCTCTACAATTGCGATATGTGATTATCACATCACAACTTTTCTTTCCTGGGGTCGATTTGAAACTATTGATTTTCCTCTGATCTTCGATTGTGATATCGCAATCGTAACTCGGTAGTGCTAGGGGCTAATTCCTTGTTGGCTTACAGGGGCCTGACCCAGGTTCAGAGTTATTTAGCCAAACAAATCCCTACACTACTGGCCCTTTCGGCATCAACCCATGGAGCACGGACTGAAGTCTCGCCTGAAGTAGTATTGGGGGATGCTGGAACCAAGTTTTCGCACCCTTGAGATGGATGTGATGTTGGTTTATTCCAACTAAACCTACCTTTGCGCAAGTCACTTCGCACACTATTCTACCCTTTAGTACCTTTGCGATTTGTTATAATCGACTTTCATGCAACCCTAACCAAGGGCTGAAGTCCTTTCACGCTGCTAAGGCAGCAAACTACGATATCTCCTAAACTACGCCAAGTATCTTACTTATCTTATTAACAGGTCTTTATTATCTATGCATAAATAGATATTCTATCTTACGTTCACTTAGCCAATACAATTATACACATTCACACATCATATAAGCATTAAAAGTGAAATTCATACCCAATATAACAGATGCATAAAACCAGAAATAAAGACACAAAATTGATAGAAACTTCTCTTTATTAATACTTCCACTATTTACAGACTTGACTTGCCTTGCACACTCAGCTGCAGGGGTCCGCGCACTCAGCTGCGGACTACTAGGCCTCTACACACTCAACTATAGAGCCTCTTCCTATGCTATAACCCAAAAGTAGACTTTACACTTCAGAACTATCCTGCATACATCATTCTTCCTTAGATATTTCATGGTTGATGCCTTATCTACCTAGAGCTTTGCTCTATTTATACAATCCCATGGTCCACAGACCATGGGTAGATATTCTACAGTTGACATTATATTATCAAAATAAGGGCGGACAACCCTATGAATCTTTAACAAACTATGTGCTCCGCACCCACAAAATGCGGAGTCTTTACATTGGAATTACAAAATTGACCAAAATCTAGGCTCTAAGCCCCAAAAATTCCATTAGGGGATCCCGCGCCCAACAAGACCCCAACACAAACATCGTGACTCATCGTCAAGTCACTCTATAGGTGCGACATCTTTGCACGAAGACGTCCCAACTCTGATTGGATCGCTGCAAATTTTGCAGCGCACTGAGCGACTACCTGTTGAACTTCCTCTACACGCTGTTCGGTGACCACTGTCATCAAACTGCTACCCTAAATCCTCTCCTAAGTTCCTTGCAACTGCGTGATATTTACTTCAATAGAGGCTATAAATGTATACGCTTCATCAATCCAAGGTTGTAGGTGCGCTTTCAAAACTGCCTCTTTATGCCGAGCAACATCCACCTGCTCCTTGAGTGCCTTTGCTTGCTGCATCCTTGCGAGACTCTACGTAAGGGAAACCATCTGCGCAATCCCTTTTATCTCGTCATATCTCTACCACAGCTCACGCACCTCTGTCTTTCGCCGCTCTATGTTTGGGTCCTCCTGTAGGGTGGTGAGGACCTCGAACAACTGCTTGAACAACTTCACTGCACTGTTAACCGCCGCCATTGTTGTTGTGATCGCAGTGGTGCACTGTTCCTTAACCTCTGGCAGATTTGAAGGCTATGCCTTCAACTATAGTTCTGCTATCTGAAGGTTCAACTCCAGCTGAACCTTGGCCATTTCTGGAATTGCATCGCATACCCCTACAAATAAATTTCGGATGTGCACCTCCACCAGTTCCTCTTTTTGGATGGCTAACTCCGGGACCATCTGGCAAGCTTCCTCCACCACCTGCACTATCTGTCTATTTTGCGCCACTTCCTCATTGCACTGCATGCTCAACTAATCAATTTTGATGCACTGCTCGCTCATTACCTGTAGCGCACGACTCTCCCTGGTGCATAGTTCAACAGTGACTCCATCCTGCAAAATATAGAGCATCTCTCGAGGGAGCACAACCATGTTTAACCCAATTCCTTTCAAGTTGCTGACCATAGGCCTATCGACCTCATTTTCTGTAATGAGTGCTCCATCTGGTAGCACTATTGTGTTGGTCATCTGGGCGCGCAACATTTCCTCGGCCGCGGATGTGCCGACTGCGAGGCTGGTTGACACTATGCCAGCCTACGGAGTGCGCACCTGCAACTCCTGTATTTGCATCTAAAGAGCCCCCAATACCATCTGGTGTTGCTCCTCAAACTATTAGAGGGCCTCTGTGGTGACATCCAGCACCGTTTCATTGATATCATGTAGATCCCCCTTAGTGAGGGTGATTGGGTCGAACGAAGTTTTTGAGGCCTTTGTCTTCTTTTGCGGCCCTACCTACTCTCTTGGGCATGGACATTTTAGTTGGGTGGACATTGTCTACAGGTCCATGCCACCTTGTTCTGTGTTTGTTTCTGGCTTGGGCAAAGGCGACTTCTATCCTTCGCGCTCTTCTTTTGTTGTCTTCTACTGTTCCTTGACCAACTTCACAGCGTCGCACGCCACCTGGGCCTTAGCTGCTGCTTCTTCCTTCCTACGTTTTTCCGCTAGTTGCGCCATCCGTAGTTTCATTTCTTCCTTCTTTTGCTGCATGGTGGACTTCTCTGCTTCCACTGTGGAGCCACCTGGAGCGTGCCACTCCGGTGGCCAATACTCAAGGACCGTAAAAATTACATCATTGGTCGCTAAGTAGAGTAGATCATGCCACGTCTTAGTAGGGTCCTTTCGTGCCTTGATGAAGACATGGTGGAAGTATACTTTGAACTCCACGAAGCTCTGCACGCTGTTGTAGACCATGGGCAATTACCGCGACTATTAATCCCCTTTCTAATGTTCATCTCCATGAACACCCAAAAGATCTTGCTCTCCCTTATCCTCTGTGTGTCCCTAGTTTCCCACAACGAAGCATACTTCGCTGCCTCTGGAAGGTCCTACGCGATCGATGGGAACTGGCTATCTTCGAGCAACTCCCATGCCACCAGTACTATTGACAACAGGAGCCATACATAATGAAATGTTTTTCCTTGCTCTTGTGCCTCGCGGCAGTTCGCAAGGATCTCACCACATAGATAGTTTGCCCAGTTGAACTGGACCCCTTCTACGCATTACGTTGCTAGTGCAACCACTGGCACGTCCACCTCATCCGCATGGCACTTCCACATCACCTTTCCTGCCAATATCTAAGTCGCGACCTTAACTACAGGGTTGTTGATGCTGGAGATGGCGTACCCTCGCTTCTTCTTCTCCAACTTAAATTTCTTCTTCATTGACTCCGCAATGGCCAAATTGTCACTTTTTCCCTCTGAAATATTTGTTGGATCCTCCCCTGTGCAAGGTAGCCACGTAATCCTATGAATCAAATGGTCTATGATGGGTATGGGCTCCTCCAGCCACAAGCACCCATCATGCACCAAGAAGAGCAGCTGCCTGATGATGAAAATGGTCACTAGGGCGCGGTGGTAACGTGGCACCCACAGTAGGTTTAGCAATCCTACTTTCTCAACAACTCTGAGCCATTTGTGCAGCTCCAACTCTATCATTCCAGTCAATGCGTCTATCTTTTGGAGCATTAGATGCGCGGTCGCTAAATGCAAGAACTTCTCATGGTCCGCAAAGTCCCAATCTTCAAATTTTAATACCGGAACCTGTCCCAAGTGCGCTCCTTCAAAAATAATGTCGTTAGGGAGCAATGGAGTTTGTAGAGAGCTCTTGATCTCATCTATATCCTTGGGCACCTTGGCTTTACCCTTCCACGTAGGAATATATGTAGGTAACCTGGTGAGAGGGTCTGCACCCTAGGTTTCGACTTCCATCTCTACATCCTCCTCCTCCACCAAGATCTCTTCAAACTCTTCCTCCTCATCGACCTCCAAATTAATGGCCTTCCCCTTTTCCTCCATTGTTAGCTTGTCCCTCAATGGATTTCTAGGCAAGACGCACAACGGTATCATGGCCTTCTTATCCTTCTTAGGTCTCGGCGTGCGTGGTGATTTAGGGATCTCAACGACTATCCCGACACTCTCTGGGGCTTCCACTTTCGTAATTACCTTCGCAGTTTCCTCGGAGGTCATTGCTCCGGTATCCATGACCTCTTTAGGTGCTGCCATAGTGCAATTCCACAGTTTTCTCAGCGTCTCTAGTACTTGCTCAAGTAACAAATTCGCCTTCAGAATATCGAACAAGTCTCGGTTCATGAATATCTGAGCGCGCAACAACTCAATTCTCAAATTGCCAAGTGTTGTTTGCTGGACAACCCTTTGTAATTTATAGCGCCTTTTGAATTTGAATTCAATCATTCCCCCTACATTTAGTCCATTAATGCTAGATTGGCAGCATATTTTCAAGAATCTATCCCATAAAGTTTTCCTTAAATGCCTACCGCCTGCTCCATTTGACCTCAAACCAAGCATCACATTGTGAATAGTGACTATAACAGTCACTTTCCAGCAGACTTGCATGCCAGCACATCTATCTTCATGTTGTTGCTGACCCTGTGACACTTCGCTACTGCGCACATTCCTGACATCACCTAGTTCCCAGGAAGAGTAGTTTATAGTCCCGCGCATCCTTTCAACTGCCTGGAGCACTAAGGCTGTGCTTCGGTCAGTTAATTAGGTGGTTAGGCCACTTGTGTATGGCTTCAAATGACTTCCATTCACTTTCCCTGGGAAGGGCTCTCCATTTAACTTTACCAACTATACCGTGCCACCATCAGTAATCTCCTTAATAACATACAGTCCTAGCCAATGCATTCTAAACTTTCTTTGGAATTTATCAAACTTACTATCATACAACAACACCAGATCGTTTACCTTGAATGTGCACAGCTTGATGTGTCGGTCGTGTCATGCCTTTTCGCACTGCTTTTGGACCTGCTAGTGGAATCTAGCCAAAAATCATTCTTCTTCGAGCTCTTCCAGGTGTGCGAGCCTCTCCTCTAGGGCTCCACGATCCGTCATACCTGTGAGTGCTGTTATGTGCAGACTAGGCATGATGTATTCCATAGGCATTATGACTTCCACTCCATAGACAATCCTAAAAGGTGTATGTCCCGTTAGTTTCTTGCATGTCATTCGATAAGCCCATAACACTGCAGGTATGCATAGATCCCAATCACTTCACTGCGCATTGCATACCTTGGTCAGTGCGTTGATTACCTTGTTGAACACTTCTGCGCATAGAATCTTTTGCATGGTTGTTGTTCCTACATAATGTCTTCCCAACATTAAGAGCCATCTGCAAGGTTTCCCCCCAACAAATGCTTATTAACCATGTATTTTAGCGCGTTGTACATGTGCATCTACACAGATTGGGGCTTTTCTCCATAGGCCTGCGTCCACTTGGCCAGATGCGTGCGTGGATCATCTTGCCCATCAAAGTTGTTTGTCAGTCACACCTTAGGCTTCCCAATGCGTGCTTTCATCCTTCTCCTACATTTGCACCAATGATCAAAGCTTCCTTTATGTGTACCCCACCATCTCGTGGGCGTAGCGCGCAGTACCTAGTCCAAGGCCTAGAAGCGATGCTTTTCCACCACCTCTCTTTCAAATGCATCCAAGAAGGTATCTAACTCATTTAGACCATCATAAGTAGGCAGATCTCTCACTTATGTCGACACGCAACGCAGCCACCTTGTCATGATATTGCAATTTAGCATAGTTACCTCGTGTAACTAATTCTGCCATCGCTCTATTTCTTTGTCAGAATCTGAAGTGTAGGAGCTCTCGCATTCCCATGGAATCCGTCCATCTGCGGTGGGATTTACCCAATCTTGGTCTCACGTTGTTATATTATATATGTACTCCAAATCATCATCACTCTCATAGTCGCGAACCGGTTCCATATAGCGCGATCCTTCAAGAGGGTCTAGGGGTACAATTACGTGGAGTGACTTATTTTCAAATATCATTTTCCGCTTTTTCAGATTAATTACCCCATTCATGTCAGTGGCCCAGTCAATTCCTAGGAGTGCGGGGTAGGGATTGTTGTCATCAACAATCTCTATTACTTCAAAATCTTGTAGCGTGCTCACTCCCTCAATATCCATAATTATTCCCTGCAATCGCCCCATAGGTATTATTTTCTATTGATTCACCATTCTCAGCTAAATCGGAGACCATTGTGGCGTAGGTCTCCCCATTTGCCCCCATGTCTATTTTGGTAAAACATTCACATTTGATCCCAAATCCAAAATGACTTGGTCCATCTCATATTCTCCAATCTGCGTGGTGAGTCTCATTACACAACTTGTCCTTGTCTTATGCTTTCCGATCTTCTAGACTACACGCGGTTCTCCTGGCATGGTCCCAGCGCATCTGTTGATGAGTTCCTGTAACCCTTTCATAGCCTTACTGTCATGCAGTAACTTCATACATGTTTCAAGGAAATTTGTCAGCATGAAGGGATTCGTTTCCGACTCAGGCTGATCTTTCCTTCTTAACGTGGAGGCCTCAGAAAAGCTCCTCTTAGCTTCCATGAAGGTTTCCCGAGCGCGCTCCAAATCAAACTCAGCTTCTTTCGTCAGGGCTTTGTGAACCTAGATACTATCTTATGCCTATTTGCCTTTGTCATCTCCCGTTGTAATTCCACTTCGGAGAACAATGTTTACATTCGAGTCTTCCTCACGCAGCTCAGACCTCATCATCTGTAGGTTCTGAGTCGGGGGAGGCGGTAGTGCTCCTTTGTCATGTATCCTAGCTATCAGCATAGGAGAATCTTCTGTCTCATGATCGAACAACATGCAATACTTTCACGACGGGCACGTTGGATTGGTGCAATCGTGGGCTTAGTGTCATGTCCCCCTGCAATTGTAGCAAATCAACTGTCTGCGACCTTTACCAAGTCCTCCTCCGCCTCGGCCTCGTCCGCACCCCTGAGATGCTATTCATGCCATTCCTGCATTTTGGTCAAGGGGCTGTGTTTCAGCCTGAACCCTGCAGGTGGGGGTTCTATCCATCATCAACTCATTACTTCTACACATGCGCCCGTCATGTCCCATCCATCTACAAAAGTTGCAGAACAACTATTGCAAATTTTGTGTATACTTCTGTAACAAATGACAATTGTTCATGGCATGTTTTCCAGTTATTTGACAAATCGTGCACCACAAAGTGGGCGCCGCACTAGGTCCTCCTTGAGCTTCTAGCCTTAAAGGCATTGATCCTCCTCCTACGAGGTAATTTTTAAAAACCGGGCATTGGTCTTTGTCATGACCCTGACTCTTGCATTTCACGCACCACACTTCTTCGCGCACTTCTAGTCGAACCGTCCTATCCTGTTTCAGACTCTGCATCTCAAGGCACAGATTCTTTAGCTACGCGTGGATCTGCTAAACTCCCATATTAGGATCTTGCATCGGGGTCTCATGTAGCCTCATAGCAATCTCTAAGGCCTCTGCCTGAGTTGTTATCTTCTGCTACGACAACGCACTCCTTAAATGTGGTAGTAGCAAAGCTACAAACCACTCACGATGTTGTCCATCTGTCAGATTCATATTTTCTTCACGAATCATACATTTCAGCCTTTGACCTAGTTCCCAAGGAGTCTCTCCTGGTAGCATCGTGATATCTTTAAATCCCATGATCGACTACGCTTCAAATTTAGGTCTGCTAAATTCTCTATTTAGCGTTCTTTGGATATCCGCGACTCTCGCATTTGGGTTATCATTGGAGTACTTAATATACCAGGTCAGCACACGATCCTGTAGGGCATTAACTAGTGTCGCTTTCTTTATATGGTCATCTGTAACACCTTGCGCTTCCCATACAGGCCTTACAATGAACCATAATTGGTCGAGGTCCTCATTTCCCAAACCTTTGAACACAGGCAACTTCACTGTGCTTTCCATATTGAATCATGGTGGTGGTGGAGTTGGTATGGGCGAATATGGAGGTGATGGATGTGAAGCTGGTGGTGGTATTTGCGGAATTCTTTTTCTTATCAACTGAATAGCACTTCGCAAAGAGGCCTTCGAGAGCTCTTCCTCATCCCCTCGCGGAGGTGAAATCAAGGGGATATTTTCTGGACCCTTATTTCCTTCGTTCTTATAAACCTTTCTGCTTTGTGTAGCCCCAAACATCAAGGTAACTGCATAACCCACTTTTCGCACAATAACATTTTAATCCAGATTCCAAGTATTCAAATACTTTACATATTTACTTCACGGTCCTTTGAGAAAGCGTTGCTCTACCTCGTTGTAGCTGACTGAGGTGTCAACTGTGAACTCAGTAATGAATCCTCCTATAATATGATCAAGCCAATGATCGACAGTGCGTGTGATCTTATCCTCCAATGCTTCCAATCTCCACACTAGCTCTAGGGTCCACACAATAGGACCATCAAGTTTCCACCTACCTTGGCTATCTGCTAGCTTTGCGATCCACTCGTATAACTCAGTAGCGAAGGATGCAAAAAATATTTCACGAATCTCTATATACAGGTAGCTGTCTAGCCACTCTTCTTTTGATAGTCACGGGTTTCTGTTCTCCTGCACCACGAACTTGTAAATTCTTCTATCCAACCAGCATTCAATTTCTTTCTTAGTTGGATTCCAATGATAGGACATCACACATCTCTCATGCAGATTCCTGTCTCAAAAACGAAACCATTTGTTGGCTTATGGGGGCTAACCCAGGTTCAGAGTTATTTAGCCAAACAAATCCCTACACTATTGGCCCTTTCGGCATCAGCCCGTAGAGCGTGGACTGAAGTCTCACCCGAAGCAGTATAGGGGGATGCTAGAACCAAATTTCTGCACCCTTGAGATGGATGTGATGTTGGTTTAGTCCAACTAAACCTGCCTTTGCGTAGGTCGCTTCGGGCACTGTTCTACCCTTCAGTACCTTCGCGATTTATTATAATCGACTTTTGCACAGCCCTAACGAGGGGCTGGAGTCCTTTCCCACTGCTAAGGCAATGAACTACAATATCTCCTAAACCATGCCAAGTATCTTACTTATCTTATTAATAGGTCTTGATTATCTTTGCGTAAATAGATATTATATCTTGCGTTCACTTAGCGAATACAATTATACACATTCGCGCATCATATAAGCATTAAAATTGAAATTCATACCCAATATAACAGATGCATAAAACAGGAAATAAAGACACATAATTGATAGAAACTTCTCTTTATTAATACTTCCACTATTTACATACTCGACTTGCCCTGCACACTTAGCTGCAGGGGTCCGCGCACTCAGCTGCAGACTACTAGGCCTCTACGCACTCAACTGCAGAGCCTCTTCCTATGCTACGACCCAAAACTAGACTTTACACTTCAGAACTATCTCGCATACATCATTCTTCCTTAGATATTCTGTGATTGATGCCTTAACTACTTAGATCCTTGCTCTATTTATACAATCC
Source organism: Pinus tabuliformis (assembly GCA_031772625.1). Taxonomy (NCBI): domain Eukaryota; kingdom Viridiplantae; phylum Streptophyta; class Pinopsida; order Pinales; family Pinaceae; genus Pinus; species Pinus tabuliformis. The sequence continues at coordinate 620,404,762 of CM062817.1, forward strand.
CATGGTTCGCAGACCATGGGTAGATCTTCTACAGCCGACATTACATGATCAAAATAAGGGCAAACAACCCTATGACTCTTTAACAACTATGTGCTCCGCGCCCACAAAATGCGGAGTCTTTACATTGGAATTACAAAATTTACCAGAATTTGGGCTCTAAGCCCCAAAACTTCCCATTTTTGGGGATCGCATGCCAAAAATTCCTAAACCTGCATACCTTTGCCTTTTGCGATCAATGATATTCAGGGCGAATGGTGTCCTACCACTTGGCGCTTCCCCATTCGCTGAGAGTTTTTCCATGTCACTTCCTTCTGCCACCTAGCCAAGTCAAACTTGATCTTTGACTTTCTCTAACTTCTTCATATGAACTTAGATTTGAGTGTTGTTCACACCACTGGAATCAAGATGACGAGAACTTCGATCCGATGCTACATTTATAGAGTTTCTGGCACTTTGAGTTTTGAGCCTTCTTACCATGCCACTGGTACCTTTTAGAAATCCATCTAGATCAGTCTTTGGTTGTGAAATGATTTGATATGGTTGCAGTGATTCAGTATTGGTATTCATTACTTCAGTATATTGGTGATTGTTATTCAATGGTGATTTAGTGATTGTATTTAGATTTTGTGATTTAGTATTCAGTTTGGTATACTGGTTTGAGCTTATTTTAGAGTGTGGATCCATTATGAAAATTTGATGGAAGGTGTCTTGAATGTTTTTATGTGTAGTTGAAACACATAGATCCAGTATGAAATATTATTAAATGTTATCCACAAGGTGCTAAGGTTTATAGACTTCAATGAGGGGGTAGGAGCTCTCTTTCAATACGATCTGATAAATGAGATTACAGGGTTGTAGCTCCCTTCCAGTTAGTGCTGTAGAATGAGTGGAGGTTGTAGCCTCTTACAGGTGAGTGTCTGCATGTTGGAAAGACTTTGAGCTGGTACGATACCATGATGTAATGAAATATTTTTCATTATAATAAGAGAAGAAATCAGAGACAACAACATCAGTGGTTTTCTCCCACATTGGTTTTCCACCTAAAATTTTGGTGTTCTTATGTGTTATTGTGTTTCTTATGTGTTGTGATTTATCTACTCTTTACTAAATTAGGAATGCAATGGTAAAGTTAAAAATATGATGGAAATTGTTAAAAATAAGTAATCAGGATATACATGGTTTTAATTCACTAAAGTTGCATACACATGCGAGTTATTTGAATAATAGTAGCATACAAAACTATGAATTTGAAATTGAAAGTTAAAGTGACTTAAAAATATTGATTCACCCCTACCCCCTCGCCCAATATTTCCTGACACTCCTTTACATGAAAATGATATCTTGGGGTTGGGGGACGAAGAGCTAGGGTTTAGAGCAGGAAGAAATAGGAGGAGCAAGCTGAGAACAATGGAGGTGCCAGGAGGAGGGAGTTCTACTCCCTCCTACAGAAATGTTGTATCGAATAAAAGCAGAGAAACGAGTTCGAATAGATTCAAGAGACCCTGGGAGGTTGGGAAAAAGAATGTAGACTCAAAAGAACCGAAAAGCAGCAAAGCTGATGTTAAGGAAGAAACTTGCGGGACGGTCAGAAGGGAGAAGATACTAGAGGGTAGCAGTTAGAAAAAAGGGTACAACTCAGCAGAAGGACCCTATAAGCCCAAGACTGCCACAAAATCTCAGGTGGTTCTGAATGATCCTGCACTGCAAGAGCACAGAGATCACATGACAGCTTATGCCATTATCTATAAGTTTATGGGTATATGGCCCATAGAGAAGAATCTGTATACTTGGATCAAAAACAACTGGAAACCAAAGGGGGATATAACTCTGCATCTAAGGTCCAAGGGTTTCTTCATAGTGGTTTTCAACAGCCTAGAGGATAAAGACAAAGTTTTCAAAGGAGGACCTTATTTCTATGTTGATTCAGGACTCTATATGTGACCTTGGGTAATGAACTTTGTCCTAGAGCAGGAGAAATTTACATCGGTCTCGGTATGGATAAGACTTTACTCCCTACCTCTAGATTATTGGCTACCTGAATCCTTGAAAGCTATAGGAAATAAATTAGGACATTTTCTAAAAATTTCAAAGGCAACTTTGAGAGGGAAATATACTTCCTTCGCACGAATATGTGTGGAAATGGACCCATCGAGAGAACTCCCAGATGAAGTAATCTTAGAAGCTTATGATGGGGAATGGGTACAGGTGTTGGACTATGAACATGTCCCTTTTAGATGTTGGAAATGTCATGAGCATGGACACCTTTTTAGAGATTGCCCATAAAACAAGTGGGAGGACAATCTGAGGACCAACATACACAAAGATCCCGAAGGATTCACTAAGATAGGAGGCAGAGCGAAAGGAGGAGGAAGAAGATATCAGAAAAAATAGAGTGATAACAAACTAGCAAGTCGCAATAGTTTTGAAATTTTAGAAGAAGAAGGGGGGAACAGTGGAAAAGGTGTTACTCTGGACAATCATCCCAAAGAGACAGAAAAGGAGGACAGCATGGAAATAATACAGGAAAACAACGAACAACAAGAAACCATACCAAACAACATGGAACAAAGCAGGGATCAAGAGATGACCCCTAGTGAAGTTGGGACTAAGGACCAAGAACTACATGAGATTCTTGAGAGGGAGAATCTTGATCTGGAGAAATTCTTAAACTAGGGAACCAACAAAGGGATAGATTCCCTACCACAAGAGGAGTTTGATAGAGTACAACAGCTTTTCCTTTGGAGATCTCAGACAAAAGCCTCAGGAAACAAAAGAGGTCATGAAAGCCAGGACTAGGGAGGGGTCAAATCAATGGAGGAAATATCAGGACACTCGGCCAAAAACCCAGGCAGAAAAAGAGGCAGAAAGAGACAAAATTAATTGCTCATAGAGTGTGGAAAGCTCATGATCAACTCAGGAAAGATGAAAGATCTCACCAGTTACTCATTCAAAAATCCATCATAATGAAGCTCACAACATGGAATATCAGGGGTCTAGGAAGTAAAAGGAAACAGAGGAATCTTAGCAACAGAATAAAAGAAGAAAACCCAGATATGGTGTTCATACATGAAACAAAATGTTCAATAGAAAAAGTCTGGAAGATACATAGTAAATGGCTCAGTAAGTATGAATACCTAGAAGTAAAATCCAATAATACAGCGAGAGGGATTCTTACTCTCTGGAATCCCCAGAAATTTGACATTTAGGATGCGGAAGCATCCAGGAACTATCTGTCAATGGTTATCCAACCTTTGGGTGACAAGGATATCTATATGGTTACTAATGTCTATGGTTCGCAAAATCCTGAAGATAAACTCAAGCTTCTCACCTCACTGGAGGAGCTCAGACAAAGACACCCAGCAATACCCTGGATTTTGGGTGGAGATTTCAACATGATCAAATCTCTTACAGAAAAAGGAAAGGAGGAAATAGACTAATGGGCAAGGAATCTATTGCCTTCCAGAACTTCCTCATCAATTTTAAGCTAGTGGACTTAGAAACAGCAAATGGGACCTTCACTTGGAACAATAAGAGAGGAGGAGCTTCACAGGTTGCTTCAAAACTAGATAGATTCATCATCTCAAAGGACTTCTTCCTCTCAGGGCCTAGCTTGAATGCTTTTATCCTACCTTTTGGAGGGTCAAACCACTGGCCAATTCGGCTAGAAGCTTCTTTTATTGGCACTCCAAGAAACAAACCTTTCAGGTTTGAAAATGTTTGGCTTACTCACCCCAATTTCATATCCAACATTGATAAGTGGTGGAAGGAAGATTTACCGGTTCAAGGCACGAAAATGTTCATTCTGCAACAGAGACTCAAGCACATCGAGGTCAAGCTCAAAGAATGGAACAAAAGTGAGTTTTGAAATATTTTTAAGGCCAAAAGAGAAGTGGAACAAAAGCTTCAGAATATTAACCAAACTCTTATCAAGGAAGGCTTCACTAAGGATAGGAAATTGCAAGCATACTCTCTACAACAGGAATGGAACACCAGATGTCAGCAGGAGGAAATCTTCCAGAGGTAGAAATCAAGAGTACAATGGCTTAAAGAAGGAGAAAGAAACACAAGGTTTTTTCACAAATCTACCATGGAACATCGAGCTCATAATCGGATCACAAAGCTCATAGATCCACTAGGGAGAGAGCTCAACACACACACATATATATGGAGTCCGTTCTAGTACAACATTTTCAAAAAATAGCAGAAGAGCCTATCTTAAACAGATCACTAGCTATCAAAAAATTTATGAAGCATATTCCAAAACTGGTGGCTAGGGAAGATAATTTCAATCTCAACAGACTAGTGTTAGAAGAAGAGGTAAAAGAAGTAATAAATGAGATGCACAATGGGAAAGCACCTAGACTGGATGGTTTTAACATCAACTTCTTCAAGGCATGCTGGGAAATAGTCAAAAAGGACATTTTGTAGGTGGTGGAGGACTCAAGGATTTCAAAAACAATCCTAAAAGCACTAAATACCTCTTTCATTGCCCTCATTCATAAACAAGATAAAGCAATGACTCCAGATTGGTTCAGACCCATAGCCCATTGTAACGTGATATACAAAATCATCTCCAAAGTTATTGCAAACAGACTCAAGCCCCTCCTACCAACTCTCGTCTCGGAGGAGAAAACTGGTTATGTGGAAGGAAGGCAAATAGTTAACAACATCATTCAAGCACATGAAATAGTCCACTCGCTCAAGAATAATAAGCAAGCAGGGATGGTCATTCTACTGGACCTAGTGAAAGCTTATGACAAACTAAGCTGGTTATATATCAAAGAAGTTCTAATAGCATATGGCTTTGACCAAAATTAGATAAGATGGGTTATGGCTTTGGTAACTTCAGCTAGATTTTCCATCCTTCTCAATGGCTCTCCCTCCAAATCCTTTCGACCCTCGAGAGGCCTCAGGCAGGGAGATCCGCTTTCACCATTTCTATTTATTCTTATGATGGAAGGATCAGGAAAAGCGATCACTTCCGCCAAAAGGCACAACACAACCCAGGGTCTCAAGCTCACCCAGGAAGGGGACTTGATAACTCATCAATAATTTGTAGATGACACTATGTTACAGGGCATAACAACGGTCAAAGAAGCCAAAGTCTACAAACAAATCCTGCAAGATTTTGCTTTGGCGACTGGTATAGAGGTAAGTCTCTCAAAATCAAAAGTTTTTTTTCAATACAAATATTTCAATTCAGAGAAACCTCTCTAGAATTCTCGAATTTCAAAGACACCAACTCCCCTCCAAATATTTGGGAATACCTCTCACTGACAAACCTCAGAGCAAGGAGGTTTGGGAAACTTTGATCAATAAACTAAAGGACAAAATCTGCAAGTGGACAAGTAGATCTTTAAATCTTGATGGCAGGCTCGTTCTCAATAAGGTGGTCCTGCAGTCTCTTCCTATATATATGTTTTCGGCACTTCCTATCCTTGGTGGAGTTTCCCAGCAAATCAGGAACATGCAAAGAGACTTTCTATGGGGAAGAGGTGAGGAAAAAAATAAATGGGCACTGGTAGCTTGGGACAAACTTTGCATGCCCAAACCTCATGGGGGTCTTGGTCTCCATGACCCGGAAACTCTTAAAAAAGTTTTGGGGGCCAAACTTTGGTGGAGATGGCTGAAGGAATCTAGCAACCCATGGGCCAAGCTCTGGAAGGAGAAATATGCAAAGGACTGGAGGGAATGGGACTTGATCAGAATGACAGGGCATATCAGGGGCTCCCACATTTGGAATAATGCTTGGGAGAATAGAGCTTTAGTTCAGAAACACAGCTTCTGGGAGATTGGGAATGGAAACCTTACCTGGTTTTGGGAGGATAACTGGCAGTAGGAACCCAACTTAAGTAGAGAAGGACTGGACATTCTCAGAGAGGAAACTGCAAACAAAGGACTAAAAAAGGTAAGCGACTTTTAGGATAAAACAAGAAACAGTGACAAGTGGAGAACTTGGAAAGTACCAATTAATAGTGAAGAGTCTCCTCTGAAGACCCAGGCAGAAGCTCTTGCTAAAATCTTGGAAAAAAGGAAAATTTTGATCTTGACGTCCACAGATCAACTTAGATGGGGAAGAAGCAGTGAGGGAAATTTCAATCTCAAAGAAGCCAAAGAAGTGGTCACTAGTTACAATTTTTCAAACTTGGATAAAACTTGGAAGGACCTATGGAAGCACCCTCACTGGATGAAAATCAAGCTTTTTATGTGGATGGTTCATCACAAAAAGATTTTGACTTGGGAAAATCTCAGGAAGAAAGGTTTTGCAGGACCATCCAGATGCCAGCTATGTGGTATCCAGGAAGAAATGAGGGATCACCTTCTCAACCTCTATACATTCTCCTCTACCCTATGGAATTGGGTAGCATGTATCTTTAGACACACTGACAGAGATGAAAATGACATCTCCAAAACCTTAAAGAATTGAAGCAAAAACATTTCAGAGAATGAAGCTGTCAACACAGCCTGGACTTTCATTCCAGGCTTTCTAATCTGGAATGTCTGGAAAGAATGCAATAATAGAATTTTCAAGGATAAATCCAACCTGCCCCAAATCATAATAAATCAACTCCTCAGGAAACTCAAAGAGACTATTAATACCTTTCAGAAGCAACCTCCAGAGAATCCTCCCTCTCATCAGGACACTCGAATTCTTCTTCTTTTAGGCCTATAGAAGATGGTCCCCTAGGGCTCAATCCAGATTACATCATGCGCTACTATGAGACAAGACTTCTGGCAACCCCCCTCCCCTGGTTACTTAAAATTAAATACAGACGGAGCCTCAAAAGGTAACCCAGGGGAGGCTGGGTATGGAGGTGCCATTCGAGATGACAAGGGGAATTTAATAGTCATCTACCACAACAATTTAGGGAATGCTACCAACAACATGGTGGAACTAATGGCCATAGAGCAGGGCTTAGAGATTCTGAGAAATCTCAACATGAAGAACTCCATAATAGAAGTTGATTCTGAATTAACAATCAATTCTATAAAAAAAATAGCTAATGGCTCAGATCCTGAGAAAATCTCACACCACTGGAGACTTTTGCAAGTTTATCGGCGTATTCAATCACATCTGAGAATCCTGAGAACCCTAAGTTTTGTTCATGTGCAAAGAAATGCCAACAGATTAGCGGACCGGCTGGAAAATGAAGGGGTGCTCTGTAAGAGTGAGTACAGTTTTTACAAGTGGGAACTTATGCCTGCAAGGAATTTGTGAGAGGAATGCCACAGTCTAGCTTGTGCTGACAATGAGCTATATCTCAAGTTGAGGGAGAAGCATCATTCAAGCAATGAAGGGGATGGCGGACCAAGGTTCATCTAGCTTTTGCTCTCGATCGCGACATGATGGATGCTCTCTTTTCGATGGCAGGGGGCGAAGCACAAGTGGTTTTCATTCAGAGAGGTATTAGAGGTCAAGCGGTTTTGTGGTTTATCAGACACATCCAAGCTCTCAAGCAGTTTTTCATGGTTTGCCTCCGATGCCATTCTTCTATCACCACGTGGCAGCGGGTGGAGAGAGAAAACCGCCCATATCGCATGGGTTATCCTCGTGCTTCTTCTCCGTGCGATATTCTCCTCAGTCGTCAGATTAGGGGAGGGAAGATCAATGGCTTTAGTACATCGAGCTAGTTCGAGGAGTTATCCTTTGTGCTTTTCAGGTTCTTCGTGATGGCTCTTGGATGGCAGATCTCTTAGTTGCATGGGTTTTAACCCCCTGGGCAGACTCGAAAAATTCCTTGCTTTGAGTTTATTCTCCTTTAGTGTTCGGCGGTTTGGTTATTCTATAGGTTTTCTTATGAGGAAATGAAGCCCAATGTTTATGGTTTAGTGGTCCCAGGTTGTGGCCATTGACTTTGTCCGAGACTTGTATCATAATTTTGTAATTTTTTTAATCCTTTGAATGAGAAAAGAAAAAACACTCTTGCTTTAGCAAAAAAAAGAAAATGATCTCTTGGGCTTATGCCAAGGCCCATCAAGCTAATTTGGAAAAGGACTTACTAGAGATTGAGTGAAATCTCAATGACCTCCAATTTTCTTCCTACTCAAGGCCTATCTCAACATCAACTCTTTAGGAAGTGAAATCCCTAAAAGAAAGAAGGAACTTGTCGTTATTATTGGAAGAAGAGAGATGGCGCCTAAAGATAAGGGCCATATGGATTGAATCAAGTGATAATAACACAATTTTTTTGCACCATTTCACCAACTATGGGAAATAGCGAAACATTGTTTTGGAAATCCTGTCTGATGTTAGGGCTCCCCTTCAGTTCTTTGAGGACAAGGTCGAGGCAAAGGTTCACTACTTCCAATACGTATATAAAGCCCCTCCTAGGTGTCCCATACAAGATATTATATAGGTAATTTCTCTCTTTGATTCCTCTATTACAAATGAAATGAAAACCATACTTATGAAAGAAGTTTTAGATGTTGAATTATTAGCTGTTTTAAACTCCATACAAAAATCTAAAAGTTTTGGCCTAGATAGTTTCCCTCTAGAATTCTATCTAGGATTCTACAAATTTGTCAAAGATGAAATACTCAAGTTGAATAAAGAATCGAAATACTAGGGACAACTCCTTAGATCTATGAAGTTTTCCTTCTTATGCTTAATTCCTAAATCTCAAGAAAGAAAATCCTTCTTGGATTTATACCCTATCACCTATTGCAATGTCCTCTATAAATTATCCCTAAAATATTCTCTTGTAGACTCAAGTTGATTCTCAGCTGATATAGCACCTGAGAAATTTAACATATTACATAATCAAAAAATATTGGATGTTATAGTGGTCACTCAAAAGTCATACTTCATATCAACATCACCAAATCCAATGCCATCCTCTATAAACTTGATCATTCAAAAGCATTTGATAGGGTTGATTATAATTTCATCGATCTCCTCCTCATACAGATGGGTGTGGCCCTTCCTATAGTGAATTAGATAAAAGGATGTATCCAATCTATTTCATACGACGTTCTTATTAAAAGGGCTCCAACCATATTTTTTAATACCTCTAGAGACCTTCGACGGGGATTCCCCCTCTCTCCCTTATTATTTCTCTTGGTCATTGAAGCTCTCAGTAAGATTTTGGACTCACGCATGGTTATATGTGAAATCAAGGTAATATTCTTCTTAGAATCTACATAGGTCACACATTTTCTATTGTGGATAATGTCCCCTAACTATAGGGTTCACGAAGGGGCATCACTGCACTAAAATATATTCTAGATTCCTTTTATCTTTCTACAAGTATGATTATCAACACTCAGAAATATGTCATTGTTTACAATGAGGTATTGGTCCCTTTTCATTTTTTAACCCTTGAACTCTTCCCCTTTACAGAAAAATCCATGGAGGAAGGCCTCAAGTACTTCGGGTTTTCTCTAAAACCCAACAAATATCACTGCACTAAAATATATTCTAGATTCATTTTTTCTTTCTACAATGGTGATTATCAAAGCTCATAAATATGTCATTATTTACAATGATGTGCTGGTCCCTGCTTATTCTTTAACCCTTGAACTCTTCCCCTTTACAAAAAAATCCATGGAGGAAGGCCTCAAGTACTTGGGGTTTTCTTTGAAACCCAACAAATATAAAAAAGAGGATTGTGACTGTCTAGTAAATGAAATAAAAGGTCATGTCTCTATTTGGATGTTTCACTTCCTCTCTCATGGTGGTTTTCTCATATTAATGAAATAAGTGCTCAAATGTACCCTTGTTTACTGGTTTTCTATTACAATGGTACCTAAAGGAATCATTAATAGAATCCACAGACTCTGTTTTAAATACTTATCAATTTTCTCTAAATCCTCCTCAGTTATGGTGTTGGTTAGTTGGACAAGATTAGTGTAACCAAAGGAATTTGGAGGTTGGGGGCTCAAGAATTTATTCCATTTTGTTAAGGCCACTGTTGGCAAGAACCATGGAAACATGATCACATGTAACTCCCTTTGGAATAGGGCATTTATGAGAAAGTATGCCAAGGGTCTCATGATAGTTGATTGGATCATAGGCCCCCTCAAATCCTTAAAGGGCTCTATTATATGAAAAACTGTGTTGGCCTCTTTTCCATTGATTGGAAAATGGATTGCTTGTAAAGTTAGAGATGGATCCCATGTCTCCATAATCAAGGATCGTTGGTTTGGGACTGGTGATGATAACACTCTCTCGTCTCTCTTACTTTAACAATTGGAGGAGGTCAATGTCATATCCATTTTAGATGCCTCCTCAGGCACCCCATAGGCTAGACATCCAAATGCACAAAAATCATACCAAATACTCAGTTTTGAAGAGGATATAACAAGAAAATGGGCCCATTATATAATGATAATATCTCATAAATTCATCACACTTAAGCCTAATACTCAAGATTCACTTTTCTAAACAAAAAATCCTACTACTGGAGCATTCACAACAAAGCTTGGATATCAAGCATAGGTTGAACTGTCATTTGAAGGTTGGAAAATGTGGTGGTGGAAGAGCCTCTAGAAAACAAATTCCCATCTTAAAGCAAATATTTCCACATGGTTTGCGCTCTGTACCAAGCTTCTAATCTAGGATTTCCTCATCTCACACCAATGGTCGTGTCCCAATAAGTGCATTTTATGTCTCTAATCCAAAGAATCTTTGTCACACCTCTTTTTACGTTTTTCTTTCACCCTGAAATTATATTCCTATATTTAGTTTGAGCTCAATACCAAACAAATATGATGATCAATCTTCTTATATGTCTCATTAGGGTGATGGTTACTTGATAAATCTGTGACCTCCTATTCTCATCTCCCATGCATTCTAATAGAAAGCATTTGGAAAACTTGTAATGCATTGTCTTTCAGGAGAATTTTATGTCTCTTGAGACTTGTGGAGCTAGAAGTATTGCATTGGCTATAGAATACAAGTCAGAGAAAATATCCACTCCATAGAGGGTGCCTCGCATGCTTGAGTTGGATAACAATGTTTCATGGGGCTATTTTGACAGTGCCTGTTATGGCCACCCACCTCTTTGTGGGGTATGGGTTGTCACATATTTGAATCAATCTCATTTATATAGATGCAATCCTTGATTGACAGAGGCATCAATAACAAGATGGAATTCTATGTGTCATGCCTCCTACATTAGGGTACTAAAGTGAAGAACCTCAATATAATAAAAGTTCTTGGGGACTCTAATAGGAGAAATATAGTCCAAAACTTAGGTTTGGACTCTATCCTCCTTGAAATTCAAGAGCTTGAAACATCATTTGAATGAATAACATACAAACATATTATGAGAGAACTCGATGGAAAAGTTGATGCTCTTTCGAAAGAAGCTTTGTAGCTTCCTCTTAAACACTCTAGAATTTATGAATTCAACGATGGACAAGAAATTGATACAATGGAAGTTCAAATTTAATTAATCATTTTTATTTTTTCCATTTTTTATTGTTATCTCTTTCTGGAAAGCTTACAACACAAAATATGCACAACACTAAAATTGAAAATGTACTAAAACATGATATTATAGATGATACTAATAAACTATACAATTTTTATCTTTCACTAACTTTTCACTAACATTTGAAAGTACTTGATGTAATATAAAATAATATTACATACACAAATAATTTTTTTCAAAATACACACATAATAAATATTAAACATATCTAATTTAAAAATATCATAAAACTATGAAATTACATATGAGAAAATATAAGGGAAATTTAGTTTGCATATTATGATTGAAATATTTTGTTATGTACCTTATACATTATTCAACCACTGTTATTAATAACAACCACCTTTAACAACATTTTATCATAGATTCTAAAACAAAAAACAAAAAAATCAAAAATCAATATAAGAGAGATTCCTTCTACATGTTAATTTAGTGGATCCACAATGATGATATTTCACAAATCCCATCCAAAATTATTCATTATTATAATGTTTTTTTATTTTTTTTTATTTTTTTAGATATGAACAACATCCATCGAATAGTCATATAAATTAAATGGTTGATAAATGTTGATGGTCATTAAAATATTTTTGTGTCATTTGTAAAGTTAAAAATTTGTAACATTAAACTAGAAATGGAGGTTGCAGTGAAAAAATTGTTTAGAAATCGTTAATTTTATCTATTGAATTGTATATACAACAAATAATATTCTATTTTATCAAATTTAAACAATCAATAATGTTTTATTCTTTAAAGAATATTTTTTTTAAAAGAACTGATTCAAAATAAATCACTCCTATGGACATAAATATTTAGTCACATTATTGATAAATGAATAGCCATGTCATTGAATAAAACAATGGAAAGAAGCCAAAATGGAAAGTACAGTTCCATGTATAAAAAAAAGATAAACCAAGTTTAAGATCAAACAAAGGTCCCTGCAGCATCAAAGCAAATAAGGAAATAAGCTGAAAAGTGAAAGGTCAGCAAGACTCGATCACAAGGGTTTCGATCCTACAACCTATAGATTTCCCTATCATTCATGTTTGGAAATAATCCCAACTACACCATTTAATATCCATATTTGTGTCATTCCTCGAGTACAAAACTAATCCCGACTCAGATTTTCCTCAAGGCTGAAGCAACCTGAAAGGTATTGAATTTTTTGTACAATTTTTCATCTTTGCAAGATATCCATAAAAGGGAGTCAATATCCTTTAAAATATCTACACTCATGTCGAATGGTCATTATATGTAAGGCTAAACCGTGCAATGTGCACTTGGTGTACATATGAACTGAACTTGCATTGCAACAATTATTTTCTGAAATTGTGCAGTTATATGTTTTATTAAACAATTTATAGTGCTCCCATGTCATGAAATATATAAAAAGGTCCAAGCATGTAAAATAAATATATTATTTCACCATATGTTTTGAAAAACAATAGTTTTACTATATGTGTAAAAACAAAGTTGCAATAAAGCTTTATAAATCTTGTTTTTATAGTGGTAAAAGAGCAAAAACCTCTATTTCTTTCTCTGGTAAATGTATTGTTCTTTCTTGAAATAAAAAGTAACATGTGTGTGTGCATGTTTTGTTCTAAAATTTTATTTTTTAATCCACACATTTTTCCCCTAGAAAATAAAGTGTAAATTTTATATGATAGAAGAATAAAAATAAATTATGTTGATAGATGACTCACATGTATTTAGTTATGAGATCCCTTCTTAGAGGATATTTACATGAAGAAGGTATAGCCTTTACAAAATGGACCGAGAACAATCTAGAAATTGAAAAAATAGGTCGTAGAGGTCATACAATCAGGACTAGAAATGGCAAAGGGTCCACATAGAGGAGCCCATAAACGAGAAACCAACATTACAAAGAGGGTCATAAAACCCCTACAAAAAATATTCAAAAAACCGGGGTAGAGAAAAGCCCTCAGAAAATAACAATAGGCACAGACCACCCTGATAATGGAAAAATCAAGCCTAAAACATATCATAGGCCACCCTAAGGGCCAAGCAAGAAAATTATAGAACTGGGAAACAAAAAAAAGGCTAGAAGGCCCAGAACAACTAGCGACATTGACAAGACCAGCAACCGTAGATGCATTAATAGGAAGACCATAGACAACGATAGTAGAGAACTGGGTTATGGCTCAAAGAAAAATTGAGCAAACAAACCCCATAGCAGGAACACTCGTGGAAGAAGAAATTGGTGAAACCCGAAAACACGCAAACCCAATGCGACATAGAAAGGGTACCTCATACCAGCATCCACCGTAACACCATCAAGGAATAAATATTGTAGCATGTCGATCAAAAGGGAGGCACGAACCAAGGACTAAGGTGGCTAGGGTTTTAACCTCCCCACCCTCACTCCCTCAACTCCTCCTATCATTTATGTATCTTTTAAATCTACACAATACTCTATTTTTTTTATCTCCTCTGCCTCTTTCTTCACATGGTATCAAATAAGTTTTATCAGAGCCAAATGTTTATTAGATTTGGACAAGGAGTCAAGGTTTATATCAGTGAAATATGGAAGCTTCAAGCACAAGCTTGACAAATCCACAGATTCCTTAGTTTAATGGGAAAAACTATGATTATTGGGAAATCACAATGAAGGAATTATTTTGTTCTTAGGATATATGGGATCTTGTAGAGAATGGATTCCAAGAATCAGCTAATGCAACAACATACAATGCATTGACACAAGGAGAGAGAAATTTGTTGAGAGATAATAGGAAGAAGGACTCCAAAGCCCTCTTCTACATATTCCAATTAGTGCATGAGAGTATTTTTCCAAGGATTGTAGCATCAAAAAAGTCAAAGAAAGCATGGGACAATCTCAGACAACATATCAAGGCATGGAAAAGGTGAAAACAACAAAGTTGCAAATGTTAAGAAGGGATTTTGAAATAGTGTATATGAAGGATTCTGAGATAGTAGACCCATTTTTTACACATATTATTGGATTGGTAAGTTAAATCATATCTCATGGTGAGACACTTTAACAAAGAAGAGTGGTAAAAAATATTTGAAGAATTTTACGAGCAAGGTTTGATTTTATTGTTGTGGCTATATAAGAGGCAAAGGATCTCTAATATTTCTCAGTGGATGAGCTCCATGCATAACTCTTTTCTCATGAACATAGGTTGAACAGGTCAATAAATTCTTCATTAGAACATGCTTCCAATACACAAGTCTCAATTGGTCATGGTAGTGATAGAGGAAGATCAAATCCTATAGGTATAGGAATAATTCCGTATAAAGGTGGAAGAAGTAGCCCCTCAAGCTCAAGTGGAAGAGATAACACTCAAAGTCCAAGTTAAAATCCAAAGCCAAAAATCAAACACAAGGACAAAGGTATGACAAGTCTCAAGTTCAATGTCATTATTGCCCAAGTCTCATTATATATGTAGAAAGAAAAAAGTCTTATTCAAGACTAAAGATCATATTGTTTCTTTCTACAGTATATTGCGCAAGTCTCATTATATATGTCAAAGTAATGTAGAAAGAAACAACATGGCCTTTAGTAAACCAAAAGAAAATTTTACAAAGAAAAATGAAAACCAAGACAATATCTTATTAGCTTGCAATGTAGTGTTAGAGAATCAAAATTATGTATGGTTTTAAGACTCAAGTTGAAACAATCACATGATAGGGGACATGTAAATGTTTTCTAATTTGGATGAGAGTGTAAATCATAAGTCAAAAATGGGATTGATAGCAAAGTGTGAGTCATGGATAAAGGAAAAATCAATATTCTAATGAAGAAAGGGTAGAAAAAGTATATTTCATATGTGTATTTTGTTTCGGTTTTAAAACACAATATGATAAGTATTGGACAACTTATGCAAAATGGGTATAAATTCTTTTTAAAAAATTGAGAACCCATAATCCTAGATAAATTTTCAAGTAAAAATATCATTGAAAAAGTCCAAATGGCAAGTAATAGAATTTTTCACCTAAGGATAAAACCATATTTGAAGGCAGTGCTTGTTGAAGCACAACTCTCAATGAACCCACAAGAAGATGAAGGAAAAATTGCTACAATCACACAAACAACCTTTCAAGTAGAGATAAAAGATAAAAATTGGCTATGGCATCTAAGATTTGGGCTTCTCAACTTTGCAGGTCTAAACTTACTACATAGGAAATGCATGGTAAATGGTTTTCCTCTTATAAAAAAACTAGGAAACTTATGCGATGGATGCATCTTGGGAAAACAACATAGGAAATCATTTCTAGCAGGAAAGTCAATAAGGTAAAAGGAACCTTTGGAGATTGTTCATCAGATTTATGTGGATCAATGCATACACCCTCAATTGGTGGAAGTTATTATTTCTTGACATTCATAGATGACTACAAAAAGAAAACATGGGTATACTTTATAAAACACGAAAATGAAGTGTGGACCAATGCATACGCCCTCAATCAGTGGAAGTTATTATTTCTTGACATTCATAGATGACTACAAAAGAAAAACATGGGTCTACTTTCTAAAACACAAAAATGAAGTGTTCGGGCGTTTTTTTCAATTTAATGCTCTTGTTGAAAAACAAAGTGGACAAAATCAAAGTCTTGAGAACTACTAGAGGTGGTGAATATATTTCAAATGGTCTCCTACGTTTTTGCAAGGAGAATGGGATTCAGAAAAAAATCATAACAAGGTACAGACCCCAACAAAATGGTGTCGTTGAAAGAAAGAATAGAACAATTATGGAAATGGAAACGAGTATGCTAAAGCCAAATCATTTGCCGAATGAATATTGGGTTGGATCTATAACATATGCAACTTACATTATAAATAGATGTCTAACTAAAAGTGTAAAGAACATGATTCCGGACGAAGCATGGAGTAGAAAAAAGCATATCTTTTATCACATGAAGTGTTTGGATATGTGACATATGCACATGAGTTAAGAAAGAAATTACACAACAAAGAAGATAAAGGCATATTTGTAGGTTTTAGTGATGAATCCAAGGCATATAATCTATATAATCCAATAACCAAAAATGTCATAATCAATAGAGATGTACAATTCATAGAAGAGGAAGCATGGGATGGAAGTTTGGAGAAAACAATTAATATAGCAACAAGTTTACCATAAGAAGATAAAGAGGAATTAATAGCAATAAGTACTTCTTCAATTATGACTCCTTCCACACCTATTCAAACTCAACAAAGTAGTCCTCAAGTGACACCTTCAACAAGCAATAGGAAAACCTCATGTATTCAAGAAAATACTCCTCCAAGTGGACAACAAAGATCATCAACAACAAGAATTTTTAATGCAAGACAACAACTCCACATTCTACAAGTTCAACTTCAAGTGACACATCAAATCCAACTTTGGCAAGCTTGAGAAGAATTCTTTTTTTAAATTTGAGAGATATTTATGAGAAAAATGAAGGTGAAAGTAGTGCAGGTCTGAATTCTTCTTTTCTTTATACTCACATGTAGATGATCCACTTAATTTTGAAGATGCAATTAAGGAGGAAAAATGGGTAGCAACAATGGATGAGGAAATAGATGCTATAGAAAAGAATGATACATGGGAATTAGTGAGTCTTCCATAAGGAAAGGAAGTAGCAGGGATGTAAAGTGGGTCTATAAGACCAAAATAAATGCGGAAGGAAGGATAGAAAGACATAAAGAAAGGCTAGTTGTTAAGGGATGCAAATAATAGCCTAGAAGAGATTTGCTCTAGTTTCAAGAATGGAAACCATGAGGATGATTTTAGCAATAACATCCAAACATAAATGGAAGGTATATCAAATGGACGTGAAATCAACCTTTTTGAATGGAGTATTGAAAAAGGAAGTGTATGTGGAGCAACCATCTAGTTATGAGGTTCAAGGGAAAGAAGACAAAGTGTATAGACTAAAGAAAGCTCTTTATGGGTTGAAGCAAGAACCATGGCTGTGGTATAGAAAAGTAGACTCATATTTGTTGAATAATGACTTTAGCAAAAGTGATGGTGAGCCTACTCTCTACATCAAAGAAAGTGATGGTAAGCTTTTAATTGTGGTTTTATATGTAGATGATCTAATTTTCACAGGGAGTGATGATATTCTCATTGCTAATTTCAAAGAAGTCATGAAAAATGGGTTTGAAATGACAACTTTGTGATTATTAAGGTACTTTTTAGGCATATAAGTGAACCAAATGGAAGATGAAAAATTTATTTCTCCAACAAGGTATGCAACATACATCTTGAAGAGGTCCAAAATCCAAAACAACAAGATTGCTCCAACACCAACAACCATGGGTTTGAAATTGAATAAAGAACATTGGAGCAATAATGTAGATCCAACACTATACAAAAGCATGGTTAGTAGTTTGATGTATCTGGTTGCAACTAGCCCTGGTTTAATGTATGCAATGAGTTTGGTCTCTAGATTTATGAAAACACCAAAGGAGACGCATTGGCTAGCAACTAAAAGAATTCTAAGGTATGTTAATGGAAAAAAGGAATATTACATTTTGTACACTACAACAAATGAATTTAGGTTGGTTGGATATAGTGATAGTGATTGGGCAAGAAGTGTAGATGATAGAAAAAACACATCAGGTTATGTTTTTCATTTCGGTTTAGGAGTCATTTCATGGGCTTTTAGGAAACAATCAATTGTTTCTCTTTTCACAACGGAAGTTGAATATGTAGTAGCAACAAGGGTAGCTTGTCAAGCAATGTGGATGATAAGAATGTCGAAAGATTTAAGACTTGAACAAGAAGAAACATCAAAGAATTATTGTGACAACAACTCTACAATTGCTTTATCCAAAAACTCAATCTTCCACAAAAGAAGTAATCATATTGACACAAAGTATCATTTCATCAGGGAGCTAATTAATGATGGAGAGATTGCTTTAGAACATTGTAAATCTCAAGAAAAATATGCAGACACTTTCACCAAACAATTAGCAAAAGATATTAGGGTTAGTCTGAAAAAAAACCTTAACATTATTAATATCAATAACTGTAATAAAAAACATTAGAAATAATTCCAACTACTTTAATATCCATACCTACACCATTTCTAGAATAGAAAACCAACCTCATCTCAAATTTTCCTTAATGCTAAAGCAACATAAAAGTAATTGAATTTTTTTACCAGCGTGAAATTTTTCTTCTCTACCCGATATTCTTAACCTGGAGTCAATATCCATCCATCATGATCATGAAAAAGATCCACGCACAAGTAAAATGGTCATCTTGCTCATTATATGTTTTATGAAATAGTTTACAGTGGTCCCATGTGTGTGTATATATATATATATATATATATATATATATATATATATATATATATATATATATATAATGGTATATATATATAAAATGGTCAAAGTGTGTCTAATGAGTATATTCTTTCACGATGTGTTTTGAAAAATAATGGTTTTATTGTGTAAAATTAGATTCATGAGGTATTTCTGGAAAATGTGTATTTTTTTAAATTAAAATTAATTATATATAAAGTTGTTTTTACTGTGATTTTTTGGATTTTTTGGTGCTGAAATCTGTGGAAAAAATTGAGGTTAAATTTTGATTTGGATTGCTTAAATTGGTTTTTTATTATAAATACGGATTCAGCACTTTGAAAAACTTCTAGGGCACTTTGATTGTGCAAACTTACCCATCAAACTTATAATTTCAATAAATTTTTACCAAATTTTAGAAAAATTAAATCAAAAATCCCTATCAAAAAAACTTTTAAAAATTCACACTAAACACAATATATATATAAAATAAATCTAAGCATTATATATATATAACCTGGCCATCATATATATATTATTATTTTTGAATCCGGGCATCACGCTCATTTTGTTAGGTTTATTTTTCTCATTTGACTCTATCTTCTTTTTCACATGTTATGAGAGCAAGAAGCCCAGATGGAAAGCACGGTGTCACGCATAAGGAAAAAATACGGTCTGGTACAGAAAGCTTAATTTTCTAGGATTAATTGTGGGTTGAACTCTTTATATTCTTATTTACTGGTTTTGGATAGGCTATGATCAAATATCATGTTTATTGTTTTTGGATAAACGATAATCAAATGCCTTATTAAAACACTTTTAATATACTCTTAAATATTAAATTACCAATCCCTAACTTATTCAAATATTATTAAAATATCATAAAACAGGTTCTTTCGTACTAGCATTTCCCGAGAATAACTCTTCAATTAAATACCGAGGATTTGGTGCAATTTGAATATATTTTAATATATATTCATCCCATTTTAAACAGACCGTCAAATATTTAATGCATTTGCCATTCTTCTCATGTTGGAGAGGCGCAGGGTGTTCAAGTTTAATAAATAATTTCTTTAAAAAATATAAATTTAAAAAAATATTAAAATTAAATTAATTTATATATATTTATTAAAATAAAGTGAAAATTATTTTAAAATTTATAATAAATTTATGTTATATAATTATTATTATAAAATCAATTTTAAAAAGTTATTTATTTTTTTTCAATTTTGTAAATACATTTCTTTTCAATACACTTTATTCTATTCTTTTTATAAAAGTGGGTCTTTCTCCTATAGAGAGCTTAGTTATGACTAGCTTTCTCTTGTATAAGCACAAACTCAATAACATAGGAGACCATAGACTTCCTAAGATAGCTTTAAATTCCAGCCAAAACTACCTAAGGCTCAAACGAGGTTAGTATAGGTTAAACCATTGGGAGATCGACGAGAATGTTCCATTGCAAAACATTAATAACATTAAAAATATTGTTACTTCTAAGTTCAAAGAAAAATTGTGGTCTGAGAAAGATTTAGCAGCTAAAAGAAAATTAAGATATTATAAGGAGGTCATCAACCTCACCCTAGAATATCAAAAGTATCTCTCTATTTTAACTAGCTCAAAGAAGAAAATTAATATAGCCAAGATTAAAATGAACTCTCATGAGCTCCATAGTGAAATAGGTAGTTGGCCATCTCTGTGAGAATATGAACATCGATGATGAAAATCACTTCCTTTTATAGTGCTCCACGTACAACCACATTAGATCTCAATTTCATAATGTTTGTTGCAATACTAACCTTTCTAGACTTTTAAGATGTCAAAATTATAGTGAGATGGGGAGGCTTCTCTCCAAGATTTTTGAGCATGAAAATAAAATCTTAAACCAAACTAAATAATTCGTTTCTTTAGGTCTAATAAACCAAAGTTTGGTCTCAGTAGACGTTGATCATTATCATCATCATCAAATTTTTAATAAATTATATAATGATATTTTTATCATTTTAATTTTTTAATATTTTTTTTCTTATATTAAAATATTTAATATTTCATTGAATAATTATATTAAACTATTTATAGTTTGAAACCAATAATTAATATAAACAATAAAGGTATAGATATATGGTTTTGTTTTTAATAAAAATATATTATTTTAAATATTAATAAAATATAAATTAAATTTGGATAAATAAAATAACAATTATTCCTCATACCCTTAAAAATATACTAAATAAAATCAACCCATATATAAAATTATAAATATACTACATAAATTTATTAATTATTATATTACATTTCACGGGTTATATTAGAATATAAAAATTATTAATAAATATAATTTTAAATTCAGTGAATTATTAAAAAATGAAATTTTTTTAATTAAAATATCAAATTAAATAGTGGCATGACTTTTCTAAGAATATTTCCTAAAGCACTTTGAAAAATATATAACCTCAATACATAATGCGTTTAAAAGTTTTAATAATATTAATTTTTATAATTAATTAAATGATTTCCATTAAAAAGATTAAATGATTTTTTTGGTAAAAAAAATAATAATGTTTTAGGTATATACGTTGAATTTATGTAATTATATATATATATATATATATATTATATATAAGAATTTTTCTATAAAGTTACTTTTTAATTTGTTTATAATAATATGTTAAGACGGTATAAATATTATATATAAATAAATATATGTGAAACCATTGACCATAAAAGTTAGACTCAAATATGAATGATTAATATGTGATATAATGCTACAACAATTTTTGTTAAATTTTATTCTCTAAATTATTTAAATATTATAATCATTTTTATTGAAGTAAATTTTATAATATCGATTATAACATAATCTAATATTATATTTTTTATTTCACATTAATTTAAATAATATGTTTCACCTTTTTCTTTCCATTTTGAATAAAGGGTATAAGATTTTAATAAAATTTGTAAAACTTTTTTTTATTAAAGAATACCATTATATTTACAACTCTATTTTATTTGTGAAATTTTAATATATTATGATTTATGAGATTTCATTTTAAATTTTCTTTAAAAACATATTCTTTATATAAGTTTCGTTATAGTAGGTTGAAAACATAACTTTATCCTCACAATAATAACATATGAAAATGTACTTTACTCAAATTGAATGGTAGTAAAATATATCTTATCATTTATAACTTTAATGCATAGATCTTTGAATATCTTCAATAAGTAAAAAATAAGATTTTTGTTTGTATATTTGTATTTTTTATCATTAATTTGAAATAGGCAGATTAATTGGCCTTTGATTCGCAAACTAATAAGTTCTTTTTAAAAAAGAAAAAGTAACCATCATTCTACTCAAACTATAGGTTTTTTTTAATTTTATTCATCACATGCTTTACTCGTAAATATGAAATCATTTGTTTGTTTATTTTTCGAAGTTGATAAATTCAACTTACTATTGGCATGACCACTAATCCATACAAATTTATTAGCTATTGTTTTGAAGCTAGTAATTTATGTTTGAATTCATAATCCCCTAGTTCACATGCTTATAGTTTTAGATGATATAAATACTAATTGGTATATTTGCAAATGTTCTAATTATTTATATATAATTTTTTAGAACTAAATGTTATTTAGTGGCTTAAAAAGTCATTCTCATTCATGTGTATGGTTAATTTATAACTTGATTTCTTTTAAATTTCTAGGTGTCAATAATTTTATTTTTTTTCATGCAATTAATATTTTTTTTATTTATTATAGGTATTTTTTTTATTTTTTGGGTTATAATTTTGTGAAAGTTAGTGTATTAATTCTTATACATATTTCCATTCACATTAAAATATATAAATTTGGTAAATAATTAATAAATTTATTTTTAAAATAAAATAACTTAATTAAGTAATTTTTATTTTATTTTTTAGTTTAGTGAAGCCACTAACATTAATATGTATATCTAATCTATAACTTGGTTTCTTTTAAACTTCTAAGTATTAATATGTTTAATGTAATTGTCAGTAATTTTTTTTCCTTTTCATGAAGTTAATTTTTTTTAATTACAAAATTTTAATTATTTTAATTATAACACAAAACATATCAGAATTTTAAGATCGTTTTTATTATTTCTAATATTTTCAGTTGATAAAACAAAAAAATACAAAGAGGTCTACACATACATCATTACATAAACTCAAAGACAGTGCTACATTAGAAAATAAAATATTAGTGTGTGCATTAGTCATAAATTATCTTATTCAACTAAATTATGCACCTAATCTAGTAGCTGAGGATCACCATTGGAGTTTGAAAATGAGGGGTCTATGCCTATGATTCACTTAGTCAGAACCTTTCTTTTAATGTTGTTCATTTTTTCCAGGAGCTCGACCATACAAATGCTAATTTCCTGTTGAGTGTTAGCCCTATCTGTGAGAACTCTTTCGATAAGAGTTTTTGTGTGCTAGTATAGGTTGATAGTCTCCATATAGGTAGATTCTCTAGCGCTAGTGGAATTTCCAACATTAGGAATCCAATCTCTGGTCTCTCGCTCCACATTTGTGTCTAGGATGAACTTGTGAGCTTGTCTGACTTGCTCCTCTACATCAGATATTCCTCTTTGGACATCATTAGGGATAATATCCCTATACCTTTCAATGGTTTCCATGACATAGGATTGAGCCAAGTCCCTCTGAGGCTTAGGGGACTAAAGATTGGAGATGGTGGCCCCATGTTCTTCTTCCTTGATGGGAGGGATCAATGAGATAATGCCTCACCATGATGGTGAAGGGGGAAGAGAAAGGAGAAATCAAGGTGGGAGGGACGAGCCAATGTAGATGAGAGCAAGTAGGGGTGAATAATAGAGGACCAAGCAAGGGATGAAGGAACCAGAACAAGGGATGAAAATAAAGAGGGTTGGGATAGAACAAGAAGGGGAGCTAGTGATAAGACCAATAGACATCTAGGAAGAAACAACAGAAATGGGGAAAAATCAAAGAGAAATACGCAAGAAGTAGCCTCCTAGATGCATAGGGCCAAGGACCAAGATGGAAGTCTAGAAACAAAAGGAGCTACAGAGGACAAAGAAGTAAACATAAATTGTTGCAAATTCAAAATAAAGATGCAGAGAAAAAGCATGAAAAAGCCAAACTTGAAAAAAAAGATGGCTACACGAAGAGGAGTGACACACATGAGCAAAGAGAAATTGGAATTCTTGAGATGTATGACGATAATTAGAGCCTTATCTACATGTGCTCCATGAAATGATGTTGGCTATCCAGACCTACAATTTTTCAATGAATTCTGCCATGGTTGGTGGATTATAAATAGACCGAAGATCCTTCTTCCCAATGTGTTGTGACCTTCTTCCCGTCCCCTTGCATAATGATCTCGCCCCTGCATATATTCTACCGTGATTGAAACTTTGGGCCCTCGAATGTGGAAACCACCACATCTGTGTACATTCCTACTCCTCACACACTTCCTCTCTACGCTGGTGCAACAAACACAAAATTACTATCTTTGTATCGTTCCCTGCGACAATGACATGGCCATGCAGGTTTCAAGGTAGATGCAACCTACTCCCCTCCATAACTCTTCATTAACCTCATCTCTTGCATTACTTTGCATGGCAGACGAGCACCCTTGTGGTGATATAAAATTGTAAAAGTTTAGGGTATTGATTCTTATAAATATTTCCATTTACATTAAAATATATAAATTTGATAAAATAATTACTAACTTCAATTAAAAAAAAAAACCAAAACATTAATTTAACTTTCTTTTTGTTTATAAAATTAGCTAGAAAATTATTAGTATTTAAATTTTTAGTAAATACTCACCTTCATATTAAAACATAAAAATTAGGTATAAATAAATTTGCATATTATTTTTTTTTTTCTAAATAAAATTATTCTATTAACATGAAAGGGGTAAAATTACATCTAGACCGTAGTCAAAAACAATTGCCCTGTAGGAGCGGCAGAGAAAAGCAGAGACACTGTCCATGACAGAGAGCTGAGCTGAGAACTAGAATTCAAATCCCACGTAGGGGAGCAAGTATTGACCTTCTGACTGTGCTTACAAAAATTCAAAGAAACATGCAGATTGAACCATATCTTGCAGGTGTGGATCCATTTATCCACATGACCCAAAAAAAAGCCCGATATTATGGGCCGCATTACAAGTGACAGGAGCAACAGAGAGAGATCTACACATCTGGACGCTCTTCCACAATTCTGCACCAACCGAACTCAGGAAGTTCTCTAGCACGAGCTGCTTCAGTTTCATCCCTAGCGCGAGCATCAGCAACATCAGAAGGACCAGGAGCCATTTCCATCACCACGTCTGAGGCAAAGTGAATTGGAATCTCCGGAATCTGCATAGTGAGAGGATTCGGCGCAAAGATAGAGGCAGGGCCCTCTTGTTGGGCACTGGACTCGCCCACCTCTTGGGATTCTTCATGAAAGATCATTGAGATGTGGGCCGTTATCCTTGGACGATTCTGAGTGCAATTGAAAGAGAAAATCGCAGAGCCGAAAGAGGGAGACGGCGAGGAGTCTGGAGGGTGGTGGCTGGGGAGATGGACGTGCCTTCTCCCACTGCGAGTGTGGGGATAATGGCCGGCGGTGAGGTCGCTGGAGAGGGATGGAGAAGTGGAGGTCGTGCTGGAGGGTGCACGCTGAGGAGTTCCCTTGCGGCTCCTCATCCTATGGCGAAGACGGGGCATCAAACAGAACGCAACAACTCTATTAAAACAAGACCGCTCACCCACCGCCACCGAGCTTAGGTTGATTAAAAAAGCATCCGAACAAAGGTAGGAGACCTCTAGAAGATACTGTGGAAGAAACAGGGGCAACTTCTTAGGATTGCCTGAGCAAAACAAGACCCACTATAATATTGCTGAAAATTGCTGAAAATGTAACATTTGCAGCATAACTAGAGTATCTATAAAGCCATCATACCATAAAAAACTAATAAAAAACATGTATCAACTATGAATCAGAAGAAGTGACTAGTGTTGGATCTCTTGCACTAGAACTTGGAGGGACAGATGAGGTAGCTATGCATGGGATATGGCACTCAATTTGAGCTAGACGGGCGTCCATCTTGTCCATGTGGAATCTCATATTTATTTTCTCTCTTTTTATATCCGCAAGGATAGAAAATATATTGTACTAATCAACCCACCTTTCCATTAGAATCATACTAATCAAAGTTTTCATCTTCCATTATTGAAATAAAGATGGGAGGTACCGTTGTTTTCAGTCCCTAATATGTCTAGAGTCCAAAACCATCTGCCCAAACTCCTCTAGTAACTTTGAGTCAGAAAGTGCATGTCCATCTTTAGTTTCCATGGTTTCAAGGGCTTGAATCTCACTACGAATACTAGTGGGAATGGCTAATTGGAAAGCCTTAACAACATCCTATGCTTTTTGTTGGGTGCGCTTGTGGCCATGAGGACCTCGGCCACCCCCCAATACCTCTCCAAATCCTCATGTGCTTATGTTGCATGGCATATGAATGATAGGGGTTTATATAGGAATAAAAAAAACATAATTCACAGTTGAAAAGACACCAGGGTTCAAACCCCAGGTGAGCACGAAACACATAAATGACAAAAGTATCCCAACATCCCATAATTGGTGAGTATGAAGTCACTAAGGGCCCAATTACCAGAAGCAATAATCTTCCAGAGTGCTCAAAACTAGACTCTAACTGACCAGAGTCACCACAACTAAACCAATTCAACCAAGAAATAGGCTAGCTCACATTGTCATCATTGGGGATTGCAAGCATTCGTGCCAAACACCTAGAAAAATAATGAGTACAAGACAAAGGAATTTGAAAGGGTTTAGAGTTACCCAAGAAGAGTTGAATTCCACCTTTTGTGTTCAAGTTGCACTAGTTGATCTTAGAATTGTGGGTATGATGACCACCAAGAGATTGCCTTCCTCCTTTATTAGCTCATTCCCTACGTTGCCAGCTTGTTCCTGTGACACAACTTCTTTGAGCTCCATGGTGAGATTGTTTAAATTCTTCTAATGCATAATTATGCTTGGAAATTCTAGTATGCCAAGTCCTCTCTTAATTTTGGGAGGCCATCCAAATTACCAAATCAGTTACGACTCACCTCTTTGCTCAAACTACCTTCTTCCTGAATTTCACACCCAAACCTTTTAAGAATGGTAGAGCATCTATTCTCGACAAGGTGACAATTCATCATGTCTTCCTACTCCCCCCATTGGTGTCCATTGGCTATCCTTCAATAATGCACGGGGTGGCCACACCATCCCCTTCTTTTAATACCCTTTATGTCACTCAATCACCAAGGTGGTGGATGCAATTATCCACGACATCATTGGAAATATAAATAATTTCATTTTAAAATTATAGTTAAATTATCTATTAAAACATCTTCTTCTATATTGGGAAAGCTATTCTTCCCAATAATTTAACAATAATTTATTCTTAAATTTAAATTTATAATTAAAAAAAAAAAACTATACTCTTAATTATTAAACTCATAATCTATTACTAAATATTTAAACCAATTCAAAATACATTATCTATTATGGAATATTTAAACAAATTCAGAGTTACTATATATATATAAATAAATTGAAATATGCCATTTAACACATTTTTACAACAAACTTGGTTTTTGAATAGAATTATATCAAATAGAATTATAATATGATATTTAGTATATATATATAAATAAATTGAAATATGCCATTTCAACACATTTTTACAACAAATTTTGTTTTTGAATAGAATTATAATATGATATTACTAAATATTTCAACCAATTCAAAATACATTCTCTTATTGAATATTTAACCAATTCAAATAAAATAGAATAGAATAGAATTGAAATATGCTATTTCAACACATTTTTACAACAAACTTGACTTTTGAATAGAATTATAATATGTATTAATATACATTCGGGTCAATTTAAAATACATTATCTATTATTGAATATTTAAACCAATTCAAATAAAATAAAATAAAATAGAAATGAAATATGCTATTTCAACACATTTTTACAACAAATTTGACTTTTGAATAGAAATATAATATGTATTGATATACATTCGGGTCAATTTCATAGGGACGAGAGAACTGCAATGGCACTGCATTTCTAACAGACACTGCTTTTGGTAGAAGATAATTAGACTCCTGATTAAAAAACTCCTAACTCAATTTCAAAGGGACGGGAGGAAAGCATTTGTATTGCATCTCCTCCTAACTGGCGTGATCGAAATCAAAAGTATTTTACACATGGTCGTCCTGTGTGGTAACTTTTCATGCTTCGCCTTCACTTTCAAATCTGCATGTTTTTCTTCCTCTGAACATAGTAGGAGTTAGTGCTGCTATGCCTTCTTCATTCCCCATTGATGAACAATTGTGCTGCACTCCTCCGATCTCAGGAAACTGATAGCGCTTCAGCCTATCAATTTTAATATGAGTTGGTACCCCCAAATTCGGTTCGCCATATCTCAGATATGCATGACCCTCTCCTTCATTCTGATCCTGAGGCTGAATGTTAAAGTGTTGATCAACGTCGGCCCATAGAATTTCTGGTGCACTGAATTGGGGCCGGGAATTATGTGGTAGGTATGACTCATACAGCTGGCTTACGTAATCTTCCGCCTTATTCCTCGTATAATCTCCCAGACAAACAATACTGCAATCCGCTGCATTTGAATAGGAATGACCAACGCTCCATGGAGTTATTACAGAAGATGCTGACAACGACGAATTGTGGATCATGATCTCGTTCTCATTTTCATTAATGATATGGCCATCGCTTTCACTTTTTTCTTTCAAGGAGTTGCTGATCTCAACACCAGAAGGAACAGTGATGGAACAACCAAGAGAGTTATTGACAGAGCAATGCATTTCATGAGATTGTAATGTATTCCACGGGTCTACTAATTTATCACATCTCGAGGAATTTGCAGATTTATAAGAATATTCTTGCGCTTGCAGACCTGGGAATGTAAAAGCCTGAGAAATGCTGTTGCTCGTGTGAGTAGAAGTAGGATCAGTCCACAGCCGTGAACAAGAAATTAGCTGGTTGTTGGTGGGGTCTGCAGCAATTTCAAACTCATTATTTTGCTCAGGCTTCAAATCCACTACATCCTGAACGCAAGAGTGCTGGTTTTCTGCAGTAATCATGGCAGAAAATATGTCATCATGTGCCCGCAGGTACCCTTCAGGCAGGACCTCCGATGGCTTGGCAGACTCATGAGGTGCCATATAAGCATCAGAAGCATTTGCAGACACTGAATTTGTATTGTATGTGTGATCAGATTGAGAGAGGATGTTGGTTTCCCTGCTGTTGTTGCTGGCGGCTTTGCTGGAGGAGGAACAGGGGAGACTGTGCTGCTTGATGTTAAGCTTCTTCTTGATGTAAGAATTCCAGTAATTTTTAATCTCGTTGTCCGTGCGTCCGGGCAGATGGGAAGCAATTTGAGACCACCTGCATCGGCAATGCCATTCATTTTGCTGAATCAATGGACAGAAAGCAGGGACTCATGTGACCAATTATTACGAGAGAAATATGGTTGGATTTATCTAGATTGCAGATTCCAGATATTTTTGGAAATAAACTATTGACTTTTCGGAGAAGTTAGATTTTAGAATATTTCTAAAATCAACCAACAATGTCAAGTTACTGAGAAATATAATAATAAAAGTGAACCGAGCTATAAAGTACAACCTGTTACCCAGAATGGAGTGTAAGTATAGGATCAATTGTTCTTCTTGGAGTGAAATTGCACCGTGTTTAAGCCCAGGTCGCAAGTAGTTAATCCATCTCAACCTGCAACTTTTTCCGCATCTCTGGAGACCTGCACATTGTATATTCATGGCCGTATTATTATGATTCGCCAAACGCCTTTTGTTGGGTTGGGGAGGATGTCTATTCCTTAAAAATGTTATATCGTGTAAAAATAAAAATGGTTCATCTGACCTAGGAGAAGAGGGTAATCACTGAGCGACAATGGAGTTGCACACAGAGAAAAGAGAATTATCTGAGGCTATATCTAGAGTTAGCACAGGGACTTGTCTAAACACGTGGTGGTGATATTTCTTTCTTTAAATCAGATACTAAAATTAATAATAGAAATGAATTCAGCATCCTCAAAATTAAAAATAAAAAATAAAAATTTATTAACTAACTCACACCATATTATTAACTAACTCACACCATATCTAGAGTTTCAAACAGAAGAAAAGTATTTACTAAAATAAAAAATAATTATTAAATATCCAGATTTTTAAAGAGAAGAAAAGTATTTATTAAAATAAAAAATTGATTATTAACTAATTGACAGCATATTCAGAGTTTCACAGAGGAGAAAAGAGAATTGTTTTTAGTGTGGATTTTTGGAAGTTTTTCATGGGGTTTTTTTGGTTTAATTTCTCTAAAATTTTGCAGGAATTTATTAAAATCACAAGTTTGATGGGTAACTCCTGCACAATCCAAATGGGTTCGAGGTTTTTCAGGGTGCTGAATCATACGTACATTCAAAAAACCAATTTAAATAACACATCAAGATTTCCTCTCAATTTTTCGACCAAATTCAGACACCAAAAATCTACAAATCACACTAAAAACAACTCCTCAAATAAATATTGACTAAAATACTATATTTATAAATAACAAAAGTGTAAAAAAAAGGAATTGGCATCAGAGAAAAAAAGTAATAACTGAGAATTTTGAAAGTTTGTAGAACCGGGACCGTAAAAATAAAAAATAATTTTGTTTTGCATTGTAAAGGGTAATTAGTTGGTACATTTTGGAATATTGTGATAATATGACGGATGTGAATGAATTTCAAAAATATTTTGAAATATGAAAACCATCATTTTTAAAAAGTATGTTATTAATATATTAGTTAGTATTTTGAAATATGATATTAATAAATTAGTTGTTATACAGTTTTGTCAGCAAAGGAGGAAATTAATGTTATTTAATAAAAAATTTAAAAAATATATAATAAACTTAGAGTTTTTTTTTTTTTTCATAATTTAAATAAAAATAATATCTCTTAAATATGGTTATTGATCTAATTTAAATATAATATAAATTATATTATTAATTTTCAGAATTTTTAACTTATCATAATTATTTTTAACTTGAATTTTTAATTAATTATATAGAAGTTTTTTTATGGTTGACTTTTGGAACTTATTAATGAGGTTCATTTTCAAGCCCAAGGTATTGGTGGATTTGAAAAATCCACCAGGAAAAATATTCTATATAATTAATCTCAAGATCACTATGATCACTATGGATAACAAAAATCTGAAATAAAAAATATCAATTAATTATTTTAATATTAAAATGAAATTATACTTTTTATCACTTTATAAACTAAATCTATTTTAAAAAACATCAATCATTATTATTAATCAAAATTAATATATATATATATATATATAAAAAAAATTTAAAATAATAAGAGAATAGAAAATCAATTCAGTAAAATTCATATTAAATGTATTATTTAAAACTTTGTCAGTTATTAAATATATGGTATGATTGTAAGAAGAATTTCGGGGTAAATCACATGAGGAAAGACTTTTGTCGACGTGTTTCGAACCAACTTGTCCTCACGATGAACAACACTAGTTGGTTCGAAATGCGTCGACAAAAATCTTTCCTCATGTGATTTATGCCGAAATTCTTCTTACAACTATTATGAATCACAGAAGCCTCGATTCATATATAAAACATTTTAAAAATAAATAAAAACCAAAAATACCAGTATAAGTTTCTGTGAACGTTTTAAGTTTCGGTGAACGTTTTACATTTTCATAACTCTGACAGAAATCTTTATAACTATAATAGTAAAATAACTTCTCAATATATACAAATAAAATAATTTTACACTGGAAAAAAACCTAATAGAAAGCTCGATCTTACAGCTCTGGTAATTGCACCTCTAATAATAATTAAAGGAAAGGTTGAATTGAATAAAATGAAGTAACAAGTTGAAGGCTGCATCTCCAATGTCTAAAGGTTGAATGAATAAAAGAGAACCAATAAATACCTGAAATTTGCACCTCGCTGAATTGAACAGAATAAAACAGAAGATAGGGTACTTAAGTAATTACCAACTTGTTTGGCCACATAGCTCCAGGAACAGCCAATAAGGCGGTTGTTCATCATATAATTGACGAGTTTTTTGTCTTCCTCAGGTGTCCAGAGACCTTTTTTCATTTTTCGTATCTCTGGTTTGGAGGAAATGGGGGATCCTTTTTCTCGCCCTGGTGTGAAACTCATGTTTAAGCCCACTTACCAGTTGCTCCTCTCTGCAAGTGACTGAACTTGATGGTGCGCTCTCCAACCACTGTGTTTACCAGTTGCTCCTCTCTGCAAGTGACTGAACTTGATGGTGCGCTCTCCAACCACTGTGTTTACCAGTTGCTCCTCTCTGCAAGTGACTGAACTTGATGGTGCGCTCTCCAACCACTGTGTTTACCAGTTGCTCCTCTCTGCAAGTGACTGAACTTGATGGTGCGCTCTCCAACCACTGTAACGCAGGTTGCCAGAGGTTCATCTGCGCCTGAAACTATGGAACGCAGACATTTAAACACACATTCAGAAAAAGAGAGATCGACAAACACGAGGAAGAATGGATGGAGCCCATCAGCCTTCAATTTTCAATGATGGTCACATGGCCACTTACCAACCCTTGTATTTGATTCCGCCTGTGTGTCACCATAGCATATGCGATTCTTGAATGTAAAGGAAAGGGATTTTATAACTCCCTATATTATTTCGCCTCATCTGAACTCAACCATTCTCTCACTGTGGTTGTGGTTGTGAATAATAAATCAAATGAAAAATGACCTCCTGTACTTTCCCATCAACCTTCACGTTTACATATATTTGTCAACGAAACAATAGTATCCGTACTACTTATCCTCAAATCCCGATGCATGCTTTCAATCGTTGAACGTTCATCCAGTCAGTTGCAGTTGTGAAAGCTAATTACCTAACTTGACTCGGACATTATATGGCCAAGCAATACCTAACTTCGCTAATGTGTCCAATTATTTAAATGAAAAAACATTAGAAGCGAACTTGCCTGATATGTCCAATCATAAAAGTTCATAACTTGGGGCCGTATGTTTCCATGTTTTTCTTTTACTAGATTATGTGTGACGTGGTCGGGGAGATTCCACATAAAGCATAAGCTAGAGTATAACTAAAACAAACCACGGCTTTATAATCAACCACTCTACCCTCATCACCTCCCAATGGGAACGCTTATAGCTTTCTACGGTAAAGCGAATGATGTGATGTTGAAAATGTTTTGCTAACGTTATAACCATGCACATTGTCAAAATAAAATTATTTGTGTTGAAAGTAAAAATAACGTGATGTCAGTTTTTCTAGAAGTAAATTATGTAATCATGACTTTAAAACACTTAACATTAAGGGATGATATTCTATTTATCATTAACATTATGAGTAATATGACTGTATTAATAAAGTGGTTAATTTTCATTCATTCATGGAGTATGGGTAAGTTGAATGTTATATGAGAGTGTTTTTATGTCCAAATAAGTGGGAAAATTTTATGGGTTAATATTCACATGTGGGCTAATTTTTTATGTTTTTTCAAAAAAAGATTCGCCCACATTTTATACTATAAAATTATTTTACCTTGTAAATAGCCAAAATTTTATATAGACTAATATAAATCATTAGAAATAGAAATATTTTTACAAAAATATTGCCAACATTTTACAATTTTCATATTAAGGACTATTAAAATTTGTCAAGATTTCTAAACTTTAAGATGAACTTTCATTCTTAAAATTTTCCATGGTCAAACAACTGCCCTCAAAACATGGATTAAAAATTGTGGTTGTTTCTTTGCAAAAATCTCCCCATGAGTTTATGAAATGCCACAATGAAATCCTATTTATGACCATGTTGTTAATTGTGGAACCTATTGCAACTCCATCTATTAGCTTCATTACTATGTTCATTACGTGATCATAATCAAATTTAAGAATATATGGATGAGAAATATAAAATGAGGGAGTTAGTTTTCTAGTTAAATAAGTTCAAAATTTTCCACTAAACAGGAGGAAAAAGAGTTATTTTTCCTACATGATAGGGAGAAAGCTTATCTAAATGTTTGAGCTCTATATAAAATGTGAGTAGTGTATTATTAAACCGGACATAAGAAACTAGAATTTATGAAAGCATGAACTCACTTGAACTACAATTAGAAGAAGAAAATGACCATTAAGATTAATACTAATACCACTATGTTGAGTAAAAAGTTGGTGAATAACTAGATCAACCTTAGCCTTTGCTATTCCTTGAATTCTAACACTTCACTTAGCTATTTTAAATAGGGAATTTTTTAGGGGTGAAATTTTTCCAATTGGCTATTTTTTGGCCAATTTCTAGAAAACATATTTTCCCATTTAGTTAAAAATTACATAGCTTTTGCACATGGGGAATAGAGGAGACAATGAGAAAGTGTTATGTTAAGGAACTATGTTGTGTAAAGGTCACCAGTTTGAAACTCCACAGGAAAAAATCCACCCATGCTAAGGGTTGTGGCCCACGTCGGGTGTGATCCCCAAGTGATTTCGATTGCTTAGATGCCCTTGGATTGCAACTACTCAAGCCATTGGTTAGGCATGCAAGCCTTCTTAAGACTCACATAACCTAACAACAAAAAAATAAAAAGCCACATAACCTAACAACAAAAAAATAAAAAACCTCATAGCTTTTACTTAAGTATGATTAAATTTATAATATTTTCCAAAAACTTACTAGTTTTATTAGTAAAATACATTTATTTTTATTTGGATATTCACATAAATTTTATATGTATGATTTCTCAAATTAAAATAGTTACCTAGTATACTATACATAGGTGTAATATTTGAATTCTCAAAAAATACTTTGGTTGGCATTGTTGTAGTCGATGTATAGAATGCCATCTAAGGAAGTGATAAGCTATTTTACCAATAAATAGAAGTGAACGGGTGTTTCCAAGATCTTGTTCTTGAAAAAGTCCAGAATCGAAATGAATTGATGATTAATAAAAGTCTTATGGTATAACAAACCCTTGGAAATATAATCACAATACAACATGGACAAATAAAAAAGACAACTTGAATCATTATGGCCATTAACACCCAAATATTGAATATAGATATAATTGAAATAAATATTGAATATAAATATAATTGAAATAAAAAACTAGAAATAGAAAGTTACCACTTAATTACCGAGTAAACTAAAATAATAAGAAAAAATATTTTCCAAAATTAAAATTAAAAAATTTAATTTCATCTTCCTATTTGCAAAGACAATAGAAAATATACCCTCCTTATATAATATCATTATTCTAAGTTATATTTTTTTATTAATCAGATCCCTATTTGAAATGAAGACACTTATCAATATTAAAAAAAACTTAAGTTAATAAAAACCTTTAGAAAATATTAATATCCAATATATAAAACAATTAAAATAATAAGTAGATATTAATAATTTTCCAAATAGTTAGCAATTTTCACTCCATAAAAGCTTCACCAAGCACTATCTTCACTAATTTTTAGAAAACTTATTCATAATTAGGGCTCATGTTAACATGATGTCAGTGTTTAGGTATTTTTGTAAATGAGTATTTATAATGGTTGTCATTGAAGTGTATCAACGAGGCTGAGGCTGACGATATCGTGCTTCCTTTCCATCGTGAATTTGGCATAGACTTATTAAATTTTAGTAGCTCACTAATATGGTAACATCCGGTGGCTTTTCGTATAGTCAACTAAAAACCAAACCCAATAGTAATATACTCAACTCCTAGTCCATATATTTTGTAGCAACTCATCACTTGTCCCTGTGACACCATCGTAATTCATTAGCCTAATTCGAAACTTCATTCCTTTTCCTCAAATTCCTATGCTCTATGATATCTGTTAGTCATACCATATGGGTTGGAACTTGAGAAATGGGCCAAATTTTACGTAAAATCGACATAAACGAACATGAATAGTAATAGTGGGTGCATCTATACATTGAGGGGTTGTATAACACCTACTAATGTCAACAAATGAAGGAAGGTATATATTGAGGGGATGGATAACACCTACTAATGTCAACAAATAAAGGAAGGTATTTTCATGAATATCAACTTAAAGTTGGTGTTGTATATTGATAGGAGCTAATAAGACAAATAAGAAGAGGCTTTAATTTATAAATAAGATAGATAAACACCGATTCTAGGCCTATTGAGATGTCCTCGCCTTTATATGAAATGAAAGTTTTTGTACACATGGATTTTATGATAAAAAATAAATATAGTGACGAGGAAAAGAAGAATTTTTTTAATGATCCCAAGGGTTTTAGATAGTTAGGGATTGTATGCTTAAGGTGTAATGGTCACTTTTGTTTTTGAAGAATTCATTTTTACTATGCAATCTTTCGCTCCATCTCACCTCTCACCCGTTCAATTCATTGTATAACTCTCTCTACTTAATCCTCCACTCTATTGTACTCCACGTCTCTCCAAACACATGTAATACCACAAAATGGATATCTAGCATGGCCTATAACTTTCTCATCCCATGCACCATATTTGCATTCAAATCACTACTAGGAAGCATTCACCCAAAATTTCAAGACATTGTTGATGCTAGAATTGCTCTTTGATAAATCTACCCACTGAACACAGTCATAATAGTCCTTATAAATCGTTCTCAGATGTGATCGAAGGCAAAGAGGGAAGATTTCGTGAAAATTTATAGTTCTTTTCTATTATTAACTTTTGGTTTTCAAAATTCCCCTTTTCTCAACGACTTCTTCTTCCTCAATCTCATGGACCATGTTAGGTTCTCATTTTCAATATTTTTTTCACTTATTTTTCTAAAAATTTTCCTTCTATAATCATAATTTATGATTTTTTAACCCCATTCCACCCCACCCCATTCCACCCCATTTTGGCACAAAAACCTACAAGGTATAAAATAATGCAGGAAGGAACCATTTTTAAGGTAAATTATTTATTTTTATACATTTTTAATATTTAAATAAGTAATTTTGATTATGAATTATTTTCTAATAAGTCACTACAAGAATATTTGTTCTATAGCAAGTATATAAATTTTGTACCCGATATCATAGCTAGAAGCAAGAAGATGGACATGATCACAAATGAGTTGGAGATGGACATTTGTTCAACAACTAGGTCATAGAAGCAAGAAGACAAGTGGTACATGTCGGTCATGGTCCACCTCAATGGGTTTTCATGAAAGGGGAACTAAAGTTCGTGATAACTTATAAACAAATATCATATCAGATCGAATAGAGTATCACATTGAAGATCAATCGATAGATTTATTGAACCAATTTTGAAGATGACAATAGTGGAAATGATTACCAGAAATCATATTTCTATAGGATACTTTGTCCAACAATTCAATTTGATTGGTAATCCATAGGTTTTAAGTCATATAATAAATCACTTAGAATGTTATATAAGGAGGTTATATTATAAGATAAATCCTCTTGAGAAGATTTGTATTCAGTTTCCTTTAGCTAATATACGAACAATGATTTGTGTCTACACATGTTTCAATCCTGAGAAATTTGTACGCTGAGTTAAGTTAGTAATGTAGCATTTTTGTATTGAAAAATTGAACCACATTGAGAGCCCATTGTGTAAAGGTATTCGTTGCTATTCAAATCTTGATTTGATTATTTAATTCATGTTATAACCTTCATTTTAATTTCTAGTTTTTTTGTTTCTTCAATTCAGTATTAAAATTCCATTTTATGCATATTTATAGATTGCTAATTTCAATATGGTGTCATGCTTTCAATATAGCTAAAATAAAAATGACATCTGATTTATAATTTGAGAAATTACTTCACCATTATTTTATAAGACATCATTTGAAATGCATGGTTAAGGATTGTAATGGATTGTTAAAATAAGTAATTTATAAATCATATATTTGATTAGTTCTGGTAGTATATTATTTATTAAATTTAGAATATTATTATTTAACAACTGATATTGCACATATAATGTATATGCTTCACAAGATTACGAATCAAGATTGATAATTAAATGAAATGAATTTAAAAAAATTAAATTATTTGACATTTTGGTGCCATTACCAAGGAAGCATTAAAAATAATTAGTTCAAAATTACATAGAAGCAAATAGAGATAGATATAAATGCATTCAAATTTTTTTTTAGAATAATTCATGGTAATTAGAATGCATGAATAGGAAAAGAGATTCTAGAGGTAGATTTGTTCCAACCACTTGACCACTCATCACTCCATTCAGTGCAACTTGTGGTGAAATAAGAGACACATTACTTGTAAGTACATTTACTAGAGGAGGACACTTAGGTCAAGTTTTCTCAAGATAGAGGGAAATCTAAATAAGAAGGAGAATAAATCATAGATATATCAAGTCCACAATGAGTAGTTATATTCTACTCTCATCACAATGACGAAAAATTAACAAATGAAGATCCATAATTACCATTCATTGATAATTCTATACAAGAACCATAATGTTTTGTTTCATCAGTAAAAATTTTGCAGGGCAATATATATATGATAATGAAGAATGAAAAAGAATAGAAGGAATAAGGGTAAGAGTAATAGTAGTTGACATAAATGTTAAAGAAGTATATGGTTTTATTATTCAGGATCCAACAAAAAATGTCAACATGAAAAATATTTCACCATCCGAATGCGTCTTAATTTACATGCTATGATAATAGAGATCTCAAAACTTTAATTTTTTTACTTTGAAGTATTATGTCATAGTTATGGTTACCTTGAGAGGAAAATGATGATTAAGAAGCATCGACATTGGTGTTCACCAGTTCTCTATTTCCCCCCTTATATCTTTGTTTTCATGTTCCTTTTAGGCTTTCTCCTAATCTTGCAGTTCACCCTTCTATTGAGTTTCACAATGACATAACCACCTAGAGGAGGCGCAACTCCATCCTAATAAAATTTTGTCTTAGGAGATAATTATGCCCAATGGTAATGAAGTAGCCACACCTTATTAATCACCAGCACACTTGAAAAAAAAGCTAAAGAAATTGTTCGGGGAGGTAGAGACAAAACCCCCATGGGGGTCTGTTCGGAGAACTGCAACCAGGGTAGATGCCTACCCAAAGAGGTGAAAACCATGAAACATAAGGTCATATCTAGAACGTAGATGAATGCATACAATACATGAAGGATCACACTTTGATATGAAAGTTCATAGGGCTATGATCAACAAAGAGGTCTAGTAATTTGGATTTAGAACAAATGGAAACCCGATGACTGGATAGATCTAAAAATTGGGGCTAAAGATTTTTTCAGGGTTATATTAAAAAATATAGAAGGCCATAATAAGGTTTTTGAAAATGTCCCCTAGTTCTTAAAAAATTCAAACCTCTCTCACGCAATTATGGAAGGAGCACTACAATTTGGAGAAAGAGGAATTTCTAACCAATCTACTATGGGTTCGACTCTTCTCCTCCCCCAAGGAATTTTTGAACAAACATGTACTAGATAGTATATGGAACACAATTTGAACATTTTTAAAAATATCATAAAGCTAGAAAGAGGTGTCGATACACCTCATATGCTTACACTTGAATATATATGTACATCTTGGAGCCCTTACTAGCCTCCATATATCTCTATTATCATGTTCAGTTGCATAAAAAAACCATACACTATGAACATGTCCCATTTCATTTCCAGAGATGCCACGAGTATAACCACATGTTCTGCAAATGCCCCTTAATCCAACATGAATCTCCTCCATATCATAAGAATAAAAAATATGTGGAAGGCTTTGAGAAAGTCACCACTTGCGAAAGGAATGCACAATAATAGAAAACTCATTAGCCCAAGGAAACTTCTGAATCCTCTAACAAGTATGCTGCTTTAGGTGATGATTTAGAAATGGAAGATGTTCCTGTTTCATAAACCCTCCTGATGTTAAATTTTCTTAGGGCTATATTGTTCTTTTCTTTAGATAATTTAATTTCTTCATTTACATATCAAATTCACCCCGTAACATCATAAAATTATATAAATTTACAACATTATTCAAATTTATATATGCTATTATATATAAAGAACAATATCAACATCAATGCGGTAGAACATAAAGGAACAATAGAAGAAAACAATTCACACATAGATGCATTTCTTCATTTACACATTAAATTCACCCCACAACATCATAACATTATATATATTTACAACATTATTCAAATTTTTATATGAAACTATATATATATATATATATATATATATATATATATATATATAGATATAACAATATCATCATCGATGTGGTAGAACATAAAGGAATAATAGAATAAAATCATTCACACATAGAGACACCAATATTGGTTTAAGACCAGGGAAAAACCCACTATGGGGAAAAATATTTCAAATTCTTCTTCTTATTAGATTTTCATTGAATGATTCAACAAATAAAGGGTACAATGATCCATATCTTCAACCATAAACCTATCCAACAAATTCAACTAATCAACATCCATGAGATGAAACTAACAATTCCAATAATCAAAACCCTGATTCGGAAGCCTGCAATTAACTATCACTATATGCGGTCAACTGTTGAACTCTGCAGTCAACTGACCAAATCTTCAATCAACTGTAAAATCAAATCCTAGGTCACAACCACATGGAGATAGAGTCAAGCGTGTTGTTGAAACCCTTCAACCGCATGCATAGGCCTGCATGCCTGTGGTTACAACTGAAATTTCCCTGTAGCAATCCTGCTGCTTGGAACCAAAAACCCTAAACACATGTGTGAGCTTCAAACCCTAGAATTTCAAGCTTGTGCAGGCCAATCTCTGTGAACTGCCTTAGACCTATATGAGCCAAAACCAAAGAAGAGAATAGAATAATGCTTCATGATGATTTATAAATGAGGTTGAGGTCACTTATATTTATAGACTTCTAAGAGTGTCCAATTTTCTTTAGGGCCGACCTGATCTAATATGCGCATGTGGGATTTAATTCAAAAATACACTTTCCCTTGTCCAAATTTAGTGCTTCAATATTAAAAATGGGTCCTCTCTAAAAAATGAATCTAGTCCTACAATTGGAATTTGTCACTAAGCTTCCAAAAATTAAGACTCTCTCTCCATTGGGCAGAAATTCCAATCATGTCATCATAACATGTCCCATCTCAAATATCTCATCATCAAATGTCATCATGACTCACATCAATTCATATTTGCTTATCCCTACTTATCTCTTTCTTGTCTCTTCTCATATGATGAACATTCTTGAATCTAAAAGAAGAAGAATTTCACATCAGAGGGGAGTCGAAACTACCATCCTCTATCACTACCAACGAGAACAAATGTTGCTACCCAAGGATATCTACTAGCGGAGCGGCAATGCTATGACCTGGGAAAATCTTCTAGTGGGGAGCTAGTGCTATGACTCGGGAAACTCTGCCAGCAGGGAGCCAATGCTACAACCCATGAAACTTTTCTAGCGGGGAGCCAATTCTACAAACTAGGAAACCTCTAACAGTGGGGATCTAATGCTACAACCCAAGAAACCTCTGCTAGTGGGGAGCCAATTCTACGACCGAGGAAACCTCTGCAGATATTCCCAACATGAACTTTAAGATTCAGTGGTAGAACACCTACCTCTCTAGCTTGAGTGGGATGACACTTACAATAAATAATAAGGATTGCGCCTAACTTAAGCAACCATCACCCATTGGCTATATGGGTGGGAAAGACATATGTCAACTGGGGTATACTATGCATAGATCAAGATATGGGAGCAACATTCCTGACCCTATTGGTAACAAATATGGGTGATACCCTATTGCCTAGAGATCCCTGATCCCCATGAGCCCTACATCTCAATTCCTCACCTTGGGAGCTCAGACAGTGGGGAAGAGTCGACTTAGTGTCCTTGATCAGCCCATACCCTTACTTTAGGAGGGTCACATCCATTAATCCATGTTGCTCTCTATAGATTAGAAACATATCAATGTGCTCACATCTGGTACCAACTTAACCAACTCACTTAAGAGTTTCCTCAAACATCATCAAGAGTAGTAGTCCTATGTTTTCCTGTTAATGTAGGACATCAAAATCAAACATTATGTTAGAAAAAAAATATGTCACAAAAAGATGCCTTATTCATACTCTTCTCACGGAGGCAGTAACCACAAGCCTAATCTTGTCTCATATAGAAACACTCTTTCAATCTATGAAGATATCTTTGTCCCAACTACATAAGAGATTTTTTTCCAATTGAATCCCACTCTAGATATCACAATATATCATTGTCATATTGAGAACTTTCTTAAGAAACTCTCCAAGGATATTCCTTAATAAAACCTCCCCATATCTACCCATGCTAGGAACAATGTACTCAATGTGCTCTTCCAATTATCAGAGTATCCATGAAGATTCAGATCTCTCAAATATATTTCATCTTGAACTCAGTGCCATTCTCCCTCTTAAGATTGATCATCAGAGGCTTACTACCTATCAAAAATAGATCGTCAGCATATAAAATCAAAATCAAAGGAATAACTTAGACCAGCTTATAGGTTTGGATCAGTATTTCTTCTAGGCTTTAGTAACTAGCTATCTAGGCTCAAGGAGCTTGACCCAAACCAATGACCATACAACACTTCCCTTCTCATAGAACATTTTCATCTTCTCCACCATGTCTATAGGTCTGCCATACTCCTGGTGTACTCTGGATTTTGTGCATAAGACTTTAGTTTTTCTTACCTGCAGGCACAACCACACCCATAGGCCTTCATCTATGTGGTTGTGAGGCCTATAACCACACTCTTAATCCTCTCTCCCATTGGTTGTGGGTTGGACTAGGAGAAACCTTCTTTGCTAAAATAATAACTTGCCAAAACTTCTTCAATCAACATCAACTATTTATTCATGTGCAGAATCCTTCCTTCAATAGTAAGTGTCTTCCTTTCAAATAATACAGGCGATAAAATATCATGAATTGTTCTCCCTCTAAATGAGAAGCCTCTTCAATCATCACTATCTACCTATCTATCATAATATAGTCATGCGACAAAAAAATGGTTAGATCACAAACTATATCAGGTTCTTAGACATATATCGTAACAAGTCTTCATTAGTTTCTTCATCATCACATGCCATCAAAACATTCATCAAGGGTTAGTGTCATATAAGTGTATCTTCATACTTCAAGGATCATAATCATAACATCAAGTTAAGGCATCCAATTCTACCACATGTCATATTTACTAATCTTTACCAATATCAACAAGAGAATCAATCTTATTGTCACACTTTCATCATGCTTATCTCAAGCATTAACAACAACATCAAGCTACCATATATAAAAAACAATGTGCTATCCTTCTATATGAAATCCATCATGTCTAAAATGAAAGATGCTTTCCAAATATCAAGAGCACCAATATATATCACATGTACCATAAATCAAACTTACTTTCATATTCTTTTCATACCTCAGGGCTTACCTTGCCATCCAATATTGCATAATATTCATGTACCTTTGCATCTTGTGACGCTTATTTTTCATTGATAGTTGTAGCTCTTCTCTTCCTACACTAGCTATATTTTCCTGCACCTCAAATGATCCTCAAGAAGGATCCACTTATCACATCTCATCAGGAGGTTAGAAGTAACCACATACTCAAACATTCATGCAGGAATCATAATCAATGATCATATCAATATATCTAAACAAAATTAATAAAGAAGTAACATAAATAAAAAATTACTTATATTCAATGAGAAGTGATAACATCCTCTTGAACAAAACTTCAAGGGTTATTACTGTCCATAACAATGTTTCCTTCCATATTTCCATCGACTTCATCAACAAACAAGGCCATAAACCTTGACACAAATCTAGAACATGTTCACACTGGTCATGTTTCAAAACTTCCAAACACAATCCATAATTTTCTCCCATAGTTTCTTCCAAACTCTAGCCTCATGCCATCCATCAAACCCTAATAACCATATGTCCTAGGGTTTACTTAAAAATCTAACATTCTTTTAGGTATTCTACATCTTTTCTTACTTCCAACAAAGTTGTATTCATAGGGCTGATCTTCCATTACTTTTCTTCATCCCAGCTCTGATACCATGTTAAATTTTCTTAGGGATATATTGTTCTTTTCTATAGATAATTGTGTTTCTTCCTTTACACATTAAATTCACCCCACATCATAACATTATATAGATTTACAACATTATTGAGATTTACATATGAAACTATATATAAATAACAACATGATAATAAATGCAAGAAAACATAAAGGAATAATAAAATAAAATCACTCACACGTAGAGA
Organism: Pinus tabuliformis; assembly: GCA_031772625.1. NCBI lineage: Eukaryota > Viridiplantae > Streptophyta > Pinopsida > Pinales > Pinaceae > Pinus > Pinus tabuliformis. The sequence continues at coordinate 620,448,878 of CM062817.1, forward strand.
CACTAGGAATGGCTGGAGACCAGGGAAAAACCCACTATGGGGAAAACCCTTTCAAATTCTTCTTATTAGATTGTCATTGAATGATTCAACAAAGAGAGTACAATTATACATATCTTCAACCATAAACCTATCCATCAAAATTATCTAATCAACATCCATGAGATGAACCCAATAATGCTAATAAAACCCCAATTTATAAGCCTACAGTTAACTGTCACTATCTGGGGTCAACTATCAAACTTTGTAGTATACTACCGAACTCTGTGATCAACTGACAAAATATGCAGTGAACTATAAAATTAAAACCTTATGTGTTATAGGCCATTTTGTCACATTCGATCAGTAAGCCTCCTAATGGGATGATTCAACATCCGATTTCCCCTTGTCACCATCTTCCACAAAGCCCTAAGCATGTTCCATTCATCCCTTAGAATTTCATCCCTAAATTGCATCATTTGAGCTAGTTTGAGGACCAATGCAAGCCTACTAGGGTGTGTTCACCTACAGGTTGCTCCACTGTGGCCTACGTTGGTCACTAGCAAGTTGCTCCCCTTTTCACCTGCGTTGGTTCTAGAAATCTGGGAGAATGGTAGAGATTCTGAAAGCTTCCCCTTCTAGTAGTTTCCAAAATTTGTTTCAACTACTTACCTTGGACAAAACTTTTAGATCTTATCCTTCCCTACTTTGGATTTTTCACCACTTATGCTTTGATCCCATCCCTCCATCAAAGGTGGATCTCTTACCCTAGATTGGTAATTGGATAAGAAATCCCGACTTACCCTACTCCTCTATATATTACCAACCTTCTATGTGGTTGGGGGTGGCCTTTTGGAGATTGATCATGCCCTTATGCTACTGCAGTGACTCATTTTTATCTCGTGCATTTAGGGTGATTAGAGGTTCATATTGGGACAAGGAAAGGACAAGTCAACAAATTGGAGGAGCTATTCTACAAGATCTACTGCCATTTATGTTTGTAATCTCCTTCCATTTATATTAATGCAAAGAATTCATTGTTTTCCTATATGTGATGTTGTTATTCCATATATTTCAATACCATGTTGATCTATAGAATGAAGTATTTAGATGATACTGCATAGATCTCATCGTTTCTTGGCTTGTGTTATCTGACTATGAAGGTTCTAATTTTGGCATTCAGAACTGGAGTTGGATATTCCAAGATAAAGAAGGAGAAAAGTGTATGAAGGATTCTAGTTAGGCCTTACTCCATCATCTATTTACTTTAAGGAAAAGCATTGGGTTCCTTGTGTCTCTGTTGTTCTAGGCTAACCACTGACCTAGGGGAGATACTTTTATCCATAATCGTAAATCCCATATAACAAATTGAAGACTCCACTGGGGAACAAAGTATTACCTTGGTGGTTTCCTTGTCCATTGTGTTCGATTCCCCCCTTCACAGACCTTTGTTGTATCATCAAACCAAGAAAATACCTAGGAAGCAATTTCATTGAACTTTTTTTGCAATTTTTGTGCTAGAATCCTCTTTTCTAGGCCAAATGCACTCCCTGTGCCTTTAACAGAGAATTTCACCTCACCTTGGCCCACTTTGTACTAGCGTTGCAACGAAATGGTGTCTCTTCTGCACCAGCATTGGCCCCTATTTTTGCAGCCTATTTTTGGTCAACCTACTTCCAGCTGAACTTTCCTGAGTCTTGAGTGTCTTGTGGTCTCTCTAAAGCCTCCATTTGGTTTTAATGTGGGTTGTTTTCCTTTCGTAAGATTTGGTTTTGATTTTTATTTGTTCTTATCACTTGGTCGCTTGCAAAATGATTTCGTTTGATTGCTGGTTGCTTGGATGAATTGTTTTTCTAGTCCTCATCTAAAAAGTGTAATTGAATTAGTAGTTGAAAATTTGTATCTTAGTTTTATTAATTTCGAAAATTAAGTGTGGTAAAAAGAAAAATTTTGCATCAACATTTAGGGTTTTGTAGGTGCATTAACATAGGAATAGTTTTATCAGAAAGGAAATTGCATCTTGCATCTTTCTTGCTGCATACTGTGTGTTGCATATTTATTATTTATTCCCTTCCTTGGTTAGGTTTTCGTTGAAAGAGATTATTTCTATTTTCTTATGCTAGGTTTGCATTTTAGGATATTCAGGTGAAATTCATGGTGAGCCCCAAAACTAAAACATAATCCAAGATAAAAAGTAAAATTGATTGAATCAACCTAAGGATCATTTGTAACATTAAGACAACCATCTAGAGGTCTAAGCTAGAGACGTGTTCCAGCGTTGTTAAAGATAGGAGTTTTCATTATTTCCCAACATTGCATCCTGTGGGTGAAATCTTCTTCCATGTATGTGAGTGTATAGGATCGTACTCCATATACCTTCGGGTATATTGGTGGCACTCCATGAATTGCACTCCCACATACCATCACATATATTTTGGGAGTCCCCAGTAGGTTGTTATCCATCCATAGGTAACCAAGTATGCCGCCTTGTATACCGTGATACATCAAACACAACATTCAGGGATATTGACTACGGTACGTTAAGTCCTTGGTTCGCCAAGGTGTATATTGTAGTTCATGGTTACTTGGTAATCCTTTATGCCTAGATTATGACCTTTTTTATTTATTTATTTTTGTGTTAATAAAACTTATTATCCAACATGGAAGAACAAAATCCCCCTCCCTGTCTTTCGTGTAGAATGAAAATTAAGCCTCTTCTTCTTCCAGAGGCTACTCTTAACCATTGTCCAAGGCATAAGAAAACACAAACTACCAAATCAGGAACATCAGGAACTACTTCTGGCCCTTCTCCTGATATTGATTAGCTAGAATCATCCATCCCTTTGAGTTCCGAACCTGAGATCACATCTATTCCTTTTGGTGACAATGACACAATTGAAATAGAAGTCCCTGAGACTTTTTTACTTGAGGTCATTAAATCTGATATCCCTGAGTCAAAAACTTTGTTTCCTGAGGTTATTGAACATGAGGAGCCGTAGCCATCCTCACCTGATTCTTTGGGACCTTCCTCCTCTCTTCCTTTGTCTCAAACATAACCAATATATCTTGGGCATGATGGTGAATCTCTTCCATACAAAATTATGATTATTGAAGAGACCCCTCAAGAAGAGCCTCGTCTTTGTACCCCCATTCATTGGGAATGAATTTATTTTTATCAAACCAATCCTCTTATGTCTCTTCAACCTTTGACACAATCTCCTTTACCTCATTCTTTGGGCCTACCCATGAATCTCTCGCATAAATCTTTATTGGGATTGTTAACCATGACTAGAACTTATTCAAACTCCCAGCCTATGTCCACCACTATGCTTCAAACATCAAGTATATCTTCCTCTTCAATATTTACAACATCACCAGAAATAGATTTATATGGTGGTCGTCTGTCCTGCTTGTCTATCAGTCGTTATCCAATTTGGGAATAATTTCTAGTACTTCTATTATGAATCCCACACAGTCTGCTCCTCTTCCTCCATCTCCACCTACAATAGAGTAGTAGGTGTTGAGTCTTGAAAATGTCATTCATTTCCATTACACTTTCACTATTATGCCCATTATATCACCTCCATTTCACCTCCATTTCACTACTATGTCACCACATTCATCCCACTTTCATTATCATTGGGCCACCTTTATGTTTTTCCAATCTTTATTATTTCTAAGCCTTTTAAGTGAATTTATGGTTAAACATTAGAAAATAATGTGCATATGCTTATACCTAACAAATGGGTTGAGGTTGTTAACATGTGTAGGTTGAAAGGAGACTTCTAGAAGACCCTTATGTGGCACTCTAAGGCCAAATTCGAATTTGGTTGGAAAGAATCATGGGATCATGAGGATATGTGTCACATCTCCTAATTGTATTGTAACTCTAAAAAGACATGTGTCTTATCAGTTCCTATTTTGATTAGGACTCTAGAGGTAGAGGGAGAGATTCATGGACTCTCATTAATGAGATGGCTTCTCATCTTTTTGTATAAATAGGAGATCTCTCTCCTTCATTTGTTAGTCTTTTTAGTCTTTAGTTCCTAGTTCTTAAGTTTGTAGTTCTTCCTTGATGGCTTTTGGAAGCTTTGGAGAACTTTGTTGTACTTTGTACTTTTGAAGAAATTGAATAAAGCTTTGATGTTCTCAACATTTAAGGAGATGTGAAGTAGATGTCATGAAGCATATTAGAATGTAAGGTAGAGTAGATTTCATTTTGTAAATATTGCTTTGTAGAATGTAAGGTAGAGTAGATTTCATTTTGTAAATATTGCTTTGATTTCATTATGTTATTTGATTGCTTTCAAGTTTGATAGATTAGATTTTTCATTCATGCAATTTTAATTCATGCAAGTGTGTTCAATTTTGCTTTGATTTCATAGGTGGTAGAGGGCCCCTACGTTGTATAGTTGTCATTTTATTTTTGCATTTTAATTCACCATGTATATTAGCTGTACATAAATTGCTTTCAAGTTGATTGTAGATTAGTGATGCACATAGCCTTTTAATGAACTAATGACGTGATAGAATTATCTTGTCCTTTTGCTGAAGCAGCAAGGATACTGGGTCTCATAGTCATTCTCTCATTATTTGATTATTGCATTTTAGAACAAAACCCCAAAAACAACATAAACTATAAAACAACGAAGTAAGAGAAAGGTTAACTAAGCACATATAGTGCACTACACTTCATCAGTTTACGATACCCGGATTGATAATTTATGTAGAGCAATTTAAGACGTTAAATTGACTAGACATTTCTTTCCAACCAGATTCGAATTTGGCCTTAGAGTGCCACATAAGGGTCTTCTAGAAGTCTCCTTTCAACCTACACATGTCAACAACCTCAACCCATTTGTTAGGTATAAGCATATGCACATTATTTTCTAATGTTTAACCATAAATTCACTTAAAAGGCTTAGAAATAATAAAGATTGGAAAAACATAAAGGTGGCCCAATGATAATGAAAGTGGGATGAATGTGGTGAAATAGTAGTGAAATGGAGGTGAAATGGAGGTGATATAATGGGCATAATAGTGAAAGTGTAATGGAAATGAATGACATTTTCAAGACTCAACATACTCCCCAACTGAAGCTATTGCATGTCCTCATGCAATATATATTACATTAACTCTTTTGATCCTTGAGCTTTGGCTTAACTTTGCATGATATCATTTGATAACTTCATATTTCTGCAAAGTGTTTTACTTGAATTGCAACATGGTTGGTTCTTGTGTTACAACCATTTTTTTTTTTGTCGCCACACTAAGTCGCTGCATGTCAAGAAAAAAATAATAATTTTGAATCAATGAAATGAACAAGTTATTTTCTCACTTTTCTGAAGGTATTGATTAATTTTGGACTGATGATGAAAGATGAATGGCTAACTTTGTATTCAAGATTTTTAGCTACAGAACTGTGCACATTCCGCAGCTAAAGTCCAATTCCGCAGCTGTTCCCCAATTCCGCAGCCAGAAAAAAACCTCATTGTTCAAATCAGCCTAACTTTTTCATACAAAATCAGATTTTGATGATTTAAGTACCATTGGAAAGATCTCAACAAGATCTACACAATGAGAAATCAATCATTTGAGTTTGAAATGGCAAATAATGAAATAAATTTCTGAAAAGAAGCAACATCAACTTGAGGCACTAATTCCAAATCAGGTATAAATTCTTTTGATTTTTCCTTTGAGAACTTGTTTCATTAATACAAATTCTTAGTTTTGTGTGTAAATATCATAACTAGAGAGATTGGCCATCTCTCTCCTTTGATAATCTTACATTCCATTGCAGAAGAAGTATTAGTTTTTTTGCAGGTTCCAGGAGGAAGGACAAATGACTACAAGAGAATGGTGTCTCTCTAAGAGACCAATTTGTTTCATAAGAGGATGATCAGCAACAAAGAGGAAATATGCTGATGCAAAATCAGATCCAAACACTTGAAAAACTTTCAGATACTATTGTCTCCATCACATCCATCCATCACATCCATACTTCATAATAAACTATTTACCTCATTCCACTCCATATTTTCCATTTTCATTCACATACACTTTCCATCTCTTTTTGTCCATTCATAACCCACAAATAAAAGCAAGAGGCTCATTCATATGCTTATTGCCCATTACCATTTCTACTCTCCATTGCCATCTTCCATTTTCATCTTCCATTTCTTGTCATTTTCATTCCGCAAATAAGCCCTGCTTCAATGCAAATTATTGAGTCCATAGTCCTTTGAGTCTAATTTCTTTGTAAAAACACCTTGAGGCTTGCATGACTTAATGGCAAGTCCTCATGCTGACAAACAATGGGAATACATTAATGTCCCTTGTTCGTCAGATCTTCTAGGTGACTCGACTTCAGCAAATTCATTCGTACCTAGCAAGATGTGTTTGGGCATCTTGACTCTCATTGTCTTCAATGGTGAGAGCTCTCATGTTGACTAGTGGCATCCATTAATGGCCACTAAGCCAACAATTTCCTACTATGTTCGACATCAGAACATCTTTTCACATAGTAGGAATTGTGCCAATGAGTTTTGAAGACATGAAGACTATTATTTTCAGCATTTTGTAGCAGATTCAGCAAGTTTTAGTAGAAGCAATAAAAAGTCATCTTATCTCTCTATCCATGACTCCTCTTGTTCAGCCACTTGAAGAAGAATATGATCAGAAATTTTCAGCCACTACACATACAACTCATCCATTCCAAAAGGGTAAGTGAAGGCACGTCATTTTCTAACTTTTGACCATAGAATTCCATAAAAAGCTAGAATGATAATTGTTGGAAAAACATTTCTCTTCCTCATTTCATAAAATTGCCAATACCATCAGTTGGGGGGGGGATACATTCATATTCATATCTTTCCAAGTCCATATCATATTCAGGAGCTCACATACTTCCAACATATATTAATTATTACATTGCTATTATGAGCATACAATGGCTTTTGAAAAAAGTGCTTAAAGGATAAATTGGATACAAACAAAATCATGGTTATCACACAAGAACCAACCATCATGCAATCCAATAAAGATATAATTCGCAACAATAATCAAAATATCATTATGCAAAGTTCAAAGATCAAAATAGAAGGCAACAAAAAAAAAAATGGTTGTAACACAAGAACCAACCATGTTGCAATTCAAGTGAAACACTTTGCAGAAATATAAAGTTATCAAATGATATCATGCAAAGTTAAGCCAAAGCTCAAGGATCAAAAGAGTTAATGTAATATATATTGCATGAGGACATGCAATAGCTTCAGTTGGGGGGTATGTTGAGTCTTGAAAATGTCATTCATTTCCATTACACTTTCACTATTATGCCCATTATATCACCTCCATTTCACCTCCATTTCACTACTATGTCACCACATTCATCCCACTTTCATTATCATTGGGCCACCTTTATGTTTTTCCAATCTTTATTATTTCTAAGCCTTTTAAGTGAATTTATGGTTAAACATTAGAAAATAATGTGCATATGCTTATACCTAACAAATGGGTTGAGGTTGTTGACATGTGTAGGTTGAAAGGAGACTTCTAGAAGACCCTTATGTGGCACTCTAAGGCCAAATTCGAATTTGGTTGGAAAGAATCATGGGATCATGAGGATATGTGTCACATCTCCTAATTGTATTGTAACTCTAAAAAGACATGTGTCTTATCAGTTCCTATTTTGATTAGGACTCTAGAGGTAGAGGGAGAGATTCATGGACTCTCATTAATGAGATGGCTTTTCATCTTTTTGTATAAATAGGAGATCTCTCTCCTTCATTTGTTAGTCTTTTTAGTCTTTAGTTCCTAGTTCTTAAGTTTGTAGTTCTTCCTTGATGGCTTTTGGAAGCTTTGGAGAACTTTGTTGTACTTTGTACTTTTGAAGAAATTGAATAAATCTTTGATGTTCTCAACATGGAAGGAGATGTGAAGTAGATGTCATGAAGCATATTAGAATGTAAGGTAGAGTAGATTTCATTTTGTAAATATTGCTTTGATTTCATTATGTTATTTGATTGCTTTCAAGTTTGATAGATTAGATTTTTCATTCATGCAATTTTAATTCATGCAAGTGTGTTCAATTTTGCTTTGATTTCATAGGTAGTAGAGGGCCCCTGCCTTGTATAGTTGTCATTTTATTTTTGCATTTTATTTCACCATGTATATTAGCTGTACATAAATTGCTTTCAAGTTGATTGTAGATTAGTGATGCACATAGCCTTTTAATGAACTAATGACGTGATAGAATCATCTTGTCCTTTTGCTGAAGCAGCAAGGATACTGGGTCTCATAGTCATTCTCTCATTATTTGATTATTGCATTTTAGAACAAAACCCCAAAAACAACATAAACTATAAAACAACGAAGTAAGAGAAAGGTTAACTAAGCACATATAGTGCACCAAACTTCATCAGTTTACGATACCCAGATTGATAATTTATGTAGAGCAATTTAAGACGTTAAATTGACTAGACAGTAGGCTAGCCCCTATATCAATGAAAAAATCTATCCACTCAATAACCCATCCTTCCTTATGTTGCGTACCCTATATCTGGATCACAGTTGCCTCCATCATCCCCTCCTCCCATGGCATGGGGGAAACCTATTGTTGGTATACCTCAATATGGTAATCTGCGTAGTTATAGTCCTCCTTATCCTGGAACGGCTTCCACTATTTGGAAACCTACTTTACTCGTTCAACCTAGTTCATTTTGGGATCGATTGATGAATTCTGAAAATGTATCATCTTCATCACAAATTCCTACCTATCCTTCAACACCTCAACAAGATCAAATACAAGGTCCTTCACCTTCTCAATCACTTGCACAAGGTACTCCTCAAGTTTCAGTAGGTCAAATTCTTCAAAATTTGATACAGTCTCAATCGAACCCGTACCAGGGGGAAATGAAAAACCCTATTAGGTAACACTATGGATATCATCAAGTGCCTTTTCAAGGCTAACAAATCCAAACCTAACCATTCCAACAGCTTTATTGCCATCCTAGGGCTAGGCAACAAACTAACTTGTATGTTGGTTATTAGAACCCTCCATATTCTGGTAACCAGGTTCCTTATTATCATAACCCTCCTTACCCAGGAATGCAAGTGTATGTTTCCCAAGATATCCCTTCATATCTAGGTCATCTACATTTGAACTTTACGCGATAGTTTCCTTTTGTGGATACCCTTAAATTACCAAATTTAACTCATGTTACTAATTACCCTATTGCTTATTCACCATGGTGGCCAATTATTCCCACTAAGTTTCCTTCTCATATCCAAAAATTCAATGGAAACACTCGAGAAGACCCATCGACGCATGTTATGATGTATCATCTACGGTGTTCATCCATCTGCCTTAATGATGATTCCATTTGACTCCGTCTTTTCCAACGAACACTTATAGGTACCACAAGTAAATGGTATATTGAATTACCTAGAGCGTCATTTTTGTAGCTTTTAACCCTGTGCAGAATTTACCTACATACAAATTCTGAAAACAGAAAATAAACAAAGGTGAGAGCATAACACATAAAACAAATATACACATATATTTCCCCTGGATCCCAAAACTGAGATTACCAGATTGATTTTTCATTATGTTCCTTTCAATGTTACAATACATATATATACATGCCGAAGCATCCATAAACCCCAATCCATTAACCCTGGATTAGAACATAAGCGTAGTACGCTTGACCGTATCTACAAAATACCATGTACCAAAAGCCATCACACCCAAAACCATGTGCGAGAACCATGCAAAAAACCATAGGTAGGTTTTCCCACCTAATATAGGGTTAAAAAAAAAAAAGTTTTTTGGGGCATTGCACCAGATGCCGTATAGGGGGATTACTGCCCCCCTCAAACCCCCCTGTGAGCCCCATGTTGTACTTTGGCACAACGAATGGGGGGCTTCACCCCCCATCTAACCTCCTGGTTACACTACTAGGGCTAGTCATGGAAATAATATAACACAAACCCAATAGTTTCATGACTTCAACACTTTAACCACTACCTTCCTCACACATTTCCAGCTTCCCATCAAATACGAAACTAGAATGGAACTATTGACTAACTTCAAATGATCAAACTCTACTCACATTTCAGATCACATTAATGAGTGGATGCACCATCATCGGTTGTTCAAGACTTATGCTCCCGATTAGTTGTTAGAAGAATGATTTATCAAATATTTTTTAGCTCCCATAACAAAATATGTGGCCAAAGGTGGAGTCGTGACTAAAGAACAAGTTATTACTCGTGCTCAATACTTAGATTTGGTTTATACCCAGTTGGGTACACTCTATGATAAGATACCAAACACTCAGATACCCTTGAATATTGTTCCTCCTCCACTTGGTAATGAATATCATGCTTCTCATCGCATTATAGGTTCTTCCAATTCATAGTTGGTGAGTAAAGCATCTCATATTTCTCTTACCGCTCCTGTACAAAACCCTGATTCCCATCCTCTTGCGGCTTCTTATTCTGTGATAAATGTCATCTCATTTGATAAATTTAAGTCTCAACAAAAACCTGGAAGCAAGAAGAAAGGTAAAGTTAAGAAAAAGAAACATTCCTCACGTAGGATAAATAAAAAAAATCGTCTTCTGATGAGAAACAAAATCCTCAATACCCATGATTTATATGTAATGAGGATCACTTTACATATGATTATATGCATCATGTGAAGTGAATTAATTTCTTAAATCATCCACTTCTCCTGTTGTACTGACCAACCTGTTTCCCAATCAGGAGACTCATATGGTTTCACAGGATGCTTCTTCCTCTAACAGAGTTTTGATGCTTTCCTCCTCTAAGCTAAAATATGATGTCATGGTGGCCACTCGGAATAAGGACTATGATAATAAGAATCCACTGAATGGTCAATCTACTGATCAACCTACCAGTTCCACACCATATTCATCTAATCTTGTTCCACCTTCGGTTCCTATGGAATTAACTATCAATCCTATGAAGGGTGTTATCCATAAGTCTTATTTCAACCTTTGTTTGAGAGCCTCTCAAAATTACAACGTAGTTGAAGACTTGCCTCAATTTCCATCATCTATCTCGACTCGTCAGGTGTTTCAATAATGCCCCACCCAAAATAATGCATTGTTGTCAGCTATCAGATGTGTGGATGCATCGGATTCCAACCTAGTGGTTCTATCTCATGAAAACTATACCCCTCGACTTTTGGCTGAGTTAGCTTTTATGATTCATGTCATTTTCCATGGTAAGAACATTCATCGTTCTACTGTGGATGAGGGAGCCTCGACTTGCATCATGTCTTCTTGTTTCTGGAAGGAAATTGGTTCACCCCAATTGAGTCAATCGACCACCACAATAAAAGCCTTTAATGGAAGGACATACAAACCTTGTGGATTTCGATTTCGCTCCAAGTGGAACTAGGGGGCAAAGCCATCTCTATTGAAGTAGAAGTTATCAACCGACCTCTAGATTATAATCTTCTACTGGGACGTACATGGGTTTATGCTATGGATTCCATCATTTCAACTTACTTCTGAATGATCCCTTTTCCTCATAAAGGAGGGATTGTGGCTATAGATCAACTCACCTTTTTTGCCTCTGATTCCAATGTTATTGGAAGTGTCCCGCTTATAGGGAAATCCTTACAGTCCTATCAACATGTCAGAGTTGGTTTTTTAAAGGATTCATCACTTATGGGAACCTTTTTGCCCCCTCCCCATACCCTTTGGTTGCATAGATGAACATGATATCATCCTTTATGATCTTGGCCGATCCATGGATTGTACCTGATGAAACTAACATCAAACATTTTGGCAAACAAATGCCGCTTAGCGCCATTGAGAAAGATTACGAAGCCATCTATTTGGCTTGTGCAACCCATATTTTTTCTTCGATCAATTGAGTAGATTGATGCTATGGGGTAAAATGCATGGGGTGAAAACTACCCTCAAAGGTCTTCCCGGGACCTTCGACAGACCGTAAGATTATCTGCAAAAGCTACCAAGTTACACACATGTTCATCTATCAAACATAAATTGATAGGGTATGGAAAGAGGATTACCTTTAGCTCCTTCTAGATTTGCTTGGGGATCTCTATGCGGCAAGAAGAACTCCTTCAAGGCCGGCTCCAAGACAATTCCTGCACAAAGGACAAGGCAAACCAATCACAGCATACACTTCTAAAAACTAATGTAAGAATGCACAACAAACATGTATTAGTGTATAACTTAACTACTCATCTCGACAAGCATCAGAATGAACAAATAAATGAACAACATTACCGACACTATGGAGTAGGGAACACAACTGCAGTTCTATATTCAGAATGAAAGAGTGATTACAACCATCCATTGTATCAGCCTTCCTTACCCCTTCTTCCTCTCTCTCTCTCCCTCTTTCAGCTAGCTTCTTCAAGAATATGATAGTTCACAACAACTCTATGGGCTATCCTTCCAAATGCTCTGACCCCTTTGCAATGGCCCTCTCAATGCTTATATAGCAATCGATTTGGGGCTGCCAAGCTCCTCCTAGAGTTCATTAGGGCAAAAGCCATGAACCTGCCCTGTTTACAAGATTTTTCCCATTTGCCTTCATTCTCAGATTGGAATTTCTCCAAATATCTTGATTTTTGGAGTTTCCTTGCTTTTCTTGAGAAAATTTAGGGATTTAATATCTAGATATTTATGAGTAGATTCATTGGCATGATCTTTTGAACATCCCTTAGGTTCACTAACACTCCCCCTGGTCTAACAACATGAGTTAGCAGGGTGACTAACACTCCTTTATGCTTGGTAACAAGCTTTATAAAGTAGGTTGACAGTGTATAGAGAGCGTTAGTGTGGATTCCAGGCCTGCAATTGTGGTCTTTGCTTCAGTCATCTTATCTTTCATGTTTGAGTTGATAAGGAGGTCAACTTGTCCTATAATAGATGCCCCCTAAAGTATGAGATCAGAGGCAGAGATGATGGCTGAAATACTTTATGAAAAACAAACTATAATTTGCTGTCAAAATCTTTGTAGAGAGAGAGAGAAGTTTCGGGCGGCAAGGAAAACCTGATACAACATAGATACATATATATAAACTGCTAAAATCATGTCCTGAGTTGGGCATTCCCATGCTCAGTAGCTATGTTAGAGTAATTTTCTCATCTGAGATATAACAATGCTGGCCGCCAATATGGCACAGAGCAGATCCAGTGTCATAATAGATCATCCTAAAATAGCTGTCTCCAAACAACAATATCCGTAGCTTGGGAGAGGAAACAAGGCTGAATGATGCAAGCCTCTACCCAAGATCTTGATTTCCGCTTTACCGAACAACATAGATTGGTACATGTGATAAGATGTGTTGATGTCAAACATGCACGAAATCATCTGACTACCAGTCAATAATGGAGACCTTTAATAGATGTGAGGAAGGCCACCAATAATGGTGATGGTCTCCAAGATACATAGTACAAACTAGCGAGTGTGAAGAATTTCTTTGTCATCAAACACTCGTAGAATCGCTTAACCAGGAGTCAATAATGAAAACCCGTGATCAAACACAAGGTAACCTACCACTACTATCTGCAAGTACCAAGGCACTGAATGTGTTTCTGGGTTATCTTCCTAGATAGAGCGTTGAAGTCAATAGGAAGAAACCTGTCGAAAGGTAGGCAATGATGAGTCCTACATCAGTCGACATGAAATCGGAAAAGAATGATTTTGTTTTTTGAGGAATATTTTGAGAATTTGGGTCTAAACAATGGAGGGCATGATGAAAGGATATGTAGGATCGATTGATAGAGGAAACAAATGGGGACCCTTGAACAATAGAAGGCATGACAACGGTTTTAACCAGACAGCACTAGACTCATGAACACTATAGAGTGTTAGGATACGGAGATGCAATTTCATCAGGGTATATAGGCTAAAACTCATAGGATTGTAGGGTTCATATTGAGAGGCTATAAAAAATGAAGGTTTATCTGAGGGAGTGCCATGTTCAAGGGAACGATTGCTTCCAAACCACACTTTCTAATACGGAATACAGTTGTATTGTCCACTTTCCCCGTCTAATTAATTTAATGAGTCTAGACGAGTAAACTCATCGATATTTTCATGTTTAAAGAGTCTAAAAAGGATCGCAAAAAGAATGACTCTTTTCCCTATCTGATTAGTTTAATGAGTCGAGACAAGCAAACTTGTCGATTTTTCCATGTTCTAAGAGTCTGAAAAGTATCGTAAAAAGAACGACTCTATATCTTGTCTGTGTATTTAAAGAGTCCAAACTAGACAACTCGGTGGTCTTTTCATATTTAGAGAGTCTGAAAAGATCGTAAAGAGAGACTCCATGGTGGTCCCTTTGTCATAGTTGTTAACCGGGTGTGACAAAAGGTTAATAGTATTCCCGAATTAGTTACTTTTCCGTATTTTAATCTATTGAACCCGGATAAAGAGAAACCTATTTTCAATAGATGTCGACCTCATTTTGTTACAAGTACGAGGCGACAGACTAAACTCGTGTTTTGTCATGAATTTTTAACGAGCTCAGTAACAAAGCTCAGGATTTTTTAGTTTTAACGACTAAGAAAAAAGTACCTAAAATAATGCCCGGGTCATCTTTAGCAAGTTTTACGAGCAGCAAGACATAGCTTGGGATTTTTTCAGTTTAAAGAGCAAGAAAAAAGCGCCTAAAAAGTATGCTCCTTTGGTCTTTTTCTGTTTATGAGCTGGAAAAAGATCAAAAAAGAGTCGCTCAGAGCATTATTGCATATATTTAACAAGTGCAATGATGAAAAACTTGGAGATTTTTATTATTTTTTAAAGAGCAATAAAATATCACAAAAAGTGCTCGATTGTTTGCGGTGTATGTTTAACGAGCTCCACTACAAAAAACTTGGAGATGTTTATATTTTTTAAAGAGCAATAAAATATCTACAAAAGTGCTCTATCTATCGTTGCATAGATTTAATGAGTGCAACAACGAAAGCTCGGGGATGTTTATATTTTTTAAAGAGCAATAAAATATCCCTAAAAGTGCTCTATCTATCGTTGCATAGATTTAATGAGCGCAATGACGAAAGCTCGGGGGTGTTTATATTTTTTAAAGAGAAATAAAATATCCCCAAAAGTGCTCTATTGATCGCGGTATATGTTTAACGCGCTCCATGAAAAAAAACTCAGAGATGTTTATATCTTTTAAAGAGAAATAAAATATCTCTAAAAGTGCTCTATTCTATTCTCCATTGTAGTAGTTTAACGAGCCCAAAGAAGGAGACTCAAGGTTTTTCGGATTAACGAGCAAGAAAAATACCATAAAAAGAACGCTCAATCTTTCTTGATATCATGCTTGACAATAGAAGGGTATATGCCATGCATTTCATCATAAGACCAAGGGAAAACATCATGGAAATCCTTAAAAAGGCAGGTGAAGCTCACAATTTCCTCAGGATTGCAATTGGCTCCAATTTGTATGTTTTCCACGATGCCTGTCACAACAAAAATATTGATGAGCAATGTTTTTGAAATATTGCCCATGTTTCCTTCCAAATCCATAGGTTGGATAGTTGTATATGGTGAGGAAACGATTTCATGTGCGTCAGGTGACAGGATTTGAAGAGGCATCATGTCCGAATTAGATATCGAAACATGATGGTGCAAGTCCTCCCAAGTTCGATCTTCTAAACTCGTGATCTCTCTAATAGCTTCATCCTTACGTAGAACTTGATTGAGTGGATCGAAAGAAGGAGTGGTTATGGGAGGGGTTGTGGTACCATTGGCCGAAACCAAAGTGACCGAAGATTCAGATGCAATTTGAATGGCTTCGCAGGCCAATTCAGCTGGTGATAGCGGCATCTGGTCTCCGATTGTGTCAAGGTCCAAAGGAGCTAGCAGGATCCATGGATCAGTCGGCTCATGAGGAATAGATGAAAGTATATTGAATAATTGTGGAACCTGGGGTAGCTGTAGAGGAAAACAACCCATCAGGGAGGAAGCCTTCAACAGACCGATACCTAAACTGACATAGCAGTCAGCTCCACCTCCTACTAGGGGTACAGAGCCACTTGGTAATGGGGAATAATCAGGGGTGCAGATTATAGTTGATTTTCTCATTCACGACTTCTACGTCCACCATTACTGTTTTTCCAGCCAAAGTGATGGGAAAACTAGCTAGGTATCCTTTTGGGATAAAGTTGTGGCAGTCGAAAGCTTTCAGGGAGTTCGACGGTGGGGTTAGGGTTGGAGAACCTAGGGCGAGCCAACATGAAGCTGACATGATGCAGGTTGAAGAACCTTCGTCGTTGACAATTCGGTGTATACCTTTACCTTTCGAAGTGATATGCACTTGAAATGCAAGCTGGTGGGAAAGGGGAGGTTTACACTTGTCCATATCGAAAATAGCAAGCATGGAATCCTCTGGGTCAATACCACCAATAGCCAAAATCAAATCTTTCCATTGTGTTGGGCATGTTTGTAATACTTTGAGCACCAACATATCTGACGGCGCTTGCACCAAATCCTCTACGATGTTGTAGTGTTGGGCGGCACGAGCAGATGTATTGTGCATTGTGCATCGAAGTGCCCCTTTTGGGGGTCGAATTACAAGGTCCGAAACCTACCTTTCGATTTGTAGATCGTTGGGCAGTGGTGGGTTTGGATTGGAGGATGGTTCTGTTGCAGGAGCGACATGAGCTCCATAAGATTTGGCTCTTGTGGTGAGATATACCATTTCAAATGTGTAAGCGACAAAACTTCCTTCACCAGCTGAAGGATGTTGCGAACCATTGCTGCCCCCTGGTGTGGGTTGCGGTTTGTTGGCAACGAGATTTTGCTGTTGTTGAGTAGGAAAAGGATTTCTAAGGATAGTAGGTGCCTTACTAGTATCTCTTTTGGCAAGGTAATCTGCGCATTCTTGAAGACGCGGACAATGCCAGGTTGCGTGGTCTTTAAGACAGAGTTTGCACGGATATTTGGTACCTTTATCCTTTTCCTCATAAGTAGGCATAGCGACCTTCTATTTTGGGTTTGGCTGCTTTGTTGACTGCTCCTCAGAAGGAGTGGTCTTTTTCTTATTCTTCTTTTTCTCATCATTGAATTTCTGTGTAGACTGCACAGAGTTTATCACAGTGGTAGGAAGAGCAGTCGATTTGGTGGTAGAGGAAGCATTGGGGTTGCCAGGAGCATGGGGGATTATGTCGTAAAGAGTGCCAGACTATGAATAAATCAAATCTAAGTGCTGGGCACGATGTATGGATTGGTCTTTAGTGACCGCACCACCTAGAGCGACATCTCTAGCGATTTGTGGAAGTAACGACCTATAGAACCAGTCCGTTAAGAGAAAGTCTGGGAGGGGAGCTTTGACTAACCTCTGCCTATGTCTCCATTCATGAATATGATCAGAGATGTGGGTGGCGGTATCCTGATGAAATGAAGTAAGGAGCTCTGTCCCAGTCTCATAGCGGATAGGTAACTGAAAGTGCTTTAGGAACTCCATCGCTAAAGCGGCAAAGGTATTTACTGACGTGCGTGGTAACTCAATATACCACTTTGCTGCATTGCCAGTAAGGGTGTGGGGAAAAAGACGTAACCAGACACTATCATCCACCATGGAGTTAGAAACACTCCAAAGATGGTAGGTGGTGATATGGGTGCCCAGATCCTCCCCTTGTTTTCCATCGAACTTAGGAATGTTTGTCGGTATTTTATGCGGGATCAGTGGCCATTGTAAGTTGTGGTAGATGGGGTCATTTGTCAACTTGTATAAGTTGGGAATATCCAACGTTGCCAAAAAAGGCAGATTGTTGGGTGCCCCCAACTCGGACCATGGTGATGACGGATGACCTAAGTGTTATAGACATTTTTGTGCCTTACAGCATGAAGCATGAAATGTCAATAATATGAGGGATCCAAAGTCCCTAAACATGTTGTTCCTACCCCTAGAGGAACAAGGTCAGCAAACCACAGCACTGAAAATCAGTTCTCCACCTGAAAACACTCAAAAACAAGCTGATTCTGGATCATGTCAGCTTCTCCACTGAGCATCTGCGCTGAATGTCAACTGCTCCACTCTGTACCTGCGCTGAATGTCAAATCTAATGAAGGCTACCTGCGCTGGGCGAGATTGGCCAAGTGGCACAGTCATTCTGCAAGGTGTCAAATGCCCAGGAAGCTTCCAAAATGACACTTGGATCAGGGAATTCGCCTTGTGATGAGTAAGAGGATCTAGATCTCCAAGTGGAAGCAAGAAACTCCAAGTGGACTCAAGAACTAAAGTATAACTGAAGTGGGAGAGGACACTAGTCAGCTTCATGCCAAGCTCAAGCTGACTCATCCTTTCTCCAAAACTCCTATATATAGAGCTCTCTCATGAGGTCTAGGGAGGCTGGAATCTTGTGAATGTAAGGAAGTGTTGTTGGTTTGAGTATAGAACTATTGGGTGATTGCTTTGAAGGAGGTGAAGAGGAGATTTCTTTCCGCTGGGAGGTGTTGCTGGGTTGGGCCTCTTATGGTTGTAACACTCTCAGAACTTTACTTCTTCCATTAATAAAGCATTTGAGGTTCTTCTATATGCATGTGTCTCTGTGGCGTATTGATGCTTGTATATTTGATTTATTCTAATCCTTGAATCAATTATGGATGTATGCTTCTTGTAGTTTCCCTTTCTTGTGCTTTTGCAGGATTTTTGTGTAGCTGGGCCAGTGAAAGAGCAAGGAGCTGGGAGCAAGCAGCAAGGAGAGAAGATTGGATCAAACATTAGCGGAAGACAACGGTTAGTGGATCTCTTTCTCCCCTCTCTTACATCTCATAAAGAAGTAATCTTGAATAGCTTTGCATTCGGTTGTTGCTGAGGTACTATCACCCTTAGAGTGGGATAGGGTCATTCCGTATTGGATACTTTTCCCAACAAAAAATTGGCGACTCCACTGGGGATCGTATCTTGTTGGTTGTTTGTGTTTTTGCTATTCATTTCATAAACAAAGGGAGTACCGAATCGAACTGCATTTGGATCTTTCAAATGCAAAGTAGAGGGCAGCTACTCTAGCTCAGTTTCTGGGCAAGTTTATGATTTGAAGAGCTGATCCACAAGGACTCTAATAAGCTCTTAGTGATAGCTTTTCATCCTCCTTGTCATCCCTTAGTGTGTCCTTGACTGATAGCTTCTGATTTGGCCAAAAACTGCGAATTTTTGAGCAATCTGTGACCCGGAAACCAAGAGAAACGAAAGTTTCGTTCTTCAGTGCAACTGCTGTGAAGGTTGTTTGCATTTCAGCGCAGTTCCCGAAGGGGCTACCTACGCTGAAGGTCAAACAGACAGTGTACCACCTGCGCTGGACCAGTCTTGCCTTGTGCTGCTGGGGTTTCCTGCTGTTTCTTGCCCTGTTTTCACTCTTGTTTTTGCTGCCTGTTACCAGTCAATGTGCCTATCTGAAACCAACTTTCCTTACCACTATTCCGCCTCGGTTGTATAAAGAAACTGTGTTTGTTCTTTGTGTATTTCTTATGCCATTTACAGTTTCCCATAACGAAAAGTGAACTAGTCTTGCTGTGGCCTCTTAGATCTAGACCTGTGATAAAGTGTCGTTTTGATCTTAAGAGTTAGTTTGTTTGCTGTTCATAGCTGATTGGGTTTTTGCTTTCGTCATATGGTTTGAATTCATATATTTCTGGTGTCGAAACAAGTAAATCTTAAGGTGTCTTTGGATTTTGGACAAGCTTGTTTGCTTTCGCTTGAAATTGAATTCGAAATTATACAACAGCTTTCTTTTTTGTGTCGCACAAACATTAAGAAAGAGAAAAGAAATACTTGCATTGTGCATGTGCATTATGACAGCTTGCATGTTGATTTAGGAAAAAGTGCATTAGTGTGTGCTCTATGATCTGTGTGAAAAGATGTTGTCTTTCTTTTCCCTCAGTAGTTAAGATCTTCAAAGTTGAAAGATTGAAAGCTTGCTTATCATCTTAGACTGCATTTAGGAGTGTTATCATACATCTCGTGGTGATCCATAAAGGCAAACTGCTAAACAAGATCAACCTTAAAATAAATTGAATTTACATAACAACGCATTGAAACATAATGCAAACACATAGAGGTCTAAGCTAGAGACGTGTTCCGGCGTCGTTAAACGTGATATCTTAGCGTTGAGTGGTTGGGTGATTCCTCCACGGTGAAGCAATAAGTATCAATACAGACTTGTGCTCCCACGTACCGTCATGTATATATTGGGAGACCCCTATAGGAATAAAGCCTTTATCCATAGGAAACCGTGTCGGCCGCCCTACTGATCGCAATGCAGTGAACACAGCATTCACGAAGATCGACCACTCGTACCGTAAAACGTATTCTGTGGTTTTGCGAAAAGTTTGGCACACCCTCTGCCTAGAACTCCAGAGCAATTTCTTTTGGCCTTTTTCAAACTCTATAACTGAAAAAGTCCATCTGAGCATTTGTCACTTCGGGCTCGTTAAAACATCGAAGGAGACTAGAGTCATCTTTAGCTTTTTCTCGACTCTTAAAAAGTGAAAAAGCAAGTTGTGTCTAAAGCGTCGTTATAAAATTTATTTTAAACGGAACATAATCACCTCCTATTCCCGCGTTGATCTTAGGTTGAGAACATGGAACGCCCCAACCAAGGAATTCCACATGATGGAAATCCTAGTCCATTCTCCTCTTGGGGAGAAGTTGGTGCACCCCACATGGCCACATTGTCGCTTCCAGGACTGACAATTGGCCTACCAATCTGGTTATTCTCAACCAATGTAGTTCAGAACACCATGGTTCCTTAACAGTCGAGTCAACAGTTAGATCAGTCTAGAGCTGCCCACCAGCCTTCTACTTCTTATAACTCTTCCTCCAATCCTTCATCTTCGCAGGGTAGAGCCGGCAAAAGCCAAGCTCCCATGGAGAAGAAGGAGAAGAAGAAGAAAGAGAAGAAGAAGAAGGAGCCTAAGGCGACTGGGGGCAAGCAAAAGACATCTGACAAAAATCCACACACAGCACAGACCGGGCCTAAATTGCCATGTGTCATATGTAGAGGAGACCACTTCCATAGAGATTGTCCCTGTATTCCCCAGATACTAAGGGACTGGTCCCCTCGTTTGCACAATTCAGGGGCATCAACCTCTGATAGACATGTTGATTGCTTACCGTCAACCAGCGAAAGTGAAGGTTCAAGACAAAGAGGGGGAGCAAGATCCCCCTGCAGACTGTGTGAAGGCGATCACGCCATCCACCGTTGTCCCTTCTTAGACGAAGCGAAGAGAGTTTTGGAAGATCGTCCGGTTTCACCGGTAATGCTTCCTCCTGGATACAAAAAACTCGTGCCAAGTCCTTCGTTGGTTGAAAATACAGCTGGCCCACTCAAGTGGTCAGCTGAAGCGTCAGTCATTGAAAACGAACCTACTGAATCCAGACCAGACGAAAGTCTAAAGGTTGATACGGCAGTTGACCCGGTTCCGCCTTCAGAGGTTTCATCTTCAAATGACACCGTCATTGAAGATTCATCTTCAAGTGACACCCTCACTGAAGAGAATAAGGATGAAACCATCCAGATTCTTTTCATCAACACAGATTCTGATGAGCATCAGGGCAATGCGCCCATTCCTTTATCGCAGGAAGGAACATCGTCAGGATCGTATCCGGCCGTGTATTCGGTCCCACCACCAAGCAACCTGGTTGCGTCCTTTGATTGGAACCAACTAGGAAGACCCCGGTTACCAGCCAATATACCATTCAGAATCATAGTCCAAATTTACAGGATGGTAATGGCTGGAACTATCATTGATGAAGGGGCATCTGTGAGTATCCTTTCCTCTATTGCTTGGAAAGCACTAGGTTCCCCGGAGCTTTTGCCTGAGATAAGAAATCTCTCGGGTTTTGATAAAGGAACCAGTCGACCATTAGGGATCCTCCCCAATGTACCTATTACATTGAAAGGGAAGACCGTTCAGATGAACGTGATGGTTGTTCAAGGACCCTTGGATTATAACCTACTCCTTGGATGAGACTATATATATTGCATGGGAGCTATAGTCTCCTCACTCTTTAGAGTAATGTGTTTTCCACACGAAGGAAGAATGGTCAAGCTCGTAGACCAAATTTCATTTCCGGGATCACGCATCGCAAATAGTCACATACCAACCCTCAATGGTCTATTCACCCAAGAAATGTCTCCACCCCCAGTCCTCCTTCCCGATGAGTGCAAGTGATTCGGAAAGATGGGACTGGAACCCAGGGGGCATGCATCCTGGTCTGCTTTGGGCAGAGAAAACCTTGGGTATAGAGTAGATTTCCGCGGGAGAATATGACTAGTCCGTACCCCGTCCGTCTAGGAAGAGGGGTTGTTCTGGAATAAGATTCTTTTGTCAAAGTTATGTGAGTGGAATAATCTGTTTTTCATCCACCTTTGTCTATTTCAGTAGACATCGCCGAAGAAGTGTTCAGTTTGAAAGATTAACAGAACAGTCTTTGGGTAACCTGAAAGAGGTAAGCCTCACCCTTTAAAACAAATGTTTTATCGGATAAGTAGGGGCAGCCTTGAAATTGTATTTTATACCCTGGGGCATGCAAACCTTTTGGAGTGCAAGCAAAGAGCGGTTATTTATCTGTTTTTTGGATTAGTCGTTTCCTAACTTGCATAAAGAAAGGATGTGGGGCAAAGGTCAAAATTTGCCAAATTAGGAGCATAGCTTCGTGAGATAAAGCTCCATAAAAAATAGCTATCTCACAGGAGACATTCTTATCTTACGACTGGTATAATCGAGCAGTTTTACCGCGGAATTTATGCTCGTTAAAAAATAGAAAAGCGAGATCCGAGCAGTTTTAGCGCATAGTTCATGCTCGTTAATAAATAAACATAAGATTGAGCAGTGTTTTGGCGCATTCAAGCTCTTTAAAAAATGAACCCAGTGCTGGTAAATAACCATTGTGATCGTAAATTTATTAGCCATAAAAGCCTTGGTCGTGTTTGCACCCGCCACCTCCATTCCATTTGGCCAATCGTTCACCTCCATATGATTGTTTACCTATTTTGAGGAACAGCTACGAAGAGTGATTTCACCTAGCCATCCTTGTGACACTGCCGTGATTGGAAAATTCCAACCTGTACCTGGAATCTGCTGCTATCCCTGTTTATCACTCGTTCCTCAAAAGACGAGTCTTCTTTGAGCTCTTTTCATCTGACTCGTAAAAAATGAAAAGTTTGCCGAGTTTTGGCCTTCCAGCTCGTTAAAATGACCGGAAGAGCTATCCCTCCTCTAGATTTTAATCTTTTTGGACTTGAGGGATTATTGCACAAAAAGGTCGAGCGCTTGTTTTATTCGGCTCGTTAAAGTTATCGAAAATTCATCCCTTCTGTATTGTTTTATACTTTTTCGGACTTAAGGGATTAGATGACGAAAAAGGAATTTTGGAGTTAACTTTCCGTACCTTTTCAGACTCTCTAAGAATGAAAAGGACCGAGTTTTCCTTATCGTTAGACTCGTTAAAATGATTAAATAGCGACAAACTTGTCTTTAGACGAGAACGAGTTTCCCTATCGCTAGGCTCGTTAAAACATAGCGATGGGCTTGCCCGAAGGGCAGGTTATAGAACAAGCATATGTTACCCTCCTCAAGCTTGACAAAAATAAAGAGGTACTGGTCAGAAATGACTGGGGAAAAATTGGGAGAACCTCAAAGCTTTAATGGTAGCAAGTCGCTCTTGAACATGACACTTTGTCCTCCGTATCACATCGGGTTGGGTTGTTTCATTCACCGGTCTCATCACCATGGTCCTCGCCAAACCATCCACATTTGGGGTAATGCTACCGATCCATCACATCAGTGTCGTTATATGTTCAAGAGATGTGTTCAGAAAGAGTCAACCGTGTCCCATCCACTGCCATACATTATCCTTCATCCACCCATGATCGCCACCCTGAATCATATTTCACAGATTGTTTTCACCTCCACTAAAATCATTAGCTCCGTTCCGTGTCACTGATGTGGGATTCATTAAGGCCCTCCTTTGACGGATCGCTTCTTGTCGACTTCAGCTCATTATCCAGGAAGTTGATCTAGGAACAACCCCCCCAGTACTTTGAAGCTTGCATGCCTCAATGGAAAGTTTCTCACTTCCGGCGACAGGTATACATCAATGAACTTCGACCAGAAGATTTTGCGTGGTGTTTGACGCCAAGTCCTTTATTCACACCACGTGAATTGTACTGCAGTACCTTGAGGGTCATTGTCATTATTGGTGATCCCTCTCGCGCTTGTTAACGGTTTACATTATTGACCGGTAATCAAGCGATGTCTTTCCATGTTCGACTTCAGCGCAATTCTCACATGGATCGACTTGTACTTAGAGTGAAGATCGAACGAGTTTGAAGACCCCGGATCTAGTTTCATCCATCCGAGCTGCGATATATATTCAGGATATAAAGACATTTGATATGTACATCATTGCAGCAGATGATCATCCTACTCAAAGGATGATAATTTCAGCAGAGAATTATCAGTCTACCATCAGACGATCGTCTGTTCTATGTACCAAAATGAATTTATAAAGCTGAGCATGGGAATGCCCGCCTCAGCTAGATCATGAAAGCAGAATGAAAAATAATGTATTGTATTGTAATTTATTACAGGGCACCTCTCAGCGATTGAATGAACTTCGGATCCTCCTGATAAAGCATTTCACCCGATAAACGACCTCATACTTTAGGGGGCAACTGTTATAGACATTTTTGTGCCTTACAGCATGAAGCATGAAATGTCAATAATATGAGGGATCCAAAGTCCCTAAACATGTTGTTCCTACCCCTAGAGGAACAAGGTCAGCAAAGCACAGCACTGAAAATCAGTTCTCCACCTGAAAACACTCAAAAACAAGCTGATTCTGGATCATGTCAGCTGCTCCACTGAGCATCTGCGCTGAATGTCAACTACTCCACTCTGTACCTGCGCTGAATGTCAAATCTAATGAAGGCTACCTGCGCTGGGCGAGATTGGCCAAGTGGCACAGTCATTCTGCAAGGTGTCAAATGCCCAGGAAGCTTCCAAAATGACACTTGGATCAGGGAATTCGCCTTGTGATGAGTAAGAGGATCTAGATCTCCAAGTGGAAGCAAGAAACTCCAAGTGGACTCAAGTACTGAAGTATAACTGAAGTGGGAGAGGACACTAGTCAGCTTCATGCCAAGCTCAAGCTGACTCATCCTTTCTCCAAAACTCCTATATATAGAGCTCTCTCATGAGGTCTAGGGAGGCTGGAATCTTGTGAATGTAAGGAAGTGTTGTTGGTTTGAGTATAGAACTATTGGGTGATTGCTTTGAAGGAGGTGAAGAGGAGATTTCTTTCCGCTGGGAGGTGTTGCTGGGTTGGGCCTCTTATGGTTGTAACACTCTCAGAACTTTACTTCTTCCATTAATAAAGCATTTGAGGTTCTTCTATATGCATGTGTCTCTGTGGCGTATTGATGCTTGTATATTTGATTTATTCTAATCCTTGAATCAATTATGGATGTATGCTTCTTGTAGTTTCCCTTTCTTGTGCTTTTGCAGGATCTTTGTGTAGCTGGGCCAGTGAAAGAGCAAGGAGCTGGGAGCAAGCAGCAAGGAGAGAAGATTGGATCAAACATTAGCGGAAGACAACGGTTAGTGGATCTCTTTCTCCCCTCTCTTACATCTCATAAAGAAGTAATCTTGAATAGCTTTGCATTTGGTTGTTGCTGAGGTACTATCACCCTTAGAGTGGGATAGGGTCATTCCGTATTGGATACTTTTCCCAACAACACTAAGGAGCTCTGTGCTCCTCCCGTCATTTGGTTCCCCATAGTGTACATGGGTTGCATGGTGTAGTAGTTGCTTTGTGGTACAACGTTGTAGGGTGGATTTCCATGACGATTTTGATACTGGGGTGTGAAATTGCCCCCAGTATAAGTGCTGCCCCCTTGACTCATTTGAGTCTGTGAGTAGGGTGCCCCCATGGATTGGTTGGGAATCCCTTGTGGATTCCCAACCGACATAGAACTAACCATATTTCTTTGATTGACAGAGGGAACACTCATGTCAATCAGCGACTATCCATGCATGCCTGAGAATAGAGGGGGAACTGTGACATTCCCCCTTGGCATGTGCATATTGGGAAGCACCCCAAAAATCTAAATCTGGGGGTTGGAACTGTACATTGGTGGCCAACCTTGTTGTTGGTAAATTGGAACCGCGCCCATTATGCCGCATTGAGTGTTATATGGAGCACTGTATGTGGCACTAGTCGAAGGTATGCTTTATGGCACCATAGGAGTGGAACCTGGCATCTGCTGGGTTCCACTGATAGAGGGTGTTATGTGAGTTTCTGTACCTAGGACAAACAGGACTATAGGATTCCACATTATCGGTGTTGTGATGACTGTCGACTGGGGAAGTGGTAGAGGACCAACAATGACTCTATAATTCCACAAACCTTGAGGTGTCAACTGAATAGATGGGAAAGTTCCACCTACTGAGAATGAAGTACAGGTACCATGGGAGCAATGATATGATCCGACGGATTTGTAAGCGGAGTGTTAAAGTGAGGAAGAAATCCTTCCGTGAAGAAATCCTCTGGCAAACTAGAATCGTCGGTTGTCCACACGGATCCCATGTGAGATTTAGGAGACTGATTCCTCAAAGATGAGGAATCTGAGTCAGTGGAATTCAGTGAATCCTCCACAATGAGTGGAGGAAGTCCTAACAATCGTCTGGAGTGACAACGAGGGCCGGATGTAGCCACGATGACCGTTAAGTTTTATCAAATAAATTTTAATGTGATATTCTTTAAAGTTTTGAAAACGATAGCACTCAGGTACCTAAAAATAAAAAATACACTAAATATATCAATCAACAAACAGAGGAAAGTACCTCATCTGATAAGCACCAATAACTAGAGATGAAACCTAGTATCTCAATGAATAATAGAGAAGGATTACCAAATATATGGTTACAGTTACTTTTGAGCTTCGCCTGAACCTCAGATTGAGGGGCCAAGTACTCTCGTGAATACGAGCACCCTCCCAAAAAATGAAGACAAAGTAGGTCCATCCATTTTAGGTACCAGGACAGCCCGTCCCAGTCACCTTGTGTAAGTACCTAGAAGTTTTGGCCACTAGAAATACCTCAAATCACAGACATTACGAGGGGGACATAGTCGTAGACAGCACGCTGTGTGGGCAGGATACCTGAGTCCCTGACTCAGTTCCGAAATCCTTGAAGGGACCCCCAATACACAAAATGCCCAAAGGATTTGTAAGAGAAGGCAGGCCACCTTCAATTACAGTCTGATGTTGTCTTGTATTTTGCTCCATTGTTAGTGGAGTGGTCCTGATAATATGAGTGTAGAAGGATTTTTCACTCGTTAAAGACACTAGTTTTGATTTTCAACCTTGGGCAGTTCACTCACATGCTTATCCCAAGGTCCTAATCCAGCTAATGTTGGTTTGCTCAAAAGAGTAACCGATTGGTTTTAATGTAAATTTTTGTGTACTTGATTATTTTTCTTCAGTAGGGGTTTTGACATATGAATATGGTGAGACTCTTGAATCAATAAACCATGCAGAACAATGCTCTGATTTTTTTTTTCAATTTCTCATGCAAACAAGTCTTATTTTACACATTCATCTTTTCACATATTCATGGATTCGTCAGCGCATCTAAAGCCATTCAACACTTGCATAACTGAAAGCTTATTTTCCCAATATTGCCTAACAACTACTGAAAACCAAAATGAAGTAGATTACAACTATTTCGACAAAAGGATCAATACAATTTATCAGTCTTTCTTTAAAAAAAATGTCTTTTAAGAGAGAAAAACTAAAACATTTTCTTAAAAATAAATTTTCAAGACACCAAATTTTTTAACATAATATTGTTGCAGATCTTACTTTAGCCCTTGAGACAAGTTTCCCCCCTTTTGGTCCATAGAATCTTTTGGAAAACATGGAAATGGGAAACTAACGCTCTGTTTCAATGTAAACAGAGAGTTAGTTTGGCCACTAGTGCTCCCTATGCATAGTCAAAGAGCTTTATAAAGCTTTGTGTAGAATAGAAACCTACGTTAGTGAGGGAAATAGCTCAAAAAGAGGGCCTTGAGGATCAGTTTCTTAGGAGAATGCGAAATAACATGATGTAAAAAGATAGATGGTGGATCAAAAAAGGATTCGAAGAAGTGCGAAGCTCTTAGAAGAAAGAGAAGGACTGAGAGGAGTCCAGGTTGATCGAGAACTAGATGTATAGTCCCCTGTGGAGCCACCAATTCTTCTATGGGGTAAAATTCATGGGGTGAAAACTACCCTCAAAGGTCTTCCCGGGACCTTCGACAGACTGTAAGATTATCTACAAAAGCTACCAAGTTACACACATGTTCATCTATCAAACATAAATTGACAGGGTATGGAAAGAGGATTACCTTTAGCTCCTTCTAGATTTGCTTGGGGATCTCTATGTGGCAAGAAGAACTCCTTCAAGGCCGGCTCCAAGAAAATTCCTGCACAAAGGACAAGGCAAACCAATCACAACATACACTTCTGAAAACTAATGTAAGAATGCACAACAAACATGTATTAGTGTATAACTTAACTATTCATCTCGACAAGCATCAGAAAGAACAAATAAATAAACAACATTACCGACACTATGGAGTAGGGAACACAACTGTAGTTCTATATTCATAATGAAAGAGTGATTACAACCATCTATTTTATCAGCCTTCCTTACCCCTTCTTCCTCTCTCTCTCCCCCTCTTTCAGCTAGCTTCTTAAAGAATATGATAGTTCAAAAGATATCTATGGGCTATCCTTCCAAATGCTCTAACCCCTTTGCAATGGCCCTCTCAATGCTTATATAGCAATCGATTTGGGAATGCCAAGCTCCTCCTAGAGTTCATTAGGGAAAAAGCCATGAACCTGCCCTATTTACAAGCCTTTTCCCATTTGCCTTCATTCTCAGATTGGAATTTCTCCAAATATCTTGATTTTTTGAGTTTCCTTGCTTTCTTGAGCAAATTTAAGGATTTAATATCTAGATTTATGAGCAGGTTCATTGGCATGATCTTTTGAACATCCCTTAGGTTCACTAATGCTCCCCTTGGTTTAACAACATGAGTTAGCAGGGTGACTAACGCTCCTTTATGCTTCGTAACAAGCTTTATAAAGCATATTGATAGTGTATAGAGAGTGTTAGTGTGGATTCCGGGCCTGCAATTGTGGTCTTTGCTTCAGTCATCTTGTCGTTCACCTCTGAGTTGATGAGGAGGTCAATTTGTCCTATAACAATCGATCACTAGATTATGGCATGTCCTCTAATCCTTTCTTGTGTATATTCTCTACTGATGAAAGCATCAAAGAGATCATGATGTCAGACGATGCATCGTGGGATGAACATCATCATCTCTCCTCCTTCCCAAATACCATTGAAGATAATCTCAGTGGTGTCTACTTACCTAATTTTTTCGAGCCTTATATGCATCTCGTTATCACTGTTGGTGTCCTTGAAAAATGGGGTATTGACTTTATGACATGTAACCCTCATTCGAATAGGGGGTATGGTTATATTATTTTCATTGTTGGCTACTTTAATAAGTGGGTTGCACTAATGCCAATGTTCAATAACACTAGTGAAACAACTACATACTTTTTCTTCAACCACATGATTGCTAGGTTTGGTGTTCCGCAAGAAATAGTTACAGATCACATGAATCATATGATGATTGAATTAGCTGCAAAATTGTGACTTTCACATGAAAATTATACTCTGTATTATCGTCAGGCTAACAAACAAGTTGAGGTGATAAACAAAGTTCTTAAGACTATGATTCAACATATGATAGGGGTCCATAAATCAGACTAGCACTTTCTTCTCTTTGTTTCCTTATGGGAATTTTGAATTCAGTTAGAACTGCTATCGGATTAACACCCTTTGAGTTGGTGTATGGTCTAGAAGCAATCCTCCTCATCGAATGCAAAATTCCATCATTGAAACTAGCTATCTATCTTCTTCCTACTACTTCCACAAAGGAGGAGCGTCTTTTACATCTAACTCGTTTGGATGTAACCTAGCGCAATGCCACATTAGCCAATAAAGCTCATAAAAAGTGCATCAAAGCACAATATGACAAAATTTTCAAGCCTAGAGTCTTCTCAGAAAGAGATCTAGTTCTTTTATATGACTAGGAGTCTAACAAGTTAGGTCCAGGAAAGTTCTAGCCCATGTGGCTGGTGTTGGCTTCAGGGGGCTTGGACCCAGGTTTAGAGTTAGCTGCGCTAACCAACAAAACCCTACACTACTGACCCTTTTAGCAACAACCGGAGTAGCGCAGGCTGTAGTCTCACCCAAGGAAGTATTAGGGGATGCTAGAACTAAGTTTCTGCATCCAAAGTATTATGTGATGTGTTTCTGTTACACTTAGGGCTTTATTTTGCCTTCGCGAACCCTAACCCTTAAAACCTAGAAATTATAGTAACTAATAGATAACAAAATCAAACCATTCACTAATTGCTCTAAACATTCATAACATCATGCAATTAAATAGATCTACCCCTTTCGCGCATCTATTAAGTACTTTTCATAATAAATTGCAGTAAACAAATCAAACATACAGTAATTTCAAAAGCAAACAATAACATAAAGGTACATAGATAATGCTCCAAAATAGACTTTATTATGATTATATCTTCAATTACAGACTCTTTCAACCCTGAGCACATAGCTGCAAGGGTCTACGCACTCAGCTGCGAACTTACCAAGGACTCCACTCGCACAGTTTTAGGAGCCTTCCCCTTAATCTAAGTATAGAATTGGAAAAATAGACCCAAAACTTGTTTATCTATGCTCTTTGCTATCTTGAATTTTCTATGATCCTATATGAATCTTTTTATATCTTTCTCTATTACAATACCATGGTCTGTGAACCATGGGCGGGTTGCAAAAAACTAACTCTCAACCAACTAAGGGGCTTTGACCATCCTAAAGCCCCTTTGACTCCTATCGACCTATGCACTCTGCTGTGAGACTTTACAATATTAACAAAACTTTTACAAAATTTAACCCCAAGGGATCCTGTCCCAATAGGCCCCCAACACAAATTTGTGACTCATCCTGAGTCACTCTATTGGCATTGCCTTGATCATTGCCTATAGACCATTGACCTCTATCTTCAGTGCTTGAAGATCTACTATTCCCTATGCATCAACTTGATGAAATTCCTCAGCCAATTTCTTTGTAGTTGTACCTTAGACTGTAAGGCCCATGGTTCTCTATGTTTGCTGCATAGCCTTCAACTTGCTCTGCACCATTTGTGTCCACTAGCTTGCCTCATCAGCCCAGGCTTGTGTCCTTAAGGATATGATGGATGCCTTCCAATGCAACTCATCAATCTAGCTTTGGATGAACTTTTACTCATGTAATTTGGTGAACCTTTGCATTGGTGCTAAGGTCTGTGTTGTAGCTCTAATCTCATCAAACTGCACCTGTTTTTCTTAGATTTCTACTTCGATTTTCTACGAGTGTGGATCCTCCTGTAGCGAGGTCCATGGCTCCATGGTCTGTTCAAAGAACTGGCTGTAATCCTTGACTACAGCTTCTAGCATAGTCATGTCTTCTTTAATAGTAGCCTCATGCCGCTCTCTGACTTTCGAAGGAGTGGTTGGCTATAGCTTGTTGGACCTCAGAATTACTCTCTCTTTGAAAACTTTTCTCACTTCTTTCTCTTGTTTTCCATAAAAGACGGATCCTCATCACTGATAAATGATAGATTTTGTCTAAGGAGGACATTAAATGATTGACATGTTATACTTTTATGTTTTTTCTATTTGAAATAAGTTTTTGCAAATTAGCTACGAAACGTAGCCTATTCTGCAGCTAACTGTGTGTTCCATAGCCACTTCCATGGTTGAACAGGTTACAGGTGTCAAATGATGAAACTGGCCACATGGGCATCTCTGGAATCGTCTCGACATGGATCCTATCCTAGTCACCCAGCCCAGATCGACAAAAAAACCAGCTCAAGACGACAGTCAAAGGTGGAGTCAAACATATGAAACCTAGAAGCAATGGGACTCTTTGTCTACCCTTTTGTGGTTAATTAATAAATCCAACAGATCTGTTGAAGCATTAACTCAGATCAGCGACCTATGTCAATGGTTATGTGCAACCACCTTGTTCGAATTCAAGTCACTTGTAGCTGATCAAATATTTATGCAGACTAGTTGTAATACGTGTAGACCACCTGTAGCTAATTTCCCTCGAAATACAATTATGAATATTTTCTTTTAAATATCAGTTGAACAGAACCAAAAGCATTTCAAAGTCTTTAGATGTATTAAGTTTAAACTTACCAGCTCTGTAATTTTGGACTTTCGTTACTGTTTTATAATACAAAGTCGTGTGTTGATTGATATCATTTGAAGGAGCATTTTGAATTAAGTTAGTAGCTCAACCTAGTCAGTTGTAGAGGACCCCCGCGTTGAAGGAGGTTTTCTTTTCATTTGTTTTCTTCTTTCTGTTCAATTTTAAATTCCTCATTTTCTTTTAGCAGTGTTTATAACTTAGGTTGATTTCTTGTAGTTTGATTCCTTTTAGTTTTAATCAGTAGCATAATGTTAGAATTCAATTATGCAGTCTTGTTTCTCCAGTCCATTTCATAAAGGAAACGACTTTGTCTCTAAATAGAGTAAGGTTGAAAGTAATGAGAATTCATTGTTGATTAGTTTACTCATTGTTTTTGTTATTTATTTCCTAGTTTAGGTTGTCAATGCATTGTACTAATGAATGTTTTTCGTCACCATTTCAAGCTGATATCCATCCTAAACTAAATGGTTAAGCATTCACTTTACATCAAGGTTGAAACCAATCAATTACCTTCTGCATGTTTTTATTTAGTTCCCTTAGATCATGAAGTATAGAAGTTGCTTGAATTCCAAATTAACGAGGTTATCTTTCAAAATTAAAGGTTAAGGTAACTAGAAGTACTTCATTTAAATTCATTCTCTGCATTTATTTCAACATGAATTACAACTTTACGTTCTAGTTTTAAGAATTATTCATGAATTAGGATTAGATGAGAAGACAGGATAGATGCCCTGTTTTTTCTTTCTTTTAACTTAGATTTTGACTAGTTTTAAGCTCTTGGTTCACCTTTAGGAAATTTAGATTTGGTTTCTCATAGTTCAAATTGTACATCATTAGGAATCAAAGAACAAAAACCCCCAAAACAATATAAAATACAAAACAATGAAGTAAGAAGGGTTAACTAGCACATACAGTGCACTACACTTCATCAGCTTACGAGCCTCGGTTGATAATTTATGCAAAGAAATTTAGGACACTAAATTGACTAAACACAGCTTAAGTTGAAGCTCAGATATCTGTAGCTGAAGTTCAAAACTAACCTTTCCAATCTCCTCCTTTGATTCTTTCACCGCAACAGCTAGCTTCTCGATTTTCTTTGCAAAGGCTAATTCTACTAGAATCTGGAGCTCGGGAAGCTCACTACAAGCCTGCACTATTACTGCTTCTAGCTATTGACTATGTGTAATGACTTCTTCCCAATCTTTGAGTTCCTGTGCCTTTTCCTTGAGCATCTGCTGGTTATTGGTCTTTACTTCACTGATAACCAGTAATGCTTGTTGTTCCCGAACCCTGAGCTCATCTGATACTCCTTGATCCAGCTCATGCAATGTCTGAATAGGGAGTGCTACAAGGTTAGGGCTCAAATTCTTTAGATGCAATAGGCGCACCTTGTCCTCTGAAGTTTCAACATGTAGTGATCCCTCTGGTAACTATCCTGCGTGGAGGTCTGTGGTGATCTCTTTTGTCATGCTCACTTGCTTCAGGTACGCTTGTCCTACGCTCACTTGAATAACCCTTGTCTGGACCTACAATTCCCTTAGGCCCTGTTGTACCTTATCGAATGTCTAATGGTACTCATCCTCAATGTGGCTCCAAATAGTTTTCATGGCATCGCGTACCACATTGTTGATCTCATCTAGGTCCCCCTCCGTGAGGACCATTGGTGTTGCACTCATAGACTTGTCATACTTCTGCTTCTTGCGAGGTCCCATGGAATTCCACTTCTGCCTCTTTCTAACAATGAAGGGGGAATCCAAGTCTGTGCCCCTTTCCTCTTCACACTTTGTCTCTACCTCTATATTGGTGTGCTCCATTTCAGATTCACTGAGGTTAATAGTGGCCTGTCACATGGTGGCAACTTTCTCCTTTGACACTTCTGTCTCTTTGGTAGAGACATTTTCTTTTGGTGCTTTCCTCTCCTTTGTAGAAGCCTCATTCTATTGTGTGGCCTTTTATTTTACCGCAACCTTCTCTTTCACAGAAGCCTTTTATGCTTCCTTCTTCTTATCTTTCACTGTTGCTATTGTAGTTGTGGTTTTCTTAGCTTCACCTTCAGCAACCTTACTAGTTCCTACGCATGCATCAAATTGGGTGAGCCAGTCACTGAGACATTTACTAATGACCCCCATAATATCATCTTCAGCAACCAAGTATGGAAACTTATGCCATGTGCCTGTGGAATTTTTCTTTGTGCAGATAGACCGATTATGAAAATCTGCCTTGAAATCAGCAACATTAGCATACTGTGCATGCACGCTTGGTTCTAACCGTGGCTGATGGTTAATCACCATACTCAACTCAGATTCGATTAGGACCCAAAATATCTTTGTCTCTATGATACACTTAGGGTCCTTCATCATCCATAGTGAGGGGAATTTCACAGCCTTGCATAGGTTTGGATCATGCTGTGGGAACTAGGTTTCCTTCGGCGTCCTCCATGCCACCAGTGCGATCAACAAAAGTAACCACGAATAGTAGAATTACTTGCCATCATCCTGGGCCTCTCAAAAATCCTTTAGGAAATCATGACATAGATACTAAGCCCAATTATATTGGACTCCTTTGGTGCACTACACAACCAGATATACTACTGGTGCCGACACTTCATCAGTTCAACACTTCCTCATGATCTTCCTGACCAATATTTGTGCAGCACATTGCAAAATGCCATCTGATATGTAGCTAATTGCATAACTGTGCGACTTCTTTGCCAGCCTGAAGTCGCTCTTCATCTAGTCTGTGAACTCCTTCTCCTGCGATTTCCCCACAAAAGAATCTGCAGGGTCTACGCCTTGATAAGGCATCAATGTTATTCAGTGAATCAACGTATCATTAATTGGAATGGGCCCTCCCAACCAAAGGCACCCACTGTGAACCAACATCAATAATTGACACACACAGATAGTGTTAATGATTTTGCAGCTAAAATATAGCACCCATAACATGTTGATCAATCCCACTCACTCAACTATGACTGCCCACTTCATTGGCTCAAGTCGTGTAACATCCGACTCCTCATAGTAAACTTTCTTAAGGTATTTTCTTGGTTCCAACTGTGGGAACTTTTCATGATCCCCGAAGTCCTACTCCATCTTCAAATATGGTATGCGGGCCAGAAAATTGCCCTCAAAAGGTACATTCTTCAGCACCATTGGTGTGGAAACCTGGAATTTCACTGAATTTGGGTCTTTTGTAACCTTGGTTGTGGATTTCCTAGGTGGTATATAAAATGGTAGATGAGTAATCGGCACGACTTCGTCTGCATCAATATCTTCAGTCCCCATAGTTAGCTCTTCCTCATCTAAGTCCAAGCGTTCCCTTAGCTGCTTGGTTCCATCCATCTTACCCTTCTGTCTAATGTTCGTTGGATTCTTGTGCGGCGATTTCCGCACTAGCGCTTGCTGGGGCTTCTTTTGCTTCTTTTATCTTATCGTGGAGGCAGATGGTTTAGGCCTTAGTGACCTAGGTGCTATGATAGGCATGGGTTGATTCAGATCGAGTTGGGCTATAGTCATTCTCTCCCAGAATATTTCGTGCTGTCACTTAGGTAAATTCCCAAATCCTTGCTATGAAAGCTTCTCTTGAATTTATTTCCAAGCCCCTCTAGACATGCAGCAAGTGTTTCAGTGCAAAAGTTGAAAGTAAATTTTTAGGAAGCAGAGTGCTCGAATGTTGAGTGGAATCTTGTATTTATAGCCTAGTTTGAATTCAAATCCATCTATTCCCTTTAGATCCCTATCATTAATACGATTTTGGTGGTATATTTCCAAAGATATGCTCCTTAAATGCTCTCCACCCACTCCCTTTAATGGAAAAATCACCATCCAATCATCTACACTGTTTCCAACAATCACTTTTTGGCAAGGTTATGTGGGACCCACCATTATAGCACAACTCTTTCGTCACAGCTCTCTTTTGCACCTTTCTTCCAATTGTCGTGCAACCCCTTTACTTTGCCAAACTATCCTTCTAGCAGCGTAGTTTAGAGTCACGTACTTCCTTGCAACTTCCTAGAGTACTAAGTCTGTCTTGCATCCATATAGTCATTTTGCAGGGATGGGATCACCCCTGTACAACTTTAACCAGCTCCCATTGATCTTTACTAGAGATATTTCCCCATTCAGGTTCGCGAGATAAACTGCACCTCCACCTGTAATTTCCTTGATGATATATGGCCCAAGCCAATTCATCTGGAACTTTCCTAGAAACTTCATGAACTTACTATCATACAGCAATACCAAATCTCCACTTTTAAAGGTGTGCTGCTTAATGTGGCGATCATGCCACGCCTTTTTGTGAGCCTTCTGCACCTGTTGATGAAAACCAACCAAGAAATGATCTTCTTCCAATTCAGCTACTTGCGCGAGGCATTCTTCCTTGGTATCTTGATCAACCATCTCTATGAATGTAGCAATCCGCAAGCTTGGCACGATGTATTCTACTAGCATTGCGTCCTCTTGTCCATAAACCAGTCTAAACGGTGTCTGTCTAGTCAATTTTTTATAGGTAGTTCTATATGCGCACAGAATAGCTGGTGTGTGCACATCCCAATCATTCTGATTTGCATTATAAGTCTTCATTAAATCATTCTCTGGGATTTTATTAAAATATTCCACTATACCATTTGCTTGAGGATGATATGCGTACTTTTCTGATGATAAATCTGGAAATCTTCAAGTAGAGTAGCAATTGTTTCATTAAAGAAGTGTGAATCCCTATTGCTCATCAAAATTTTAGGGCAGCCAAATTGAGACAAAATATATTCAAAAATTAACTTTGCAGCTATAGGCATGCTATAATCCTTCACGGGTTGCGTTTCATTCCACCTAGTCATGTATTCGGTCACTATAATGATGTGTCTTGCTCTTGTATTCTTTACTAGTGGCTAAGTTGACTCCACAAAATCTATTTCCCACTTATCAAATGCCTGTAATGACACTTGTGGGTTTAGAGGCAATTCATCCCTTCATGAAGACCTCCCTGTTCTCTGACAAACATCGCATGCCCGCCAATATTCCTTGGAATCCTTATCCACAGTTGGCCACAATAGTCCTACTCGTAGGATCTTTTGCACAATTTCTCTTCCCGCATAATTTCCTCCCGCAAATCATGCATGTGCTTCAACAAGGACACTTTTTCTTTCATAATTTAGGACATACCTATGCAACACTTCATCTGATCCCATTTTATATAAGTGTCGTGCAATGACAAAAAAATATGCAACCCTAACCACCAATTATTTCTTCTGCTATGTTGTATACCCTTCAAGAGCTATACTCGCAGACAAGAATTGGATTATGTTTGAAAAATGTTTGTCTGTGATGCGCACAACAAAGATCTATGCATCAGGAAATCCTTCATCCAGATTCGTAGGCTCATCGCCATTCTCAATCCATGAGAGGTGATCTGGTCCAACATTTAATTGCCTTGGCTTCACAACTACTTCAAAGTCATATTCTTGAAAGAGAAGCAACCATCTACATATTCGCCCCCCCCAACTTAGGCTTGTTGACTAGGTATTTTAAAGCGGAATGGTCTATGTACATTTTGAAGTGAGCACCCAACAAATAATGCCTAAAATTTTGGAGTGCATACACCATTTCCAATCCTTCGCGCTATGTGGTGGAATAATTCTTTTTTTCCTTAGATAACTTCCTACTTGTAAATGCTATTGGATGGTCAATATCACTGGTGCCTGGTTGGGCTATCACAACTCCTAATGCTATGCATGATGCATCTACATCTACATGGAATTCCTTCTTCCAGTCAGGGAACACTAGAATAGGAGTTGTGACCATTTTTTCCTTCAACACATCCAAGATTTTCTGATAGTCACCATCCCAGTAAAATGTTGCATCCTTCTTTGTTAATCTCTCCATGGGCATAGTGATCTGCACATATGATTTGATGAAATTCCTATAATATCTTGTATGGCCCAATGCCAATTGCAACTCTTTGACATTTCTTAGAGGCTCCAAATTGATAATCACTGTGATTTTGGTAGGGTCCACCATCAACCCTTGCTTACAGACAACATGGCCCAAGAGTATCTCATATGGCAAGTAGAATATGCATTTCTTCAGGTTAAGATATATCTGATACTTTTGACAAGTATCCAACGTGAGGCGAAGATTGACAAAATGCTTCTTTACTAACCTAAACACTATCCAATCATCAAAGTAAACCTTCAAAAACTTATGAATAAACTCTTTTAAAGTTGCAACTACCACCCTAGAAAATATTGCAGGGGAATTTTTAAGTACAAAGGGCATAACTATATACTGAAAACAACCCCATTCTGTAGCGAAAGTAGTCTTACTCCAATCCTCCGACGTGATTTTGATATGATGATATCCTGAGAACTCATCTGTAAAATATAAGCTTCATGACCTCCAACATTCTCTAGTACTTCATCTGAGAATGGCATAGGGAATGGATCATGGACACAAGAATCATTCAACTTTGTTAGATCTACGCAGATTTGGAGTTCGCCCTTTGCCTTATTTTCCTGAACCACCATAGGGCTAACCCAGTCCGATTCCTCGACAGGTTCAATAAACCTGACTGCAAGCATCTAATCCAATTATTTGAGCACTTTTTCATTGTACTTAGGATTCAGCCGATAAGGGGGCTACTTCACTGGCTTCACATCTAGCTTCAGAGTGATCTTTATGACACCCATATCACCTACTATCCCCTTCAAATCAGAGAACTTTTTGGGAAACAGGTCCTGGTACTCTTGCAATAACTCCACAACTTTATCACATGTGTCCTCGTCCCAACAATCACCTATGTTTATAAACTTCGGCTGTGCTTCCGATCCAATGTTCACTTGCTTAGTTTTCAAGGTTTTTGAAATTTCAGGAACTTTTACTCTAGGCCCCAGGACTTCACGCTATTCTTCTGACTTAGGAATACTAATGTTCCTAGGATCTTCCTCACCTTCTTCTATGGTCACATTATAGCATTCCAAAGCATGGCACAACTGTGTACTCCAGTCAGGTTGTACCCATGTGACAGGTTCTTCAGGCATTTTGAATATGGCAGCTTTGATCTCCTATAACGCTCCATCAATACACTCGAATCAATCCTCAAAAATGAAAGTTAGAACAAAAATTTCCTTTATAACATCCCACTCTGTGGTTCCGTGTTGCAACTCTGTTTCTAGATACCAGTTCATCTGAATAGTATCTAAATTGTGGCAGAATATGTGAACTCATTTTGGCTGTGGCTCCACCCCCATGCTTTTTTCCATTGAGCCATATGCTCACGTGTATCATCCTTTCATGTATATTTCTCTTCAATGTGGCTATTGGCATACCCAAACTGTAGCTTCATCATCCATTGGTACTCCTTCCAATCTGCAAAGATGTTCTTGTGTGTACCCCACCATCTGCTAGGCCTGGCTCTCATCACGATGTCTAATGCTTGGAATCGATGTTCCTCCGGTACATCCCTTTCAAATTTATCCAGAAATAAATTTACATATTCTAAACCATCATAATACTATAAGTTGCGTACCTCAGTGGATATACATCAGAGTGACTTACTAAGCCTATTGCATCATAGTGTTGATACCTCTTGCAATCTATTTTGTCAGCTTTTGAGGTCCTCATCTGAATCCGAATTTAAAGAGTTGTCCTTCCCTTAATCAATTTTCCCATCCACTGTATGGTTGATCCAATATTCATCCCACATAGTAATCTTATAGATCTGCTCAATGTCTTCCTCGTAATAATCTCAAATTGCTTCAATATTTCATGCACCCTCAGCTTGGTCCAATGGAGCAATAATCCTCAATGCCTTCTTCTCAAATTTCATGTTGTATTTCCTCAAATTGATGACTGCGTTCATATCAAATGCCCAATCAATTCCAAGAAGCACCGGGTAGGGATTACAATCATCCAATATTTCAATTACTTCAAAATTTGCTATGGCACGTGCCCCTTCAAGATCCACATTTATTCCATGTAGGCGTCATGTAGGAATAATCTTTTGCTAATTCACCATTCGCAGCTGGATTGAGGACCACTGTAGTGTTGGTTTTCCCATTCTTTCCCAGGTTTTTTTGGAAAATTTTTTGCATCAGATCCCAAATCAAGGATCACCTAGTCCATTTCAAATTCTCCAATATGGATAGTCAATCTCATCTCCTAGCCAGTCCTTTTCTTACCTTTATGCACCTTATGCACTACACGCTTTTCAAGCAATGGCTTACCATTGCCAGCGCAGTTGTCTATCAACTCTTGGAGTCCCTCTACTACGTTTTGGTCCCTTAGGAGTTTCATGCAGGTATGTAAGAAAGATATTAACAATGAAGGATCTGCTTCCACAGTAGCATTGACTTCATTAGGTTTCTCCATCCATGCACACTAAAATTTTGATGTAGAAGCTCTTGAATCCACAAAACTCTTCTTCGCTTCCATAAAAGTTTCCTTCACTTTATTCAAATCAAATCCAACCTCCTTTTAAGAAGCCTTGTTGTTGGCTTGATGGACCCTGACCCAAGCTCAACGTTAAGAAGCGAAGAAAATCCCTACACTACTGGCCCTTTCGGCTTCAATCTGTGGAGCGTAGATTGAAGTCTCACCCGAAGTAGTATGGGGGAATGCAAGACCCAAGCTTTTGCACCTTGGGATGGTTGTGATGTAGGTTAGTTTCCCTAACCTTCCTTCCCGTAGATCGATAATCCATTTAGGGCTTATCAAAGTACTTCTCTTATTCATCCTTGAAACCTCCGCGAAAGTCTCTGGTCGTCCTTCGTAGGCCCTAAATAGATAGATCAGGCACTTACACACCCCTATAATTACTCTTACTTCTATATCTACCCAAATTCACTTAAGTATTGGTTAATTTAACATGCATTACAGTTATCTTCGAATAAACAGATATTCCTACATGCGTTCATATGACAAACTAAAATACACAGATTCGCGCATCAATATAGCATTACTTCATACTCTAGTAGTCAAAATAACATAATCACAACATTCATAACAGAAGTAAAATAATGCATACACATATAATTATTGAATATTCCTCTTTATTAATAATCCAGATTTCCAGTACAGACTTTGACTGCCCTGTGCACATAGCTGTAGGGGTCCACACACTCAGTTGAAAAATTCTACCCTAGGCCTCTTTGCACTTAGTTGCAGAGCCTCTTCCTAAGCTAAGACTCTTCGCTCTTAGCTCTCACAGACCCATTCATAAAAAATAACACTAAAACTACTCTCTTAAAACTGCCTTAGACTCTTCTAAGACTCCCTTTTTATACAATCTTATGGTTTGCGGACCATAGGTAGATCTCTAAAGCCGACATGGCTTACACAAAAGAAGGGAGGAAGACCCTTAGTAACTCTTTACATCTTCACGCTCCATGACCACAAAATGTAGATACTTCACATTCTTTACATAAAACTTGGGTCTTTAGCCCCAAAACTTGGGCTTTTAACCCCAAATTTTACCCCAGGGGACCCATTCCCAATAGGCCCCCAACATAAATCTAGTGACTCACCCTTGAGTCACTCTGCTGGTGCGAAGATCCTATTGCGAAGACTTCCTAACTCCACTTGTACCATTGTGACTTCGGTGGTGCATTGTGTTACCGCCTGCTTCATCTGCTCGACTAGTTGCTCCATTTGCTCGACCAACTGTTTCGTCATTGGCCTTATGCCATCTACTTGTACCTTCTGCTACGTTTCATGCAGACTAGCCAATTTTCCTTCAATGGTGGCCGTGAGCACATATTCTTCGTCTAGCCAAGGCTTCAATCGAGCCTTCAATAATGCTTCCCTATGCTGTGCTGCATCCACCTGCTCTTTCAACTGCTTTGCTTCTTGTAACTTTTCTAGCCTTTGGGTAATGGCGACAGTGTGTGTCATTTCTTTAACCTCGTCATATTGATG
Source organism: Pinus tabuliformis (assembly GCA_031772625.1). Taxonomy (NCBI): domain Eukaryota; kingdom Viridiplantae; phylum Streptophyta; class Pinopsida; order Pinales; family Pinaceae; genus Pinus; species Pinus tabuliformis. The sequence goes on from CM062817.1 coordinate 620,491,111, forward strand.
TTATAGCTCCTATGCATCTATTTCTAGGCTCTGCACATTGGGATCCTCCCGTAAGCTGGTGACTACTTCAAGTGACTGCTCAAAGAGCGCAGTGCAATCCTTTACTACAGTATCTATTGCTGCAACGACATCCCTAATAGCTACCTTGAAATTCTCTCTCACTTCAATTGGATTCGAAGGCTAGGCATTCAATGCAAGTTCTGCAATATTAAGGTTCAATTCAAACTGAACCTTTGCCAATTTCATCCTTGCTTCGTGCACGCTGACATTGAGCATCTGAATTCGCACATCCACTGGCTCATCTTCAGGAATGTCCAACTCTGGGACAGACTTGCATGCCTCAACCACTACCTTGGCCGTGTGCTCATTCTTGTCCATGATGGCCTTAAAGAGATCAATAACAGAGTTCTTCTGTGTAGCCATCTGAGTGTTATTCACCCTCTTCTCACTGATAACATGTAGCGCGTGCTGTTCACGGGCCCGAAGTTTCGCGATCACACCATCTTGCAAAGCGTGAAGAGCTTCACTTGGAAGCACGACAAAATTGAGTGCAACCCCCTTGAGGGCATTGACAGTGGCCTTGTTAGCTTCGGCTTCCATAGTCAGTGCTCCATTCAACAGTGCTATTTCCCGAGGATCCAGTGTGCGCACCATCCCTGCTGCTTCTAAGGTGCCAGGTGCCAAACTAGTTGACGTCACACTGCTATGTCCCACACTGGTCTGTACCAGTGATGCCTGGATCTGGAACTCGTGTAGACCCATCTAAATGGCACCCAAGGCCTATTTCCGCTACTGCTCGAACTATTGTAGCAGTTTCACAGTCGCATCTCTCACTGCATCACCAATATCATTCAAATCACCTTCAATGAAGGTGATTGGGTTGAGGGAAGTCTTGCTGGCCTTGGACTTCTTCTATAGCCCTACTTTATATTTTTCCCTTGTGCACTTCACCTAGAATGGAGTAGTCTTCGGGTCCACCCCTCCCTGCTCTGATTGTCGTTTATCCTCCTCTATCTCTGGGGAAGGTGATTTCTAGCTCCCGTCAGAGCCACACTCCTTCTCTTCTTCTGGTCCTCCTGTTTGCTTGACTCCAGTGTGCTCTGCCTTGGTTTTATCCTCATCCTCAATCTTCCTTTTTTTAGCCAATTGTTCCATCTTCAGCCTGGCCTCTTCCTTTTTTTGTTGCACTGCAAACTTGCTAGACCCAGCTGTCAAGTCTGAAGCGGTGCGCTAATCTGTCGGCCAACAGTTGAGGACTACTGTGACCGCATCAACTGTGGCCATGTATGGAAGGTCATACCACTTTTGTTTAGGATCCTTCTGCGTGCACATGGAGACATGATGGAAGTCCACCTTGAACTCCACATACTCTGTCAGCTGATCATAAACAGTTGGCAACAACCGTGGCTTGCGGTTGATGGCTGTGTGAATACTCATCTCCATTAAGATCAAAAATACCTTGTTGTACTTGACCCTTTGGGGGTCCTTCGTAGCCTAGAGTGAAGTGAACTTTGCTAATTTTGGCAGGTCGTGTGTGATTGGAGGAAACTAACTATCCTCTCATAACTCCCACATGACCAACACTATGGGTAGCAACTGCCATGCGTCGTGAAACGTCTTGCTTTGATCCTGTGCCTCTTTGTAGTTAGCAAGAAACTCGCTACAGAGGTAGCGCGCCCAGTTGAACTATATGCCCTACGTGCACTGGGCTGCTAAAGACACTATTGGTGTCGACACTTCATTTGCGTGACACTTCCGCAAAATATTGCCTGCTAGGATGTGAGTGACTACCTTGACTGTGGGGTTGGTTATGCTAGTGATGGAATAGCTGCTGGGCTTCTTAGCGAGCTTAAATTTATCCTTCATTGCTTCAGCTAGCTCGTGCTCACCTGTCTTTCCTCCAAATGCCATGGCCAGATTTTCTCCTATGTGTGGCAGTCAAATGCTCCTATGGATCATCATGTCAGTAATCAGTATCAGCTCCTCTAGACATAAGCACCCATCGTGCACCAAGCACAGTAGCTGCTTGATCACTACCATGGTTATGGGCATGTGGTTGTAATGCGGTAACCACAGCAAGTTTAACGAACCTGCCTTATCCACCCCTTTTACCCACTTTCTTGGCTCGAGCATGGTCACACCTGAGTCTTTGTAGAAGGCGCAGTGCATGAGTTGATCCTTGGCGTTCCATATCAGCCAGATACCAATCCTCCAATTTTAAATGGGGGGCACGCCCCAGGTGCGGTCCTTCAAAGGCTATTTTTTCTGGAAGCAAGGGTGTATGCAGCGTGACCTTTCTTTCATCAATGTCCTTCGGAACCTTTGTCTTGCCTTTGCGTGGAGGAATGTACTCAAGCAGATTAGAGATAGGGTCGGGCCCTCAACATCATCGTCCTCTGCTCCCATGTCAATGTCTTCCTCATCCATAGGGATTTCTTCAACATCCTCTTTAGGCTCCAGGTCAATTAGCTTTCCCTTCTCCTGTATGGTGGGCTTTTCCTTCAGTGGGTGCTTTCTAGGTGATGTGCGCACTGGCTGTGGCGGTTTCTACTTGTCCTTCTTTTTTTTGGACCCTCTTTGGTCGATGTAGGCCTCAACCTAGGAGACCTTGTTGATTTAGGCAATTCTGCTGGTACTTTGACACTTGCAACCTTCGGGGTAGCTCCCTCAACTACCATTGCTACTTTTGGGGTAGTTCCCTTAGTTGCCATTGCTATTTCTGGGGTAGTTCCCTCAGCTTCCATTGCTTCTCCAACAGTCACGGTTTCTGTGGGTGCTGACATGATACTAGACAACAAATCCCACATCTCCTTTGGAAACTTCTCAAATGCTAAACTCGTTAGCAAAGCTTTAAAGTATTCATGGTTCATATGTGCCTGAGAGCTCAACACCTCAATTCTCAAAATGCCAAGTGTGTTTCACTGGGAAACCACCTGTAATTTATAGGCATTTTCGAATTCAAATACGACTGTTCACCCAAAAATTCATTCATAAATGCTGGATTGGCGGATTTTCGCAAATCTTTCCCTTAAATTTTGACTTAACCACCACCCCTGCTCCATTTAGCAATTTTTCCACTGTCAAGTCATGAAAAGTGACCGTAACGGTCAATTTCTGGCTGCCCTGCGTGGTCCCTTCTTGGATAGTGCAACTTCCTGCACGTTTCTGTTGACATTGTGAAATTTCTCCATTCCACATAGTTCCCCAATCGTGCAACTCCACAACCTGGGCAACGTAGTTTATAGTCCCACGCCTTGTTTCAGCTGCCTAGAGTGCTAAGGCTGTGCTTCCACCATGTAGCCATCTAGTCGAATCGTTGGTGCATGGCTTCATTTGGCTACCATTCACTCGCCCTCGGAATGGTTCTCCATTCAACTCTACAAACTGAACTGCTCCACCATTTCTAATCTCCTTGATGACATATGGCCCTAGCCAATGCATCCGAATTTTCCAGGAAATTTATCAAACTTGCTATCATATAATAGAACTAAATCATTTACCTTGAAGGTGCACAGTTTGATGTGTCGATCGTGCCATGCCTTTTTGCGCTCCTTTTGAACTTGTTGATGGAATCTAGCTAGAAATCTATCTTCTTCAAGCTTTGTTAGTTACATGAGCCTCTCCTCTAGGGCTCCACGATCTGCCATTCCTATGAATGCCACTATGTGTAGACTAGGTACAATGTACTCCATCGGCATCATAGCTTCCACGCCATAAACCAGTCTGAACAAAATTTTTCCAGTCAACTTCTTTCAAGTTGTTCTATAAGCCCATGGCACTGCAGCCATGTGAACATCCCAGTCATTTCTTTGAGAATTTCAAACCTTTGTGAGTTCTCTCTCCAATATTTTATTAAATGCTTCCACCATCCCATTAGCTTATGGATGATATGGCGTGCCCTTCTAATGGTAGACCTGAAATTCCTCTGTCATCACGCTAATCATCTCATTAAGAAAGTATGTACCGTGATTGCTCATTAAAATTTTTGGACAACCAACCTTGTCAGCACGTACTCAAAGATGAATTTCACTATTGTTGCACCTGTACAGTCCTTCACAGGCTACACCTCCACCGATCTAGTTAAGTAATTAGTCGCAGTGATGATGTAGCACGCACCCGTCTTCTTCCTTGTAGGCTGAATTGGTCCGACAAAGTCAATCACCCACTTCTCAAAGGGCTATAGCAATATCTACAGATTCAACAGTAGCTCATCCCTGCACGAGGGTCTGCCCATCCTTTGGCATGCATCGCATGCCCTACAATACATTTGTGAATCCTTATGCAAGGTCAGCCACCATAACCTAGCGCATAGAATATTCTGCGCTGTTGCTTTTCCTCCATAATGAACTCCCACAGCTCTGCCATGAGCCTCAATGAGGATGTTATTTCGTTCAAACTCTGGCACATAACGTCACAATATTTCATCTGATCCCATTTTGTAGAAGTGCGCTGCAATGACAAAAAAATCTGCCACGCGCACCACTAGTTCCTTCTTCTGTTGGCTTGTATATCCTTCCGAAGCAGTACCTGTCATCAGGAAGTGTATAATACCTTCAAATTTGCTATTCATGACGCGTACGGAAAAGAGCTACACGTCTGGTAGCCCTTCCTCCAAATTCGTAGGTTCCTCTCCTGTTTCAATGCGTGACAGATGATCTAGTCCATCATTCAAGCGTCCTGGTTTCATAATAACTTCAAAATCATACTCCTGGAACAAAAACAACCACCTGCATACCTTCTCCCCCAAGATAGACTTGTTGACTAGGTATTTTAATGTCGAATGGTTTTTATATTAAAATGTTCTCCCAACAAATAATTCCTGAACTTCTGGAGAGCATACACCATAGCTAGTCCTTCACACTCTAGCATGGAATAATTTTTCTCAACTTTGGAAAAATTCCTACTTGCGAATGTTATAGGGTGATCTAAGTCCACTTCAACCGACCTGTGTCAGTACTACTCCCAACACAATACATGACGCATCCACATGCAAATGAAATTCCCTCTTCCAATCCGAGAAGACTAAGATCGACGCTGTGACCATTTTCTCCTTTAGCACATCCAAGCTCTTCTGGCATTCTCAATTCCAAAAAAACATAACATCCTTCTTTAACAATTTTTCCATTGTCGCAGTGATCTGGGAATAACTCTTGATGAATTTCCTATAGTATCTCGTATGCCCCAATGTTGTGTGTAGTTGTTTCACACTCCTCGGTGCCTCCAAATTGATTATCACCATGATTTTCATAGGGTCTACCATCAAGCCTTGTCCGCATACCAAATGGCCTAGCAAGATCCAAAAAGGGACACAAAACAAAAATTTCTTCAGATTGAGTGCAATCTGGTACCTCCCACATATATCTAGCATTAAGTGCAGACTTACCACATGGCGCTTCACCAGTCTGAACACTGCCAAATCATCAAAGTATACTTCCAGAAATTTATGAATGAAATCCTTGAACACCACGATGACTACACGAAAAAACATCACTGGTGTGCTCTTCATCCCAAAAGGCATCACCGTATAATGGAAGCATCACCATTCATTCGCGAAGATCATCTTACTTCTATCCTTTGACGCGATCTTGATCTGATGGTACCTAGAGAACCCATTAGTGAACGAATATGCTTCCAGGCTGCCAACATTATCCAGGACCTCGTTGGTGAATGGAGTAGGGAAGGGATCATGCACGCAGGCATCATTCAACTTCTTGAGATCTACGCATATCCATATTTCTTCCTTTTTCTTCTTTTCCTGAACCACTATTGGGCTTACCCAATTAGAATCTTCCATTGGTTTAATGATACCTGTTGTGAGCATCTTGTATAACTCTAAGCATACCATTTCTTTATACTTCAGATTGAGGTGGTAAGGTCTTTACTTCACAGGTTTCGCATCCAGTTTTAAGGTGATCTTCATGACACCAAAATCCCTCATTATCCCTTTCATATCTGAAAACTTTGTGGGAAATAGATCCTGATATTCGCAGAGTAGTTTGATGATCTTATCTACTGTCTCGTTGTCCTAGTAGTCCCAATCTTTGCAAACTTCAGCTCTGCCTCCATGCCAATGTTCACCTGCCTAGTTTTGAGTGGCTTAGTTATGTCTAGGTTCTCTAGCTGTGGCATTTAAACTTGGCGGTTTCCTTCAGTCTCTGGAATATTAATCTTCCTCAGGTCTTCATCTTCTTCTTCCACTGTGATATTGTAGAACTCCAACATGTGGCTTAGCTGGGTGGTCCAATTAAGTTGAATCAAATATAGAGGATCCTGTGGTATCCTGAAAATTTTCATCTTAACCTCCTACAATGCTTCGTCAATAGATTCAAATCCATCCTCAAAACCGAATGTCATAAAAAATCCCTGGCACAAAATATCCCATTCTGCGGTGCCATGGCGAAGTTCTGTCTCCAAGTACCAATTCATTAGTATAACATCCAAGGTATAACAAAAAAGATAGACCCATTCCGGTTGAGGCTTCGCTCTGTACACTTTAGTCCATTTGGACAAATGGTTGCACGGATCATTTCTCCCAGCATATTTTTCTATTAATCGCACCTTCAGATGACCGAAGCATACCCTCATTATCCTCCTATATTCACGCCAATCATCAAAAATATGTATGTGCATGCCCCACCATCTTGCGGCCGTAGCACGTAGCGCCCAATCTAATTCCTGGAAGCGATGCTTCTCTAGTACTTCCCTTTCAATTGCATCCAAAAAGTGATCAACATCAGTTAACCCATCATAGTAAGCCAGATTTCTTACCTCTATTGATACACAATGCAACAACTTGGTGATCATATTACAGCGCAACGTAGATAATTCATGCAGGCGATTCTGCCAGTGCTCCAGTTCTTTGCCTGAATCTGATGTGCAGGAGCTCTTGTGGTCCCATGCAATACATATTTTTGCTATTAGATTCACCCAATCCTGATCTCACACCATTATCTTGTAAATCTAGTCCAAATCGTCTTCACCTTCATAGTCGCGGATCGGTTCAATATAGCATGGTCCATCCACAGGGTCCAGTGGCACCACTACGTGGAGCGATTTCTTCTCAAATATCGTCTTTCACTTCTTCAAGTTGATTTCCCCATTCATGTTAGTGGCTCAATCGATTCCAAGGAGCACGGGGTAGGGATTACTGTCATCCACAATCTCTATCACTTCAATATCCTCTAGTGCACTCGTGCCTTCGATATCAACTGTTACCCCCTTCAACCTCCCCATTAGGATGATTTTCTGCTGATTCACCATCCTTAACTGAATCGGATACCACTGTATTGCAGGTCTCCCCATTCTTTCCCATGTCTATTTCGGCAAAACATTTGCGTTGGAACCTAGGTCCAAGATAACTTGGTCCATTTTGTATTATCCTATCTACGCAGTGAATCTCATCCACGTCCAGTTCATGCCCTTTTCTTACCAAGATTCCTAACTACACACGGTCCATCAGTAGCAGTTTCCTTGCCAGCGCACCTATTGATCAACTCCTGTAGTCCCTTCACAGCCTTACTATCGCAGAGCAGTTTCATGTAGGTATCTAAGAACGTGGTAATCATGGTTGGGTCCATTTCTTCAACCGGTTTCTCTTGACTCCCTAAGGTAGAGGCCTCAACGAAACTTTTCTTGGCTTCCATAAATGTTTCTTTTGCGTGTTCTAGATCAAACCTGGTCTCCTTTTCTGGTGCTTTGTGGACCCACTCACCTTCTTTGGGCTACTTCCCCTTATCCTCACCAATCATCAATCTACTCCGCAGAACAATATTTACCTTTGGGTCTTGCGAGGCTCAACCCTCATCATCTGCAGGTTCTAAGTCGATTGTTGAGGCTGTTCCCCCTTCTCACATATCTTGGCTAACAATATAGGGCAATCCTTCGTCGCATGGTCAAATTGAGTACAATAGTGACATGACAATCGTGTCGGATTCCAGTAGTCTCACGCGTAGTGTCTTGGTCCTCTACAATTATAACAAATAATCGGCCCTCGACTTCTATTAGGTCCTCCTCCACCTTGGCCTTAGCCTCACCCCTGATACTCTCCTCGCGATCTTCGAGAACCTTGGTCTGGAGGCTGAATTTCTGGCTGCACCTTGTATGCAGGTGTCCTATCCCTCATTAATTCGTAACTTCAGAAATTGCACTCATCATGACCCACAAACTGACAAAAGTTGCAGAAGAGTTATTGGGGTTTCTGTACGAATTTTTATAGCAAATGGAAATTGTCTATCACATGTTTCCCAGCCACTTGACAGATAGCACACCATGGCACGGGCCCTCTACTTGGTCCTACTGCAAGTTTCGACCTTAGAGGCATTGGTCCCCCTGATGCAACATAATTTACAAAAACAGGATAATGATCTTTGTCATGCCCCTGGCTTTTGCACTTTAGGCACCACACTTCTTCGTTGGCCTCTAGCCAAGCTATTCTATCTTTCTTCAGACTTTACATTTCGAGGAAAAGGTTCTACAATTGTGCATGAATTTTCTGAACCCCCAAATTAGCATCCTGCATTGGTGTCTCGTGCAGTCTCATCACGGTTTCCAGAGCTTCCGTCTCCTTCCTGATCTTCTGTTGTGATAGCGCAACCCTTAAGTGAGGCATGAGCGAGGCCACAAACCATTCATGGTCAGATTTATGTTGGTTTCACAGATTGTACACCTCAATCTTTGATCCAAATCCTAGGGCATCTCTCTAGGCTTCATCATGATCTCCTTGAATCCCACAATTTATTGTGCCTTAGACTTAGGTCTACTAAATTCCATATTCAGCACAGTCTGGATATCGGCCAATGCGGATGTCGGGTTATCAGTGCAATACTTAATGTACCAAGTTAGTGTGCGAACCTATAAATCACTAACCAATGTTTCTTTCTTCATTTGATCATCTGTGATACCCTGATCTTCCCACACAGCCTTTGCGACAAACCAAAATTGGTTCGGATCTTCATCTCCTACACCCTTGAACACAGGTAGCTTTATGGAGTTCGCCATGTTGAACGGTGGTGGAGGTGGTGGCGATGTGGGTGAGTGGGTAAGTGGTGGAGGTGAGGATAGAGGCAATGTGGATTGATGAGGTGAGGATGGAGGCATGTAGCTATTCACAGCAATCCATGTCTTATCAACTGAATAACACTTAGCTGAGAAGCCTTTGCTACTCCTTTTTCAGCACTCAGAGGAGGCTCAATCAGCAGGCTATATTCAGGGCCTTTTCTCCCTTCATCCCTGAAATTCCTTCCACTTCCCGTAGCCCCAATCATCAAGGTAACTCCATAATCCGCTTTCATACAAGAGCATCTTAATCCAAGTATTTAATGATTTCAAATAATTACCTTACGACCCCATGAAGAAGCAGTTCTCTACTTTGCTCTAACTGACCGAAGTATCGACCATGAACTCTGTCAAAAACCCTCCTATGATACGATTGAGCCAATCATCGATAGCACGCGCGACATTATCTTCAGAGGCTTCCAATTTTTGCACTAACTCTGGGGTCCAGACAATCAGACCGTCAAGCCTCCAACTCCCTTGGTTGTCTTCCCACTTCGCGATCCACTCATATAATTGAACCAGGAAGGAACAAAAGAATATTTTGTGTATCTCTGTGTACAAATATCTGTTGAACCACTGTTCTTTAGTCAATCGTAGATTCTTGTTTTCTTACACCCCAATTCATGGATCTTTCTGTCCAACTACTCTTTAGTCTCCTTCTTAGTTGGATTCCAATGGTGCAACATCACACATCTCGTTATGCAGATCCCGTGCTGATAATAGAACCATTTGTTGGCTTGATAGGCCCTGACCTGGGTTCAACATTAAGAAGCCAAGAAAATCCCTACACTACTAGCCCTTTCGACATCAATCTGCAGAGCACGGAATGAAGTATCACCTGAGGCAGTATGGGTGGATGTAGGAACCAAGTTTCTACACCTTGAGATGGTTGTGATGTCATTAGTTTCCCTAACCTTCTTTCCACAGATCGATAAGACCTTTAGGGCTTATAAAAGTACTTCTCTTATTCATCCTCAAAGCCTCTATGAAAGTATTCGGTCATCCTTCATCGACCCTAAATAGATAGATCAGGAACTTACGCACCCCTGTAATTACACTTACTTCTGTGTCTACCCAGATTCACTTAAGTATTGGTTACTTTAACATGCATTGTGGTTATCTTCATGTAAACATATATTCCTACTTGCATTCATATGACAAAGTAAAATACACAAATTTTCACATCAATATAGCATTACTTCATACTCTAGTCTTCAACATAACATAATCGCAACATTCATAATAGAAGTAAAATAACACATACACAGAAAATTCCAGAATATTTCTCTGTATTAATAATCCAGATTTCCAGTACAGACTCTTACTTCTCTATGCACACATCTGCAGAGGTCCGCGCACTCAGCTGTGGACTTCTACCCTAGGCCTCTACGCACTCAGCTGTTGTTGGCTTATGGGGGCCTGAACCAAGTTCAGAGTTATTTAGCCAAAAAAATCACTACACTTCTGGCCCTTTCTGCATCAGCCTATGGAGTGTGGACTGAAGTCTCACCCGAAGCAGTATGGGAAGATGTTGGAACCGAGTTTCCACACCCTTGAGATGGTTGTGATGTCAGTTTATTCCAACTAGACCTTACCTTCGTGCAGGTCGCTTCACACTCTATTCTAACCTTCAGTACCTTCGCGATCTATTACCATTGACTTTCGCACAGCCCTAACCAGGGGCTGAGATGCTTTCACACCACTAGAGTAGTGAATTGTCATTTTTCCCAAACTACGCCAGGTATCTTACATATCTTATTAACAGATCTTAATTATCTTGCGTAAACAGATATTCTAACTTGTGTTCACTTAACCAATATAACAGATGCAAAAAACAGGAAATGAAGACACAGAATTGATAGAAAATTCTCTTTATTAATACTTCCATTTGATTACAGACTCGACTCACCCTGTGCACTCATCTGTAGGGGTCCACGCACTCAGCTACGGACTACTAGGACTCTGTGCACTTAGGTGTAAAGCCTCTTCCTACGCTATGGCCCAAAACTAGACTTTAAACTTCAGAGCTATCTCGCATATATCTTCATTATTCTATATAATTCTTATTATGTTATCAAACTACTTAGAGCTTCGCTCTATTTATACAATCCCATGGTCCGCGGACCATGGGTAGATCTTCTACAGCCGACATTACATTATCAAAATAATGGCAGACAACCCTATGACTCTTTAACAACTACGTGCTCCGTGCCCGCAAAATGCGGGGTCTTTACATTGGAATTACAAAATTGGACCAAAATCTGGGTTCTAAGCCCAAAAAACTTCCCTTGGGGGATCCCGCGCCCAACAAGCCCCCAACACAAACATCGTTACTCGCCGTCGAGTCATTTTGTAGGTGGAAGTATCTTAGCATGAAGACCTCCCAACTCTGATTGGATCGTTGCAAGTTTGGACGCATTGAGCAACTGCTTACTGAACTTCCTCTACGTTCTATTTGGTGACCGCTGTTGCTGAATTGCTGCCATGAATCCTCTCCTAAGTTGCTTGTAGTTGTGAGAGCTTTGCTTCAATGGAGGCTGTAATTGTATGAGCCTCATCGATCCATGGCCATAGGCACGCTTTCAAAACTACCTCTTTATTCTCTCATCTATATCCTTTGGAACCTTAGCTTTACGCTTTCGCAGGTGAACATATTTCAGCAGCCTGGTGATAACTTCCACGCCCTGAGTTTCGACTTCCATCTCTACATCCTCCTCCTTCACCAGGATTTCTTCAAACTCTTCCTCCTCATCGGCCTCCAAATTAATGGCCTTCCCATTTTCCTCCAATGTGAGCTTGGTCCTCAGTGGATTTTTGGGAGGGACGCGCACTGGTATCATGGCCTGCTTGTCCTTCTTAGGTCTCGACATGCGCGGTGATTTAGGGACCTTAGCGATTATTTCGATGCTCTCTGGGGCTTATACTTCCACAATTTCCTGCGCGGCTTCCTCAGCTGCCACTATTCTTGTGTTCATGGATTCTTCGGGAGTTGACATAGTGCTATTCCATAGTTCTCTCAGTCTCTCCAGTAATTTCTCAAACAACGAATTTGCTTTCAGAATATCGAATAAGTCTCGGTTCATGTACCTGAGCGCACAACAACTCAGTTCTAAAATTTCCAAGTGTTGTTTGCTGGACAACCACTTGTAATTTATAATGCCTTTCGAATTTGAATTTTCCCATTCCCCCCACATTCGGTCCATTAATGCTAGATTGGTAGCATATTTTCAAGAATCTAGCCAATAAAGTTCGCCTTAAATGCCTGTTGCCCGCTCCATTTGGCCTCAAACCAAGCATCAAATCGTGAATAGTGTCTTTAATGGTCATTTTCTGATAGACTTGTGTGCCAGTGCAGTTATCTTTGCACTGTCGCGAACCTTGTGACACTTTGCTATTGCACGCAGTCCTGTCGTTGCGCAGTTCCCAAGTAGAATAGTTTATAGTCCCATGCCTCCTTTCAGCTGCTTGGAGCGGTAAGATTGTGCTTTGGTCGGCTAGTCAAGTGGCTGGGCCACCTGTGTATGGCTTCAAATGACTGCCATTCACTTTTCTTGGGAAGGGATCGCCATTCAACTTTACCAACTTTACCACGCCACCATCTATAATCTCCTTAATAACATACGGCCTAACCAGTGCATTCTATATTTCCCTGGGAGTTTATGAAACTTACTATCATACAAAAAAACAATATCATTTACCTTGAATGTGCGCAACTTGATGTGTTGGTCGTGTCATGCCTCTTCGCGCTGCTTTTGGACTTGTTGTTGGAATCTAGCCAAAAAACATTCTACTTTGAGCTCTTCTAGCTATGTGAGCCTCTCCTTTAGGGCTTTGCGATCCGTCATACCTGTGAGCACTTCCTTGCACAAAATAGGCACGATATATTCCATAGGAATTATGGCTTCCACTCCATAAACAAGACGAAAAGGTATCTGTCCCATCAATTTCTTGCATGTTGTCCAATAGGCCCATAACACTATTGGTATGTGTACGTCCCAATCACTTCGCTCTACATTGCATACTTTGGTCAGCATGGTTTCCAGTACTTTGTTGAATGCTTCTACTGTCCCATTAGCCTGTGGGTGATACGGTGTGCTCTTCTGATGATACACCTAAAACTCTTCCATTAGCACACTGATCATTTCGTTCAGGAAACATGTACCAAGATCGCTCATCACGATATTTGGACATCCAAATGGTGTTAGTACATGTTCAAACAAAAACTTTATAGCGTTCGCACCCGTGAAATACTTCACCAGCTATGCTTCTGCCCAACGAGTCAAATACTCTGTCGCAGTGATAATATACCTTGCGCCTATCTTTCCTTGAGGTTTCATGGGTCCTACAAAATCTATTTCCCATTTTACAAAAGGTTGCAATGCCATTTGTAGATTCAAAGGAATCTCATCCCTTCACGATGGCCTACGTGTTCTCTGATATACGTTGCATGCTTTGCAATATGCTTTTGAATCTTGATGAAGGGTTGGTCACCACAACCCTGCATGTAGAATGTTTTGCGTGGTTGCTCTTCCCGCATAATGTCCTCCCACAGCTCCCCCATGAGCATTTGCGAGGATATTTCTTCGTTCAAATTCAAGTACATACCTTTGCAGTATTTCATCATTCCCCATCTTGTATAAATGCCCAGCAATGACAGAGAAATCCTATGCATGCACCACTAATTCTTTATTTTGCTGGACAAATTATCCTTCTAGCATAGTTCCAGTTGTTAGAAAGTGTATTATATCTTTAAAATGTCCATCCACTACGTGCATAGAAAAGAGTTGCGCATTGGGTAATCCTTCCTCCAAACTAGTAGGTTTGTCCCCTATCTCGATGCGCGACAGGTGATCTGGTCTTGTGTTCAATTTTCCAAGCTTCACAACGACTTCAAACTCATATTCCTGGAACAATAAAAGCCATATGCAGATGTTCCCCCCCAACACAGGTTTATTGACAAGGTATTTTAGTGCGGAGTGATCTGTATACATCTTAAAGTGACCTCCTAGCAACTAGTTTCGATACTTCTGGAGCACATACACCATAGCTATCCCTTTGTGCTCAATGGTGGAATAATTCTTATCTGCTTTGGATAATTTGCAGCTTACGAATGTGATAGGGTGGTCCAAGCCTTCTACGCCATCCTATGTTAATATTTTTCCTAGCGCTATACATGACGCATCAACATGTACATGAAATTATTTCTTCTAGTCTGGGAAGACTAGAATCGACGTAGTAACCATCTTTTCTTTCAATATATCTAGGCTTTTCTTACAGTCATCGTTCCAACAGAACGTGACATCCTTTTTCAAGAATTTTTCCATCACTGTAGTGATCTGGGCATATCCTTTTATAAACTTTCTGTAATATCCCATATGGCCAAAAGTAGCGTGCAACTATTTCACACTTCTCGGTGCTTCCATGTTCAGAATCAGCACGATCTTCGTGGGGTCTAACATCAACCCTTGTCTGCAAACCACGTGCCTAATAGGTTCCCAAAAGGAATGAGAAACACACACTTCTTGAGGTTGAACGTGATTTGGTATCTTCGATAGGTATCCAACATCAAGCACGAGCTCACTACATGGCGCTTAGCTAGCCCAAATACAGTCTAATCATTAAAATAAACATCCAAGAACTTATGAATATATTCCTTAAATGCCACAAGAACCACGCATGAAAAGATAGTTGGCGCATTCTTCAATCCAAATGCCATTATTGCATATTGAAAGCAACCCCACTCAGTCGCGAAGGTTGTCTTGCTCCTATCCTCTAGTGCGATTTTGATCTAGTTGTACCCTAAGAACCCATCAGTGAAATAATAGGCTTACTGAACACCTATGTTGTCCAACACCTCATCCGTGAACTAAGTTGGGAATGGATCATGCACACAAGCATCATTCAATTTTCTGAGATCCACGCATATCCTTATCTCATCCTTCTTCTTCTTCTCTTGCACCACCATTGGGCTTACCCAATCGAATTCTTCCATAGGCTCAATAATGTCTGCCATGAGCATTTTGTCTAGTTCTATGTAGACCTTCTCCTTGTATTTAATATTTAAGCGGTACGGCCTCTACTTAACTAGCTTTGCGTTAGGTTTCAACATGATATTCATCACTCCTAGATCTCCAATTATTCCTTTAAAATATTTAAACTTGGTCAGGAATAAGTCCTTATACTCTCAGAGCAATTCATCGACCTTATCCAGTATTGCATCGTCCTAGTAGTCTCCAATCTTTGTGAACTTGGGTTCTGCCTCCATACCAATATTCACCTACTTAGTTTTCATGGGTGTGGTTATATCAGGATTCTCAATCTATGGTCCTTGAACCTTGCTGTGGCCTTCTGTTTCTAGAATGTTAATATTCCGTGGATCCTCATCCTCCTCTTCAGTAGTTACATTATAACATTCCAATGCACAACTCGACTGTGTAGCCCATTCAGGCTGTTTCAGGTCTAAAGGATCTTATGGGATCCTAAATATGGCTACTTTCACCTCTTGTAGCACTTCCTCAATACCATCAAACCCATCCTCAAAACTAAATGTCATCATAAACCCTTCGCATAGGATATCTGTTATAGACATTTTTGGGCACTGCAACCCCAAGCATAAAATGTCCATAAACCAAGGGCTCCTAAGTCCCTAAAAGTGTTTTTCTAACCCCTAAAGGAACAAGGTCAACTGATTACAGCTTCTCCCAGAAGTTCTCCATGAAACACTGCTCAGAACTGGTCAAAACAGGATCATTTCAGCTGCTCCATAGGCAAAGTGCGTTGCATCTCACCTAAATACACTGTGTGGGTGCATTTCATTTCAAAAAGCCCTTCTATGGGGTGCGATGGACGAGAAGTGAAAAATGGCAGTGTCATTCCGCGAGGTGGAAAGGCATGGAATCTTCCAGAAACTTCTCCTGTGACACTTGCCTCTCTGAATTCGACCAAGGATGAGTAAGAGATCATCAATCTCCAAGTGGAAGCAAGAACTATCAGAGGGAAGACACTAATCAAATCACAAGCTGACTCATCTCCCTTATAGATATCTATATATGGATCCCTCATCCCAGAGATCTGGGGGCTGGAATTTTGCATATTGTAAGGAATTGTTGTTGGTTTCTTGAGACAGCATCATAAGTGTTGGGTGATCTAAGCTTTGTATGAGGTGAAGAAGGGCTTACTTGCTGAGAGGATGATGCTGGGTCAGAACAACTGGTTGTAACTCCCTTGGCTTTCTCTTGTTTATCAATAAAATCTATTCAAGTTTTCCTCCATACACTTGTGTCATTTATGTTTTATGCATTTGTATGGTCAATTTACATCTGATCCTAGATTGTTTATGATTATAGATCCATATTCTTGTATAGTGTCATGCTACTGTAATCCTACAGGTACTCTGTGAAGCTGGGCGTACAAGGGAGCAAGTAGTTAAAGGCTATCAAGAGAGAGAGGAATCAAACTAGGAGATTAGCACAAGACAGAGGTTGGTCTTCTTTGTTCTTCTCTCATCTATATTTCATAAAGGAAAAATGAAAGTAGCTTTACTTTATTTGTTTCTAAGGTAGCTACCACACCTTAGTGGGATAAGCAGTTCTGTGTAGACACTTTTCCCTGTAACAAAATGGCAACCATACTGGGGATGAATTAGTTTGTTTGTTTATCTTCCTTGTTGTCTATTTTATAAACTTACAGACAGAGCCTGAAGTTGAGCCATGTAGCTTTCGAACTACATTTTCTATGCAAATGAAAAGTAGATAAATGCCGCTTCAGTCAATCTCCAGGATTTGTTTATGACTTAAAAAACTGATTCACAAACTCTCTAATTGCCCTCGTGGTAGCTCTTAGAACCTCCTTAGATCTACCCCTGATTGTTGTATTACTGATTACCATTTGCTCGGCCAAAACCCATGAACTGAACTACAAACTTTGACCCGGAACCCAAGCAAAGTATCGTCTCTGGCCCAACGTAGGTACTGTTATGTGAATCTGAAATTCAACGCACTTTCCGAGTGTAGTAGGTGCGCTGCATTTCAAATTCACTGTGTTATAGGTGCGCTGATCAGACTAGGCATTGTTTAGTTTTGGTTTCTGTGATTCATTCTTTTCAGTTCTATTCATGAATTTTGCTGCTTGTAATCAGTATATCTCTGTTTGAAACCCCTTTTCCTTGCTGTTATTCCGCCTCCTTTGTGCAAAAGAACTTTAAATGTTTTTGTGTATTTGTTGAGTCATTTTCAGTTCTCCTTTGCAAAAAGTAACGTAATCGTACTGTTTTCCTTTGATTTTAAAGTGTCGCAAGTGTCTTTTTCAGTCATAGGAAAGAGTTTGGTTGCTATTGATAGTCGATTATCCTGTTACTATTGTATTTGGTCTGAATTTGTAGTTTTTCTAGTGTCAAAAGCAAGTATTCATTTCCAAATCGTAAAATGTTGTGATTGTCTCCATTTTTTATTTTGAAAAGAAACTTGTTAATAATTGTCGCTTGAAACGTAATTCAGATTTGTGCATTAGCTTTCTTTTTACCTTTCACATACTAAGAAAGACGAAAAAAAATACACGCATGTGCATTTGCATTTAGACTGTTTGATTGGTTTGATTTAGGACAATGCATTTAGAGTGTGCTCTTTGCTCTTTGTGAAAGAATACTGTCTCTCTTTCCTTAGTAGCTAGGATTTTCATTGCACAAAGAAGATAAAAGACTGTTTATCATCTTAGATTGCATTTTAGGAATTATACATCTACATCTCGCGGTGAACCTGAAAGGCAAATTTCTTAAGCAAGATCAACTATAAAATAAATTTAATGAATCTAACAATGCTTTGGAACCTAACGCACAACATCTAGAAGTCTAGGCTAGAGACGTATTCCGGCGTCGTAAAGCCTGGTAACTGTTGTTCTCACTGATGGTTGGGTGATTCCTCCACTTTGAGACGAGAAGTGCCAGTACGGACTTGTGCTCCCACATACCGTCGAGTATATTTTGGGAGACCACAATAGGCTTAATCCTTTATCCATAGGAAGCCGTGTCTGCCGCCCTATCGATCGTAATGCACTGAACACAACATTCGGGAAGATTGACTGCTGTACCGTAAAAAGTATTCTGTAGTTTTGAAATTGGTTTGGTAATCCTTCTACCTAGATTTCCAGAGCAGTCCCTTTCGTTCCTTTTCAGACTCCTTAACAGAAAAGGTCCATATGAGCACTTGTCACTTCAGGCTCATTAAAAATCGAAGGCGACTAGAGTCATCTTTTGTTTTTTCTCGACTCTTAAAAATTGAAAAAACAAGTTGTGTCAAAGCGTCTAAAATTTATTTTAAACGGAATAATCATCACCCTTTCCCACGTTGATCTTAGGTTGAGAAAATGGAACCCACCAACCAAGGAATTCCCCTTGGAGGAAATCCTAGTCCCTTCTCCTCTTGGGGAGATGTTGGTGCACCCCATATGGCCACATTGTTGCTTCCAGGATTGACAATCGGTTTGCCCGTATGGCTCTTCTCAACCTCTGTCGTTCAGAACACCGCAATTCCTGAGCAATCGAGTCAGCAACTAGATGAATCCAGGGTTACCCACCAACCTTCTACTTCCTCCAATTCTTCCTCTCCTCCTTCTTCTTCACTTGATGGGGTTGGTAAAGCCAAAAATCAAGTACCTGAGAAGAAGGAAAAGAAGAAGAAAGAGAAGAAGAAGAAGGAGCCAAAAGCGAAAGGGGGCAACCAAGCGTCATCTAGCGAAAATCCACACACTGCACCGACCAGACCTAAATCGCCATGTGTCATTTGCAAAGGAGACCACTATCATAGAGATTGTCCTTGCATCCCTCGGATCTTAAGGGACTGGTCTCCTCATTTGCACAACTCGGTGTGGTCAACCTCTGATGATCATGTTGAAAACACACCATCGACTAGTGAAAGTGAAGCCCCAAGACAAAAAGGAAAATATAGATTTCCTTGTAAAATGTGCAAAGGCGATCATGTCTTCCACCATTGTCCCTTCTTAGACGAGGCTAAAAGAGTTTTGGATGATCATCCGGTTTCATCGTTACGACTTCCTCCTAGATATAAAAAACTCTTGCCGAGTCCGTCACTAGTTGAAAATCCGGCTGACCTGCCCAGGTGGTCGGCTAAAGCATCTATCATTGAAGACAAACCATCTGAACCCATACCAGACAAAAGTCAAAAGGTCGAGGTGGCAGTTGACCTGGTCTTGCCTTCAGAGGTTCCATCTTCAGATGATACAGTCACAGAAGAGAATAAGGATGACACCGACCAAATTCTTTTCGTAAGCACAGACTCCGATGAACATGGGGGCAATTTACCCATTCCTTTACTGCAGGAAGGAAGTTTGTCAGAGTCATACCCGGCCATCTATTCGGTCCCACCTCCAAGCAACCTAGTTGTCTCCTTCGACTGGAATCAACTAGGGAGACCCCGTTTACCGGCTAGTATACCATTCCGAATTATTACTCAACTATATAGAATGGTTATGGCTGGTACCATCATAGATGAAGGGGCTTCTGTGAGTATCCTTTCCTCGACTGCTTGGAAAGCGCTTGCTTCACCATCTCTTTTGCCTGAGATGAGAAATCTAACAGGCTTTGACAAAGGAACCAATCGACCGTTAGGGATCCTTCCCAATGTGCCGATAACATTGAGAGGGAAAACTATTCACATGAACGTAATGGTAGTTCAAGGACCCCTGGATTATAATCTACTCCTTGGACGAGACTATATTTATTGCATGGGAGCAATTGTCTCATCACTCTTTAGAGTAATGTGTTTTCCGCACGAAGGAAGAGTGGTCAAGCTCGTAGACCAGCTTTCATTTCCCAGATCACGCATAGCAAATAGTCATATACCATCTCTAAATGGTCTTTTCACACAAGGAATGTCTCATCAATCCCCAGTCCGTCCACCTGATGAGCGCGAGTGATTCGGGGGACATGACTGAATCCCAGGGGGCATGCACCCTGGTCTACTTCGGCAGGAAAACTTCGGGTATAGGATAGGTTTCTGCGAGAGATATATGACTGGACTGTACTCCTGTCCGTGATTGGAAGAGGGGGTTAGATTGGAATAAGATTCCCTCGTCAAAGTTATGTGAGTGGATTGTCTCACCTTTGTCTATTTCGGTAGACATCATCGAAGAAGTGTTTTGTTTGCGGTGTGAATAGAGCAATATTTGGTAACCTGAAAGAGGTAGACATTTCCTGATAAAACAAATGTTTTGTCGGTAGAATGAAAGGTGACCTTGAAACTTTATTTTATACCTGGGGGCATGCAAACCTTTTGGCATGCAAGTGAAGAGCGACTATTTATTTTTTAAATTTGTAGGTCCTCTAACCCTTTAAACTCGTAGGATTGGTCATTTCCTAACTTGCATAAAGAAAGGATGTGGGGCAAAACTCTAAAAATTGTCATTTTAAAATGGGACATTCTTATTATACGACTGGATTAATCGAGCAGTTTTAGCGCATAGTTCAAGCTCGTTAAAAAATAAACATAAGCCATGAGCAAATGTTTCCCCCAGTGTTTAAGCTCAATCAAAAAAAATGAACCAATTTCCAGTAAATAACCATCGTGAATGTAGTACTTCAGCCTTTAAAGCCCTGGTCGTGTTCTCATCATCACCTCCACTCTGTATTGGCCGATCATTCACCTCCATTTGATTTTTTACCCCTTTCGAGGAATAGCTACGAAGAGTGATCCCACTAGCCATCCTTGTAACACTACCGTGATTGGAAAATTCCAAACCTTACCTGGAATCAGCTGCTACCCAATTTTATCACTCGTTCCTCAAAAGACGAGTCTCCTTTAAGCTCTTTTCAACTGACTCGTAAAATATGAAAAGATTGTCGAGCCATTGGCCTCTCCAGCTCGTTAAAGGGACCAGAAGTGATATCCCTCCTTTAGATTTTAATCTTTTTGGACCTGAGGGATTATTACACAAAAAGATCGAGCGCTTGTTTTGTTCGGCTCGTTAAAAGTACCGAAAATTCATCCCTTCTGTATTATTTTATATTTTTTCGGACTTAAGGGATTAGATGACGAAAAAGGAATTTTGGAGTTTCCTTTACGTCCCTTTTCAGACTCTCTAAAATTGAAAAGGACCGAGTTATCTTTGTCATTAAACTCGTTAAAACTTAATAGCGACAAACCTGTCCATAGTAGACAAGAACAAGTTTCACTATCGCTAGGCTCGTTAAAACATAGCGATGGGTTTGCCTGAAGGGCAAATTATAGAACAAGAATATGTTATCCTCCTCAAGCTTGACAAAAATAAAGATGTACTGGTCAGCAATGACTGGGGAAAAATTGGGAAGAAAACTTGAAGAAACTTTGTTGGTAGCAAGTCGCTCTTGAACATGACACTTTCACTCCGCATCCAAGTCGGGTTGGGTTATTTCATTCACCGGTCACATCACCATGGTCCCATCACACCATCCACATTTGGGGTTAATGCTACCAATCCATCACGTCAGTGTCACCGATATGTTCAAGAGAAGTCATTCAGAGAATTCACTTGTGTCTCACCCGGTACAATACATTTATAGTCCATTCTTTCATGACCGCCACCCTGGACCTTATGTCATCAGATCGTTTTCACCTCCATTAAAATCATTTGCTCCATTCCGTGTCATTGATGTGGGATTCATTAAGGCCCTCCTGTGACGGATTGCTTCTTGTCGACATCAGCTCACTATCCAAGAAGTCGGTCTAGGAACACCCCGTTCAGTACTTTGAAGCTTGCATGCCTCAATGGCAAGTTTCTCACTTCCGACGACAGGTTTACATCAATGACCTTCGACCGAAAGATTTTGTGTGGTGTTCGATGCCAAGTCCTTTATTCACACCACGTGAATTGTACTGCAGTACCTTGAGGGTCATTATCATTATCGGTGATTCCTCTCACGCCTGTTAACAGCTCACATCATTGGCTGGTAATCAGGGGATGTCTTTCCATGTTCGACTCCAGAACATCTCTCACATGGATCGACTTGTACTTCGAGTGAAGATCGAACGAGATTGAAGACCCCGGATCTAGTTTCATCCATCCGAGTTGCGATATATATTCAGGGAAATAATGACATCAAATGTACATCATTGCTGCACAGATAATCATCCAATCAAAGGGATGATGGCTCTACCAGAATCATCAGTCTACACTCAGACGATTGTCTGTCCTATGTACATGAAAATGAATTTATAAAGCTGAGCATGGGAATGCCTGCCTTAGCTAGATCATGAAAATATTATGAAGATAATGTATTGTATTGTATCTTATTACAGGTCTCCTCTCAGCTTGAAAGAACTTCGGATCCTCATAATAAAGCATTTCACCCGACATCAAAAGATTAACGACCTCATGCTTTAGGGGGCAACTGTTATAGACATTTTTGGGCACTGCAACCCCAAGCATAAAATTTCCATAAACCAAGGGCTCCTAAGTCCCTAAAAGTGTTGTTCTAACCCCTAAAGGAACAAGGTCAACTGATTATAGCTTCTCCCAGAAGTTCTCCATGAAAAACTGCTCAGAACTAGCCAAAACTGGATCATTTCAGCTGCTCCATAGGCAAAGTGCGTTGCATCTCACCTAAATACACTATGTGGGTGCATTGCATTTCAAAAAGCCCTTCTATGGGGTGCGATGGGCGAGAAGTGACAAATGGAAGTGTCATTCTGCGAGGTGGAGAGGCATGGAATCTTCCAGAAACTTCTCCTGTGATACTTGCCTCTCTGAATTCGACCAAGGATGAGTAAGAGATCATCAATCTCCAAGTGGAAGCAAGAACTATCAGAGGGAAGACACTAATCAAATCACAAGCTCACTCATCTCCCTTACACTTATCTATATATGGATCCCTCATCCCAGAGATCCGGGGGCTGGAATTTTGCATATTGTAAGGAATTGTTGTTGGTTTCTTGAGACAACATCATAAGTGTTGGGTGATCTAAGCTTTTTATGAGGTGAAGAAGGGCTTACTTGCTGAGAGTATGATGCTGGGTCAGAACAACTGGTTGTAACTCCCTTGGATTTTTCTTGTTTATCAATAAAATCTATTCAAGTTTTCCTCCATACACTTGTGTCATTTATGTTTTATGCATTTGTATGGTCAATTTACATCTGAT
Source organism: Pinus tabuliformis (assembly GCA_031772625.1). Classification (NCBI taxonomy): domain Eukaryota; kingdom Viridiplantae; phylum Streptophyta; class Pinopsida; order Pinales; family Pinaceae; genus Pinus; species Pinus tabuliformis. The sequence continues at coordinate 620,514,291 of CM062817.1, forward strand.
CCTAGATTGTTTATGATTATAGATCCATGTTCTTGTATAGTGTCATGCTACTGTGATCCTACAGGTACTCTGTGAAGCTTGGGGTACAAGGGAGCGAGTAGTGAAAGGCTATCAAGAGAGAGAGGAATCAAACTAGGAGATTAGTGCAAGACAGAGGTTTGTCTTCTTTATTCTTCCCTCATCTATATTTCATAAAGGAAAAACGAAAGTAGCTTTACTTTGTTTGTTTCTAAGGTAGCTACCACACCTTAGTGGGATAAAAAGTTCTGTGTAGACACTTTTCCTTGTAACAATATCCCATTCACCTATCCCATGGCGAAGCTCTATTTCTACATACCAATTCATTGGAATAACATCTAGGGTATGATAGAATAGTTGAACCCACTCATGTTGTGCATTTTCTCCATACGCCTACGTCCACTTGGCCAGATGCACACGTGGATCATCTTGTCCATTGTACTTGTCTGTCTTCTACATTCGTGCCAATCATCAAAGCTGCCTTTGTGCATACCCCACCATCTCGTGGGTGTAGCGTGTAGTACCTAATCCAAGGCCTGGAAGCGTTGCTTTTCTAGAATGTCCCTTTCAAATGCATCCAAGAAGGTATCTACCTCATTTAGACCATCATAAGTGAGCAGATCTCTTACTTCTGTCGACACGCAACACAACGACCTTGTCATCATATGGAAGTTCAACATAGTTACTTCGTGTAACCAATTTTTCCAATGTTCTATTTCCTCATCGGAATCAGAAGTGCAGGAGCTCTCGTGCTCCCATGTAATTTGCCCATCCATGGTGGGATTTACCCAGTCTTGGTCTCACGTTGTTATCTTATAGATACAGTCTGAATTATCATCACTTTCTTAGTCGCGGACCGGCTCCGTATAGTGCAATCCTTAAGTAGGGTCTAGGGGTATAATTATGCGCAATGACTTTTTCTCAAAGATCATTTTGTGCTTCTTAAGATTAATTACCCCATTCATATTAATGGCCTAGTCAATTCAATAATCTCTATTACTTCAAAATCGCCAGTGTGCTTACTCCCTCAATATCCACAGTTATTCCCTGAAATCGCCCCATGGGTATTATTTTCTATTGATTCACCATCCTCAGTTGAATTGGAGACCATTGTAGCACGGGTCTCCCCATTCGCTCTCATGTCTAATTCAGTAGAACATTCGCACCTGATCCCAAATTGAGAATGACCTAATCCATCTCATATTCTACGATCTGCATGATGATTCTCATTTCATGGCTTGTCCTTGTCTTATGCTTTCCGATATTCCGAACTACAAACGGTTCTCCTCGCACGATCCCAATGCATCTGTTGATGAGCTCCTGTAACCCTTTCACAACCTTATTGTCGTGCAGTAAATTCATACAGGTTTCCAGGAAAGTTGTGAGCATGGATGGGTCCATCTCTAGCTCTGGTTTATCTTTTCTTCCCAAAGTGGAGGCATCAACGAAGCTCTTCTTAGATTCCATGAAGGTTTCCTGAGCGCACTCCAAATCAAACTCGGCCTCTTTCGCCGGAGCTTTGCGAACCCAAGTACTGTTGATTGGTAGTTTCCCTTTGTCATTTCCTGTCGCGATTCCACTTCAGAGCACAATGTTTACGTTCAGATCTTCCTTGTGTGGCTCAGACCTTATCATCTGTAGGTTCTAAGTCGAGGGAGGCGGTAGTGCTCCTTTGTCAGGTATCTTAGACATCAGCGTAGGACAATCTTCCATCTCATGATCAAACAACGTGTAATATTTGCACGATGGGCACGTTGGATTCATGCAATCATGGGCATATTGTCTTGGCCCTCCGTAATTGTAGAGAATCAACTGTCCGCGACTTCTACCAAGTCCTCCTCCACCTCGGCCTTGTCCACGCCACAAAAATCTTATCTGCGCCATTCGTACATTCTGGTCAAGGGGCAGCATTTCAGCCTGAACTTGGTAGGCAGATGTTCTATCCAACATCAACTCATAGCTTCTGCAAGTATTCTCATCATGTCCCACCAACCTACAAAAGTTGCAGAACAGTTTTTACGAAGTTTGGTATACTTTTGTAACAAGCGACAATTGTCTGTGGCATGTTTTTCAGCTATTTGGTAGATCACGTACCACAAAGCAAGTGCTGTGCCAGGTCTTGCTTAAGCTTGTCACCTTAAAGGCATCGGTCCTCCTCTTGTGAGGTAATTTACTAAGACCACGTAGTGGTTTTTGTCATGACTCGGACACTTGCATTTTACACACCACACTTCTTCGCGCACTTCTGGTTGGATCGTCTTGTCCTGTTTCGAACTCTGCATCTTAAGGCAAAAATTCTTCAGTTGTACGTGGATCTGCTGAACTCCTAGGTTAGGATCTTGCATCAGGGTCTCATGTAGCCTCATAGAAATCTCTAAGGCCTCTGCCTGAGTTGTTATCTTCTGCTACAACAACGCACTCCTTAAATGTGGTAGTAGTGAAGCTACAAACCATTCGTGATGTTATCCATCTGTCAGATTCATATTGGCTTCACGAATCACACATTTCAGCCTTTGATCTAGTTCCCAAGGAGTCTCACCTGGTATCATCGTGATCTCTTTGAATCCCACAATCGACTGCACTTCAGACTTAGTGTTATAGACATATTTGGTCACTGCAACCCAAATCTTATATGTCGATAAACCAAGGGCTCTCTAACCCCTAAAAGTGTTGTTTCATACCCTAAAGAATCATGGTCAACTGATTACATCATTCCCCAAAATTTCCACCTGAAAAACCACTCAGAATTGGCCAAAACTGGACCATACTGATTGCTCCACTGTCAAGGTGCGATGCATACTGATTCCTACACTAGCCAGGTGTGATGCATACTGAAGAGGCCTTCTGTGGGGTGTGATGAGTGAGAATGGACAAATGTCAGAGACAGTTTGCTAAGTGGATGCTCATGGAATCTTCCAGAAACTTCGCCTATGACACTTGCCTCTCTAAATTCACCCAGGGATGAGTAAGAGAACTAATAACAACAAGTGGAATGACACTAATAAAAAACCCAGAGATGACTCACACCTTTGCAGACATCTATAAATGGATCCCTCATCTGAGAGATATAGAGGCTAGAATTTGGTAATTTGTAAGGAAGTGCTGATAGTTTGTCTTTGAGAAAAGGCATTGTATTGTTGTGTGATCTTTCTTTTCATGAGGTGAAGAGGGCTTTGATGCTAGGAGGATGATGCTTGATCAGAGAGCTGGGTTGTAATTCTCCCTTCTACTATTAATAAAGTTCTTTGAGTTTTCCTCCATACAATCGTGTATTTGTGAATGTTGTTATTCGTGAATGCCATTGTATGATCAATGTATTTCTGATTCTGCATTGTTTATGATATAATAGATTGATATGCTTTGATGGTTTTTTGTTACTTTGTCTCTACAGGTATTCATTAAGCTGGATAAGTGGGAGAAGAGGTGTAAGTTCTATCAAGGGAGAGAGAAATCAAGCAAGGAGTCAAGCGGAAGATCCAGGTTGGTCCCTTTTCTCCTCTCTTATCTATCATATATAAAGGAAATCACAAATTGCTTTGATTGTTTGTTTCTAGGATAGCTACCAATTCTAGAGGGACTAGCAGATCAAAAAGACACTAGTTTTCCCTGAAACAAAATGGTGACCATACTAGGGACCGAATAGTTTGTTTGTTTGTTGTTGATTGTTTGTTTTATAAACTATAGACGGAGCTTGAAGTTAGCCAGATAGCCTTTGAACTGCTTTTTCTCTGCAATTGCAAAGTAGATGAATGCTGCTTCAATCAATCTCCGGTTTAGTTTATGATTTGAACATTTGACTTACAAGCATTCTAGATGCCCTGTTGGTAACTCAATAACCTTCCAAGATCATACCCCTATAATTTTTTCTTTACTGTCCATAATACTTCAGCTTAACTCACTGAATTTAGCTGCAAATTTGAGCCAAAACCCACCTCAGTTGCGCTCCCTGACCCATCGCATTGTCTATCACTAGAAGCCAATATGCATCGCACTTCCCATGTGTAGCAGGTGAGATGCATCCCTGTTTCTGTGAAGCACAGGTGCGATGACTGAGTAGTCCTATTTCTCTCCTTGAAATTTGGGTTTTTGTCCTTGTTTTCAGCTCTGTTCAATTGTTTTGCTGCTTATGAACAATATCTCATTGTTGAATCCTCCTTCCTTTACATAGTTCAGCGTCCATTGATTAGGATTAGCAAATATTTTTATGTATTTTTCCATCATTTGTAGTTCGTTGTCGAAAAGTTGCTTGAATCGAACTATCATTTTGGTGCAAAAGAGTGTCGTAATTGTCGTCTTGTATCAAAAAGTGAAGTGTCGTTGAGTCTTCCTTCCTTGAATAGTCGATTGAACTTTTTGTCATGTATTTGATTTGATTTGTTGATATCTTGAAGTGTCGAAAACATTCTCTATTCGAAATAGAAAAGTGTCGTTTAGTCTTCCTTTCATTTTGAAGAGAAATTGTCGAAGTGTTGCTTTAAAGAAAATATTTCAGATCTATAATTAGTTTTCCTTTTTGGCATTATTCACATTAAGGGAATGAAAAACAAATACATGAATTTGCATTTGCATTTAGACTGTGCGAAAAATGATTTAGGAAAAGTGCATTTAGTGTGTGTTCTTTGCCCTCTGTTTGAAAGAATTGTAACCTTTTTTCCTTAGTAGCTAGGATTTTCATTGCTAAAAATAAACAATGATTGTTTATCATTTTAGATTGCATATTTAGGAATTTTACATCTACATCACACGGTGAACCTTGAAAGACAAACTTCTAAGAAATATCAACTCTAAAATAAATTTCAATGAACTTAACAATGCTTTGGAACCTAACTCAACACATCTAGAGGTCTAGGATAGAGACGTGTTCCAGCGTCGTAAAATCTAGTAACTATCGTTTTCATCAAAGGTTGGGTAATTCCTCCTCTTTGATACGACAAGTGCTAGCACGGACTTGTGCTCCTCGTACTATCGAGTATATATTGGGAGACCACAATAGGCTAATATCATTTATCCATAGGAAGCCGTGTCTGTCGCCCTATTGATCGCAATGCACTGAACACAGCATCCAGGAAGATTGACTGTTGTACATAAGTCCTTGGTAATTTCTCTTTAATTTATCACCAAGGTGTATTTTTCATTTTTGCGATTGGTTTGGTAATCCCTCTGTCTAGATCTCTAGAGTAGTCACTTTCGTTCCTTTTCAACTCCTTAAAAGAAAAGGTCCATCTGAGCACTTGTCACTTCAGGCTCATTAAAAATCGAAGGGGACTAGAGTCATCTTTAGCTTTTTCTCAACTCTTAAAAATTGAAAAAGCAAAGTTGTTTCAAAGCATCATTAAAATTTATTTAAATTTGGAATAACTTTTTTCCCCTTAATTTTGAGTTGGTCAAGTAATCTGCAATCGTGGAAGAAAGTCAATCAAAACCCCGTCGTTCATGGAGACTAGTGAGTCAACCATCTTTGACTCCGGAAACGAAACCATTTCGGGCAAAACGGTCTCGTTTAATTGAGTCCAATTCACCTGATTTATTTGAAACTTGTGTTTCAAAATCATCAGAGACTACAGTTACTCCGATCATTTCTGGTACATCTGCCTTTAGAGAAGGAATTCCGCAGTTGCAAGAGGACATTAGAACTAATCCTAGTGTAATGGTAGACACTTCTATACCTGAAACAGCTCCAGATAGAGCTAATCCAGAAACTGAAGTTCACTTACCTGAACATCTGGAAGTTGATTTCCAGAATTCAGAAGGTGTCACCCCTCCGGTATCTGTCACTGCAGAAGCAATACCTTCTTCGGCTCCAAAAGTATTTTACGGACCTGATGGTCTACCTCTTCCACCTGGATTGATTGCAATATAAGAGATAGTAGAGGATCTTCCATCCAGTATCCCATTGCATTCTGGAACTAGGATTCACTTATATCCTTCTAATCCTAAAGTTAGTTCTTTTAATCATCCTTCATTGCAAGTTTTTGTCAAATTACTAGAAAATCTTTTGGATAGACTAAATATGTCTGAACAACCATCAACATCTAGGACTGTATCATCTGATACAGCTACAACAGAGCTTCCTGCTGCCATTCCTACAATGTTTGCTGGTATACCATCTGTCCCGGCTAGTTACCAATCACTAGCTGGAGTCCATTCAAGGACTGTTTCGACAACATGGTCTGTTCCTATTTGTTCATCCGGAATCCCATCTAGTATTTCTTATGTTGAAACTTAGCAAATTGATCTTGCATGCCAATATCAATTTGGGAAGTCCAGTCTTCAAAGACCGATATATCCTTTGAACACTAGACTGCCACCATATGGAGGGCAATATGCTTTTTCATTGTTCCCTCCTGGAGAACAACCATATGAGAGTTTACAACAAAATTCAGGTCAAACTGGAATTACATCCAGCGGTTGGGTACCAATACTACCTCAACAACCAAGGGTTGTATATTCAATGCAACCGACCCAACCTGTGTCGAATATTCCCACTACACCTGCTATTGTGACTGTGTCGCAAGTACAAGCACTGCCTGTTGTGTGTCAACCTCAAGTCTCTCAGGTTGCAATACAATAGCCTCTTATCTCTACGGCTCAATCACAACCTCAGGTTAGTGCTTCCTTACTTGGAATGACTCAGGCCCAAACGGGTATGATCACTCCACATCTTGGTCAATCTTCCAGTATTGGGCAACAACAAATGGTCCAACAACCATGGCTGGTACAATACCAACAACTGTAATTATACAAACCTACCGAGGACCTGAGCAACAAGGCTTTGTAGGTAATGGACAACCGCATTTTCAAAATAGTTATCAACAACCAAACTATAATGGTTATGTCCAACAACCTTATCAAAGTTATCAGCATCAGATACATTACACTGGTATGCAAAGATCTACTGCTCAGGCGATTCCATCTTATCTTGGGTATGCTTCGCCTAACCTGAATCAACAGTTGCCTTTTGTGGCAACTCTAGAATTATTGGATTTGAGCCGGCTGACGAATGATCCAATTGCTTACGCCCCTTGGTGGCCAGCAATTCCTCATAAAATTCCCTCCGATATTCCTAAATTCAATGGAAATCCAGGTGAAGATCCATCGAATCATGTAATGAGCTTTCATTTGTGGTGCTCATCTAACACCCTAAATGATGATTCGATTAGGCTTTGCCTTTTTCATAGAATGCTCACTGATCCGTCAACAAAATGGTATATTGAATTTCCTAGATCTTTTCGATAACTTCAGCACCCTTGCCACTACCCTTTTAACCCATTTTCAGTTACCCACAAGGTACGAAACGGGGACAGAAAGCCTTACCAATTTTAAACAGACAACAACCACTCACATATCCAATCATATTCATGAGTGGCAGTATCGTTGTCGAATGGTAAAGATGTATGTTCCTAATCAGCTTCTAGCTGAATGGTTTATTAAGTCATTATTTCCTACTATTATTGAGGATGTGGCTAAGGGAGGAGTTGTCACTGAAGAGCAAGTCATCGCTCATGCACAATATTTAGACTTGATCTATACTCAGTCTGGGACACTCTACGACAAAATTCCTGATGTTCCTAGACCAGAATTTTCCATTACTCCCCCTCCTAAATCAAACAAGGACTCTCATGCTGGTGATGGAGTGATCGGTACCACAAGCACGAAAACCGCAAAGGCTCCATCTAAAAAAGCCCTTGCAGTTTCTAGTCAAAAAGAAAATCAAGAACCTCTTGCCTCGAAGATCAATGTCGTGTCATCTGACAAGGGAAAAAATCCAAGGCAACTAAGGGGCAAGAAGAAAGGGCAAAATAATAAGAAGAAACAGGAAAATTCATCTCCTAAATAATCTTTTGAAAACCCTACTGGGCAAAAGAAACCTCGTCAGCCATGTTTCATATGCCATGACGAGAATTAGATGAAAGATTGTCCACATCAAGCTGAGATTGGAAAATTTTTAAAAACTTCAAATACGTCAGCAGTGTTGACTAATCCGTTTCCGAGCCCAAAAACCAATCTGGTTGCTATCGATCAGGCTTCCCCATCCCAAGTGCTTATGCTATCCATCTCGAAACAACAAAATGATGCTTTGCTATCGATGAGGAATAAATATTTTGGGAATCCACCGTCGTCAAACAACAAGGCTACGGATCAACCCAGTAGTTCGACAAAAACTTCACCAGAAGTTGTTTCGCCCATCATTCATGCACTAACTATAAAGCTGCCAAAGGGAGTAGTACATAAATTGATGTTTAATCCTCCTGCTCAAGTAGCACAAAATTATATTATAGTGTAAGATTTGGCTCAATTGCCATCCACTATGTCGACACTTGAAGTACTACAAAATTGCCCCTCCCAAAAGCAGGCTTTGTTATCAGCAACAGGTGGGATCGACCTAATGGATTCCAATCTTGTGGCCTTTAACCATAAAGGATATGAACCTCAGTTACTGGCCCAACTCGCTTTCCTTATACAGGTAAAAGCCCTCAATAAAACTTTTCATCGAACAATCATTGATGAGGGGGCATCTACCTGTATTATGTCAGTGAGTTGCTGGAAACTTTATGCTCACCACCCTTGTCACGATCATCAACGACATCAAATGCCTTCGATGGAAGAACATACATGCCATATGGGATATTAAGTAACTTGCAAGTTGAACTGGGTGGCAAGACAGTAGAAATTGAAGTCGAGGTCATTGATGAAAACCTTGACTATAATATCTTGCTAGGAAGGCCCTGGATTTATGCTATGGCCGTCGTTGTGTCAACTTATTTTAGAAATATTTCATTTCCCTTCCAAGGTGGAATTACAATAGTTGACAAACTAACCATTTTCCCCAATAGTTCACAAGCTACGGGAAGCATTCCATTGATCCATGGAAGTTCTCAATCACTTCAAAATGTTAGAGTAGGTCTCCTAAAAGACCCTTATTTAATGGGTGCTTTTTCCCTCCCACCTCCAAGTAATCTGGCGGAAGTGGCCACAGTGGAAACCTGTCATATGATATCTTCTACATCATCAAATATTAAGAATAACTTTGACCATAACATGGATCATCGCGAAGTGTTTCCCCCAAGCCCCATAGAATCTTTGTAGAAATCAATTTTCTGGGCCTGGGCAGTAAACCCAAATCAACACTCAGCAAGTGTTTGGATAGATAGGTCTCTAGAATATGGTACCTCTTCTGATCCTTGGTCTCGTATACATTCTACAGATGAAGGAATCATTCAGTCTATGATGATAGGAGAGATGTCGTGGGAATATTACCACCATCGTTCCCACCTTCAAGATAACAATAAATATTATTCAAGCGACCTTAAACATCATTCAATCTTTGATTTTCTATCAAATATTGTAAATACAGTGGATTCCGAGTGAAATCTATCCAATATTGAAGAAAATATAGCCATTAATATCTCGACCGAACCCAATGTTGTAGAGAATATTCATGTTGGCAAAACATGTTCTTCATTAGAACTGGAAATTTACTGCGCTCTCTTTCACGAATTCAGAGATGTCTTTGCATGGTCATACGAAGAAATGCCAGGCATTGACTCGAGCATTGTTGAACATGAAATCAAGATGTATCAAGATGTCAAACCAGTACGACAACGGCTTTGACTGGTGCACCCGAAGAAAGCCACTTCCATTAAGACAGAAGTTGAAAAACTCTTGCATGCTCGTTTCATTTACCCTATTCCTCTCACAGATTGGGTATCGAACATTGTTCCTATAATGAAAAAACAAGGAAAAATTAGAGTGTGCGTCAATTATAGGGATGTAAATCAAGCTTGTCGAAAGGACAACTATCCTACACCCTTTATCGACCAGATAATTGATGAATGTGCTGGATGAAAAATCTTTTCATTTATTGATGGATTTTCCAGATACAATCAAATCAATATCCGCCCATAGGACTAGTCAAAGACTGCATTTATATGTCCGTGGGGCACATTTGCATATCACAAATTACCTTTCGGTTTGAAGAACGTAGGGGCAACTTTTCAGAAGGCGATGAACTATGCCTTCCATGACATCAAGCACATCGTTCAACCATATCTCGACTATTTACTGGCTCATTCACGAAAGCAGACTGATCATATGAAGCATTTAAGAGCCATATTTCTACGTTGCCGAAACTACAAGATACGACTCAATCCACACAAGTGTGTGTTTTGTGTTGGCTCCAGTAGATTACTTGTTTTGTAGATTCTAAGGATGGAATTCAACTCGACTCATGTAAGGTTCAGGCAATCCTTCACATGCCTCCACCTTCAAATTTGCTTCAGATTCAGAAACTCCAAGGAAAAGAAAAATTTCTGAGGAGGTTCATTCCACATTATGCCGAACTTGCTAAAGGTTATACATGTCTTTTGAAAAAAGAAGTACCCTTCAACTAGGATCAGGTTGCGCAAGCTTCCTTTGATGCTTTAAAATATTCCCTGATAAAGGCATCATTAATGTATGCTCCTAACTATCAAAAAGACTTTAATTTGTATCTTGCTACCACAGATACAACCATCGTTATCGTTTTAGTGCAAGAAAATGATGGAATAGAAAATCCTATATATTATTTAAGTCGAAACTTAAATGATACAGAAAGAAAATACTCCTATGTTGAAAAGCTGGCTTTAGCAGCTGTTCAAGCGGTACAGAGATTTCGACACTATATACTCTTTCGCAAAACTACCATTGTGTCAAATTGCAAACCTATGACCTACATTCTGTCGCGTTAATTACTGGGGGAAAATATTCCAAATGGATAGCTATTTTGTAGGAGCTTGATCTGGAATTCACCAAATCCAAATCAAAGAAGTCTCTCGTCTTCACAGAGTTACTTTGTGACCTTCCATCATCATCCAACGATTTAACATCTGAAGCATCAATCGTGGATGAGACTCTGTTTTTGATATTGTCAAGCGATCTGTGGTATGGAGATATACTGATCTATCTCCAAACCCAAACTTTTAGGCCAAACACCTCTCGCTCAACAATGACGTATTTGATTCCAAGCAAAATACTACATGATCGTCGGTAATACACTTTACCGTCATGGTGTTGATACAGTTCTGCGAAGGTGCCTCACGCATGAGGAGGTCGAAAATGTTCTGAATGATTGTCATTCAGGTGCGTGTGGGGGGCACCTATTTGGTTATGCTATTGCAAAAAAGATCTTATGAGCTCGTTACTTCTGGCCCACTATATTCAAAGATTGCATAATTGCAGTCAGAAATTGCCATGCTTGTCAGATTTTTGATCGCAAAACCAAATTACCACCTGCACCACTGCATCCATTAGTTGTTGTTGGGCCATTTGCTAAAATGGGGCATTGATTTTATGACATGTAACCCCACCTCAGTCGGGGGGAATGGGTATATTATAGTCGCTGTCAACTATTTTACAAAATGGGTCGAGGTGATGCCTACATTAAAAAATAGTGGCAAAATGGCTGCTCTTTTCTTTTTCAGTCATGTAGTCTCTAGATTCGGTGTTCCACAGCCTATAGTCACAGATCATGGATTGCATTTTTTCAATCACATGATGGTTGAATTGACTGCCAAATTAGGACTGTCCCACGATAGTTCTACTCCATATTATCCGCAGGCTAACAGACAAGTTGAGGCAATCAACAAAGTCCTTAAGTGCATGCTGTAGAGAATGATTGGAGTCTACAAACAGAATTAGAATTTAATCCTATACTCAGCTCTGTGGGCATATAGGACTTCGGTGCGAAATACGATTGGATTTACACTTTTTTAGTTGGTGTATGGTTTGGAAGCCATCTTACCAATTCAGTGCGAAATTTCATCTCTCAAGCTCACAATTGATCTTCTTCCCGAAACTTCGGAGGAAGAGGCTTGTTTCTTGGAACTAATCCTCTTGGATGAAACCTGTCGTGATGCCATGCTGGCTAATGAAGCACATAAGAAACGTGTCAAGGTGCAATTTGACAAAAACGTCAAGCCTCGTGTCTTCTCTAAAGGTGACTTGGTCTTGCTTTACGATCAGGACTCTGACAAATTAGGAGCAGGAAAATTCAAACCATTATGGATGGGCCCCTACATTGTTAAATGAGTATTGATCAAAGGAGCCTATGAGCTAGTCGATTATGATGGAATTCCACTGCCGTAGCCCCGAAATAGGTTGTATCTTAAGCATTACTATTCTTGATTAAGTGTAGTACACTCTTTGTATATATACTTTTTTTACAATTTTGTTTTCTTTTAGAGTTGTCATTTTGGTTAGGTAATCCAATTTGCATTTGATTGCAGATGTCAGACTTTTTGGAACCATTTGTTGGGTATGCCAATGGAGCTAGTCATAGTACGCAGAATTTATCTTCTACGGTCTAGGCCATTTTCACTCCAAGCGGTGAGTTAGTGAGTTTCAAGGGGATATGTATTGGTCGGTTGATGAACAACATCGCTGAATATAGCGCGTTGATTGAACTTCTCTCTGATTCCATTTCATGTGGTATACACCGACTCGTTGTCAGGCTAGATTCACAACTCGTCATTCTACAGCTTACTGGCATTTATTCTGTTTGGAACCCAACTATTTATCGCATGTTCCTAAGAGTCAAGATTTTGGAAAGACAGTTTGATTCCATTCAATATCAACATATTTCTAGAAATTTAAACACATTAACTGATTCATTAGCAAACTATGTGTTAGATAGACATTTGCAACATTTGTAAAGAAAACATTTTACATTAATATTTGCATCAGGATTGCATAATTTAACCAGAATAAAACTCTGAAAATCAAAAATATATAACTATTTATAGTTTCTACAAAATGTTTTATGTCCAAGACAAAATTAGAAACATGACCAAGAAACTCAAAATGAATGTAGAAAAGAATCCTAGACTAATGATGCTGGTGATAACATGTCATCGCCTATGCAATCATGTGCAAGAGTTGCGTCCATCAACTCGGCACACCAGTAGTGTGGCGCTATAACCTCAGGGGTAACTCGTTGGCCCTAACATCTTGAATACCAAGAGTAAGGCCCTTGACCTAATCTTGTAGCACCGCCAGGGTCTCTGATATGTCCAGATCTCGAAGAATGGCCCTCCCTACAGCCTCTCCTGCTGGAGTGTCAGCTACCGCCCATGGGCGTGCTGCTGGTCGTAGTAAACTAATATCTGCATAAACCTATGAGTTCAATTAGTCTTGATAACATTTTAAAACACAGAAGCATTATAAAACTGATAAAAAAAGATATGGTTGAATCATTTTACTTATCGCACTCCACTGCTCGCCAGCTGGTAGCACCAAATCCGGGTTTCCTTGGAAATCCATCCCGATATATGGATACTCCACAAATACCATCTCCTGACGGTAAAACCACTCAAAGAAAGAATCAGAGAAAGAAATCTGTTATTGACCAGCATGTCTGGCCCTGAGATCAGCCCACCTCTACATCCATGGTTCCCTCGGTGCTGACAATCATAGTGAAATATACTGAGGCTGCATCAGTGGAATCATCTCCAAGGCAAAAGCAGTCAATATGGAACTGTAGCCAAAATTCTTGGATCTTCGAGTCTTTACCTTGGAGAGTTGTTCTTTTATAACAGGAAGTACCGCCTCACACCAGTTGAACACCTTGGTTCTAGGCATTCCAGGGCATACTGCATGTAAGATCTGTTTGCCAAATGAAGAGCCACGCTACTAGCCAATCTAGTAAACGTAAATAAGACGGTCCTCAAGGGCTGATCAATGACATCTTAGATATTGATCTTGCCATCTCTGCTAGGCTGAGATCCATCTCTATAGAACTGATGGATATAATCTCTCATAGATTTACCCAACGGCCGGATCCTGATAGTGAAAGAGAGACACCCCGTCTCGATAATCCCGTCAAAAAGTAAATATACTTGAATGTCAATGGAATGGATTTGCCTCTGATCTGGAATACCTGGTCGATCGGATCCCCAACATCCAGAAAATATTGCAACAAACTGATTTGTTGCCTCATGCTGGATATGTAGAAGAATTTGAGCAAACCACAGTTTCGTAATGCAGTAATTGTGCCTTGATCATGTAAAGAAATCATGTCCTCTTCTTCATGTTCGCGTTGACGCCATGTGACCACCAGCTTGATCTAATAAATATCTGAAACACAAACAAAATATAAGTTAGGATCCAAATTTGAGCAAGAACAGGGAAAAATTTCATGAAACATCGTTGTCCAAAGTTTCCCTTCTGCACCCATCGCACCTTGCCTTTGAGCAAGGTGAGATGCATACTGAATAGCCAGTGTGCAGGTCAATATGCATCACTCCTTTCGATGCAGAATAGGTGTGATGAGGAAAGAACGAATTCTTCAAACCCCAGGGGCCTAAAAGAATGGGAAAACTTGCTCAAAATCAAGAAAGGATGGAATGAAAATGAAGAGCTCAAGGTTAGCTCCTACATGGTCCTGATGGCAAGAAGAATAGTCCACCGGATCTCTCAAACTCAGCTAGTGAAATTTGAGGGGGGAAAACCACTCCAGAGCTCCAAAATCCCAAATTCAAAATGAAATAATGAAAATGAAGGGCAGAGCTACTTTTTATGATTACTATTCATGTACTTCAAGTAAAATGTTAGTTTTTATTCATTTATCATGCATATATATGTATTTCTAATCAGTTTTATGGAGTGTTTGAGCAGGTTGAACGACCTATCAAAGAATCTAATGTGTTAAACAATAAATTGAACATTTCTGACCGCTAATATGAGCAATGTTATCGTATGGTTCAAGCTCGTTAAAAAAAAAACCCACCTTCGGTAAATAACCCTTGTGATCGCAATTATATCAACCTTTTGAACCTTGGTTGTGTTCCCTCCATCGCCTCCATCCGTTTGGCCGATCATACACTTCCACTTGATTGTTTTCCCTTTTGAGGAACAGCTGCGACGAGTGGTCTTGTTAGCCACCCTCTTCACATCACCATGTTTTGAGAAGTTCCAAGATTACCTAGAACCAGTTGCTACCCCGGATACCACTCGTTCCTCAGAAAACGAGTCCACTTTAAACCCTTTTTAGACTCGCTAAATATGAAAATATTTTTGAGCAATTGGCCTCTCCAACTCACTAAAGTGATTTGAAGCGCCATCCCTCCTCTGTATTTTAAACTTTTCAGACTTGGGGGATTATCTAATGAAAAAGTTCGAGCGCTTGTCTTTTCGGCTCGCTAAAGTGATCGGAAAAGTCGTCCCTTTTGTATTATTTTAATCTTTTTTGGACTTAAGTTATTATGCTACAAAAAAAAATACTGGAGTTATATTTTCGTCCCTTTCCAAACTCTCTAAACATGAAAAGTTTCGAGTTGTCTTTGTCGTTAAACTCATTAAAACAATAGTGACAAACTTGTCCACCCAAAGAAGAACGAGTTTCACTATCGCTAGACTCGCTAAAACATAGTGACAGGTTTGCCCGAAGGGAAAATTATAGAACAAGCAAATGTTATCCTCCTCAAGCTTAACAAAAGTAAAGAGGTATTGGTCAGCAATGACTAGGGAAAAAAGGGAAGAAAACTTGAACAATTTTATGGTAGCAGGTCGCTCTTAAACATGACACTTTCACTCCATCACCATGATTGAGTCGGGTTGGGTTATTCCGTTCACCGTGTTGTGGGTCCTCCACACAATCCATTTTTGGGGTTAACGCTACCAATCCATCTCAGTGTCGCCGATATGTTCAAGAGAATTCATTCAGAGAATTCACCATCTAGTTAATGTCTCATTCACTTCAATACCTTCACCCTCTATTTTTCATGATTGCCATTCCTGAACCTTGTATCGTCAGATCATTTTTCACCTCCAGAAAATCATTTGCTTCGTTTCGTGTCGTAGATGTGGGATTCATTAAGACCCTCCTATGACAGGTCACTTCTTTTTGACATCAGCTCATTATCCAAGAATTTGACTTAGAAACAACCCTTTCAGTACTTTGAAGCTTGCATGCCTCAATGGCAAGTTTCTCACTTCCGGTGACAGGTTTACATTAATGGCCTTCGACCGAAAGATTTTGCGTGGTGTTTGACATCGGATCATATATTCACACCACGTGAATTGTACTGCAGTATCTTGAGGGTCATTATCATTATTGGTGATTCCTCTTGCGCCTATTAATAGCTTACATTATTGGCTGGTAATCAAGCGATGCCTTTCCATGTTCGACTTCAGGACATCTTTTCACATGGATCAACTTGTACATTAGGCGAAGATTGAATGAGTTTTAAAATCTTGGATCTAGCTTCATCCATCCAGGCTTCGATATATTTAGGGATATAAAAACATCAAATGTACACAGAAGCTGCACAGATAGTGATCTAAGCCAAGGAAGATGACTCTTCAGAAGAAGAACCAGTCTACAATTGCAGACAATTATCTGACCTATGTACATGAAAATGAATTTATAAAGCTGAGCATGGGAATTACCGCCTTAGCTAGATCATGAAATTAATATGATGATGATGTATTGTATTGTATCTTATACAGGTCACCTTCCTGTTCGAATACCTCGGATCCTCATGTTAAAGCATTTCACCCGACATCAAAAGATTTACGACTTCATGCTTTAGGGGGCAAATTTTATAGACATATTTGGGCATTACAACCCCAATCTTATATGTCGATAAACCAAGGGCTCCTTAACACCTAAAAGTGTTGTTTCATACCCTAAAGGATCATGGTCAACTGATTACATCATTCCCCAAAAGTTCCACCTAAAAAACCACTCAGAACTGGCCAAAACTGGACCATACTAACTGTTCCACTGTTAAGGTACGATGCATAATGAAGAGGCCTTCTGTGGGGTGTGATGAGCAAGAATAGACAAATGTCAGAGACAGTTTGCTAAGTGGATGCTCATGGAATCTTCCAGAAACTTCTCCTATGACACTTGGCTCTCTAAATTCACTCAGGGATGAATAAGAGAACCAAGAACAACAAGTGGAATGACACTAATAAAAAACCCAGAGATGACTCACACCCTTGCAGATATCTATAAATGGATTCCTCATCTGAGAGATCTAGAGGTTGGAATTTGGTAATTTGTAAGGAAGTGCTAATAGTTTGTATTTGAGAAAAGGCATTGTATTGTTAGGTGATCTTGCTTTTCATGAGGTGAAGAGGGCTTTGATGCTGGGAGGATGATGCTGGATTAGACAGCTGGGTTGTAATTCTCCCTTCTACTATTAATAAATTTCTTTGAGTTTTCCTCCATACAATCGTGTATTTGTGAATGTTGTTATTCGTGAATGCCATTGTATGATCAATGTATTTCTGATTCTGCATTGTTTATGATATAATAGATCGACATGCTTTGATGGTGTTTTGTTACTTTGTCTCTACATGTATTCATTAAGTGGGATAAGTGGGAGAAGAGGTGCAAGCTCTATCAAGGGAGAGAGAAATCAAGCAATGAGTCAAGCAGAAGATCTAGGTTGGTCCCTTTGCTCCTCTCTTATCTATCATATATAAAGGAAATCACAAATTGCTTTGATTGTTTGCTTCTAGGATAGCTACCAATCCTAGTGGGACTAGCAGATCGAAAATACACTAGTTTTCCCAGAAACACTTAGGCCTGCTAAATTATCTATTTAGCGTTGTTTGGATATCTGCGACTCTCATATTCAGGTTATCGTTGGAATACTTAATATACGAGGTCAGCGCAGGATCCTGCAGGGCACTAACCAGTGTCAATTTCTTTATATGGTCATTTGTAACACCTTGCACTTTCCATACAATTCTTACAATGAACCAGAATTGGTCCGGATATTCATTTCCCAAACCTTTGAACACAGGAAACTTCACCGTGTTTGCCATATTGAATCGCGGTGGTGGTGGAGTTGGTACGATCGAAGATATAGGTGATGGCGGTGAAGCTGGTGGTGGTGTGGGTGGAGGTGGTATTCATGGAATTCTTTGTCTTATCAGGTGAATAGCACTTCACAGAGAGACCTTTGCGAGCTCTTCCTTGTCCCCTCATGGAGGTGAAATCAAGGGGCTATTCTCTGGACCCTTCTTTCCTTCATTCCTGTAAACCTTTCCACTTCATGTAGCCTCGAACATCAAGGTAACTACATAACCCTCTTTTCACACAATAGCATTTTAATCCAAGTATTCAAAGACTTTACGTACTTACCTCGTGGTCCTTCGAGAAAGCGTCACTCTACCTCGCTATAGTTTACTGGGGTGTCGAATGCGAACTTAGTAACAAATCCTCATATAATACGATCGACCCAATGATCAACGGCACGTGCGATCTTATCCCCCGATGCTTCCAATATCCGCACTAGCTCTGGGGTCCACACAATAGGACCCTCAAGCTTCCACCTTCCCTTTTTATATGCTAGCTTTACGATCCACTCGTATATCTCAGTAGGGAAGGACACAAAAAAGATTTCGTGGATCTCTATATACAGCTAGCTATCTAGCCACTCTTCTTTTGACAGTCATGGGTTTCTGTTCTCTTGCACCATGAACTTGTGAATTCTTTTGTCTAACCAGCCTTCAATTTCTTTCTTAGTTGGATTCCAATGATACGACATCACACATCTCTATGCAGATTATGGTCTCGACAATGAAACCATTTGTTAGCTTATGGGGGCTTGACCTAGGTTTAGAGTTATTTAGCCAAACAAATCCCTACACTATTGGCCCTTTCAGCATCAGCCCGTAGAGTGCAGAGTGAAGTCTCAGCCGAAGCAGTATGGGGGGATGTTGGAAACAAGTTTCCACACCCTTGAGATGGTTGTGATGTTGGTTTATTCCAACTAGGACTTACCTTCGTGCAAGTCACTTTGTGCTTTGTTCTAACCTTTAGTGCCTTCGTGATCTATTACCATTAGCTTTTGTGCAGCCCTAACCAGGGGCTAAGATGCTTTCGCGTCACTAGGGCAACGAACTGTGATGTTTCCCAAACTACACCAAGTATCTTACTTATCTTATTAACATATCTTAATTATCTTCACGTAAACAAATATTCTAACTTGTGTTCACTTAACCAATATAGTTATACACATTCGTGCATCATATAAGCATTAGAAGTGAAATTCATACCCAATATAACAGATGCATAAAACAAGAAATAAAGACACATAATTGATAGAAACTTCTCTTTATTAATACTTCCAGATGATTACGGACTCGAAATGCCCAGCGAACTCAGCTGTAGGGGTCCGCGCACTCAGCTGCAGACTACTAGGCCTCTGCGCACTCAGCTGCAGAGCCTCTTCCTACGCTATGACCCAAAAGTAGACTTTACACTTCAGAGCTATCTCACATATATCTTTATCATTCCATCAATTTCTTATTCTGTTATCAAAATACTTAGAGCTTTTCTCTATTTATACAGTCCCATGTTCTGCAAACCATGGGTAGATATTCTACAGCTGACATTACATTATCAAAATAAAGGTGGACAACCCTATGACTATTTAACATGTACACACTCCGTGCCCACAAAATGCGAAGTCTTTACATTGGAATTACAAAATTGGACCAAAATCTGGGTTCTAAGCCCCAAAAACTACCCTTGTTGGATGTCACACCTGACAGCTACAAAGTCTTTTCCTACGCTAAGACTCTTCTCTCTTAGCTCTCACAGACCCATACATAAAACATAGCACTAAAACTACTCCCTTAAAACTGCATTAGACTCTTCCAAGGCTCCCTTTTTATACAATCCTATGGTTCACGGACCATGGGTAGATCTCTAAAGATGACATGACTTATATAAAAGAAGGGAAGAAAACCCTTAGTAACTCTATGATGCAGGAAAGTGTTCTCTCTGTGGATAGAGGCAACCCCTCTAGCCCTAGAGTGGGTCTAGTCACAAACAAGGACAGATCAACAATAGCTTTCCTTAAATAGTCATAGTTGGAGGTCTACCTCAACCGGTGGTCGATGGAGCTCTGTTGCACTACTCCAACTTCCACTTCCTTCTCCTAATGAGTGATCAACCTGAAACAATGCAAAGGAAATACAACAAAGCACGTAACCAGAAAACAATAATTATCTGTTTACTCACAAAGTCAAGAAGTCATGAGCTATCAAGTAAATTACATACAAGACATAGGAAAACATCATTGATTTTATTAATAATGAAATAGGAGCAAGCTTACAACCAAAGTCTTGACGTCGCAAGCCTTCTCAGAGGAATCCAGCTAGCATGTTCTTCAAGCATTCACTCTTTGAAGATAGATCTCCCAACATACAAAGTTCTCTCTCACTCATAAGTTTTACACAAGGTTAAGGGCACTTCACAACCTTCCACGAGCCACACTTGTCACACTCACACCAGCTATCTAGCAAACTCACAAACACTAACATCACTACTCAATCCAAGGATTCACCAACTAGCCAACTATCCAACTAGTAGAGCATAGCAATGGTGAGAGTTTAAATAGGAGAAGGAGTCTCCATGAAAGGTGGAAGAGTGAGCTTATCTCCAAGGAAGGTAGCACAAATGACGGAACTGCCATACCAAAGGATGAAAGGCAACACAAACTATGCCAACAACCAGGTTTGGAGTCATCCAGAAGGCCGACTATTGGAACAAATTCGCCCAATATGGATCATCGCAGGTGCATAACTGAGCTTTAGCACTAACATCGCTAGTGAGCAATGTAGCTAGTCGGATCATCGCTAAAGATAATAAGTAACCTCGTGCTGGAGCATGAAATTGGACCATCATGAGAATCAGATGTACTTCCATGATGAAAGCGTGGCTGGATTGTTTATGAGCACCATTCAGCACGTATATTAAGTCCATAGTCGTGATGAGGTAGATAACTTAGGAAAAGTGCGTCATTTGGAAACATTAGAGAGCATTTGTTTAGTATGAGCATGTTTGACTTGGACACATGACACAGTAGAAGGACTGGGGTGAAGGCAGTGACAAATTACTATGTAACAGATGCCCCCTAAAGTATGAAGCCCGAGAGAGTGGGAGGGGTGAAATGCTTTACGAAACTGACTGAGCCAGAACACAATCTGGAAGAACCTGCACACAAGTAAAACTGATATCTCTGATAGTGAAATACATGTAGTCTAGGCATGGGCGCAGCCATCCAACTAATAATACCATGATAGTGATAAAGGTATGGTCACAACCATCCATCAAGACTCAGGTATGGTCGTATCCATCCATCAATGAGTCATGTAATCATGAACCAATCCACGCAGCCCGAACATGTGTAATTTGAGTTCGAGGTCTTGAACCCAACCGATCATAGTACAAATTCTAACATGCGAATAGATGTGTTGGGGTCGAGCATGATAGAAAATCGCTTGATTACCAGTTAATGATGAAAACCGTTAACAAGCGCGAGAGAAACCACCAATAATGCCAATGGTTCTCAATGTACTATCTAGCACAATCCACGAAGTGTGAAGAAGGAGCTGAAGTCAAACACTTGTGGAATCACCCAATCGATGACCAATGATGAAAGTCGACCGTCAGGTGCGAAGAACTTGCCATTGAGGCATGCAAGCTCTAAGGTACCAAAGGGGATCTCTAGATCAAACTCCTGGATAATGAGCTGATGTCGACAGGAGACGACCCGTCGCAGGAGGGCCATAATGTTTCCCCCATCAACGACACAAGATAAGGAACAAGCGATAGATGGCGAAATAGAGTATTAGAGGAGGAGGCAAAGATGTAAACAACAAAAGGATAATACTCTTGAACATGTTGGCTACACGACTCCGGAGGGTGGCACCATTCGGGTACCAAGGGATCAGAGGCTTGATGGAGACAGCATGAATCAGATGGAATGAGGCTAAATGGCAACCCAAACCTACAAAAGGCCAAATGACGATGTATGGATGTCCCAACCTGACAAGAAGCAAAAGTGTCGATGTTCAAGAGTGACTAGCTGCCAATGATGATTTCCAAATTTTCTCCCACCATTACTGGCGAGTACCCTAATTATTTTTGAAAACAAGCTTGAAGGGGATAGCATGTGCTTGTAATGTAAGTTGGACTGTTGGTTGAATCCAACGTAGTAATAGTTTAACGAGACCTAGGGAGGAGAAGCTCGACTCTCGTCATCGTGACGAGTCCAATGTCATCAGGGTTTAATGAGTCTGACATAGGTAAAAATCAGAGTCTTTTTCATGTTTAGAGAGTTTGAAAAGGACACTGAAAAGAAAACTCCAGGGGGTCCTTTTTCGTAGATTTGTGTCTCTCGAGCCTGAAAAAGTATAAAACGATACTCGAAAGAACTGCCCGATGATTACGATCGAGGAATACTTTTCGTAATTAGTGACCTCGACCTGAAAAAGTAGAAAAGTGATCGAAATCACATCGTTTCGTAACCAGTAACGAACCCAAAACGACAAAGGCCCGACAATATTTTCGTGTTTACACGGTCGAAAAAGAGCTTAAAGCAGACCGCCTCTTATTTCGTTTAACGTGTCAAGAGGAATAACTCGGCTATCTTTTCATCTTGTAAGTCGGAAAAGAGCGTTAAAGAAGACTTTACGGATCAAGGATATATGGAGCATGACATAACTCCACTAGTTGTAGCTCTGCACAAAACACATCAAACGGAAACCCATTCGACATAAAATGAACAATATATGTGGAAACATAGTTAAAAAGATAACCATGTGATAAAAATGAGAAAAAATCCACATTTTTAAAATATAATTTTTTAATTTTCAACAATTACTATAAAAGGGGGGGTAATCCATTTATTTTTACCATTGGTACTATTCATTTTACCTTGGAGTGTTTTGGAGCACCAACCTGAGCAAAGTTGGTGAGCTGATTTCAGCCTCATTCGTCCGTGGTTCATCCTGAAACTTCTATCAGGTAAGTAGACTTATTCCTACCCTTCATTTCAGTATCCTTTTTATGCACTTTGGCATTAGACATGTAAATTTAGACGTATTTTTGAGTCAAAGTCCGCCACTCGGTCATTGCGGGTATGCCACTCGGGTCCGCGATGACCGAGCGTGCTTTACACAATGCTTTTCGATCATCGCGAAAATATGATGTATTCTCACGATGACCGTGAGAAAATTGAACTGTCAACTTCACGCCATCGCGACTGTTTCAAAAACAATCGCGATGACGATGCAAAATTTATTTTTTTGTGCGAATTATGGATTGAAATTTGTAAATGAAGTTCTAATTCATTTTTTCTCGTCATGCAGGACATCATAGTGTTTGTTTGGCAGGAATGAACGCATGATGATAATGAGCTAGAAGCTTTTGCTGACGCTGGGTGCCAGAATGCTTTACGTGCATGCGGGTTGCTAAAATTCTTCCTTACGCCGCACCTTCAGGCCCAACCCGATTTACTAGAGCTACTGATTCGTGCCTGGAATCTGACAGATGGGAAATTCATAATCCGAGGCCAAGACATTGAGTTCGATGCCACAGACGTACATTTCTTCACTGGTTTGTCCCGTCACGGTGAGAGGCCAATTTTAGAGGGGCAGCGACCTGGGGGCGACTCTCTAGAGATGCTGATGGCACGAGTGTGCTCACGGGCACGCAAAATGAGAAGCGGGAAGGTGGCAATCCCGATGGTGGAAGACGTGGCTCTTCATGCAATGCTATTTATGGTGACATAGGCAGCGAGCTCCCAAGCCCAACACGAGGCATTGAAGACCCATCTCCGGTTGGCTTTCAAATTTCTCAATCCGACCATGTTCAAGTGGGCGGAAACAGTGACAGCCAATATGAAGAGACAACTTACCAACTGCCATCGAGGAGAGACGAAATAGTTTGGCTATGGGTCCATCTTAGTCCTGCTCATGCTGGAGCGGGTCTCAGTGCTGCAGTTGCAGGACATGGATCTGGATTTGCCCAGACCATGGGAGACCAGGATCACACGGTGGGCACACGTTATGCCACGAGGAGGGGGTCGCTATCCAGTGTCATGGGGGACACTGCTCCGTGAGTGGCTAGAGCGTCAGACGATCTTCGTCGAGGACTTGCCCTATGCTGGCATGGACTTTTGTGGAGACCCTGACATGCTCACTAGTGAGCAGCGGGACGATGGTGGTAAGACACTTGATCATATTATTTTTGCATTTTATTTTTTATGATGTTTTTTAGATTTTTTCATGTATATGTCCTAATGACGTACTCTATGGTATTTGCAGATGTGGGACCAGTGAGACCTGTAGGGCTAGCTCCAGAGGCATAGAGGGATCCACAGGGCATCAAAGCACTAGCCTTGGCTCCCCCAGCTGATGATTCGGGGGAGACAGTGGCCTGAAATCTTGAGGGCCTGATGGCGGGGATCCCTGATTACATGGGAGTCAAGGAGGTCCCCATATAGTTCTAGATTCACACAATAGGAGTGATACGCAGGGTGCACTGCCTATTGAGGTGAGTGGCACAAGCAGTGGTGTGCTATAGGGAGCATAACCCACCGCAGTAGATGCCTAGGTTTTATTTCCTGTTGATTTTTTTGAGAGACATGTGTCTTGGATGTATGGAGAACACAGACTTTATTTGGACATATACACTTATTTTTTGAGCACCTCGGTGCGCCACACGAGATATAGATATATATATATATATATATATATATATATATATATATATATATATATATATATATATATACATATTCCTATGGTTCCTTATTGTGTTTTGCATGCTTCTTATATGCTATTTTGATTACATGTTACACAAATGTCTGTCTAATACATGGTTTTCTAATGCATCAGTTAATGTGTTTAATCTTCGTGGAATGTATTGATATGTAATAAAATCAAAATTCCTTTCTAACAATTTAACACATAAATACAACCTTAAAGTCTGATGGTCTCTGATGGAATAACACCCATTACCTTGGTGGACGACAAGCTGAGAATCCAAATTCACAACCAATGCATGAATACCGAGATCGATAGCCTCGGTCAGTAACTCAATAACAACACTATATTCAGCGACATTGTTTGTGGTACAACCTAGACAAACACCTTGAAGGTCTACTAACTCACCATGAGGATCGTAGATCACCCATGCCGCAAAAGAAACCACCGTGAGGATCGTAGATCACCCATGTACTTCATTGGGTTACAATCAGAAACCACCGTCGTAGTGCACAATAAGATATAATGGTGGAAGTGTTGGATGGCACAAACGATGGCCAATGCCAACTTCTCAACATAGGAATATTGAGTTTCCATATCTAATAAATTGCAGCTGAGATAGTAAACGACATGCTTAGTGTCATCGTCATCATCTTGAACTAGAACCATGCTAATAGTGGTATCGGCAGTTGCTAAATATAGAGTGTAGTCACGATGATAATCAGGGGGACACAACAACAGAGTAGAAACAAGGAGAACCTTGAGGCACTTGAATGACTCTTGTGTAGTAGCATCCCAAAGAAAAGGGGTATCCCGCTTTAATAACCGTGTTAGTTCCAGGCTTTGCAGCCTGTCACCAGAGATCAACATGAGCTCTTACTATGTCTTGTTTTGTTAGATGTTTTGCACATGATGTTAACCAAAAAACATGTCACAAGTGTGTCCATCAGAAGAATATCAGAAAAATATTTCCAACGGTATATCACGCTTCCATAACTGGTTTCTAGATTAGAAGATATGATCGAAATGAATGAGTGATTCTTGGTTATGCATGTTTTGAGGTCAGTTGTTGCACACAATGACAAGTTTAGTACAAAATCAGTTTTCGAAATAATGGTAAGGAATTTTTAAAATGTGAAAGAGGTTTTTTTTTATCACATACCAAATAAAAAAATCCTCCTTCAGTTTATGCATAGGTGCTACTATGTGGGCGATATATAGTGATATTTGGAGCTTATATTAAAACAAAGCAAAATTTTCATATTTTTTACTGTTTTAGTCATTTTAGTGCTGGGCCATTTTCCAACAGTTGGAAAGTAATTTTGCAAACCCCATGGCAATTTTTGTTAACCACGAGCCATATAAAAAAAACTCTTTCAGTTTATTCATAGATGTCATGAATTGGGAAATGTGACTAGATATTTACGGCTCATTTTCACAGATTTAAAATTTTGATGATTTTCTGTTTTAGAGATGATTTTGTGGAACATATTGCAAGCAACTGGAAATGAATTTCCAAAATTTGAGAGAAATTTTTCTCCAACATGACCTTATCTACAAAAACCTCTTTCCTTTTTGTAATAGGTGCTATGGTTTAGGAGATACGAGTTCATCTTCAACACCTATTTTCAGAAATTCGGCCCAAGTTTAATGTAACTGATTCTATTTTGAAGAAAATGGTTGAGCTCAATCCCTTAGTACAAGGATGAGAAAATGTATATATTTTATGAATTTCATAGTGTAGGGGTTGGATTTTGGTAGAAGGTTGGACTTTTGAGAAAGCCTTGAGCTTCATTGTACACTCATATCAACATTTTGGCTAAGGAATTGAGACCAGGGTTTGCAACACTCTTTGGGATCCATGTGGCAATTTGTCTTGGTACAGTGCTTTCTTTTGTAATTGTGAATTTTCTTATGTGTTATGTATGCCATTCTCTATCTTGTTTCTTCTTAACTAAACAAACAAGAGTGTAAGTAGAATCCATTGAAATTGCAGTGCTCTACTTGAGGTTTGCTTTAGTTTCTTGATGTTTTTAGCTATTTGGAGAGGATCCATGGTTGCTCTTGCCCTCTTCAACTTGTCACCTTTCTAATCCCTCCATCACATTCAATTTTAAGTGCCAAAAACAATTTCCTACCTTGCCCCTTGAGATCTCTGCAGGACTGAGCCTCAATCCCCGCACCCGAAATCTATCTTTTCATCTGAGCCAACAAAACATCATTTTATTAAATCAAACTTTTACACACATACCTAGCCTAAGATCAATATTTTTATCAGTCATCTCAAGCCCTCATTGATCATAATTTGCTGAGATTGACCTGGAGAGAGCCCTCTGCCAACCTGGTAGGGCTAGCTACCAGGTTAAGTGTGGTTTGATGTTGGCCCTGGATTCTACCTTCCTCAGCCTAAGGTAAATCTAGGCACTAACATAGTGTCGAACATACTGGGAAAGAAAAGTTTATTTGTTTGTTAGTGTTCTTTGTTTTAATAGACTATAGATGGAGCCTGAAGTTAGCCAGGTAGCCTTTGAAATGCTTTTGCTTTGCATTAGCGAAAGTAGATAAACGCTGCTTCACTCAATCTCC
Organism: Pinus tabuliformis; assembly: GCA_031772625.1. Taxonomy (NCBI): domain Eukaryota; kingdom Viridiplantae; phylum Streptophyta; class Pinopsida; order Pinales; family Pinaceae; genus Pinus; species Pinus tabuliformis. The sequence continues at coordinate 620,541,444 of CM062817.1, forward strand.
AGTCTAGTCCTATAAATGGAGTATCTAACTTGCAAATTGCCCCAGTAACATGTATCAAGTTCAGATTTGATTGTTGATGGTGGATAGCAGTCAGACACATATGAAGTCTGAAATCATCTACCTAGTGACTCCACTGTTGAAAGTCCCAAGTTTCAAAGTATGGATGGTGGCTCCACTGGCTAAATGAAGGACTCGGATGCTGCTTCTATTTGTTCAAGGTATTCTTGTATCGATTTTTCTAATCTTCTTGGTTTTCCTAATCAATTACCAAAGGATGCATAAATTTTGAGTAATGGCCCTAAATTCAATGGGGAAGATCTGACTTTGACTATAGAACATATAGAAAATTTTAAAACATTTGTGGACATTCTTAGAGTTAAAAAGGAATATGTCTTCATCAGATTGTTCTTTGATTCATTTCAAGGCAAATGTAAAAAATGGATTGAAGGTTTTCCTATCAGATCTATTAAGTCCTTTGCAGATTTTTGGCATATCTTTCTTGAAAAAATAATGGAGAAAGAGGAAGAATTCAAAATAGAGGTGCCCTCTATTCAAGGTTTTAGAGAATGGGAAGATATGTGCACGGATGATGAGGTAGATGAGAACTTTGCTTCATCTCTTTCTTCTTATCTGAAATCCTGTCGATGCAGCCATGAAGTTAATTTCAATTTTTTGCAAGACTTTGCCATCAAAATCAAAGGAGATCTAATTGAATTGGAGACCCAAATACAGTCCCAGGATATGGACTGTCGAGTCCCATTCTTTGGGGACTTTTTTCAGCAGAAGGAACAGAAGGTAAGGCTGCCCGTCGATATTTGCATTGATAGTTTGCAGCTGGAAGCATGTATTTAGTAGTTGGGGTAGAAAATAGAGTCTGGTTTTTTCGATCCTATTGCAACATACATGGAAATTTTTTTCAGTTTGAATGATATATCAAATTGTCTTTTACACAACCAGACTCGTTAAGTGCATGTATGGCTGTCAGCATTTACATTTGTGTCCTGGTTGAAGCACTTTCAAGCAGCATCCTTGTCACAATTACTTGATTGGTTGATATGGCATTACAACATTACTTGATCGATCAATTTTGCAGCAAAGCGGGTTTGATTTGTACATAAATAAGCTTCCCGAGGCAGCATTTCAGTTTTTGGTATTTGTTTATGTACAGGTTGTAGTATGTATATGTTTTTCGATTGGTATGAGTTGTTTTGGGTTTGCAGTTGTTTGACCATCCACGCCCAATGGAAGAGGCATTATCTGCTTTCCAGAGATCTATAGTTCTTGGCACCTCCAAGGAGCTTCCATCCCCAATGGAGCTGATGTTAGTTCCAGTCTTTGCAGCCTATCACCAGAGATCAACATGAGCTCTTACTATGTCTTGTTTTGTTAGATGTTTTGCACATGATGTTCAGCACAAAACATGTCACAAGTGTGTCCATTAGAAGAAGCTCGGAAAAATATTTCCAACGGTATATCACGCTTCCATAACCGGTTTCTAGATTAGAAGATATGATCGAAATGAATGAGTGATTCTTGGTTATGCATGTTTTGAGGTCAACTGCTGCACACAATGAAAAGTTTAGTACAAAATCAGTTTCTGAAATAATGGTAAGGAATTTTTAAAAAGTGCAAGAGATTTTTGTTCATCACATAGCAAATAACAAAAACCTCCTTCAGTTTATGCACAAGTGCTACTATGTGGGAGATATATAGTGATATTTGGAGCTTATATTAAAACAAAGCAAAATTTTCATATTTTTTATTGTTTTAGTCATTTTAGTGCGGGGCCATTTTCTAACAGATGGAAAGTAATTTTGCAAAACCCAAGGAGGTTTTTGTTAACCACGAGCCATATAACAAAAAAATATTTTGGTTTATTCATAGGTGTCGCGAATTTGGAAATCTGAATAGATATTTACGGCTCATTTTCACAGATTTAAATTTTTAATGATTTTTTGTTTTGGAGATGATTTTGTGGAATAGATTGCGAGCAACTGGAAACGAATTTCCCAAATTTGAGAGAGGTTTTTCTCCAAAATGACCTCATATACAAAATATATTTCATTTTTGTAACAGGTGCTATGGTTTAGGATATACGAGTTCATCTTCAACACCTATTTTCAGAAATTCGGCCCAAGTTTAATGTAACTGATTCTATTTTGAAGAAAATGGTTGAGCTCAATCCCTTAGTACAAGGATGAGAAAATGTATATGTTTTATGAATTTCATAGTATAGGGGTTGGATTTTGGTAGAAGGTTTGACTTTTGAGAAAGCCTTGAGCTTCATTGTACACTCATATCAGCATTTTGGCTAAGGAATTGAGACCAGGGTTTGCAGCACTCTTTGGGATCCATGTGGCAATTTGTCTTGGTACAGTGCTTTCTTTTGCAATTGTGAATTTTATTATGTGCTATGTATGCCATTCTCTATCTTGTTTCTTATTAACTAAACAAACAAGAGTGTAAGTAGAATCCATTGAAATTGCAGTGCTCTGCTTGAGGTTTGCTTTAGTTTCTTGATGTTTTCAGCTATTTGGAGAGGATCCATGGTTGCTTTTGCCCTCTTCAACTTGTCACCTGTCTAATCCCTCCATCACATTCAATTTTAAGGGCCAAAAACAATTTCCTACCTTGCCCCATTGAGATCTCTGCAGGATTGAGCCTCAATCCCCGCACCCAAAATCTATCTTTCCATCTAAGCCAACAAAAACATCATTTTATTTAATCAAACTTTTACACACATACCTAGACTAAGATCAGTATTTTTATCAATCATCTCAAGCCCTCATTGATCATAATTTGCTGAGATTGACCCGGAGAGAGCCCTCTGCCGACCTAGTAGGGCTAGCTACCAGGTTAAGCGTGGTTTGATGTTGGCCCTGGATCCTACCTTCCTCAGCCTAAGGTAAATCTAGGCACTAAAAAACCGCATATAACCTTTGGCCACTCTAGCATAGTTCAGAATGAATCGTCGTAAAAAATTTGCTTTACCCTGCAAACTCTGCAATTGCTACAAAGAAGCAGTGGGAGGGAGATTTAGGATGGCTTCGACTTTAAGGGGATGCAGACAGATACCCTCTCGGGAGACGATGAACCTGAGAAGTCTACCCGACTCAACGTAGAGGACACATTTATGTGGTTTAAGCCATATGTGGTAGTGTCGACAACAGAGAAAGATTGCACGAAGATGAGCTGGATGGTCCTGACGCTTTGCTGAATGAGCTCGCAGATCATCCAGGTAAGGATGCACAATGTGTCGAATATCATGGAATGCATAAGACATTGCGCGCTGGAAGGTGGCACCGACATTTTTTAAACCGAAAGGGATCATTTTGTAAGCGAAAGTGCCCCACGGATAGATAAAGGTGGTCTTGTGTTGATCTGTAGGTGCAATATTAATCTGGTTATAACCAGAAAAGTTGTCCATGAATGAGTACATTTCACTCCCGGAACATTCATCAATGAGCTGGTCAATGAAGGGTGTAGGGTGGTTATCTTTGGGAAAAGCCCAATTAATATCATGATAATCAACACATACCCTAATAGTGCTCTATTTCTTAGTCACAGGGACAATATTAGAGACCCAATCTGTGAGTGGGATGGGGTAAATAAAACCAGCCTTAAGAAGATTTTCAACTTCCACTTTAATAGCTGTAGCCTTTCGGGGGTGCACAGGACGTAAACGCTGCCGAACAGGCTTAGCACCTAGATATGTAGGTATCTCATGCACCATGATGCTAGGATCAATGCTGGGCATCTCTTCGTAAGACCAAGAAAAAAAATCACAAAATTCGCGAAAAAGATTAGTATAGAGCTGAATCCCCTTTGGAGTACAAGTTACTCCAACATGGATGTGCTCGACAATCCCTAGTTTAATAGAGATGTCGATTGGCTGGGTTTGCGTGATGTTTCCCATGTTCCCTTCAGAAGACACTTCATAAATTTGAATGGGTGTCTGAAGGGGTTGGGATGGGAGACAAGGAGCAAACCACTCGAGACAGGTAAGCATTTCCTGATGGGCAGGGAGAAATGAGGAACGATGGTGATGATCGAACCAAGGGGGTTCCTTGAAAGACATAGTCTCAATAATCACTTCATCAGAAGGAAAAATTTCCTTTAAAGGGTCCGAAGAAGTGCCATCTCCAAGCCAAGGGGAATGAGCGTATGAGTCGAAAGCTTTGCTCGAAGGAGCAGGTTCAAAAGGTGGAGCCAATGCAGAAACAATTTCGATATAGTTGAGCTCGGCAGGACTCAACGTCATCTCATCGCCCCAAGATTCTATTTGATCAGCGGGGGGAAGAACCCACAGATCAGAGTGAACATAAATCATATTAATAGGAGCAACGTTTGGAGGCGGGAGTGAAAAAACACCCATAAGGGTAGGATCTTTAAAGAGTCCAGCTCGCACACTCTCACATGAAAGGGAGGTATGCTCCACAAAATGGACATTGCCATCGGAAGAGGAGGAGGCGAAGAAAGACAGCTAGTCTACTATGACGATCTTCCCCTGATGAGGGAAACGAATGACACGAAATAGAGATGAAGCCACGACTCGCATGGCATATGTCCAGCTTCGTCCCAAAAGGAGGTTGTAAGTTAGATTGGCATCAACGACTTCAACCTCTACTTCTACCGTCTTCCCTTCCAAAGTAATAGGGAAGCGTTGGAGTATACCATAAGGGTGTGACTCTCTCCCATCAAAGGCTTCCAAGGTCATAGGAGACTGGCTCAGAGTCGAAGAACCGATAGCCTTCCAACAAGCAACAAACATTATGCAAGTAGAAGCGCCTTCATCAATGACGGTACGATGAATCGTTTTAGAATTGATGATGACCTGGATAAGGAAGGAAATTTGGTGAGGCAGTCTCAGTATATAACTGTCTAGGTCAAAAGTAATCAAATCCAAGTCGGCTGGGTCAATGCCACTGATAGCTGATAGCAAGGACTTCCTCTGAGAGGGGTAGCTTTGGAGAACTTGTAAAGTGGACATAGTTGATGGAGCCTAGGCTAAGTCCTCAACAATGCTATATTGCTGAGTAGAACAAGCATTAGGGTTGCAAGAAGACTTCCGGAGTACACCTTTAGGAGGGGGTCGGATGGTCGTTTCAGTGCTAGGTCTCTCTATATGGAGGGGACCAGAAATGGATAGAGGAGCGTTAGAGGCAACCTCACACTCTTTATTGGCAGGCGACGGATACTCTTTTGCCCAAGTACTAATGTCGACGGGAATTGTCCCAGCCATAAACACCTGAGAACCAAACGGAGAAGAGGATTGGGATGGATCAGCCACCATTTGCATTTTTTGTGAGGGAAAAGGTTCTTTGAGCACAGCAGGAGTCTCGAGGGCACCTTTCAACAAACGACTAACTTCAGACTGCCTTGGGCAGTCTTTGCTATAGTGATCCTCATCACAGATAAGGCAAGGATACTTAGGCTTGCGTTTGGCACCTTCCTTGGGTGGAGGTTTAGGGGGATCCTGCTTCGGTTGATCAGCTTTATTCTTCCCTTTTCCCTTCTTATTTCCTTTCGAGGCTTTGTCTGCCATGGTGGAATGGATGGCATTAACCTCAGAAGTATTATCGGAATTGGATATAGCCCGAGAAGTGATTTCATTTGGGGCATTTGACTTTTTCTTCCCAGGGTTCGCAAAATATTTCTTAGAGGACAGATTAACAGAACCAATGACACCGTCAACAGATGGCGTTGTCAAGGCTTTGGAAGTTCTGGGCCTTGGGGCATCAGGCAAATAATCATATAGTGTACCAGACAAGGAGTAACCAAGTCAAGGTACTGAGCACGCACAATAGCCTACTCTTCAGTTACACATGCCCCCATAGCAATGTCCCGCGCTATCAGACTGACAAATGAGGTCATGAACCAGTTGGTCAGAAGCTGATCAGGAATCCAAAACTTAATCAAATGGTGACGCCGTCTCCATTCATGGATATGATCGGAGATATGCGTAGCCATTGTTTGTTTTAAGGATGTCAGGAGATGCGTGCCCATTTCATATCGAATTGGCAACTGAAAATGAGTTAAAAGTGCCATAGCCAATGAGTTAAAGTCTTGAAAGGATCTGTGAGATAACTCAATATACCACTTAGCAGCAGAGCTAGTGAGGGTCCGTTGAAAAGGGCAGAGCCAGATTGAATCATCAAGCCATGAATTTGATGAACACCATAGATGATAAGTCATGACGTCGGCTTGGGGGTCTTCTCCAGCTTTACCATCAAGCTTGGGACAATCACCGGCAATCTTAGTTAGAACTGGTGGCCAATACGGATTATGAAGAATAGGATCATTGGTCAGTTTTAACACATCCGGTAATTCCAACATTGCTAAAAAGGGTAATTGAGGGTTAAAGGACATCTGAGGCCATGGGTAGGAGGTAGCACCAGAGTTCTAGCCAGCTGCTTGTTGCCCCCATTGATTTTTTCTGGACGGATTTGGCCTAGAAGGGTTCTGTCCGTAGGGATTTTGTCCATAGGGGTTATAGCTATAACTAGATGGTTGACCCTAGATCTGCCCCCCAGCATTCCATTGATTACCAACTTGGCCTGCAGGAGCAACATATGGTTGCTGGTAATTCTGGTAAGGACTCACCTGCAGTTGTTGATAATTCTAATACTGGACAAATTGGGTTTTCCCTTGGGATTGCTGGAAACCATAAGGTGGCTGGGCTCCAAATTGAGCCTGGGAGCCAGGCTGCATTTGATAAGCAGGTTGAGATTGGGATCCAACCTACATTTGAGGACCGGATTGGGTCTGGAGCCCAGACTGGGGCTGAAAACCGGGTGGAGCTTGAGAAGAAACGATCATTTGAGTGCCCAGTTGAGCAGGCCCAGATGGATTTCCTTGAGAGAACTGAGGCTGAGCCATCTAGCCAGAAGGTTGACCTAGTTGAGATTGAGGTTGACCCATTTTCCTAGAAGGTTGAGTTTGCTGGGTATTGGGTTGTCCTTGCACAACTGAGGGTTGTCCTGATGGACCAGATGACTGAGCAGACTGGACAATTGGTTGGTCTGATTGGATTTGAGGCTGACCAATTTTTCCAGATGGTTGAATAGACTGGACGGTGGGTTGGCCTTGTTGAATGTAAGGCTGATCGGCTTGCCTAGACGGGTAGCCTTGCTGGACACCAGGTTGGCCTTGTTGTATGTAAGGTTGTCCCGGATTACTAGAAAATTGCCCGAAATAAGTGAAAGATGAACCACCAAAGGTTGAAGGTTGTCCCTGGAAGGGTTGTCCTTATGGGCCTCTAGGTTGCCCTGAATAAGGTTGTCCATAATATTGCTGTCCATTAGAGCGCTGCATGTAAGACGGCTGACCTTGATAAGGTGGTCCTTGAAAATTCGCGGGGGGTACTTGGCTACCATGATAAGCGGTGGTACCCCAAGCAACGAGCAACGGAACTGAGACCTTAACTGTAGGTTGAGATAGCAAAGGTCCGAGGTAATAAATATGAGCTCCTCGAGAATCGTAATAATGAAACAAATATTGGGGATCCAGATTCTGAAGAGCTTGTAAATATTGATCGTATGCCCCCCCTGCTGGAATGAAACCAGAAGAAGGTGGGGCATTAAGTGTAGGATCAACAACTCCGGATGTAGATGCTGATGCGCCACTATTCACAGATCCAGATGAAGGTCCAGCAACAGTGGTCACAACTGAGGATGTAGTTATGGTACCAACAACAGGGGCTGAAGAAGCCACAGAGATAGCTGCAATAGTTGGGACTGAGGTGACAGACACATTGTGAATTTGAGGGGTAAAAGGCTTCGAAGTCTGAGTGACGGTATGAGACCACATGGAACTTGTAAAGGGAGTTCTAGAACCCATAACATCCCTCAAAGCCTTATAGCATAAAGGCAACGTGACACTAAGAGGGGTGACACGGAAGGGTGAAGTTTCCGTTGGGATAGGAATTTCACCACTCATCACAACAGATTCTTCACTCGTGATGGGGGATGTGTCATCCATGTTAGAAGAAGACATTGGGACCGAAACACTAGGAGGAGCACCGAGAATATCTTCTTTGGAAGGCTCCCAAACGGGGTTCCAATGAATATCGTAAGACTCTTCCTTTGGAGTGTGAGAGTTAATTGGTTGGATACTCAGAATAACAGGGAGAGTATCACTAACAACTAGTATCTCAGGAGCAACTGAAGAGGGAGACCCTTGGTCACTTGGAATGGGAGACGGGATCAGTGATTCTGGCAAGATGATTCAATTCAAAAACCCTAGGAAGACTTAACGAGAAAGGACCCTACACAAGCTAAAACGCAAGCAAGATCTAACAGGGTAAATGTGAACGTGGCAGAATAAATTTTAAGACACAGGAACAGAACTTGACCTTTTCATCTTTAAAGAGTCGAGAAAAGGACGAAAAGGTGACTCTAGTCGCCTTCGAATATTTAATGAGCCTGAAGTGACAAGTGCTCAGATGGACCTTTTCTTTTAGGGTGTCCGAAAAGGAACGAAAGTGACTACTCTGGAGAACTAGGCAAAAGGTTTACCAAACAACCCGTAAAACTGCATATACACCTTGGCAGTCATATGAAAACCAAGGACTTTCTGTACAACAGTCAATCTTCCTGAATGCTGTGTTCGGTGCGTTATGATTTGTAAGGCGGCAGACATGACTTCCTAAGGATAAAGTATGATAACCTAGTGGGGTCTCCCAACATATACTCGATGGTACATGGGAGCACAATTCCGTACTAGACTGCTATTGAGTCATAGAAGGAGGAATCACCCAACCTTGAATGAAAACAATAGTGACTAGGTTTAACGACGCTAGAGCACGTCTCTAGCCTATACCTCTAAATAGTGTGCGTTATGTTTCAATGCATTGTTAGGTTTATTCAATTCATTTTAGAGTTGATCTTGAATGTATCGTATGTATACAAAAAATCCTAGGATGCAGCTAGAATGAGAGAAACATCCTTTTACTTCAATGAACACCTACCTACAGGAGGGTAGACAGATCATTCCCAAACCAAGAAAATCAAGATAAACAAAGGTAGTCACTCAATGCATACAGACATCAATTCCTAAAGTGCACGGATACTACTAATGAGAGATTTTATCATTCGCTTCCGGTATGCAAACTTGAAATGCAAATTTTCTTTCACTTTCGTACACTAAATGAATGCAACCTTTTTGATTTTGATGTATTTAAATCTAGAAGAAACAAATAAGCAAACAAGCAAGTGTGGAAAAAACCGGTTGATCCAAACAATTATGATCTATGTTCGGTAGTGAAAAAAAACCAAATCAATACCAAAGATTGGTTCAATAACAGTCACTAATCAATCAACCAAAAACGAGCAATGGGTAAGGCTTAATCAAACCAACAAAAAGCTGCAAACGAACCTTGAGCAAACCAGTAACCAAGCCAATTGATTCAAGAAACTTGAAATAATGAACTAGGTCACACAGGCGAAAAAACAAGATTCATTCAACGAAGCTAACGAAAGAGTTCCTTAACCATAAACAGTGAAAAACAAGCTACCGAGCAAGCGAAAAAAGCAGGGGATCAGCAGGACTGATGGACTCAGGAGGTAGAATTGAAAAAATCAATTCTACAAGAATCATCGTGGGTAATACACAAGCAACTAGCGCTGATAAAGAACTAACTGTAGCAACAGAGCTATGTCGTCGCGGAAGTACACGACTTTTTCGCGATGTTCAGATTTTCAGAATCGTCACGACTGTGTGATGTTATTATGTGATGCATAGGATCTTACAAAAGGGTGAATGCGATGACAGCATGACTATTAAGTTTTAATCCGTGATGATGTTCAAAATAATGATAGGTGAACAAAAACTCCCAAACCAAAAACAGTCAATCCTTCAATCAAATAGAGGTATTTTCCAAATCAACCCAGGAAACTCAAAAGACTGATAGTTAATCCCGAAACTTCAAGAGAGACCAAATCAACATCAAAACAAGAGCAAATAGGAGAAAAACATAGGCCAAACTCCCCACTGGAGACACCAATTTGTGATGCAGGAAAGTGTTCCCTCTACGGACAGAGGCAACCCCTCTAGCCCTAGGGTGGGTCTAGTCACAAACAAGGACAGATCAACAATATATTTCTTTAAACAGTCATAGTTGGAGGTCTACCTCAACCGGTGGTCGATGGAGTTCCGTTGTGCTGCTCCAGCTTCCGCTTCCTTCTCCTAATGAGTGATCAACCTGAAACAATGCAAAGGAAATACAACAAAGCACGTAACCGTAAAACAACAATGATTTGTTTACTCACAAAGTCAAGAAGTCATGAGCTATCAAGTAAATTACATACAAGACATAGGAAAACATCATTTATTGTATTAAAAATGAAATAAGAGCAAGCTTACAACCAAAGTCTTGATGTCACAAGCCTTCTGAGAGGAATCCAGCCAACATGTTCTTCAAGCATTCACTCTTTGAAGATGGATCTCCCAACATACAAAGTTCTCTCTCACTCATAAGTTTTACACAAGGTTAAGGGCACTTAACAACCTTCCACAAGCCACACTTGTCACACTCACACCAACTATCTAGCAAACTCACAAACACTAACAACACTGCTTAATCCAAGGATTACCAACTAGCCAACTATCCAACTAGAAGAGCATAGCAATGGTGAGAGTTTAAATAGGAGAAGGAGTCTCCACGAAAGGTGGAAGAGTGAGCTTATCTCCAAAGAAGGTAGCAAAAATGATGGCACTGCCATACCAGAGGAGGAAAGGCGACACAAACTATGCCAAAAACCATGTCTGGAGTCATCCAGAAGGCCGACTGTTGGAACAAATTCACCCAATCTGGATCATCACGGGTGCATAACTGAGCTTTAGCGCTGACATCGCTAGTGAGCAATGTAGCTAGTCAGATCATCACTAAAGATAATAAGTAACCTCGCGCTGGAGCATGAAATTGGACCATCGTGGGAATCAGATGTAATTCTGCGTTGAAAGCATGGCTAGATTGTTTATGAGCGCCATTCAGAACGTATATTAAGTCCATAGTCTCGATGGGGCAGATAACTAATGAAAAGTGGGTCATTTGGCAACATCAGAGAGCATTTTTTTAGTATGAGCATGTTTGACTTGGACACATGACACAGTAGAAGGACTGGGGTGAAGGCAGTGACAAATTATTGTGTAATAGATGCCCCCTAAAGTATGAAGCCCGAGAGAGTGGGAGGGGTGAAATGCTTTACGAAACTGAATGAGCCGGAACACCATCTGGAAGATCCTGCACGCAAGTAAAACTGATATCTTTGATAGTGAAATACATGTAGTCCAGGCATGGGCATAGCCATCCAAAAGACATACGAACTAGGTCTGTGGTATGGACGTAGCCATCCAGCTAATAAGACCGTGATAGTGATAAAGGTATGGTCGCAGGCATCCATGAAGACTCAGGTATGGTCGTAACCATCCATCAATGAGTTATGTAATCACGAACCAATCCACGCAGCCTGAACATGTGTAATTTGAGTTCGGGGTCTTGAACCCAACCGATCATAGTACAAATTATAACATGCGAATAGATGTGCTGAGGTCGAGCATGATAGAAAATCACTTAATTACGAGTCGATGATGAAAACTGTTAACAAGTGTGAGATAAACCACCAATAATGCCAATGGTTCTCAAGGTACTATCTAGCACAATCCACGAAGTGTGAAGAAGGAGTTGAAGTCGAACACTCGTGGAATCACTCAATTGATGACCAATGATGAAGGTCGACCGTCAAGTGCGAAGAACTTGCCATCGAGGCATGTAAGCTCTAAAGTACCAAAGGGGATCTCTAGATCAAACTCCTGGATAATGAGCTGATGTGGACAGGAGATGACCCGTCACAAGAGGGCCATAATGTTTCCCCCATCAACGACACGAGATAAGGAACAAGCGATAGATGGCGAATAGATTATCAGAGGAGGAGGCAAAGATGTAAACTGCAGAAGGATTATACTCTTAAACATGTCGGAAACACGACTCTTGAGGGTGGCAGCATTCAGGTACCAAGGGATCAGAGGCTCGATGGAGACGGCGTGAATCGGATGGAATGAGGCTAAATGGCAACCCAAACTCACGGAAGGCCAAATGACGATGTATGGATGTCCCAACCTGACAAGAAGAAAAAGTGTCGATGTTCAAGAGTGACTAGCTGCTAATGATGATTTCCAAATTTCCCCCCACCATTACTGGCAAGTACCCCAATTATTTTTGAAAACAAGCTTGAAGGGGATAGCATGTGTTTGTAATGTAAGTTCAACTGTTGGTCGAATCTAACCTAGTAATAGTTTAATGAGCCCTAGGGAGGAGAAGCTCTAGTCTCGTGATGGTGACGAGCCCAATGTTGTCAGGGTTTAACGAGTCCAACATAGGTAAAACTCGGAGTCTTTTCCATGTTTAGAGAGTTTGAAAAAGATGTGGAAAAGAAAACTCCAAGGGGGTCCTTTTTCATAGATTTGTGTCCCCAGAGCCCAAAAAAGTATAAAACGATACTTGAAAGAACCGCCCGACCATTACGATCGAGGAATAATTTTCGTAATTAGTGACCTCGACCCGAAAAAGTAGAAAAGTGATCGAAATCACGTTGTTTCATAACCAGTAACGAACCCGAAACAACAAAAGCTCAGCAATATTTTCGTGTTTACACGGTCGAAAAAGAGCTTAAAGCATACTGCCTCTCATTTAATTTAACGATTCAAGAGGAACAACTCGGCTATCTTTTCATCTTGTAAGTCAGAAAAGAGCATTAAAGAAGACTTTATGGATCAAGCGTACACGGAGCATGACATAACTCCACTACCTGTAGCTCTGCACAAAACACGTCAAACGAAAACCCATTCGACATAAAATGAACAATATATGTGGAAACATAGTTAAAAATATAACCATGTGATAAAAATGAGAAGAAACCCACATTTTTAAAATATAATTTTTTAATTTTCAAAAATTACTATAAAAGATGGGGTAATCCATTTATTTTTACCATTGGCACTGTTCATTTTACCTTGGAGCGTTTTGGAGCACCAACCTGAGCAAAGTTGGCGAACTGATTTCAGCCTCATTCGTCCACAGTTCATCCTGAAACTTCTACCAGGTAAGTAGACTTCTTCCTGCGCTTCATTTCAATATCCTTTTTATGCACTTTGGCGTTAGACATGTAAATTTAGAAGGATTTTTGATTCGGAGTCCACCACTCAGTCATTGCGGGTATGCCGCTTGGGTCCGTGATGACCGAGCGCGCTTTACACATAATGCTTTTCGATCATCGTGAGAATATGATGTATTCTCGCAATGACCACAAGAAAATTGAACTATCAACTTCGCGCCATCGTGACTATTTTAAAAATAGTCGCGATGACAATGCAAAATTATTTTTTTGTGCAAATTATGGATTGAAATTTGTAAACGAAGTTCTAATTCATTTTTTCTTGTCATGCAGGACATCATGGCATTTGTTTGGTAGGAATGAATGCACGATGATAATGATGTGGAAGCTTTTACTAATGCTGGGTGACATAATGCTTTACGTGCATGCGGGTTGCTAAAATTCTTCCTTACGTCGCACCTTCGGGCCCAGCCCGATTTACTAGAGCTATTGATTCATGCCTGGAATCTGACAGATGGGAAATTCATAATCCGAGGCCGAGACATTGAGTTCAATGCCACGAATGTATATTTATTGATCGGGTTGTCCCGTCATGATGAGAGGCCAATTCTAGAGGGGTAGCGACCTGGGGGCGACTCTCTAGAGATGTTGATGGCATGAGTGTGCCCACGGGCACACAAAACGAGAAGCGGGAAGGTGGCCATCCCGACGGTGGAATATGTGGTTTTTCATGCAATACTATTTATGGTGACGCAGGCAGCGGGCCCCCAAGCCCAACACAAGGCATCAAAGACCCATCTCCGGTTGGCTCTCGAATGTCTCAATCCGACCATGTTCAATTGGGTGAAAATAGTGACAACCAATATGAAGAGACAACTTACCAACTGCCGTCGAGGAGAGATGAAACAGTTTGGCTATGGGTCCATCTTAGTCCCGCTCATGCTGGAGCGGGTGCCAGTGCTGCAGTTGTAAGACATGGATTTGGATTTGCCCAGACCACTGGAGACCAGGATCACACGGTGGGCACACGTTGTGCCACGAGGAGGGGGTGGCCGTCAAGTGTCATGGGGGACATTGTTCCGTGAGTGGCTAGAGCACTAGACGATCTTCGTTGAGGACTGGCCCTATGCTAGCATGGACTTTCGTGGAGACCCTGACATGCAGCTGCTCGCTGGTGAGCAGTGGGATGATGGTGGTAAGACACTTGATCACATTATTTTTGCCAACAATTTTTTATGATGTTTTTTATATTTTTTCATGTATATGTCCTAATGACGTACTCTATGGTATTCGCAGATTTTGGATAGGTGAGACTTGTAGGGTTGGCTCTAGAGGCACATAGGGATCCACAAGGCATCGGAGCGCTGGCCTTGGCTCCCCCAACTGAAGATTCGGTGGAGACAGTGGCCCAAAATCTTGAGCGCTTGACGGCAAGGATCCCTGATCACATGGGAGTCAAGGAGGTCCCCATAGAGTTCTAGATTCACACAGTAGGAGTGATACCTAGGGTTCACTGCCTATTGAGGCGAGTGGCACGAGCGGTGGTGTGCTATAGGGAGCATAACCCACCGTAGTAGATGCCTAAGTTTTATTTCCTGCTGATTTTTTTGAGAGACATGTGTCTCAGATGTATGGAGAACACAAACTCTATTTGGACACTTATTTTTTGAGCGCCTTGGTGCGCCACATGATATATATATATATATATATATATATATATATATATATATATATATATATATATATATATATATATATATATATATATATATATATATACATATTCCTATGGTTCCTTATTGTGTTGTGCATGCTTCTTATATGCTATTTTGATTACATGTTACGCAAATGTCTGTCTAATACATGGTTTGCTAATACATTAGTTAATGTGTTTAATCTTCGTGGAATGTGTTGATATGTAATAAAATCAAAATTCCTTTCTAGCAATTTAACATGTAAACACAACCTTAAAATCTAATGGTCTCTGACGGAATAATGCCCATTAAGCTGGTGGATGACAAGCTGAGAATCCAGATTCACAACCAATGCATGAATACCGAGATCGATAGCCTCGGTCAGTAACTCAATAACAACACTATATTTAGTGACATTGTTTGTGGTACAACCTAGAAAAACATCTCAAAGGTCTACTAACTCACCGTGAGGATCGTAGATCACCCATGCCATAGAAGAAAGGTTGCAGGTACTGCATCAGGCACCATCATCGAAACCAACATAAGTTGCACTAGACATCTACACAAGAAGAAAAAGACACAATAAGCGGCAATTATTCCTACACACCAAGCCAAACATGAAAACACACACACAACACACTTGCTAAAAACACACGTATGTACAAATTAGAGTGCATGGAGTTCACACATAATATTTTTTCAGGTAAAGCCCATTTTGGGGCTTATCTAGAGGGTTCTCTTCATAGTCAATCAACTCATAGTCTCCTTTTTGAAAAACTCGCTTTACAATATAAGGCCCATGCCACATGGGCTCGAATTTGCCTACCCCTAACTTATCATTTGCTTGATCATAGAGCATAACTAAATCTCCTTCAACAAATGAACGAGGATGGACAGTATGATCAAAGTGAGTGTTCACTCTCTTCTTCTGTGCTTCAATAGCTAGAGAGGCTATCCGACGAGTCTCGTCCAACTGCTCTAGGTAGAGAAGGTGTTCTTCTACCGGAGTAGTGTTGGGGAGTAATTCGATGGCTAATTTCAAAGAAGGGATCTCACATTCAATCGGAAGGGTAGCCTCCAGCCCGTAAACCAATTGGAATGGGGTGAACCCGATGGCATCCTTCACAGAGGTTTGGCAGGCCCATAAGGCAGAGAACAACATCAAGTGCCAGTTGGACTTGTGCGTGTCAATGGTGCGTTGAAGCATCGTAATTAGAACCTTGTTGACGACTTCTACTTGGCCATTGGCCTGAGGATAGTATGGTGTCGAGCTATCATGCCGCAAGCCTAGCTGGGTTGTTAACTCAGTCATCATATGATTACGGAAATGCTTGCCATGATCAGTGACGATAGCTTGAGGGACTCCGAACCGTGAGATAACATGATTAAATAAAAATTGCACCCCTGTGTGACCATCTTTAGATAGTGTAGGCATTTCCTTGGCCCATTTTTTGAAATAATCAACGATAACAATGATATACCCATGCCCCCCGGCCGAGCGAGGGTTACAGGTCATATAATTAATGCCCCATTTGGCCTTTGGGATGACGGTAACAACAGGGTGCAATGGAGTGGGAGGCACACACATCTTTCGTTAGTAGATTTGGTGCTCATGACAAAAGCGGAAGGCAAGAATGCAATCCTTAAAGATGGAGGGCCAAAAGTAACCAGCATGAAGGATCTTCTGAGCAGTAGCATACTCGGACATGTGACCACCACAGGCAACAGAATGGCAGTCATTTAGAACTCATTCAACTTCCTTGAATGTTAAGCATCGACAAAGAAGAGAGTTGGCATCGAGACGGTACAGGGCATCCCTAATAATACGATAGGGATGAGACTGATGGCGAATCTATCACTGAGCATACTTAGACACATCGGGACAAAAATAGGACATCTGAAGATAAACAATGATATCCCCGTACCAGGGATCGAGGGTGCTAATTAAGAACAGAGTTTCATCTGGAATATGGTCCTCTAACCAAGAGGGCGCGGTAAGAGATGGCAAAGAGCAAAGAAACTGAGCAAAGATGAGGGATTTCTCAGACTTGGCAGTGGTGAATTCCAAGTTGAACTCTTGGAGGATGACAAACCACTTTGAGTATTTTCCCCCCAGTGACTGACGTGACAAGATGTACGTCATTGGGTTACAATCAGAAACCACTGTTGTAGTGCGCAATAAGATATAATGGCGGAAGCATTGGATGGCACAAACGACGGACAATGCCAACTTCTCAACATAGGCATATCAAGTTTCCGTATCTATTAAATTGTGGCTGAGATAGTAAACAACATGCTCAGTGTCATCGTCATCATCTTGAAGTAGAACCATGCCAATAGTGGTATCGGTAGCGGCTAAATACAGAGTGTAGTCACGATGATAATCAGGAGGATGCAACAACAGAGTAGAAACAAGGAGAACCTTGAGGCGGTTGAATGACTCTTGTGCAGTGGCATCCCAAAGAAAAGGGGTATCCCGCTTTAATAACCGTGTTAGTTCCAGTCTTTGCAGCCTGTCACTAGAGATCAACATGAGCTCTTACTATGTCTAGTTTTGTTAGATGTTTTGCACATGATGTTCAACACAAAACATGTCACAAGTGCATCCATTAGAAGAATCTCGGAAAAATATTTCCAACAGTATATCATGCTTCCATAACCAATTTCTAGATTAGAAGATATGATTGAAATGAATGAGTGATTCTTGGTTATGCATGTTTTGAGGTCAGTTGCTGTACACAATGACAAGTTTAGTACAAAATCAGTTTCTGAAATAATGGTAAGGAATTTTTCAAAAGTGAAAGAGGTTTTTTTTTATCACATATCAAGTAACAAAAACCTTCTTCAGTTTATGCACAGGTTCTACTATGTGGGAGATATATAGTGATATTTGGAGCTTATATTAAAACAAAGGAAATTTTTCATATTTTTCACTATTTTAGTCATTTTAGTGTGGGGCCATTTTCCAATAGATGGAAAGTGATGTTGCAAACCCCAAGGATTTTTTTGTTAACCACAAGCCATATAACAAAGACCTCTTTCAGTTTATTCACAGATGTCATGAACTGTGAAATGTGACTAGATCGTTACGGCTCATTTTCACAGATTTAAATTTTTAATGATTTTCTGTTTTAGAGATGATTTTGTGTAAAAGATTGCGAGAAACTGGAAATGAATTTTCCAAATTTGAGAGAGGGTTTTCTCCAAGATGACCTCATCTACAAAAATTTATTTTGGTTTTGTAAAAAGTGCTATGGTTTAGGAGATATGAGTTCATCTTCAACACCTATTTTCAGAAATTCAGCCCAAGTTTAATGTAACTGATTATATTTTGAAGAAAATGGTTGAGCTCAATCCCTTAGTACAACGATGAGAAAATGTATATATTTTATGAATTTCGTAGTGTAGAGGTTGGATTTTGGTAGAAGGTTGGACTTTTGAGAAAGCCTTGAGCTTCATTGTACACTCATATCAGCATTTTGGCTAAGGAATTGAGACCAGGGTTTGCAGCACTCTTTGGGATAAATGTGGCAATTTGTCTTGGTACAATGCTTTATTTTGTAATTGTGAATTTTCTGATGTGTTATGTATGCCATTCTCTATCTTGTTTCTTCTTAACTAAACAAACAAGAGTGTAAGTAGAATCCATTGAAATTGCAGTGCTCTACTTGAGGTTTGCTTTAGTTTCTTGATGTTTTCAGTTGTTTGGAGAGGATCCATGGTTTCTCTTGCCCTCTTCAACTCGTCACCTATCTAATCCCTCCATCACATTCAATTTTAAGTGCCAAAAATAATTGCCTACCTTGCCCCATTGAGATCTCTGCAGGACTGAGCCTCAATCCCCACACCCAAAATCTATCTTTCCATCTGAGCCAAGAAAACATCATTTTATTAAATCAAACTTTTACACACATACCTAGCCTAAGATCGATATTTTTATTAGTCAGCTCAAGCCCTCATCAATCATAATTTGCTGAGATTGACCCGGAGAGAGCCCTCTGCCAACTTGGTAGGGCTAGCTACCAGGTTAAGCATGGTTTGATGTTGGCCCTGGATCCTACCTTCCTCAGCCTAAGGTAAATCTAGGCACTAACATAGTGGCGACCATACTGGGGAAGAAAATTTTATTTGTTTGTTAGTGTTCTTTGTTTTAATAGACTACAGATGGAGCCTGAAGTTAGCTAGGTAGCCTTCGAAACAATTTTGCTTTACATTAGTGAAATTCGATAAACTGCTTCAATCAATCTCCGTTCTAGTCTTATAAACGGAGTATCTAACTTGCAAATTGCCCCAGTAACATGTATCAAGTTCGGATCTGATTGTTGATGGTGGACAGCAGTCAGACACATATGAAGGCTGAAATCATCTACCTGGTGACTCCACTGTTGAAAGTCCTGAGTTTCAAACTATGGATGGTGGCTCCACTGGCTAAATGAAGGACTCAGATGTTGCTTCTATTTGTTCAAGGTATTCATGTATCGATTTTTCTAATTTTCCTGGTTTTCCTAATCAATTACCAAAGGAAGCATACATTTTGAGTAATGGCCCTAAATTCAATGGGGAAGATCTGACTTTGACTCTAGAACATATAGAAAATTTTAAAACATTTGTGGACATTCTTAGAGTTAAAAAGGAAGATGTCTTCATCAGATTGTTCTTTGATTCGTTTCAAGGCAAATGTAAAAAATGGATTGAAGGTTTTCCTATCAGATCTATTAAGTCCTTTGTAGGTTTTTGTCATATCTTTCTTGAAACATGGATGGAGAAAGAGGTAGAATTCAAAATAGAGGTGCCCTCTATTCAAGGTTTTAGAGAATGGGAAGATATGTGCATGGATGATGAGGTAGATGAGAACTTTGCTTCATATCTTTCTTCTTATCTGAAATCTTGTCGATGCAGCCATGAAGTTAAGCTCAACTTTTTGCAAGAGTTTTCCATCAAAATCGAAGGAGATCTAATTGAATTGGAGACCCAAATATAGTCCTAGGATCTGGACTATCGAGTCCCATTCTTTGGGGACTTTTTTCAGCAGAAGGAACAGAAGGTAAGGCTGCCATCCAAAAGGAGTCTAGAGTCATCCAGAAGGCTGACTGTTGGAACAAATTTGCCCAATCTAGAACATCGCGGGTGCATCACTAAGCTTTAGCATTGACATCGCTAGTGAGCAATATAGCTAGTCAGATCATCACTAAAGATAATAAGTAACCTCGTGCTGGAGCATGAAATTGGACCATCACGGGAATCAGATGTACTTCCACGCTGAAAGCGTGGCTGGACTATTTATGAGTGTCGTTCAACGCGTATATTAAGTCCATAGTCGCGATGAGGCAGATAACTTAGGAAAAGTGGGTCATTTGGCAACATCAGAGAGCATTTGTTCAGTATGAGCATGTTTGACTTGGACACATGACACAGTAGAAGGACTGGGGTGAAGGCAGTGACAAATTACTGTGTAACAAACTCTTTACATCTTCGTGCTCTGCAACCACAAAATGCGGAGTCTTCACATTCTTTACACAAAAATTGGGCCTTTAGCCCCAAAACATAGGCTTTTAACCCCAAAATTTACCCTAGGGGACCTGTTCCCAACAATTGCGTACCCATATATTTTCCTTTGGTTGTTTCCATTTATCCTCCCCAATAGCTATACCACTTTGCGTAACAATATTAACACTGAGTCCATCTTCACACGGTTCTAATCTCATCATCTGGATGTTCTGAGTAGGTTGTGGGGTCTGGGTCTTCTTTTCTTGCATATTTGCGATGAGCATGGGACGATCCTCTATGACATGATCAAACTGTCGATAATATTGACAAGAGGAGTGCGTTGGATTCGGACAATCTTGTGCAAAGTGATCTGGTTCTCCATAATTGTAACAAATGATTTGGCTGCGACCTATTCCAACTCCTCACCCTCGTCCTCTTCCTCATCCTTGGAGCCCTTCACGCGTTGTAGTCGTACCTTGATCCTATTGAGTACATGCCTTTGTCTGTACTCTATATGTTGGTGTTCTGTCCATCATTAAATCATAACTTCGACAGTTGTGATTATCATGACCTGCAAACTTACAGAAATTGCAAAAAAGATGTTGGGGAGTTTCTACAAATTTCTGCAACAAATGACAATTATCCTTCATATGTTTTCCTGTGATATGGTAGATAGCACACCATGGTACTATACCAATGCTCATCCCAGTAGTATTTTTTGGCTTCAGGGGAACATGACCTCCCCTAACTAGATAATTATGATACATTGGGAAATGATCCTTGTTTTTCTTCCCGGTGGTTCATGGGCACCCTTGGTCATTGGGTAGCTACTATGTCCATAGTAGATCTGGGAAGA
This sequence comes from Pinus tabuliformis, assembly GCA_031772625.1. Lineage (NCBI taxonomy): Eukaryota > Viridiplantae > Streptophyta > Pinopsida > Pinales > Pinaceae > Pinus > Pinus tabuliformis. The sequence continues at coordinate 620,562,593 of CM062817.1, forward strand.
TTAACCCCATAGGGGATCACATCCCCGTGGCCTATGTACTAACCTGGTCCTAAGAGCTTTCAGGTAGATTCGACCCTGTGACCTCCCGTATGGCGAGGCATTGCTTTGACTGGTTGAGATAACTCTTGGGGCTTGGAAATGATCCTTGTTGTTACCATGGCCTTTGAATTTAAACACGATACTTCCACGCGGGTCTCATTATAGACTTCTTTTCCCTTTTTGAGACTCTACAACTCCATATGCAAGCTAGCCAACTACGACTAAATTTGTTGCACTCCCAGGTTCGTTTATTGAATAACCGAGTCCTCCAACATAATAACAATATCCAATGCCTCAGCTTATGCTCCAATCTTCTGCTGTGATAATGGTAATCTCAAATGAAGTAACATTGAAGAAATATACCAATCCTTGTGTTGTTCATATGAGATTTACAGATCAGCCTATTGTAGTAGACATTTCAACCTTTGATCAAATTCCCATGCAGACTCATTTACCTTTTGCTTGATTTATTTAACCTCATTTATAGACTGAGCTTGAGACTTAGGTTTCTTGAATTCATTATTCAGTGCATCCTTCATATCTTTTGATATCAAAGCTAGGTGAGTCATACTATACTTAATATACCAGCTCAGCTCCCTATCCTGCAATGTTGTGTCCAACTGCACTTTCTTCAGGTCATCATCCATTATTTGCTTTGACTTCCACACAACATCTACTATGAACCAAAATTGTCTAGGGTCTTCTTTCCCCAGACGCTTGAATATGGGCATCTTCATAGCATTCACCATACTAAATAGTGGAGGTGGAGGTGGAGGTGGAGGTGTAGGTGGACGTGTGTGAGGTGGAGGTGAAAGCGAAGGTGGAGTTTATGGATGTGGTATTCCCACAATACCCTGATTTACCGTCTATTGCATACCTTAAAGCATCTTCAAACTACTGCTTTCTTCATGTTAGAAAATTATATATTACGGAGCAATGGAACACATAAACTATTGCAGAAATATAAACACAGAAAACGCACAAAACAAGAGAGACATAGATATACGTGGTTCACCCAGTTTGGGCTACGTCCACCCCGAATAGTCAGTCCTTCCTTTCTATTATCCAGCAAAATGAAGAGACACAACCTACAACAAATCCGCTGTAATATCCTCTGTTTTTCTCTCACAGTCTCACCTCTCTGTTTCTCGCTCACAGAATACACATCTATATCTCAGCCTCCAATACAATACCCTCATACAAAGAGAGGGGTTTCCTTCTAGGGAAAAAAACCCTAAACTAAACATAAGTTCTACCGTCAGATCATCTGCCTAATGAACGGCCCAAATTGACTAGAAATTACTATACTTTTACAAGGCAATTTTACATTTGTTTTTAGCTTCGGGGGCGCTGCCCCTGAGCCCCCGCAGGGGGACCACTGGCCCCCAGACCCCCCAACCGGGGGGGATCGGCCCCCCCGGACCCCAGCGAGGGGGAAAAGTCCCCCCCGGACCCCAGCGGGGGGGACAAGTCCCCCCCGGACCCCAGCGGGGGGGACAAGTCCCCCCCACACCCCCCCGTGTGGAGGGGTGTACAAACCTCCTGGGGTATACATCCGGCTAAAACAAAGACCTCTGAACAATCATGCTCCACACACAACACTTCGTCAGTATCAAGCGCTCGAAAAAAGGATTGTATTCAACACCATAATCTATATGTCTTCTTAATGGATTTCTACTTCACGTAGTTCCCCTCAAGTCTCTTCAAAAAATCAATTCAATGGCATAACCCGTTTCTCACACAATAGCATTTTAATCCAAGTTTTAAGGGACTTTGGATACTTACCTCTTGCTCCTTTGAAAAATCGGCGTTCATCTTTGCTATAACTGGTAGATGTGTCAATCACAAAGTCTGTAATTAATCCACCCAAAATATTATCGATCCAATAATCGACAACCCTCACAATCTTGTTTTATGAACCTTCCAGGAGCCTTACTAATTTTGGAGTCCACACAATAGGGTTATCCAACTTTCATGTACCTTGACCATCTGCCAATTTAGCCAACCATTCATATAACTCACATGGAAAGGAGCAGGAAACAATTTCATGTTCTTCTGCATACAACTATCTATTCAAGCATTCTTCTTTTGATAGGCACATATTCCTGTTTTCCTGGGCTGCAAACTCATGCAACTTCCGATCTATCCACTTTTTGAACTCCTTCGTAGTCGGTATCCACTTATGCCACATTACACATTCCTCAGATAGATCGCGATCCCAGCAATGAAACCATTTGTTGGTTTGAGGGGGCTTAGATCCAGGTTCAGGGTTAGCTACACTAACCAATAAAACCCTATGCTATCGACCCTTTCGGCAACAACCCACATAGTAGAGGCTGCAGTATCACCTAAGGTAGTATTGGGGGATGCTAGAACCAAGTTTCTACATCCAAAGGACTATGTGATGTGTTTCTATTACACTTAGGGCTTTATTCAAACCTTCGTGAACCCTAACCCTAAAAACTGAGATATTACAGTGACTAATAGATAATAGAGTTAAACCCTTCGCCGATTTTTCTAAACATTCATAATCTCATGCAATTAAACATATCTACCCCTTTTGCACATCTATTAAGTACTTTTCATGATAAATTGCAATAAACAATGTGAACATACTATAATTTCAGAAGTAAACAATAACACACAGGTACACAGATAATTCTCCAAAACAACCTTTGTTATGCTTAGATCATCAATTACAAACTCTTCCAACCTTTCACACATAGTTGCAGGGGTCTGCGCAATCATCTGTGGACTTACCAATGTCTCCGTGCACATAGCTGCAGGAGCATTCCCCTTTGGATAAGTACAAAATAGGAAAAATAGACCCAAAATTTTCCTATCTATGCTCTTCGCTATCTTGATTTTTTATGACCCTATATGACTCTTTTTATATCTTTCTCTATCACAATACCATGGTTTGGGAACCATGGGCGAATCACAAAATAAATTAACTCCTAAAAAACTAAGGAGATTTGAACATCGTAAATTTCCTTTGACTCCTATCGATCTACGTGCTCCGCTCCTCAAAATGTGGAGACTTTACAATATTAACAAAACGTTTACAAAATTTAACCCCAGGGGACCCTATCCCAACAGCTGGGCCCATACATTTTCAAGCATTGATGAGCCTCATAAATGGGTAATTACATGGGCTCATTTTACCTCCTAACCTAGTCAAATCAACCATTCTCTTAGCTTATTGTATGATTTTCTTATTATATTTATGCTTATAGAGTGAGTTGAGTTAGTTATTGTGCCATGTGGTCTAACATGTATTTAATGCAGATTATTGATGAGTTTTGAGGTCAAAGTAAAGGATCCAATGGAAAAATGGTAGCAATAACTCGAAGTGGACAAAGGAGAGAAATTATAGAAGGGAATCCCCCTCATTTATTACTCCTGACTTTGAATTCCCCTTCATTCAGCTCAGAGTACAAGCAGTCGAATCATGCACTAGAAGGCAGCCAAGCAAGTGCAGGATGATTAATGATTATCTTGATTTTTTGGAGCCAAACATTACTGATTTTAAGGAATCTATTGGTAGCTTCATTTGTATAAGTAGAGAGGCCTAGGGCCTCACTAGGGTTGGATTTTTGTTGCCTTTTTGCTTATGTAAACTCTGCTCCAACTTCGAGCTTATTATTTTGAGACAGTTTCATGTAATCTTGTCATTGTTTTGATAATAAAGATGGAATCCTTTTTGAGCTAGCACTGAGTTACCTTAGAGGGCTAAAGCTATTCGTTTAGGGCCCAATCCAAGCAGCCCAGCTCCTCTTTACTTTTATTTGTATGTTTTATTTCAGTTTGTAGATTAGGTTGCTGTTAAATGTATTTCTTTTATGGTTAAGAATAGGTTGCTTTTGATGATTCAGTAGTTTGCTTCCATTTGTGATTTCTATATCAGGTTAGGCAGTGATAAAGAGAATATCCAAAAGGCTAGAAATAGTGCCTTGGCCTCTCTTCCTCCCTTTAGGACCATGATTTGAGGCAAAGACCCTCTTGCTGCACCAAAAACACAGATTTTCCTCATTCATAGGACTTCTAGTGTTTGCAGCTTTTAGTAGCTTAATAGTCCATCATTGATTTGCTTCAGATATTCTTCATCATGCTTATTTCTTTATTTTCAATAGTCTTCTTTCATGCTTTCCTTTCTCGCAGCATTTCTCAGCATTTCCTTTCATAGATCATAGTTTAGACTAGTTTGATGCAAAACTCTGTTTTTCTAGATGCACTCATTTCATTGCTTGTTTGATCTTATTGGTTGACTATCAGTTCTTTTGTAGCATATCTCTTCTAGCAGTAGGCTATATTATTAGCCATCACATCCTCCATCTGATCAATTCCTTATAGGTCGCCCAAATCTCACCTCAATTCTACCTTAGTTTCCTGCATTTTCCATAGAACTTCTTCCTCTCTCCTTGAGAAAACCCAATCATCTTCCTCACTCCTGGTGATTCTTGGTAGACCTTAGGTGCCCTAACACCTCATTCCAACCTTCATCCACCTTTTCCACCCACTCTCACACCCTCAAAACAGTGAAAAATGCTCTCGGCCTCCTCCTGTAGGCCTCCTATAGTGGCCCTGTTTTCCTCCTATAGATTTCCTGTGTCTTCATGTAGATTTTTCTGTAGGCTTTCTTTTGAAGGTCGAGTGTGGGAAAAGCCTATAGAAGGCCACTTGAGACCTCCTAGGACCCATCCACACCATCCTACATCCTCTCTAGTTCCAAAACCACCCTCCAACGCCACCTATTTGCTGCCACATTCACACACAATAAATTATATGCATGTCAAATTCACATAAAAATGCATAAAAATCCAAAATGATGTTTTTTTCTTATTTACTTCCAGCAATAGATTAGTTATATGTTTTTTACTTCCTTGAGTAGGTAATGGCATTATTTTCATGGTTTTCATAATGCTTTCTGCAAAAGTAGGATTAGTTGGCTAATTAGGGTTTATTAGGTTTTCTTTACATTTCAATCTTTCTCCTTTCTGCAGTTAGAGTAGCATATGCAGAGTAATATTTCTCTCCTTTCATCAAATATAGAGCTTCTTCTGGAATCCATAGAAGTTTGCTTGAGCTCCTAGTGATCTTGCGTCGGCTAACCAAGTGACAGCCTGCAATAAGAACTAGTACTTGTGCATACAGCACCGACGCTTCCAAGTTTGTTACGAACTACTGGGTTGATAAGAGTAAAGTAGGTAGCCCAGGAGTTGTAGAATTATTGCTGCAATACTGGTGCTCACCAAGCGTGTCCTTGGGAAAGGGACTTATGAGTTAGTAGACCTCGATGGAGTTCCACTAACATAGCCTAGAAATGGATTGTACCTCAAAAAATACCATGCTTGATCCCATGCATAATGCATTGTGTACATACTCTCTATAGGTATTGTGAGTGTGTTTGCAGTGTATATTTTAGAGTTTCCCATGGTTTATTTTGATACCTTTTATTTTTAGATTGCAAATGTCAAGCTCTCTCGAATCGTATATTGGTTATGCCGATGGTGCTAGCCATAGTACTCGGAACCTATCCTTTGCAGCGTGGGCTATCTTTGCTCCAAATGGAGAGCTAGTGAGCATGCAAGGGATTTCCGTTGATCACTATACTAACAACATCACTGAGTATAAAATAGTGGTTGATATAATATCTGATGTTATTTCACATGGCATCCATCGTATATTCATCAAGCTTGACTCATAGCATGTAGTACTACAACTCGCTAATATCTATTCAATGAGAAATCCTATCATCCTTTGCATGATTTTGAGAGTGCATATTCTGGAAAGAGATTTTAATTTCATATGATATGAATGTATTTCTAGAAATATTAACACATTAGTAGATTCCTTAGCTAATTTTGTTTTAGATCAATATTTGCAAGAAAAGTAAGTAACTTTCCATTCACATCACATCATATTGAAAGCATAATAGGAACTAGGAAACATTGAATATATATATATTTTACAAAATGTGTGCCCTGAGACACATATGGCTACATTTCCCATCTAAAAGCTACATGCAGAACATCTAACTAGGAAAATCAATGGTTCTCATGATAAAACGACACTACACAAGCTATCTTGTGCAATAATCTACCAATGCGAATAGCTACTCTAATTGTGTGTCGCTGAAGTCACGATGGAGGCTGATCAACCACGATTTCATTAATCTTGTGTATTAGTCCCTGCATGTGGTTCTCTACCTCTGATAGTAGCTTATCAACCTCAGGATCTTGTTGTGCATATCGTCCTATGGAAGTGAGCTATATAGGTCCCATTTCCTCTTCCTATGCTTGTCTCTCTATGTGACAGAGATATGTAGCACCTACTAGTTGAGTAGGTCCCATATCTACATGGAAACATCAAATAATGTAGTCTCAAGAACATCAAAAATCACAAAAGCATCATAAAACTTTCAAAAACTTAATGGTCAACATATCTCACTTGAGCATCCCATTGCTCACCCTCAGGCAACTCAAGCCTAGGATCATCACGAAAATCCATCCCTTCATAAGGATAATCATCAATAATGATGAACAGTTTGCGTAGCCACCTAAATAATGCTCGTGAAAAGTTTATCATTGATGGGGATGCATGTCAGCTCATGTGGTCTATCCACCTCCTCATCCATGGGGTCCTCGGATCAATGGGATCAAGTACAATCTACTGAGGCTCCAGTAATGGTGCCCGCTCTAGAGAAAAAGAGACTAACATTACACCATAGCCAATGTTTTTCAACTTTCCCTCCTTTTCTCTATTAATTTGTTCCTTTGAATTGACCAAGACACCTTCACTCCAGTTGAATATTGTCGACTCTAGATGCTCTATCCCATATTTCATGTATGATTTGCTCACTACATGTAGTGTTGAGCTGTCTGGCAATCTTGTAATAATGAATAAGATTATTCTCAAAGGTAATTGGGTCACATCCTTTATGTTGATCTTTTCATCCCTTGTATTAAGGGCTCAAGTTCTGTAATAGGTAGTGATACAATCTTTCACTGTCTCACCGCCACTTGTTCCACCAAGAAGAGAGATCAAGGCACCTCGCTTTGACAATCCTGTTAGAAAGTAAATATCCTCTACCTATATCTCGAGTAGATTCTCCCCAAACCTGAATGCCTATGCCTAAATATGCCATCAATCGATAAGGTATTTCAACAACTCCATCTGTTGCCTCATAGCAGGAAGCTAGAATAATTTCAATAACCCATAACTTTTTAGTGCCTGGATGGTACCAGGGTTGTTTTCCACATTCAAGTCTTGTTCCTCGTATTATATTTCTCTTGAAATGAATGCTATTTTGTGCTAATGGGTACCTAAAACATTAACAAGGGATCCATTAGGCTATTTCCCATGCAAAAAACATGACAAAGTTTGAGGCAAAATTGAAAGAAAACTTAGAGAAATGCACCCAACATACCCCAATAGTGTTTACCAAAGCATTACACCTTTGCCTGTAGTGTTCCTCTACCTAGGCGTAACATAGTTTTTGACACATCTGGGGTGTGTTTGTCCCAGGGCATCTTTTATGAACCCCAGGGGCCTCAAAACCTTAAAATGTTTACGTGAAAACAACAAAAATGAATTGTGGAAAGATAGAGAAATGTTTCAATTCCTACCTCAAAGTGACAACACTCAAAATGGTTCCTTGGATTGGTCGCAATTAGCTGCAGAAGATCAAGGGGAAAAGGGGTCCAAATACTCACTGTTGAAGGTAAAATGTGAAATGATGAAAATGAAAAGTTATTTTGAATATTTATGTCATTTTCTCATTATTTTATTCATTTTTAGTATTTTGACCTAGATATGGTTCATTTTTACTATGAAACATGTATGTTCAATCCTTCTTGTGGTGTTTTGAGCTGGTCAAAAATTGTTAGCAGGTTTTCATTGTGTTTGAACATGTCACTTTGACCACAAAGTATACTTTTATCTCTTTTTTTGGGCTCTATAAACCTACGGAAAAGGAACCCCCCGAGAGTCCTCTTTCAGCTCTTTTCAGACCCCAAAATATTAAAAGATTGTTGGGTACTTGTCTTCTTGAACTCATAAAAGTAAATTAAAATACATGTAGTCAGTATAAGTTTAACCCCTTTTTTAGACTTAGATAGACTAGCTATGAAAAAGGAATACCTTAGTCGAACATGGCTAAGAGGTTCTCTTGGGTATTGTTTCCTACCTTTTCAGACGGAAAGGACTACTTATGAAAAGGGGCTTATGGAGTTTTATTTTTTGCCTCTTTTTCAAACTCTCTAAACATGAAAAGGATATCAATTTTTACCTTTGTTGGACTCGTAAAAACATAAAAAAATGATGGACTCATCGATCATGATGGGGTAGAACCACTACTTCTCATGGTTCGTTAAATATACTCGGAGGGATTCATCCAAAGGATGAACTTACATATTAAACATATGTTATCCTCCTCAAGCTTATTAAAAAATAAAGAGGTCCTGACCAATATGATTAGGGAAAATGGGAAACAAGGGATTCTATTTTGTTAATGGAAGTGAGTTGCTCTTGAACATGACACTCTTCTAGTTCATCTATGTGGCTGTTGGGTTGGGTAATATGCTTGTCTTTTGGTTATCATACTATTTTTAGAGGCTCCATTTCAGTTTTGGGTCAATGCTGCCAACTCCATTCAGTGTCACCAATGTGTTCAAGATAATTCGTTCAGTTGATCTCTACTACAATACTCTTCAACCTCCATTTCATGTATTCCTTTCCTAATCCAGTTGCATATCAACATCATTTTGATCATTATGTCTCAATCATGATACCCGTTTCATGTCGTTGATGGGGGATACACTAAGGCCCTCCTGTGATGGGTCGCTTCCTGCTGATATCAACACATATTCTAGGAAGTTAAGTTAGAAACAAAACTTTCATACCTTGGTGCTTGCATACATCAATGATAAGATTCCTCACTCTCGGCGACAATTTTACATGAATGGATTTCGACTGAAAGATTATTTGTGGCATTCAACATCAACTTATTCATTCACACCATACAAACTATACTATAGTAACTTGAGAGCCATTAACATCATCGATGGTTTGTCTCACGTCTATTAACAACTTACATCATTGGCTGATAATCAGATGGTGTCTACCATGTTCGACTCCAGCTCATTGATTCACATGGTTATACTCGTACATTGTTTATTTGTGAGAATGACATAGAAGACCCTAGATCTAGTTTCATCCATCTAAGCTATGACTTTAGGAGTTATACAAAGATCAAATCTATGATGGTCGTGATCATATACATAGTCATCCAGTCATGGGTCCACCAATTGGATCTATGGATGCATCTTTTGATCATTATACATGTTATGTTATCTTCTGAGCTGAGTATGGGTATGCCTCTCTCAGTAAGAAAATATTTCATGTTGTAAATGTATTGTAACATATGAAGCTCGTTGGTTGTCCTTGACCTGGACTTGTCACAAGGTAAAGCACTTTAGTCACCAGTATATTTGACTTTGTGCTTTAGGGGGCATTCTGTTGTAGGCCATTTCATCACATCCAATCAGTGAGCCTCCTAATGGGATCAATCAATACCATATGTCCCCTTATCACCATATTTCACAAATACTTAAGAAATTTCCCTTAATCTCGCAAAATTTTAGCCCTAGGCTAGATCATTTGAGCCAGTTTGAGGCCCAATGCTCCTTGTAAACTTATTGGGGTGCATTCTCCTATAGGTTACTCCATTGTGGCCTACATTGGTCAGCAACAGGTTGCTCCCCTTTTCACCTGCATTGGTTTTAGAAATCTAGGAGACTGATCGGGATTCCAGAAGCTTCCCCTTCTAGGAGTTTCCAAAAGTTGTTTAAACTACTTACCTTGGATAAAAAAATTGGATCTTATCCATCACTACTTCGGAGTTTTCACCACCTATCCTTTGATCCTATCCCTCCATCAAAGGTGGATTTGTTACCCTAGATTGGTAATTGGATAAGAACTCCCAACTTACCCTACTTCTCTGTATATTCCTGGCCTTCTATGTGGTTGGGGGTTGGATTTTGGAGAGTGATTTTTCCTGTTATGCTACTGCAGTGAGTGGTTATTATCTCATGCATTCAGGGTGATTGGAGGTGCATATTGTGAAAAGGAAAAGATAAGTCAACAAATTGGAGGATATGTTATACAAGATCAACTGCTATTTATGGTTGTAATATCATTCCATTTATATTAAATTAATTCATTGTTTTCCTATATGTGATGTTGTTATTTCATATACCATGTTGATCCATTGAATGAAGTATTTAGATGATATTGCATATATCTCATATTTTCTTGGCTTGTGTTATCTTACTTTGTAGGTTCTAATTTTGGCATTCAGAGCTAGAGTTGTAGGTTCCAAGATAAAGAAGGATTGAAGTGTGTGAAGGATTCCAAGTAGGCTTAACTCCATAATATATTTACTTTAAGGAAAAGCATTGGGTTCCTTGTCTCTCTGTTGTTCTAGGTTAGCCACCGACCTAGGGGAGATACTTTTTTCCACAATCATAAATCATATATAACATTAGTCTCAATCTCACAGAGAGAGAGTCAAGCATGTAGCAGAAACCCTTCAACTGCATGCATAGGCATTCACGCCTGTGGTTACAACCAAAATTTCCCTATAGAAAACCTACGGTTGGGAACCAAAAACCCTAAACACACGTGCAAGCATTAGACCTTGCAATTTTAGACCTGTGCGAGGCAATATTCGTGAACTCCCTTAGACTTGTGCAAGCAAAAATAAAAGAAGAGAATAAAAGAATGCTTCATGATGATGTCCAAATGAGGTTAAGGTCACTTGTATTTATAGACTTCCAATAGTGTCCAATTTTCTTTAGGGTTGACCTGATCAAATTTGCACATGTAGGCTTTAATTAAAAAATGCACTTTCCCTTGTCCAAATTGATAGCTTCAATTGTCAAAATTGGTCCTCTCGAAAAGAGGAATCTAGTCATGTTATTGGAATTTGTCACTGAGTTTCCAAAAATTAACATGTCGTGGAACCAATTATATATGGAAGTTCAACAAGAGGAAAGGCCCCATAACAAAGCAATAAGAAGCTACAAAATAACACTTCAAAAAAGGAAGAATATTCTTTAGATGGAGCTCAAGAATAAATAGAAGATATGGATGTGGATGATGTCACTCTTGAAAATATTCTATAAGAACTATAAGGTAATTACTTGAATATAGTCACAGAATATAAGTTTCAAATTTTCCACGAATATTATTTGAAATTATGGGAATAGAGCTGACCGACCTCTTAGAATATGGGCTTTTCAAGTCAAGGTATATAAAAACAAAAATTTAGATAATCCATAAAGCTACAAAATAAAACCAAGAAAAAAGCTATAAAAAGTAAAAAATATCTCCTGAAAGAAGCTAGAGATATGCTAGTTAATTTAGGTCAACTAGTCCTCATGAAGAAATTTTTTCCCTTTGTACCTCATCCTTCTAAATAAATATCTTCACTTAGAATATTAGAGGCCTCAATTACAAAGGAAAGTATATGCCTTTCAAAGAATGTATTCACAAGGAGAATCCTACAGTAATACTACTACAAGAGACCAAATGATCCTGCGAAGGACTAGAAGAAATTGCCAGTAAATGTTGGAAAGTAAGTGCATAAATAGCCTTATAGAAATAGGACAAGTGGAAGCACTAGAAATGATATTGCACCCAATTGAAATCTCCATATCCAACCTAGTGGTCACCCCCTGCATTCCTTCTAGGAAATTCTAGCTCACAGGCTCCAGAAACATAATTAGAATTGTCATGGTCTATTGTCCTTCCATTCCTCCACAAAAATCAACCTTAATTCCCAATCTCAATCTCATTCACTCCCTTGTTCCTAATGAGCTATAGATCATAGTGGGATATTTCAAATTGATTAAGTATTAGAAAAGAAAAAATTAGGTCTACGATGACTAGATGTTGAGGCTCATCTCTTCACGGACTTGAAGACACAACATCAACTCATGAAGGTGGACACCTATAATGACACTTTCACCTAGAATAATAGGTGTGGTGGTCGAAAAAAAATAACATCAAGGATATATCACTTTCTTGTTTCTGAATCCTTTTGGGCCAACAACATCTTTGTTGAGGCCTCTATCTTACCACGTTGAGTACCCAACCACTGGCCAATATGCTTATAAGAAGACATAAAATCCATCCTGAAGAACAAACCCTTTTGATTTGAAAGTTTCTAGCTTATCGACCCTTCATTCCTAGAAAAATGTAGTCAATGGTGGTAGGAAGACTCCCCACCTCCGAGTTTCACAATGTTTCAATTTCAACAAAACCTGAAGTACCTAAAAGCATAAATGAAATCTTCTAACCATATGGAATTTGACAACAAACATTAGGCCAAACAGAAGTTGGATTAGCGAATGGACCAAATATAACAACGCATAATTCTGAAAGGGAGGAAAAAATAATTGGCTAAGGAAGAAGGAGTTGTCCTCACCCAATTGGAAGAGCATTGAATCCAAGAATAAATCCTTTAGAGATAGAAATAGTGCATCACACCACTAAAATAAGGGGGCATAAACACTAGCTTTGTTCATAAATTTATGATAAACCATCACCAACACAATAGGATATTTCCTCTCTAAAACAAAGCAGGTTAAACACTCGAACACCATGAAGAAATTGGAAGTGAATTTATTGGATTCCATAACAACTTTCTTTTAGAAACCTAGGGTGATCGAATGGTAGCCATTTGAGGAATTACCTATTTAATTCCTCATTTTGTCAAAGTAGAGAAAAACAAAGCCTTGATGAGACCTATCACCATTGAAGAGGTGGGAGAATATGTTATTTTTATGCCCAAGAAAAAATCTTTGGGTCTAGATGGCTTCACATAAAAGTTTTTCCAAGCATGTTGACCCTTTCTCAAACATGGAGTCAACAACCTAGTGGAAAAATCCAGATCAACAACCTTAGTGCACCTAGTTCTCAAGCCACTTTTTCACATTAATCCCAATATATGAATAAGTTAATGATATTATAGGCTTCACTCCCATTTCTCTATGCAAAGTCATTTGCAAATTCATAAAAAAAATCATTTCCAATTGCCTCAAACTAATTCTTCCAACACTCATTTCTCCATAACAAACTACTTACATGGAAGAGATACATATTCTAGATGGCATTGTGGTTTCTTATGAAGTCATCTACTCTCTTAGGAAGACTAAAAAACTAGACATGGTAATCAAGCTTGAATTATCAATATATTTTGATAAACTAAGTTGGTTATATTTGTATAATGTTCTTAAAGCCTTTTGATTTTCTAAATACTAATTAAACTGGATAAGATCATTGATAAGCTCCCCTTTCTTTTCCATTCTACCAAATGGATGTGCATCCAAAAATTTCATTTCCTCCTGTGGCATCCATTAAGGAGTTTCCCTATCCCCATTCCTCTTAATATATGTTATTAAAGGGATTGGTTGTGATATCAACACTACTATTAGTTAAGGATCCCTTAAAGGATTTAGAGCCTTGAGTGATAATATCCCCATGTCCCACCAATAGTTTGTCAATGGTAATATCTTATTGGGTACTCCCATGATCAAAGAAGAAAAAATTATCAAAAGGAGTCTTGAGGAATTCTCACTATCTTCCATAACCACTATAAATATCTCCAGATTTGAAATATTCTTCCTCAACACCCCTTCACCATTCAAATACATGTTGCTAGGATCTTGGGCTTCATAATCAACCATCTACTAGGAAAATACACAGGATTTCCCCTGGTGGAATCAACCTTAAAATATAAATATTGGAAATATACAGTTCATAAGATCAAAGAAAAAGTTATTTTTTGGAGATTCCTTTTACTCAATATTTCTGAAGGAGATATTCTCCGCAAATCGGTGCTGCAAGTCATCCTAATATTCCTTCTTTATTCCTTGGAAATTCCCAAAGGTGTCATCAAGACTCAAAACTATTCCGTATTCATTTTTATGGGGAATTTCCTCCATGGTAAAAAAATGGGCCCTACTTTCACAGGACAAGATATATCTCCCAAAAATGACATGGGGATTAGGGCCGAGGGATGTAGAGATCCTCAACATATTTTTCGGAGAAAAAATGTCGTGGAGGTGGATTCAGGGTGACACAAATCTATGTAAGTGGATATGGACAAAAAATTAAAATGATAGGTATTTTCAGTAGAAACTTAGATCCATATCTTATACCCATGGCTCTTTGATATGGAAACATCATAATGCCAACAAAGAGCTTTTCCAAAATCACATGTTTTGGGAAATATGTGATGGAAAATGTGCCCTCTTTTGGGAGAATTTGTGGCAACAAATCCATAAAATCCTCGAAAATGACTCTTTTTGAGATATCAAAGATTCTATGCAAGCTCCTAAAATGATCATTTTTTGTCATTATTGGTAGAGAAACCCTTCAAACACCTCATGGTGATCCTATAAAGACAAATAAAGGTGGCCACCAACATAGAACTTCAAAAAATAAAACCCCCCTTTAAAATGAAATTCACAAGATCTGCTAGGGATACCATACTAATGGAAACTTCTTCATTAAGGAATATTTCTCCATAGTTTTTGGCCACAAGGATCTTCCATGCTAAATTTCTAGAGATTAAATATGGTCCTATTGTCACTACTACAACACCCTCCAAAAATTTCACTACATTAGAATTTTGGAGCCTACTATAATCGTCATATCTAATGTGTCACCTTGGTCATCAAATGTCGTCTCATGCTATGATATGCGTTTCAAGTATTCTTTAGTGGTCTCAAGTTTGTTACATTGATTATAACATCTTTAGGTGCATTTCATGGTCATAACATATTTGTTGTTGTAAAATGACACTTTTGGGTCGTAGTCGCACACACTTCACTCATTGTACTTGGGGGATACATGCAAAGTGGCGTTTTGATTTATAATTATCATTTTTCAAGATTGTCTAAGTTTTCTCGATGATTTTTTATGTGTCAAACATGGCTGTATGTCTAAAACTCATCATGTTCACCCCTTTTCCTATATCCAAAACTTATACAAATATTTGGTTTCAAAGAAAACCCATTGAGGCCTAGAGTGCATGAGTGCACTTTAAAGAATTTATCAGGGATCATTTATTGTTTGGAAGTGCACCATGTTCCGTCCAAGAGCACAAAGTGTGCTCCTTAATCCATATTTCCCCTTCCTTGTTCTGAATTGTCCTCTTCAAAAACCAAGCCTTCCCTTGAGCACACTCCTTCGACTTGAAGGAATGTATCCTCCATGAGAGAACTCCTTTGACCTGAAGGAATGTGGCCTCCTTGAGTAGACTCCTTCAACCTCAAGGAATGTCCCCTCCTTGAGATCACTCCTTCGTCTCGAAGGAATGCACCCTCCTTGAGTGCATGAGCACACTTTGAAGGCACACAACTTCCTCCTTTTCCCTTTGAACTTGTGCCATGCATCCTCCTTTTCCTCTTGAGCACATAAGCACACTCCAAAGGCATGAAGCCTCACACTTCATCCTTCAGGAGTGTGACCTACACCACCCTTGGTTTCTTGAGCACATGAGCACACTCCAAATGAACAAACCCTCATCCTTTAGCCTTCAAGAGTGCACCATGTGCCCTCCATCACTCTGTTCAGTGAAAAACACACCCGGGAATCCTTAAGCCTTCCCCTTCATCCTTCAAACTTGTGCCATGTTCCCTTCCTTGATTGCCTCCATCCATTGAGTGCATGAGAACATGTCGAAGCCATGAAGCCTCCTCCTCTTACCCCTTCAACATTTCAAAGTGTGCCTGTGTGCCAAGAACCTCCTTTTGCCCCTTTCGTGTGCACTGAAAAGGCATGATTTTTTTATTTTATTTATTTATTTGTTTATTTTTATTTATTTATTTATTTAATTTTTTTTATTTTTTATTTTTAATTTTTAATTTTTTTTTTTTTTTTTTTTTTTTCTACATTTAACATGGTAGAATATGATATTTTCAGGCTAATAATTTACTTTCCTGAGTTATTGGAGATATAGGTATTCCATAAACAACATGGAAATGAAACACAAGGAAGATCAGGCAAAGAGAACAAACAAAGGAAGCAGGAAGAGAATGAAGAACGCACTTCAATATTGAGGATCAAAGCACCTTGAAAAATCCATTTGATCAAACACCGTTTGGATGATAGAGACATCAACAATCAAAGTTTCTTGAAGAAAAAACATACAAGTGGAAACCATGTCACCACTGGAAAAATTCCATGTCATCAATCACTATTAGTCCTAGTCATCAAAGATAGTGACATGTCACGTTCTCATCACATGATGATGTGGAAGTCATGATGTAATGTTGTAATCATTATAAAGAAAAATAAGTAAAAGACCAAGAGTCATGGATGTCAAAATGGCATGTAATACCAAAATTCATATGTAATTCCAAAAGTCATTTGGAATTCCAAAGGTTATAGAAGTCCAAAGGTCACTAGAAGTTGGAAAGTCAAGAGTCATGAGGATGTGAAAGGTCATGTTGCAAATTATAAATAGATACTCATTTATCATGTAAAGGAATTTTAACCTTGGCTTCTACCACAAGCAATTAGAGAGATAGAGTTAGTACTTTTGGGGAGCAAGTGGTGGCTCTAACAATCCACTATTGGAGCTAGTGGTGTTCATTGCATTTATGTACCTTGGGAGTTTTACTTAATATTGAAGCCTTCCTGGAAAATGCGATTTCACACAAATTCTGAATGTTTCTAAGACTATTCTTTGAATGTTTATGGTTCATGTTGCTTTCATTAGTACTGGATTAATTGAACTATTTTGGTTACTACGATGCTCTTTGTTGGAAATGTGTTATGTTTATAATAATTGTTGCACACTTGTGAACCATTTCTCTTGATGTTAGACGAACCTTTCTCTTCCACATGTGTCTCCACGAAGGTAGTACTATTTATACTCAAAGGCTCACTTAATTCCCCCTCCTGCAGTAGAAGCACCTTGATACATCAGTAATCGAACATACACAAGGCATAATATATTTCTCATTAGAAAGGAAAATCATGCTTCTCTCTCATGTTCACAGCAAAATCCAAGGCATATCTTTAAGTAAATGACAGTTGGGTTGTATTCCAGATGGGACTCCTATACCAAACAGTGTGAGGTCTAGTTGGGACCTTATATGGTGGAGATCCCCTATATGTTGTTGGTATCCAATACCTTCAAAATTCCATCATTAGAAGGAGGGCCATATGAGAAGTTGTGTCTGTTGAGTTAGTGTGAATCTCTTATCTTAAATGGATCTTTCACAAATCATAATCCTGGAGTTTTTTCTAATCTACCTCCCAGTAAAATTTAAATCTCTATCGAACTCATTTATTCTTTTTCTCAATTCAAGTTTTACAGTAAGTACATTTCTATCCAAGCACATAAATGATTTTATTGGGTTTTTTTAAATATCTTGAAGTTGATGATGAAGATGTTATGTTTATTCTATTCACCCTCATTATTGAAGGTCATGTTATTTAATGGTGTCATACCTTACCATTCACTTCCATTCATTATTTTCATAAATTTTTGAAGGAGATTTATCAAGCATTTCATTGGTATGATTACTTAGATGTTTGTAAAAGAATTAAACAACTTAGAATGAATCATGATGAATCAATTGAGGATTTTTCTAACATATTCCTTCACCTATGTTATGAGTTTCCTGAAGAAGATATGGATTGGGATTTCTTGAGTTGGGCATCTCATCTAATGAGTTGGATTTTGAATTGACACATGGTGGTGAGATCATTCATGATGAAGAGAAAAGTACTGAAAGCATAAGTGTTCATTCCATTCCTTATTATTTGTAGTCTTACATGAGGAGAATTCCTTGGTACAAGTTACTCATGAAATTAGCTCAATCTATTCATCCTCAGAGGTGGAATCAAAAGAAATTTACAACTTTAATAATATGTTTGTTAAAGGTGTAAATTATGATAAAATCAATAACGTATATGGATGAAAACTTGATAATGGTGATCTTATTACAATTATTGATGATATTTGTTCACATAACATACATGATCTGACTTAATTTTCAAAACATGGTTCTACAATTATTAAAAGTTTTGGGACTCATTAGGGAGTTGAGGCAGTTCAACTTTAGTTAATGGTTATGTGAGGTTCTCGTGACTCTCATAATGCCCTCAAACTAAATATGATTTGGATATCCTCGCAAAATATTTCCTTTGCATGGTTTCATTGGATGTAAATTCCTTCTTGAAGGAATTATGGTATTCTAGACATAACTCTTCTAGATTTCAAGGTTCATTTTCTGATCAGATTGTTTTTTTTAGTCAACTTATCTTCATCTAAATATCTTGGATCTAACTTGGGTTTGGGGTGTATCCCTTCTGTTAGTACAAAATTCTTATAAATTGTACCAAAAATACTTCACTTAAGTTACTGGTGACAAGTGACCCTAACAACAAGATGTGTTTTTTTTATGCTTTAGATCCGCAATGACAAAAGAAGAAATCCCTACTGCAAAGAGATCATATGCAATCCAAAATATAAAACAACAAGAAATAACTAATGCAATAACTGAATAGAAGTATACTTTAAATGAATAATATTTTTATTAAAAACACCTGGTGAAGAAGATTTATAACATGGATCTATCAATCCTCCTCTATGGGATGGGTCCTTTGATATCCTTGTGCTTCAGCGATCTGTTTGTCTCTCGTAATATGCAAAAAACATAAAACAATATAGAACTCAAGTGGGAGCTCAAATTGCATGAGATGATAATGGTGACGATGATAGTGATCATGGTGAATAATGAATGGAAAACCCTCTTATTTATAACAAAGTATTGGGCTAAATTAGGAATTTGAAAATAATAAAATTTTATTGACCAAATGAAAATCTAACTGTTAGGAATACTTTATTATATTTTTTGGAGAGGAAAAATATATTCAAAATGGTCAAATATATTTATTTAGAAAATGGTTGAAGTAATTAACAAATAAAAATGATTTACTAATCACTTTGAAAGGATTAAAAAAAGGGTGAATTTGAAATAATTATTAAATAATGATTTAAGAATTATTCCAAAAATAAGAATAAGGAATAGTAAATAAATAGTGATTTATTTCATTATTCCAAGGTGATTTAGTCAAATGTGGTAAGAAATAATTATCAAATAATGATTTACTAATTATTTCTAGAGAAAATTACAGAAATAATGATTTATTCAATTATTCTCATGGTTTTTTTTGTTTAAACAGAAATAATTTAATAAAAATAGTTTACTAAATTATTTCCTTTGGTGAAAATGATTTTACTATCGTAAAATTAATCCTAGATGGTGTATTTCGATCCACCTAGTTAGAAATGGCTAGGTGATCATCTTTTAGGTGATAACAAATTGCCCCCAACATACGAGCATCAGGAGAAAATCATATGACTAGAATATGTTGTAGGTTACACTTCCATGAGACACCAAAGGGGAGTCAGAGAGAAAGAGAAAGAGAGATATATGAAGCAATACAAGGAAGGTTGGAGGAATGGAGCGGGTGAAACCTACTACGATGTTATAAGTCTCATTTTTTTTTGGAGTACATGATCTCAAATGAGGCGAGGGAGGCATACCCATGCCCACCGAGATAACTGCGTAGAAAGAATAATGGTGTTCCCAACAATGTGGGACTAAGCTACAAATTACATGATACATGATATGCTGGAAGTAAGGGGCCAAAATGTGAAACAATAATACAATGAGTCCCATATACATAACGTCCCTAGAAAACATAGGCCAAGACTGAATACAATAACATTTGTTGATCTAAGTATATGAAACATAAGGCCCCTCGAGATTACATTTGGATGGGGGATGACAAGAAAAGAAACCTTGTTGCACAGGAAACGGCTCTGAAGATCTCAATGGATCATCTGAATGAGACATGCATGTTGTGGATGCTGCAAGTAGTGTGAACTGAGCTAGTGAAATTGAAGGAACTACATTTGAGGCTAGATAATAATCGATTGACTTTAGGGAATGTGCAGGGCTACCTGAAGGGCCAACCCCTCATGAGGTCTGGGGCATCTCACACGTGCCCAGGAAATACTGGTACAATTTGCTGGATCACGGACCATAGTGTATGATTCTTGATCATGCGATAATGAGCTGGAGTTGAGCATGCAAGGAATAACCAAGTCAAAGGGAATGATAATTACCTTTTCTTGATCTGAGGCACCAAAAAATGATGAGAGCTGGAACCAAGATACACTGCTCTCCAGACCACTCTCCGAGAATAAGTGTGCTGAAGTCGACAAAAGTGGGCTCGATTGAGTTGAGGCAATGAGGAATCCTCAACAAAGGCACGAGGGATCACAATAACATAACTAATGGAATGACACCGAGGATGACAATGGAAGGAGACAAGATGAGAGGTGGATTGACAACATCCCTTTTTAGAGCATGATATGCATGGTTGACCTGGCAGTGACAGACTCGATTCCGGAGGGGATGGTTAATTACTCAGATGGAGGATTTTCAAAGACAAAGTAGTATATATGGAGGCTAAATATGATAAAAATGGGATGAATGCATGAAAATATGGGTGAAACATTGTAACTGGACTCAATAGGACTTGGAATAGACTCCACAGATGCAACACTGACTAATATCTGATGCTCTGAACAAGGCTGACTCGATGATGATACCACATGGGGGAGGCCTAAATAGTACCATAAAATAATGAGTAAAAAAGGGTTACTAATGATGGAAATTGACACATGATTTGACCATTGCAAAAGTAAATTGATACTAGAGTATAGGTATCTCATATGAAGAAATTCAATTTTAATAAGCGGCAAGGTGAGACTTCGCGGAAAGAATGGCTTCCTATTGAAGTGTTAAATTACCAAAAACAGAGATAAACCCATTAGAGAAATTGGTGATAGATTTCCAATGGTGCTGATAGTTCATCAAACCAAGCTATGGTTTGGTCACAATGGGCGGTGAAAAAACTAGGATTTTTTTATAAAAGGGCTTATTTCCCCCAAATCCAATTCATTTTCATAGTGAGCTATTAGAGAATTTGGAGAGGAGGAGAAGGCCCTAAATATGGACGAGATCATAATGGATAAACCAACCATTGAAATTTCGATTTGTGGATTTCAGGTAAATGGTATTACTTGTCTAAAAGTGGCCTTAATGCTTCTTGGAAGGATGGTTCTTAATGAAGAGTTAAGGAAGGAAAAATGAGGGAATGAACTGCTAGAGGAGGTCTAGAATCATCCCTGACCACCAAGCGAGTCATGAGGACTGGGTAGAAAGTGTGGCATCACATAGAGTAGAATGTTTGAATAGATGGTATCAATCATCTACAATATGCGATGTGTATATGGCTCGCCGAAGAGGCTAGTAGGACAAACTATGCAAGGAATGAAAGCATAGTATACCATACCTAGATCATTGTGGTCTACCCCAAGACTTATGTTAATTAAGTGAGAAGGTGGCTAGGGGTTCCATCATGCCCCCAAGCATGATATATTCCTCCCCAACATATGATGATGGGGGGACTTATCAGGTATGCAAAGGTGGGAATGATTCCCCCTAGCAGGAGGAGTTTGTTGAGTGTCATTGTGTTCCAAGTGTTCAAATAAGGGATTAAATCATTCATCCCTACTGACACGAGATCCTTAAGAGGATGATGAGTAGATCTAGGGGCATATGTGCCCCACAATTTTGGATGGATCAATGTAGCATGCTATGGACATGCTGAATGTATTTAGAATAGTGGACTCCAAACACATTTTGATGATGTGGTTCACCATTTGTTGTTCTATGGATGATTTCTTATTGGAAGAATTGGTAGATACAATTAGAGAAAGGCAATGATGGATTACCAATATCATTTGGCATAACATATATAAGTCAAATGGACTGAATTTCTGGGTTCGCATACGTGGTGTCAATGTACAAAAGAGTGGCTTTAGATATAATGAACTTATGCTCACCTACAAGACACAGTGGATGAAAAACAAAAATGTCTAAGGGACTATGTTGTTGATGTAAGATGGAGGAATGATTAAATGGTTCATCCCTATGATTTGGAGTGATATGATACTCTATAAGTTCTTCAAGGTGGGGAAGAATAATGGCACTAGAGTTTACACTACCAGATGCACTAGGATGGCTGGGGAAGAATTACATCTTCTGGACGCTCGAAATTGGATGCCCCTATTGTATTTTTTTCTTTTCAAAGATGTACGAAAAGAACCCACTTTAATATTGTGGATGACAAACAATGTCAACAATATAAATGGCTGCTAAACATTGTAGATATACAACAACTGATAGAAACAAAACTTGCCAAAGTTTTGATCTATGCCACAATAATAGTTAAATAGCAAAAATAAAGAGTAATAACTCCAATCATCCAATGGAAACTAGATATGTAAAGAATAAATTTATTATAACACCTATGAAGAGAAAAGATAAATGTTACTAGCCCCCCTCTATGGGATGGGTTCTTGGCTATCCTCAATGTCTTCAGCTTGTGTAGAGTCTCTCTCCTCTATAATGTGAAACCCAACAAAAATATGGTGTGAGACAATAAAAATAATTACAGTTACAAGAGTGAGCGCAACAATGAAAATAATCAAAAGTGAATAATGAATGGAAAACCCTTCTATTTATAACAAAATATTAAGTTATCCTTGAATAATGAGAATAATAAAATATTATTGATCCCATTCTTGGAATAACTACCTGGAATATTTTATTATATTTGGTTAGGAAGGAAAAAGTATTTAAACTTTTATTTAGAAATAATAAATAAATAAATGATTTATTTATCATCTCAAGGAATTAGTTAAGGAATAATAAACAAATAATGATTTAAATATTCCTAAGGGATTTACTCAAATTTGACAAAGAATAATAATTAATTAGTGATTAATTAATTATTATTAGAGAAAAATAAGATAATTAATGGTTATTCTATTTATTTTTCATGATTGGGTAAAATATGACAAGGAATAATAATAAAACAATAGTTAAATTAATTATTCCTAGAAGAAAATCAAATAAATAGTGATTTATATCATTATTCTTCATGGGTTTAACTATAAATTACTTTGACAGTGCATACAACACTGTCATTGGCCAACAAGTCTTCCAATCGACTCTAGATCTCCAATGGTGGTGGGTCTGGGGTTTCGATGTTGTGCCTGCATGCAACCCATTGCTTCCGATGATCGCCTGCTATTGCCCCCGTAACCTTCTGTCGACCGCCTGCTTATGCTCCCGTTGACCTGTGGTTTTTTCGCCGTTCCCTCTGAACCTTTTGATCCGGGCTTCTGCCTGTCTGTCCCCGGCTGCTGGTTTTCACCTATCCACTCAAGCTTACCTCCCCTCCTGTTTTCTAGCTATCATTAACAAATATTGACAGTTATGGATGAGTTGGGTGATTTCGAGGAACCTTCGGAGGACGTGCCCATCTGGACACCCACCAGGACCACAGCTGCTGGTTTATTCCCTTTCATGTCTGACCTTGCCGATGAAATTGAGGCCCTCCCTCTGTTTTCTCGCCCTTGCATCCCGCCGGTATCCCTCTCTGAAGACGCACCCTCTCCCCCTGACTTCATCACCCAGCCCCTCTCGCCGTGCACCCTGGCCCTTATCGACCCTCCATCAAACCCTAGTTGCCCTTCTCTCAGAGGGGTCTCTCTCCTTTTCCCTCCTCAGACTAACCCTATTTTCCCTACTCTCGGTGGCGTTTCTTCCCCTTTCCCCCCCTTCGGCAGCGAACCCCTCCCCCTCAACAAACCATCCCCTGGATACTGCAGTCCTTGGATCGGTTACACTTGCTTCACAGATCCTTTTGGCCACCTCTCGGGGGCATTATACGGGTATTAGACCGATTTCTGGTATCTTCGCTGCTATTCTACAGGCAATGCCTGAAAACCCTAGGGGTTCTCCTCCTTTGGAACCTGCTCCACCTTCCTCATCTCTAGACACATCGGCTATGGGGAGCCTTGGGGTTTCAAGGAAGAAAAGGGGTCTTAAGCCTTGGTCTGGTGTGGTTCCTGTGAACTTTGCAGAGGACATCAAGCTATTGGATGTTATAGATATTTCCGAGAAAGTTCTAGTGGGCTGGGTTTGCAGAAGGAATTACAGTGTGGAAAAATTACAACAATGGGCCTCGGAGGTCTGGAGTGAAAACCTGAACGAGACCCTGAAGGTTCAGAAATTTGTCAAAGGTTGGTTTGCATTGCACTTTAGCAGTTTGGAGCATATGAACTAGGTGCTATCCACTATATGCCACATTGATTAGGCTCTTGTTTTACTCAGAAGATGGACGCCACTTTTTGATCCAGAACAAGAGAGGGTTGATGCCGGCCTTATATGGGATAGATTGCTCGGACTACCTTTGAATTTTTGGATGGAGGGCGTCTTCAGACGTATTGGGAATGCCCTTGGTGTTTAACTCACTTACGATGCCTCATACTAGTCTTCGGGGAAGATGGCTTATGCGAGGATCTTGGTTCATCTGGGCCTATTGGAGGGTTTACTCAAGTTCATCGAAATACGATGGAGGAACTATACCAAAAGACATCAGCTAGATTATGAGGACATTCCTTTCCATTTCCAGAGGTACCATAAGGTTGGGCATCTTTATAAAGACTACCCCCTGTTGGGAAAATCTAAGAAATAGACCTCGGCACCGGAATCTGCGACCCACCCGCACACTTCCAAGGACGTGTATCCTCGGAGCTAGGCTTCTACTGCTCCTTTGAACACGGTTGCTTCTAAGGTCCTGGACGAACATCATAAGACTCCAGAAGTAAAGATTATGGCACCACCATAGTCGAAGAAGCGAGGGTGGTCCCCTAGCCGTCCTCATCCACCTCCTCCTTCTCGTCCTCAATTTCCTTCTGAGGGCTTAGCCTTGATAGGTATGAATCTTCCACTCAACCTTGTTTCCACTTACTGCTCATCTCATATTGATTTCATTTTAATTAGTTCTTTCTTTGATCTACATGCCTTGAACCCATCCTCTGATCATCTGGGTTTGGGTCTGGTCTCTGCTCCCCCTCTCTCTACTCCGCTCTCCTGCCAGTTCACTTCTTGCCCCATCTTCTCACCCGCCCCCTCCATGCCTACCCCCTCTCACCTCCCTACACTGTCATCTCTTCTTCGGGAAACCCCTCCTGGGAGGTACATGACATGCTCGAAATCGAAGAGGCAAACCCAAGACCTTGTCGGGCTTGAGATACTCTAACCTCCCCCTCCCCCTAAACTCCATAGGGGCCAACCTTCTTATCTATCTAAATCCCAAGGCACTACTGAAGATGAGATCGCATTGGGTTTTCAATCTACTATCCCAGGGACACCTAGAGCCAGAGAATCCTAGTCTATCCCTCCATGAAGATTTTTTCTTACAATTATAGAGGGCTGGCTAGGCTGGACAAAACACTAGCCCTTCATCGTTTGATTACCATTGAACCGCTTGATATCATTTTCCTACAAGAGACTCTGGGACCTACTATAGACATCTCCCAGTCCCTCCAAAACATGCTTCCGGGTTGGATTTTCATTGGGCTTGATGCCCATGGGAGATCGGGAGGATTAGCTTTGGGTTATAACTCTCGAACCATCAAGTTGCTCAACTGTTGGGGAGGTCTGGGCCATCTTGGTGCAGATATCAGATCTGCTGAACTGGGTATGAATTTTAGGATATTTAATGTTTATGGGCCTTGCCAGAACAGGCCTGCTTTTTGGCAAAACCTCCTGAGTATTGATCTATTCTTGACTGACCACCTAATCCTTGGTGGTGACCTTAATTTCTCCATCAGATACTCTGAATCCTAGGGTCATAGGGCACAACGAGACTCCCTTTTGGATTACTTTCTATCTGAAATGGAAGCACACCATTTGATTGACATCCCCTCTGCAAAAACTCAAGTGACTTGGAGGAACAATAGGATTGGGGAAGATAGTTTTGTCCGCAGACTTGACCGCTTCCTTGTCAAAGAAAAGGTTATGGAATTGGGTTGCAATATCAGACATTGGGTAGGTACAGGGGGGATCTTTGATCACCTACCCATCTACTTAGCTATAGATGGAGGGCAATCTAAGCCTAAAGGTCCCTTCAAGTTCTTCTCTGTCTAGCTCAAGGAAGACTCCTACAAAAGAATGGTCACTGATTTCTAGAAGGCCAACCCCCTTGGGAGGAGGGAAGATAGTATTAAAGGGTTTATTCATAACCTTACAATCCTGAAGAGAATGTCCAAGCTTTGGGCACATAACAAAAGAGTACAGGAGGATCAATCGCTCTGTGGGATTGATTCTAAAATTGTTGCTTTCGAAATTGATCTTGGAGGAATGTACACTTCAGAGGAACACAAGGAAAGGATGGTTTCTCATTATGCTTCTAGAGCTAAAATCCTTAAAGATAAGGAAGAAACTTGGCGCCCTAGAAGCAAAGCCATCTGGAGGCATGAAGGGGAGGAAAAAACAAAATTCTATCACAAGTATGCCAATGGAAGAAAGGCGACTAACACCATATGGCAGCTTGTTATAGACATATTTAGGCACTCCAACCCCAATCACATATGTCCATAAACCAAGGGCTTATAAACCCCTGAAAGTGTTGTTTCATACCCTAAAGTAACAAGGTCAGCTGATTACATCATTTCCCAAAAGTTCTCCCTGAAAAAACTACTTAGAACTGGTCAAAACTGGACCATACAGACTGCTCCATGCTGAGGGTGTGATGCATCTCACCTGTTACACACAGGGGGTGCAATGCATACTAGAAAGCCCTTCTGTAGGGTGTGATGAGCGAGAGCAGACAAATGGCAGAAGCAGTTTGCTAAGTGGAAACTCAAAGGACCTTCTAGAAACTATCATATGACACTTGCCTCTCTGAATTCGCCCAGGGATGAGTAAGAGATCATGAAATCTCCAAGTGGAACCAAGAACTATCAATGAAATGACACTAATCAAAATCCCAGAAGCTAACTCACTCTCCTACAAACATCTGGATCCCTCATCCTAGAGATCCAGAGGCTAGAATTTGGTAATTTGCAAGGAAGTGTTGTTGGTTTCTCTTTGAAGACATTGTTGGGTGATCTTGCTTTGTATGAGGTGAATAGGGCTTTCATGCTGGGAGGATGATGCTGGATCAGACATCTTGGTTGTAATCCTCTCTTCTATTACTTCTATCAATAAAGCTATTTGATTTTTCCTCCATATGCTTGTATATCTATGAATCTTGTATTTGTATATGCATTTATATGGTTAATGTACATTTGATCCTACATTGTTTATGGTTATAGATCTCTATGCTTTGATGGTATTTTGCTGCTTTGACTCTATAGGTGTTCTTTGAAGTAGGACAAGTGAGAAAGGAGTGGAGAAAAGCTCTATCAATGGAGAGACGAAACAAGCAAGGAGACTAGCGAAAGACTGAGGTTGGTACTCTCTGCTTCTCTCTCATCTATCTCTCATAAAGGAAAACAAAAGTAACTTTAGTTTGTTTGTTTCTAAGATAGATACCCGTCTTAGTGGGACTAGCAGCTCTGAATGGCCACTATTTTTCCTGATAACAAAATGGCGACTCTGCTGGGGAACGAATAGTTTGTTTGTTATGTTACTATTGTTTGCTTTATAAACCACAAAAAGAGCCTGAAGTTAAGCCAGCTAGCCTTCGAATTTCTTTTGCTATGTAACTCCAAAGTAGATCAATGCTACTTCAGCCAATCTCTAGGTTGGTTTATGAACTGAACATCTGACTTGCAAACATCCTAAGTGCCTTGGTGGTAGCTCAAGTAACCTCATTATATCAGCCCCTATACTTTGTGTTTATTGAAAATCATTAGCTCAGCCTAAATCCCTGAACTTGGCTGCAAACTGTGAGTGAAAACCAAGCTCAGTCTCGTCCCTAGACCATCGCACTATCTCTCATTGGCAATCTGGATGCATCGCACCTCTCGTGTGTTGCAGGTGAGATGCATCCTTGTTTCCCTATGTTACAGGCGCGATGATTGAGTGAGACTATTTCTGCCTCTAGATTTTGGTTTTTTCTTCATTGTCTTCAGCTTTATTCAGTAGTTTTGTTGTCTATGATCATTATATCACTATTGAAACCTTCTTCCTTTGCATTATTTCAGCCTCCATTAGAAGGAATTGTGAATGTTTTTATGTATTTTTCATCATTTATAGTTCTCCTTTGCAAATAGTAGCTTAATCGAACTGTTGTCTTTTTATTTGAAAGTGTCGCAAGTCTCATTTTCAATCAAGAAAAAGAGTGTCATAAAGTATTCCTCTTTCAAATAGTCGATTGCACTTTTGCCATTGTATTTGATTTGAATCATTAGTATTTCAAGTGTCGAAAGCAATTTTAAATTCAAAATCGCAAAGTTTCGTCTTAGTCTTCCTTTCATTTTTTGAATTCAAAGTCACAAACTGTCATCTTAGTCTTCCTTTCATTTTTTGAATTCGAAATTGCAAAGTGTCGTCTTAGCCTTCCTTTCGTTTTTTGAAGAAAAAATTGTTGCTACTATCGCTTTGAAAGAAGATAATTCAGATCTGTACTTAGTTTTCTTTTTGTCATTCTCACATTAAGGACACTAAAAAAAAATACATGCATGTGCATTTGAATTTAGACTGCATGCTGAAATTGATTTAGGAAAAGTGTATCTAGTGTGTGCTCTCTACTCTATGTTGAAATAATTTCATCTCTCTTTCCTTAGTGGCTAGGATTTTCATTGCAAAAAGAGAGTAAACGACTATTTCTCATCTTAGATTGCATATTTAGGAATTGTATATCTACATCATGTGGTGAACCTTTAAAGGAAAACTTCTTAAGAAAGATCAACTGTAAAATAAGCCTCAATGAACATAAAAATGCTTTGGAACCTAACGCACAACATCTAGAAGTCTAGGCTAGAGATGTATTCCGGCATGGTAAAGCCTGGTAACTATTGCTTTCATCGTAGGTTGGCTGATTCCTACTCTTTGAGATGACAAGTGCCAGTACAGACTTGTGCTCCCACGTACCGTTGAGTATATATTGGGAGATCACAATAGGCTACATCCTTTATCCTTAGCAAGCTGTGTCTGTCACCCTATCGATCACAATGCACTGAACACAACATTCAGGAAGATTGACTCCCATACCGTAGAAAGTATTCTACAGTTTTGCAATTGGTTTGGTAATCCCTCTATCTAGATTTCCAGAGAAGTCACTTTCGTTCCTTTTCAGACTCCTTAAAACAAAAGTTCCATCTGAGCACTTGTCACTTCAGGCTCATTAAAAATCGAAGGCGACTATAGTCATCTTTAACTTTTTATCGACTCTTAAAAATTGAAAAGGAAAGTTGTGTCAAAGCGTCATAAAATTTATTTTAATCAGAATAACATCACTATTCCCTCATTGGTCTTAGGTTGAGAAAATGGAGTCTACCAATCAAGGATTTCCCCTTGGGGGAAATCCTAGTCCCTTCTCCTCTTGGGGAGATGTTGGTGCTCCACACATGGCTACATTGTCCCTTCTAGGACTCACAATTGGCTTGCCAGTATGGATTTTCTCAACCTCTGTCATTCAAAACACCGCAATTCCTCAGCAATCAAATCAACAACCAGATGATACTGAAGTTTCTCCCCCACCTTCTACTTCGTTTGTTTCTCCCTCTCCTTCTTCCTCTTCGCTTGGTGAAGCTAGTAACGCTAAAAACTAAGTAACTGAGAAGAATAAGAAAGGGAAGGAGAAGAAGAAGAAGAAGCCAATGGCAAAAGGGGGCAACCATGCATCGTCTGGCAAAAATCTGCACACTGCACCATCCAAACCTAAATCTCCATGTGTCATTTGCAAGGGAGACCACTATCATCGAGATTGTCCCTGCATCCCACAGATCTTGAGGGACAGGTCTCCCCGCTTGCACAATCCGGTGTCTTCAACCTCTAATGATCATGTTGAGAGCACACCATCAACTAGTGAAAATGAATTCAATGGAAAGAATGGAAGATCTAAATTTCCTTGTAGATTGTGTGAGGGAAATCATGCCCTCCACCGTTGTCCTTTCCTGGATGAAGCTAAAAGAGTCTTGGATAACCGTCCTGCCTCACCATAGTGACTTCCTCCTGGATACAAGAAACTCTTGCCAAGTCCATCGCTAGTTGAAAATCTGACTAACAGACCTTTGTTATCGGTCGAAGCACCTATCATTGAAGATAAACCCTCTGAGTCCACACCGAACCAAAGTCAACAGGTCAAGACGACAGTCGACCCAATCTTGTCTTCAGAAGGTCCACCTTCAGATGATACTATCACCAAAGAGAATGAGAATGACACCGTTCAAATTCTTTTCGTTAACACATAATCCCATGAACATGGGGGCAATCTACCCGTTCCTTTACCTCGTGAAGGAATTTCATTAGATATTTATCTGACCATTTATTCAGTCCCTCCTCCAAGCAATCTAGTCATTTCCTTCGATTGGAATCTACTAGGGAGACCCCGCCTACCATCTAATGTACCATTCCGAATCATAGTACAAGCTTACAGAATGATCATGGTTGGCACTATCATAGATGAAGGTGCTTATGTGAGTATCCTTTCCTCAATTTCTTGAAAATCACTTGGTTTGCCATCGGTTCTGCCTGAGATTCAAAATCTGACAGGCTTCAACAAAGGAACCAGTTGACCATTGGGGATCCTTCCAAATTTTCTTATAACTTTGAGAAGGAAGACCGTTCATCTAAATGTGATGGTAGTCAAAGGGCCTCTAGATTACAATATTCTCCTTGGGCGTGACTACATTTATAGCATGGGAGCTATTGTTTCCTCACTCTTTTGTGTGATGTGTTTTCTGCATGAAGGCAGAGTGGTCCACCTAGTTGACCAGCTTTCATTCCCTAGTTCAAACACAGTTACTAGTCAAATGCCATCCGTAACTGGTCTTTTTTCACAAGGAATGTCTCATAAATCCCCAGTCCGTCCACCTGATGATCACGAGTGATTCGGTGATTGTGACTAAAACCCAGGGGGCATGCGCCCTGGTCTGCATCGGTAGAAAAACCCCAGATATAAGGTAGGTTTCTGCGTAGGAATATGACTAGTCTGATTCCCCTGTCCATTTAGGAAAATCGAAGTAGACTGGAAAAGGATTCCCCAGTCAAAGGTTATGTGATTGGCATTGACAACAGTCACCTTTTTCCATTTCGATGGACAATGCCAAGGAAGTGTGTCATCTACAAATGCAGTTGAAACAATCTTGCTAATGCAAGAACTTCCATATGGTAACCTGGAAACTCTACTTATACCTAGGGGCATGCAAACCTTTTTGCATGCAAGTGAAAAGAGACCTTTTATTTTCTTAGTTTGTAGGCTCTCAACCCTTTAAACTCGTAGGTTGGTTGTTCCTAGCTTGCATACAAGAGGCTCTGGAGCAAAGTTTTGAATGGGAAAGCTCCCTAAAAAATGAACCTATCGATGAGACATCCTTATTATACGATTGGAATGAGAAGGTTTATGCGAAGTTGAAGATTGTTAAAAAATAAACCTAGCAATGAGCACATGTTCCCCCAGAGTTTAAGCTCATTAAAAAAAGAACCCACCTTCGGTAAATAATCTTTGTGATCGCATAACTATCAGCTTTTGAACCTTCGTTGTGTTCTTACCATCACCTCCACTCTTTTTTAACCGATCATACACCTCCATTTGATTGTTTACCCGTTTTGAGGAACAGCTGCGACAAGTGATTCTATTAGCCAGCTTCTTTACACTGCCGTTATTGAAAAGATCCAAACCTTACCTGGAACCAGTTGCTATCCGAAAACATCACTCGTTCCTCAAAAAATGAGTCTCCTTTAAGCTCTTTTCATATGAATCGTAAAATATGAAAAGATTTCCGAGCAATTGGCCTCTCCAGCTCGTTAAAGTGATTGGAAGTGCCATCCCTCTAGATTTTAATCTTTTTGGACCTGAGGGATCATTACACAAAAATATCGAGCACTTGTCTTGTTCGACTCCTTAAAACTATCGAAAAGTCATCCCTTTCATATTATTTTATACTTTTTCAGACTTAAGGGATTATATTACGAAAAAGGATTTCTGGAGTTGCCCTTATGTCTCTTTTTAAACTCTCTAAAATTGAAAAGGACCGGGTTATCTTTGTCATTAAACTCGTTAAAACAATAGTGACAAACTTGTCCATGCAGACAAGAGCGAGTTTCACTGTCTCTAAGCTCGTTAAAACATACTGACAAGTTTGCCCGAAGGGAAAATTATAAAACAAGCATATGTTATCCTCCTGAAGCTTGACAAAAATAAAGAGGTACTGGTCAACAATGACTGGGGAAAAAGGGAAGAATACTTGAATAACTTCATTGGTAGTAGGTCACTCTTGAACATGGCACTTTCACTCCATCACCATGATCAAGTCGGGTTGTGTTATTCTGTTCACCGATCATATCACCATTGGTTCGCCGTACCATCCATTTTGGGGTTAACGCTACCAATCCATTTTAGTGTCACCAATATGTTTAAGAGAAGTTGCTCAGAGAATTCACCAACCCAGCTAATGCCTCATCCACTGTAATACCTTCACTCTCCTTTTTCATGACCGCCACCCTGAACCTTGTATCATCAGGTCGTTTTAACCTCCACAAAATCATTGGCTCCGTTCCATGTCATAGATGTGGGATTCATTAATGCCCTCCTACGACGGGTCACTTTTTATCGACATTAGCTCATTATCCAAGAAGTTGACTTAGGAACAACCATTTCAGTACTTTGAAGCTTTCATGCCTCAATGGCAAGTTTCTCACTTCCAGTGACAGGTTTACATCAATGGCCTTCGACCAAAAGATTTTACATGGTGTTCGACATCAACTCATGTATTCACACCACGTGAATTGTACTGTAGTACATTGAGGGTCATTATCACTATCAGTGATTCCTCTCGTGCCTGTTAACGGCTTACATCATTGGCTGGTAATCAGGCGATGTCTTTCCATGTTCGACATCAGAACATCTTTCACATGGATCGACTTGTACTTCGGGTGAAGATTGAACGAGTTTAAAGACCCTGGATCTAGTTTCATCCATCCGGGCTGTGATATATTTAGGAAAATAAAGACATAAAATGTACATCATTGCTGCACAGATAATCATCCAAGATAAGGGATGATGGCTCTACCAGAATCATAAGTCTGCCACACAGACGATTATCTGTCCCTACATGAAAATGAATTTATAAAGCTGGGCATGGGAATTCCCGCCT
Organism: Pinus tabuliformis; assembly: GCA_031772625.1. Classification (NCBI taxonomy): domain Eukaryota; kingdom Viridiplantae; phylum Streptophyta; class Pinopsida; order Pinales; family Pinaceae; genus Pinus; species Pinus tabuliformis. The sequence goes on from CM062817.1 coordinate 620,595,915, forward strand.
CAGCTAGATCATGAAAATATTTTGAAGATAATGTATTGTATTATATCTTATTACAGGTCACCTTCCAGTACGAAAAACCTCAGATCCTCATAATAAAGCATTTCACTCGACATTAGCAGATTTATGACCTCATGCTTTAGGGGGCAACTGTTGTAGACATATTTGGGCACTGTAACCCCAATCACATATGTCCATAAACCAAGGGCTTATAAACCCCTAAAATTGTTGTTTCATACCCTAAAGGAACAAGGTCAGCTGATTACATCATTTCCCAGAAGTTCTCCCTGAAAAACTGCTCAGAACTGGTCAAAACTTGTCAAAACTGGACCATACAGACTGATCCATGCTGAGGGTGTGATGCATCTCACCTGTTACACACGAGTGGTGAGATGCATACTGGAAAGCCCTTTTGTAGGGTGTGATGAGCGAGAGCAGACAAATGGTAGAAGCAGTTTTCTAGGTGGAAACTCAAAGGACCTTCTAGAAACTGCTCATATGACACTTGCCTCTCTGAATTGGCCCAGGGATGAGTAAGAGATCATGAAATCTCCAAGTGGAACCAAGAACTATCAGTGAAATGACACTAATCAAAATCCCAGAAGTTGACTCACTCTCCTACAAACATCTATATATGGATCCCTCATCCTAGAGATCCAGAGGCTGGAATTTGGTAATTTGAAAGGAAGTGTTGTTGGTTTCTCTTTGAAGGCATTGTTGGGTGATCTTGCTTTGTATGAGGTGAATAGGGCTTTCATGCTTTGTATGAGGAGGATGATGCTAGATCAGATAGCTTGGTTGTAATCCTCTCTTCTATTACTTCTATCAATAAAGCTATTTGAGTTTTCCTCCATATGCTTTTATATCTCTGAATCTTGTATTTGTATATGCATTTATATGGTTAATGTACATCTGATCCTACATTGTTTATGGTTATAGATCTCTATGCTTTGATGGTATTTTGTTGCTTTGACTCTACAGGTGTTCTTTGAAGTGGGACAAATGAGAAAGGAGTGGCGAAAAGCTCTATCAAGGGAGAGAGGAAAAAAGCAAGGAGACTAGCGAAAGACCGAGGTTCGTACTCTCTGCTTCTCTCTCATCTATCTCTCATAAAGGAAAACACATGTAACTTTAGTTTGTTTGTTTCTAAGATAGCTACCTGTCTTAGTGGGACTAGCAGCTCTGAATGGACACTAGTTTTCTCGATAACACAACTACAGGATGAGCAGGGGCAGATTGTTAATACCTTCCCTTGCTAAATCAACATCCTCTCATTTCAAGCACACATACAGTGCTCCCAGGGACATCAAAATGGCAGAAATCATCAGGCTAGCACAACTCTTCCCTAGATATGTGGATATTAAGGAGGGTGAGAATTTAATAAAGGCTGTTACTCTGGAGGAATTGGAAACCACTTTAAAGTGGTTCAAAAAGGATAAAAGTCCGGGACCTGATGGTTGGTTGATAGAATTCTACTTGGCTTTCTTTGACACCATTGGTGAAGACCTGCTCAAAATTGTTGAGGACTCAAGAACCAGAGGGTACCTTGAAACCTCAATTACCTCCACTTTCATTGCGCTCATCCCGAAGACTGATAATCCAGACTCCTTTGAGGATTTTCACCCCATATCCCTTTGCAATTGTATATATAAGATCATCACTAAGATCATAGCAAACAGGATGAAACCTATACTTTCTAATCATATTTCACCGGAACAATTCACCTTCCTAAAGGACAGACAGATCCATGAAGCTGTGGGTACTGCTCAGGAAGTTATACATACTCTTCACTCTAGGCGTGGCAAAGGTATGATACTGAAGGTCGATTTATCAAAAGCTTTTGACAGGGTAAACTGGCTTTATATTAGAATTTTGTTAACTCATTTAGGTTTTCCTTACTTATTTATCAAATGGATCATGAGTTGCATTGCTAATATCCCTTTCAGCATCCTGGTGAACGGTAGTGCCTCTCCATTCTTTACTTCTGAAAGGGGTCTGAGACAGGGATGTCCTCTCTCGCCTTTGCTCTTCCTGCTAGTTATGGAAGGACTCAGTAATCTCATCAAAGAGGATCATCGAAGGGGCAGATTAAAAGGCATAAATATAACAGATGGATGCATCCTAACCCACCTCCACTTTGTCGATGATATACTTATATTTATTAATGGAAGTATTGGGGACATTAGTATCATCAAAGCCAATTTATCCCTTTTTCAAGAGGCAACAGGTATGATCATAAGCAACAGAAAGTCCACTTTGACAACAGCTGAATGTACTCTGCATGAGATCTTCTCTACCCTGCAATGCTTCCATTTCACTCAGCTACAACTATCTGATGGCTTAAAATATCTGGGTTACAAGTTGAAGCCACTAGGCTATAAAATCACTGACTGGACTTGGCTCATCTCCAAGATGGAGAAAAGACTTAATACTTGGTACCTCAAATACCTCTCGTGAGCAGGACGTCTCACTCTAATCAAAAGCATCCTGGAGGCCACTCCTGTATATTGGATGTCCTTGGCTTGGATACCCAGAGGCATACTCACTAAAATACAATCCCTCTGCTACAGATTTCTTTGGAAAGGGAACAAATAGGGTAGGACTTTTGCTTGGGTCAGGTGGGAGGCCCTGAACCTACCAAAAAAATAGGGGGGGGCTAGGGTCTAAAAAAGCTAGAAGACTTCTCATCTGCACTTGCTGCCAAACTCGGTTGGCAATTAGTTTCAGCAGACAACCTCTGGACAAGAGTTACATATGCCAAATATATTGCACCGATGCACACTATGGACTGGATTAGAAGACCTCACCTAAACACCTCAGGCATCTCTATCATCTGGAAAGTTGTCCTAAAAGCTTTGAACCCCATCAAAGAGGGCATCACTTGGCGAATACATTCTGGGAACAGTGTTCGAACCAGTCTCGATCCATCGGTGGGATGTGGGAATATGCACCATCTTCCTATGGATCTCATACAGTACCTCCAGCTACATAACATTTCTTATATTGCACAAATTGTAGACATTGAGAACACCTCTTTCCTCCAACAGGCATGGAAAACTGCTTTGCATTTAAACATTCCACCTGTTTGGACACAGCTTTGGGAGGACTACACTCAAGCTCTCACAGATGCCCACATTCGTATCCTTGATGGTGACGATGAGATTATATGGGCTCTATCAAATAATGGATGGTACTCGCCAAAAGAAGGATATCTGATACTGTCGGCACCTAGGAAGCCTCTGATACTTGCTGACTGGTGGAGACATCTTTGGAAGCTTAAAGCTCCTCCCAGAACAAGGCTTTTAATGTGGACTATCCTTCGGAACAAAATCCCAACTGGTGATAACCTCCTCAAACGAGCACAATATGGTCCCCATTGGTGCAGCATATGCAAGCAGGAGAATGAATCTACTTCCCACCTGTTTCTGGAATGTACGACTGTTATTAATCTGTGGAATCTTATAATTCCCCCCATCGCCCCCTCTGCAATTTGGGCTGGAAATACCATTCTTGAGGCCTGGCAATCCTGGTTCAACACTTCAGCATCGCCTAAGCTCAGAAACCTCCCCCTTCTGATTTGCTGGACTATCTGGATAGCCAGAAACCGTCTAATCTTTCAGGACACAGTGCCGAATTGGGTTGTTTTGGTGGCCAATGTCATGGCTGATTATTCTCTTATTCTGGATGACCCTCCCCCCTTCGCAGCTCCCGTAACCCCACCCTTGTTCAAATCGACCACAACAAACCTTGGGCTTACTTTGATGGTGCAGCACAAGAGCAAGGATGTGGGGGGGGGGAGCCATTCTTCATTTAAACCATCAACATACCTTTAGTATGCTCATAGGCTTCCGAAGAGGCTCTAACAATTCTGCTGAGCTCCTTGCTGCCAAACATATCATTCAGTTCGCCTTGGAAAAAAACTCCAGAGATCTACAATTATTTGGAGACTCAAAAATTATTTATGACTGGCTGAACAAAAAAACTATATGTTCTACTTTTGCATTGATTCATATCTTGGACGAAACTTTGAGAATGATTACTTCTTTTGATTCTTTTACATGCTCACACATTTACAGGGAGTAGAATGGGGCTGCCGACAGCTTATCCAAAGAGGCTGCGATTGGGGAGCAGGGCATCTAGTTGATTAGAGAGCACCATGGTGATACTTTCTACCAGTACTTCCATCGGCCATTCATGGACCTAAATGTTTAATATATATTATTGTATTTGGTTTTGCATAGATCAGGCACATACCAATTTTGTATGTATATATTGACACTGAACAGCTCGGATATCAGTAGGATATTTGATTTGGCTTCTGTTATTTTATTGTTTCCCCTTGTGTGGATCAATGGCGACAATTTTGTTTAATCATGATATGTTTATGAACTACATATGCACCAACATCTACAGAATGTAACTTCCTTTCTTAATGAAATTACGATTTTTCCTTATGGGAAAAAAAAAACTTAAGAAAGGTGGTTTATTAAGTAATTTCTCATAGTGAAAGCAATTTTACTATGGTAAAATTGGCTTTACATGGTGTACTTTGATCCATCTACTAAATTAGTCTAGATGATCAATTTTTTGGTGATAGTAGCCCCCTTACCCAAGTATTGTGTGGTAATGTAATTTTCACAAGGTGGATGTTGTTGAACTCATGGGCTCGAAGTAAGGGGCGATGTAAGCAATCATCATCATGGGAGACATCGTTCACATGCGCATTGTCAAAAAGGGGAGATGGATGACTAGTAGATGTAACATATACCTATGTTGAGACCAAAGTGTTCACCAAAGGAGGTTTGACCGAATCACAATAGGAAACGTCAAGAGAGTCACTAAAGATCTATCCCATGGACGATGGCAGGTAGAGAATATGGGTGGAACTATCTGTCATCTCAACATCAAGAGGGGGAATCACAATGGTGGGTGGGGAAACCTCTTGTTTTTGCATAATAGTGGGACCAGATCCTGCGGGTAGAGGGGAAGTGGAATCATTGTGAGTGACATCTAACTCACAAAGAACTTGAAGTGTAAGGCAAAAATATTCTAGATGGGGACCATGATGGGAATAATGGCCATTTTTATCACACAAAGTAAAAGGGTGATTCATGTGCAAGGATCTATTCTTATTAGTTGATGTGGGTAAGTTGACATGGACTTGAGAAATGTTAGAGTCAAGAAATGTATTAGAGACCACATTCTTGATATGAGGGAGCTCTGGAAAATTATTAGTGACATGCCCAACAACATCACACAAAGTGAATGAAGGAGTAGGCTTTGGAGGATCAGCAGAAGTTGGAGTTGTTTGGGGTTCCTTATATTTGGTTCCCTTTTTCTGGGCCATTCCTCCCTCACCAAATGATTTCACAATAGGATTGGCTTCCTATTGAGTTTGTTGTGGAACTAAAGCAAAGGAAGGGGTAGGAACAATAGGTTTAGCCGTGAACAAAGTTTTGTAAGGTTTTAGTTTATTAGGAGGACTTTTTGTGGGAGCATCAATGTACCATACTAGGATCCCCAAGGTAATGTTAGGTAGACTCAACGTAGACATAAAAAGGGTAGAAAAGATTCCAAGTAGTGGGAATAAGAAAGTTGTCTGACCAGAAGAGTAATGACCTGTGGGGACTACTTCAAGATGCTTAAGACTTGGGGGAACAATTTTGGGATGAAAAGGTCCGGGAGAGATACCATTAGAATGAAATTGGCCTGGAGGAATTTTACCTAAAGGGTGGGTTGAATTGGGAAGAGGAGGTTGTGGAGGGGTTGGCTATTGTGAAGGTGTAGTAGACTGCTTTTGGGCAGACCATGATGCCTGGAGCATGCATACATTGGACGAGATAGGATCAAAAGGGATAAGAAGTGGGGCATAATAAGTCCCAAGCAACGTGGAATATTTATAGACTCTAGAAAATACATCAATTAAGGGAGCGATAGTCTTATTTCTAGTCATCAAGGAGATATTGGTATGAGGAGATGTTTGAGACTGAGGCTCATAGTAAGTGAGTTGATCAATAGTGATGATATTTCGATTATGGGGAAAGCACATCTTGCAAAGGATAGGAGATGCGATAATGGAAATGGCATAGGTGTAACTACAACCGAGCACAATGTTATAATCTAATGGAGCATTAATGACTTCGATATCAATTAAGACAGTCTTGTCAGAAATAATGATAGGATAGTTGTGATACAAACTGAGGGGCCTCGAGGGATGATCATCCCAAGCATGAAGAGTGAGAGTGGATGGGGATAGGTTAGGGGAACCAAATTTCCCCCAAACACTAGTGGGCATCACAAATGTGGAGGTGCCTTCATCTATGATACACTTCTAGGTTGTGGCATTCTTTATGGAGATTGGTATTTGAAAGGAAATTGAGGAAGGAAGGGAAGGATGTTCCATTTTTTCAATGTAAAAGAAAATATGATGATTTTCAAAAGGATACACAGTACCTAAAGAAGAGAGCAGAGATTTCCATTAGGATGGGCATGTCTTAAGGACTTCCAACATTGAAATGGAAGTAGGGGACCATGTCAAGTCATAAACTATGCTATAGGTATGGATGGCTTTAGAAGAAGCAACATTTTGGCATAATGGACCTTTGGGGATCTTGGGGAGAACCTCGATGTTAGGTAGATGGATTTGTAAGGTGGCATTTGGTGATGACAGAGGCTCAGTGGATACTTTGGGTGGGGAACCATACACTGAATTTGTAGGGGTCTCGTTGTATTGGCACAACTAAGTCTAGATTGTTGACTTGTTGGGTGTTGACTTTGTTGGAATTCATCAAGAGAATATAGTAATTGTTCTGGCCATATTATGAAGGTTGAGGAGCTGCATTACCGTGTGTGAGTTGGGCAGCTATATATCTCTGATGGGGAAAGAGATTGGTAAGCATGACTAGTTGTAATGAAGCAAGAGGGGGAGAAGGTGGAGCAATGGGCTGAGGTCCTCTAGAAACAACTACTTGAGCTTCCCATGCTTGGCACATATGAGGTAATAGGGGACATTCATGAGTATAATGGCCATATACTACACAAGAGGCATAAGGTTTATTCATATGAATAGCCTTGTTTTTCTTGGGCTATTTTCCCTGTAGTTGGGTTACGGGATTAGGCTGGTTCCCCTAAGGGAAAATAGGTGGTGGACCTTGCTTGCCTTGGTTACCTTGAGATGGATAGTTCTAGTTACCCTTCCCCTTATTATTTCACTTGGTGTTGGGGGGATTGGTTGCACTCTTCTGAGCATACACTTTTCCTTGAGGAGGTGGTTTCTATTATGGCAGAGGTGGAGGAGGCATGGGAGGTTGGGGTGCTAGTGTTGAAGTGGATAGAGTGTTAGGTGATGCATAAGGATATGAATAATTGGTAGCAACATTGTGATAACTAGGTGTTGTAGTGGCTACAACCACCCTCCAAAATTTTTCCTTAGCTTGTTTTGGAGCCTCCCCTACCAACCTTATGCAACAATTTTTCTTGCTTCGTCAAGTACTCAAGCTTCAATGTTTTCCTTGCACAAAGGCAGTCTGTCGATCACAGTCGATCCATTCCCCTCACAGGCTGCTAACCCAGATTTGGTGCAACTGCAGGCTAAGCATCTTCCCATTGAAAATTGCGCATTCCTAGAGGGAAACCAGCTTTCCCTCCAGGAATTGCACAATCCTCTCTTATAGCCTGATGGTCTCCGATTGCGCAATCCTGCCAGCCAACCCTCCCAACAGGATTTGTGCCTTTTTTGCCAATAGTAGGTTGTTCATCTCAGGATTTGTGCAAATCTAGGCAACAGTTAAATGCTCTACCCAGAAATTATGCAATCCCCTTGGGCAGTCAGCCCAACTTACAGTCAAGAATGCACATTTTCCTAAGCAGTTGAGCACTGGAATGCATGGACAGTTTGCTTGACTAGTTCCAGCCAAGACCGAGGAAACTTGACTTCCATGAATGCATTACTTGATCCTCCTGGAATAGCAAGAGACAACAGGAAAAAGGCATCCCATGATTCATGGAGCTATTTTTAGCAGCCGGGGGTTACATGCAAAAGTGTTTTAGAAGCTTCCCTCCAAGTGTCACATTTTCCTAGATTTGTGGCATGTGCATCTTGAGACCAAACTTATTTATTCGACACATCAGAGCTCATTCATTCACATTAATATTGGAGCTTTGACATCCCACAACACATCTAGTACTCTCTGACACACCCTGCTCAGCTATTCATGGGTAAGTGGACTCAACCTGTCTTTTTCAACATTTCTGTTTCTTTTTGTGTCTTCTCTTGTGTGAGTGTCGTCTGCTTGATTTCTTTGAACAATTTTTGTTGCTTACATATATTATAGCCTATCCTAGATCTATTTTAATTTTCGTTGCTATCTCATTGTTGTCAGATGCATGAAACTATTTTGCACAAACGTTCACCCAGTCGGCGAACAACCTCACCTACATGCATGTTCATCTATTTGCTGAATCTTACATTCATGTTTTGCATGCATTGTTTATCACTTCTACTATCGCTTAGTGTTGCCATGCATTTCATCAACTTACTTGCTTTCAATTGTCCATCGGCAAGTCGGGCAAACCTTGGCCCGATCTCTGCCTTCAGCAAGGCTACATTATGCAATCTGGAGAAGGAAGGCTCACCTTCCTCTCCAGATTTCCACATTCTAGCCCAACACTAGGCTCCTAGACTAATTTGTGCATTCTTGGAGGGTAGTGGCTTCTTGGCCCAAGAATTTGCGTAAATCTGTCCTTGGGCCAGTAGTCCTTCCCAACTAGGATTGCGCATTGCGCAGTCCCAGTAGCCAACTGCCCAACTGGATTGCACATTTCACGGATCGAGCAGCTAGTCCAGCCTCCTAGTCAGTTCAGACTACCTTGTGCATAGTTCTAGCAGCCAGCCACTCAACATCCCAGTGAAATTTGTGCAATCTTGCTCATCAATCTCCCAGGTATGTGCTACGTCCTTCCCCGAATTTTCTTTGTTTTCACTGACATATTTCTTGCCACGCATGCTGCTTGTTTCCATATCATTGAGGTGTTCATTTTTCTCAATGGCCTCGAAGAGACCAGGATCTTAGGACACTGATGGTATGGCAGCTGGAACAATAGGTGAGTAAGTGTCCTCTAGTCTGCTGATCTATGAAGATACGAAGTTGTATCTAGACAAGGACATCAAATTGAAATGGCAAGAGGTGAAGGAAACATTCGCAAGTAATTTTGGGGAAGACCTTGAAGACCATCAGGTGTATGTGAACATTCATAAGTCCATCTTGTACTAGATTTCATGCAGATACCTTGCGTTCCCATGCGCGAACATGATTCACAGGATCGTCTCTCACACTGACCTCGAGTTGATGACCTTGAAAAATGTCAGTGGGACGAAGCTTGCAACATTCTGGGCATGATATCATGATGAGATGTATCAGATGACTGAGCCCATGACCATCATGACACCCCATTCAACTTGCCCAATAGTAGAGGCCACTCTAGAGACATTATGAAGGATTGAGTAAAGGAGCTAGCTCGTTTTAGGATGATCCCAAATCAGGTCTATAAGATGAAGATATTGAGGAAGGAAAACCAAAACTTGGTCATATTTGCATGTTGACTGAGTGTCCATGTGAGCACTGAGACCTTCCCTTAGAGTTGGGTGGTCAGACTGGACCAACTGGATAAAGAAGGAAGACCATGAAACTGGTCCGACATACTGGCTCATCAGTTGAAGGATCAAGTCATGAAGGCTCGACAGTCACTCGAAGGCATGCATGGAGAGATCTACATGTCTGCCTACATTCTAGATGTAGTTTGTGCCCGACATGAGTTCCCTAGCTTAGAGTGGGGATGGTCACCAGTGGAGATTGTTGTGAACATGTATTTCAAGCTATTCTCCGAATGCAGCTTCAGAGGAGTAATCATACAGTTGTCTGACCATCTTGTCACCCCAGTGTATAGGTTTCTATTCGAATGGGATCCACCCTGCATTTTAGAAGAAGCGATGAAGTCATTGTTAAGCATTGCAAATTGGCATGCCTCACCGAACATCACGTTCATTCAAGTGTTTAGTGCGGAGAAGCCTTCGCATGTTCTGCTAAAGTTTTCTTTGGACGAGCTTTTCATGTAGGAAGTAGTGTATCATATCTCAGCATGATTAATAGCTAGGCTGCAATGAAAGAAGAAGGCACCTTGGCCCACTCTTCCATTGTAGATTGGGATATACGAGATCCGAAGCATCAAGAAAGTGGATGTCGAAGCTGAACAGATGAAGAAGTACCCGTTCGACCTCTTAAGCATCAACCTGTATGACCCACATTGCATTGTGAAGGATCACTGCATGAGGTTTCAGTTCAATTGGATCCATGGGGCATGTCATTGGGCCAAGGAGGACTCATGGAGGTATTTCTTCAATTCCTCCAGACCCAATGAATAGGTTGGTTTCATCGTAGAGTAGTTAGCACAATAGCGTGAAGCAGCATCACGGAGAACACCAGCGGTAGCAGCAGTAGCAGAGGCAGAAAAACCAAGCATACCTATGCACATAAAAGGGAAGAGAAAGATTGTCGACTACATGGAGGAGGAACAAAGCTACAAGTTTTGAGCAGATCCACTTGCAGAACAAGCAATTAAGGCTATTCAATAGAAGAGGTAGCAATACGATAAGCGAATCGCGCGAAGGCAGAGGGATAAGAAGATAATGGAAGAAGCAGAGAGGGAGTTGCATGAGCTGAGGGAGAAACTCCAGAAAGAACAAGAGCTATGCCACCATGAGAAGGAAGCGCAACAACATTAGATTTAGTAGGAGGTGCATCACGTGTAGACAGATGAAGCAGCGCTTGTACAAGTAGTTGATTCTTCTGAACAACTTGTATCAGGAAAAAAGGGTGAACCCTTGCAGGGGCAAGACTTTTCTCATGAGATAGAACATGCTCTTGAACAGTTGGATGCACACATGGAGCAGCAGGAGTTGGAACATGACACTGACCTCATGCCTCACCAAATAGAGGTTGACTCACCTGCTTCAATGCACCCAGACAATGAGCAAGTCTCGGATGACCAAGGAGGCACTGAGATCCTTGGTGGTCAATCAGAAGCAGAGATGCACAACATCTCCTTTGATGAATCTCATCACAGAGTTGTGCAGTCTCAGAGAGTATCGACTCCGGAAGACCAAAAATCCCCTACACAGTTTGAAGAGCAAGTGATTGTGACTAATGTGCAAATCATGCAACAACATTGGCCGAAGCAACTAGAGTGTATGCCGAAGTCACTAGCTCAAGTGTTCGTTTTCTCATAGCTATGAATGAGTGAATGGTGAAGGAACTACAAGTGGCCAAGAAGGGAGGAGACTTGGTGACAATGTTTGCCCAAGCTAAATTGAAGAATGCAATACTAGATGAGGTGCTTTCCTTGGACACAGTTATGTGAGCATTGTACTCCAAGATTGGTACCTTGCATCAAGTAGTCTTTCATCTCCACAGATGGTAGCAACGATGGGCAAGAAGAGTATGGATCTTGAAGAAAATATATACCGCCATTGATAACATGTGAGAATGGACGATGAAGTATAAGGGAGGATTGCTTCACTTGCCAAGGATGATGAAAGCCAATGCGGTCGAGCTGCAAGCATGTATCCAGAGTCAGATCGGGAACTACAAAGACCTATCGCAACTCATCACTAGGATACAGGCTTACCATGCATGAGTATTCAAAAGCATGGAGGTTATAGTGCACACTCATATGATCCCATCACTTGGGACCTTGACTCAGGTGAAGACCAAGAAGCATGTCCAACAGGAGCTTGAGTTGTACTTCTACGAGTTGATGCGCACCACCACTAGACCAAACTTGGCTATCAATGTAGACATCAAGCACAAGTACGTTGTTGGTCCGACTACACTAATGAAAATGATTTGTGTGCTCACAGAATAGTTGGACCGAGGAGCCTGAGCAGTGTACCCAGATGCTATGGAGGCAAGGTTAAGGTTTCAGATGGATGTCACAGTAGAACACACAGACAGTCTCAAGGACTACCAATCTTGGCATCAATATTTCACTGTTAATCAACATGAGGATGTCGAGCAATAGTACTTCTATGGTTGTCCAAGCCAGAATGATGTCTAGTTTGGCTTGTCTAGGCCACTATTCACATGGGTACATGTGCATTGTAATGGCGAGTCATGTTAAGTGTAAGTCAAGTGTCAAGAGTGGATGTAACAATCATAGAGTAGGTGAAGAGTCATGAGGGTAGTTGAATGGTCACAAAGGAGAATGTCAAGGGTCATGCCACCCTTTGGTATAAATAGTACTTCATAACTCATTGTATAGGCTTTTTGTCATCTAATCTTCTACTAAGACTATCTTAAAGAAGTCTTGGACAATATTGTAACGCGCCTTGGCTTCTCCATTGCACGGAGCTAGTACATATCTTTGGAGGAGCAGGGGGATGTGGCTGTAATGTTCCACTATTGGGGCTAACAGGTTTAAATGGATGTATTGTATGATTGTGACTTACACTTCTTTATATAATAAGATCCAACAAATTTTCATGCAAATGTTGTTATTCTAGTTGGGTTCTTCTGGTTGCCTTAATGATATATGTTGTTTAACTTATGCACTTGTGCATGAACTGATTTGTATGCAATTATATGAATCTTGTTTTTAATGTGTTTCATATGTTATAAATGTTGTCACAGTCCGTGTCGACTGCTCTGCCGGACATCTAACAGAAATTTCTCATGAATCGTCACACTCGTCTTGGACTGATCTGTGAGTGTTGTTCGTGTTATCTTACCTTGTATGTTGTCACTGCCGCATCTGAGTGGACTGCTCTACCAAAAGCTATGCATGTCCTTTGCGTGGTGTGTTCCTAGCCAAGTTGGGACTGATCCCTTTCAACCTGGAAATCACCTTCACGTTCCTCTCCCTTTGAAGTGTTGGAACCTCTCATACACATTCCTTGACTATCTACATCAGTCACACCCTTTCTACTAACAAATTTATCTTACTTGCGTCTGTGTGACATCACGGTCAAGGCATTACCTTACGACCCACTGATGGGACTCCCACACCAAATGGTCTGAGGTCTAATTTGGACTTCTTACTGGGGAGATCCCCTTTACATGTTAGTGGGTCCAACACTATCAACATTTCTGGTGCTAGAAGGAGGGCCTGATGACAAGTAGTGTCCTCTCATCTAGTTTTGAACCTTTGTATATCTTTCATGGAGTCTTGCATTCTTTGTTCCCTGAGTTGTTTTTCAAATCATGAATATGTCTCCATCTTGGGAAAGCTTTTCAATCTCTTGTCTACTCACATGTATGATGGTGAAGGTGAAGTGGCCTAGCCTAAGCAATTACATAACTTTATTTCCATGATTTATGAGGAATATGAGTTTACTAATGGATAAGTCAGGTTGTTGCTCGCATACACACTTCACGAATCTCAATTTCATTGGGTGCTTAGCCTACCAACTGACATCATTCACTCATGTGAGTACTTTTGTGATCTTATTGAAGACACGTTCTATCATTTTGATCCAGGCCATCTTGATTGGATGCTGTTACAATAATGGAAGGCTCCGCATGAATCCTTTATTGATTTTTGGCAGCACTTCCATGACTTGCAATTTCAAGCTCCAAGGAGCCAGATGAAGTTCTCTTATCTTTTGGACTAGTTTGAGTATTGTCTTAAGAAATCTGCCCTTCCCAAGAGAAATCTTGATGTCAAGCCTCACTCAACCTTCTTCGTTGATGGAACTTTGCAATCCCATGTGGGAGCAAGAAATGTCTCAATGGACTGTCCGCCTCCCTCTAATTCAACAGTTCCACCATCTCCTAGTGATTCTAAGGATCTTGTTCACACATCTGCTCATCCTTCACACCCTCCCAACATCACTCCACTCAATTTTCGTGCACAGTTGGTTGTGATTCCTTTTAGTTCCCATATGCATTCTTTTCTTTGACCTCCATCTTTGCACTTAGGTGTTCCTCCAGATGAGGTTGTCTTACGTTCCATTCTAGACTCTTCACTTGCTGTGAACGAGGAACAACCCACTGACAAAGTTGGTGTTGCACAACCAACATGTGCTGTCATTCATGACAAGTATGAGTGGTAGATTGAACATCAACACTCGGTGAAGGATGACTCCCTTCCGTCCAAGCCCCCTCTATTCTTTCCTAACCTCTTTGGTAAACCTGCCATCCATGATTTTTCCTGTGTGTCTTCATCTACGAATGTACCCATTGTTGATCACTCTCAGCAATCACTGGATGTCAGTTCATCATTTGACAATGGAGAGGATAAGTTACTCATTGAAAATCTACTTGATCCTTCATCTATCTTTTCTGGAAACATAGAGGATGAGTTCGTTCACTTTTATTTTACCCCTTTGTTTGATTCATTTGATCATGAGGATGCCGAAGAATTCATTGATTTTTCTTATTGTGGAGGTCGTGATCCAATTGCTTCCAATTTCGATCATGATCACGAATCTATCATAGTTGATTTTTTGAAGCCACCATGTATGATGATCTACCTGATGATGAATTTGAGACACCCAAGACTATTGAGGCACTTCACCCCAAGCTGATGGTTATGTCAGGCGCTCACTCTCTTGGGGTTAGTCTCACTTCCGATCATGAAACTGTTCAATCACCCAAGGCTCCTCGTCACTATTATGTATGAATTTAAGATCTATTTCACTCACAGATCACACTTCCTCCACTTGAACTACACGATCCCATTGCTGATTATTTGGAGTCTTACATTGCAAGCACTCGTTCACAAGACAAGTTGTCATTACTTCTTTCATTTTCTTGCACGTCTCAGTCAAGAGTGTGCTCTTTCTTCAAAGTTGCACTTAGTGTCACACAACACCATGATAAGTCCAGGGACTATCTGTCATGCACATGTACTCACTTATGTCCCATGGGCACTTTGAAACACAAAGTGTGGATTTCTTCACTATTATATCTTTCTTGTATGCTGGTCCACACGACTACATTACTCGTGGACCAAGCCTTCACCCACATGGGTCTACCAATGCGCCGGTAGCTACATTGGAAGTATCACTTTACATGATCATGCCCATGCACTGTTAGTGTAGGAGTAGTAGTGTTTTCTTTCAGTTGTTTTTTTGCATGCTTGTTTGCTTTCATGCTTTGATTGCTTGATTATTTTCTTGCTTGTTTTTTGGCTTGCTTTGATCTCATTTTTTCTTTTGCTTTTTCTTGGCTTTGTTGTTAGTTCATTCGCTTGTTTCGTTCATAGGTTAGTTCGCATGAAACCATGTGTGACTCATGAAATGAGCTGGGTAAAGTACAAGAGGGTTTGTACAGCTATCGCTACTTGGTTATCTGTCATCTTGCCTCTGTATGATGAACTTGTTACTCTTAGTCCATGATATGTCGAAGGAAATTACGTATTCTTCAAAGTGAACCTTAGTCTAAACACAATGCTTGCACGCTAGCTAGTGTCACCTTTTGTAGTCAATTTTTCTTGGGTTAACCCTTGTCAGCTCATTCAAGTAGAGTAAGGTGAGGGGTAAAACCTTAACAGGCATGTCAGAGATATAATAAACTAATTCTCTACTGGGACAACCTCCTCTACTCTCAATAAGTCAGGATCCCACTTCCGCAGATGAAATGAATAAGTGCTATGCACAGTGAAAATGAAAATGAAAAAAAAATGAAAAGTCAAAAAATTCAAATGAAAAATGAATAAGGTGAAAGAAGAGAAGGGCTTCCTACGCAGGGAGGTGATGCATGTAACTTCGGTAGGGTACTAACTAGGCTTGCTGGTAGCAGATCCATTCTTGTGTTCCTATGTGACTCCATCAGGGTACTATCTAGGCCTGCTGGAAGTGGAGCAACACCAGAGATGAAACTAAGACTCTGATGACTATATTGCATGTGCACCTATGTAGTCGTCAACCCAATCAAAACAACTATGTTTCCTTGGGTTGGAATGTGTTTTAATCGACCAAGGGTTTGGGAGATGCTACATCTTACAATAAAGTTAGTGTGAAACCAAGATGAGCTAAGAACTGAATAATACTTTTGGAGGTTTTGGACTTGATTTTCACAAACAAGGACCATTGAGAGAGATGGAGTTCTACTAGTGTGTCGCCAAATGTTGTAGCGGCTACAACCACCCTCCAAAATTTTTCTTGAGCCTTTTTTGGAGAATCCCCTACCAACCTTACGCAACACTTTTCCTTGCTTCGTCAAGTACTCAGGATTTAGTGTTTTCCTCGCACAAAGGTAGCCTGTTGATCATAGTTGATCCATTTCCCTCACAAGCTACTTACTTGGACTTGGTCCAGCTGTAGGTTGAGTAGCTTCCCCTTGAAAACTACACATTCTTGGAGGGCAACCAACCTTCCCTCCAGGAATTGCGTAATCCTCTCTGATAGCATGCTGGCCTCCAAGATTGGAAAATCCTGCCAGCCAACCCTCCCAGTAGGATTTGTGCATTTTTTCCCAGTAGCAAGTTGTTTAGCCCAGGATTTGCACAAATATGGGCAACAGTCAGCTACTATGCCTAGAAATTGTGCAATCCCCTTGGGCAGTCAGCACAGCTTATAGTCAAGAATGCACATTTTTCCCAAGCAGTTGAGCACTGGCATGCATGGACAGTCTAGTTGACTAGTTCTGCCTAGGACTGAGGAAACTTGACTTGCATGAATGCATGACTTGATCTTCCCAGAATAGCAAGAGACCAAATGCAAAAGGCATCCCATGATTTAGGGAGCTATTTTTAGCAGTCGGGGGTTACATGCTATTGTGAAACTAGCTCACAAAAAGATAAAAAATATAGATCAATGCCTTAGAAATAAGCCTCTTCGAGGGGGAAACATACTTTACATTACCCAAATGAACAATTATTGGACGATACAAATGACAAGTCCTCCTTTCCATATATAGGAGTCTAAGGGGTCAATATAATCAGAGCTGACATAAATAATAATGTAAGGGCACAATAATAATAATAGTGGGCTTATATGGGGCATAATAATAACAATCTGGGGACTACATGGGCACAAAAATATAATAAGGGGGTTATAGTAATAACAATAAGGGGTTACTCTAGTAGTATAGGGACCTAACACATGCAAAGTTGTTTTAGAATTTTCCTTCCAAGTGTCGCTTTTTCCTAGATTTGTGGCATGCGTGTCTTGAGCTAAAATTTATTTATTCTACGTATTAGAGCTCCTTCTTGTGTATTCGCTTGTGTGAGCATTGTTTGCTTGATTTATTTGAATGCCTACTGTCGTTTACATATATTCTAGCTTCTCCTAGCTCTATTTCAATTTTTGTTGTTATCTCACTGCTGTTGCATGCATGAAACTGTTTTGCACGGACGTTTGCCCAGCTGGCGAATGACCTCACTAACATGCATGTTGATCTATACACTGAATATTCCATTCATGTTTTGCATGCATTTTTTATCAGTTCTACTATCACTTAGTGTCACCATGTATTTCATCGACTTAATTTCTTTCAGTTGCCTGTCAGCAAGTCGGGCCAACCTTGGCCTGGTCTCTGCCTTCACCAAGGCTGCATTGCGCAATCTAGAGAAGGAATCTCACCTCCCTCTCCATATTTGTGCATTCTAGCCCAGGATTGGCCTGCTAGACTAATTTTACCATTCATTGAGGGCAGTGGCTACTTGGCCCAAGAATTTTCCCAAGTCTGTCCCTGGGCCAGCAGTCCTTCCTAGTTGGGATTTCGCATTGCATAATCATAGTAGCCAACTGCCCAACTGGATTGCGCATTTCTTAGATCCAATAGTCATTCTAGCCTCCCATTTAGTCTAAAATACCTTGTACGCAGTTCTGGTAGACAGTCACTTTGCCTCCTAGTGAAATTTTTGCAATCTTGCTCATCAGTTTCCCAGGTATGTGCTGTGTCCTTTCCTGGATTTGCTTTGTTTTCACTGACATATTTCTTGCCATGCATGCTTCTTGTTTCCAGATCTTTTAGGTGTTCATCTGTCTCAATGGCTTCCAAGATAATAGGATCTCAGAAGAATGATGGCATGGCAGCTGGAGCAGTAGCTGAGCAGGTGTCCTTTGGTTTGTCGATCTATGAAGATACGATGTTGTATCTAGACAAGGACATCAAACTGAAGTGGCAAGAGGTGAATGAAACATTCGAATGTACTTTTGGGGAAGATATTG